>OX104071.1:64537913-64742113 GCA_944474145.2 Dicrocoelium dendriticum | reverse complement strand
CATGAAACAAAGGTACACTCTCCGCGTGCATTACACCCTGTGGGCGGGGAAAGGCTAATCATTGGCATTCAAATATTAACACCAGCAATTTAGATTCACTGAAGCAACAAGCACTGGTTGCCAAAAACCACTCGCAGCCAAATTTGCTGACCACCACTGGTGACAAACTTGCTTTTCCACTTTAACTAATTTTGATACGATTCATGAAGTGTCTAGGCTATTCAGAAAAAATGAGTAAAATTTGGTTCAAAAACTAAATCGCTTGTTACTCATATGCTGCTCTAATTTTTTCCCCAATGAAATAAATTCCCGTTGTTGTCACAAAGAGACTACTTGTCTGCTAGCCAAGCCTGTTCAACTGGCAGCGCTGCTTTTATAACGATACCAGGTCCTTTGCAATCAAGATCTTTTTTCATCTGCAGTGTAGCACACGCTTAAATTTTGAATGGGCTGCACCCTAAGCCTTAGACACCCTCAAAAGTGATACCGAAAACTATAGCAGAGGGGTCCAGACAACGGTTACAAAATCTAGCTATGCCATCGAATATCCGGGCACTGTGGACGTGGATGACAAGTGGCGCCAAGTCAGTCGAAAACCTACTGTGCTGTCGGAAGCAAAACTGATAGCGCCCACGAATGGTAGTCTGTGGGTGGGCTATAGTCAGCGTAGTCCTGACACAGCAATTGACTTGCGCCGCTGGTTATAATGACTGATAAGCGAAGCTAAGCGGGAGAGTCGTGATCGTTAGTGGATACACTTGGTAACCTCCGATATTTCCTCGTGCTTCAGTTGGTTATAATATCCTGTCCACAACAGTCAGGTACTCGGTGTAATAAGTGCTATCCTCTTTTCATCCCAGCTGAATTTGGTCCATCCCGGGCGATCAGGTACTTGAACTATGCATTTCCACAATAAATGCTATGTTCAATTGGTGCTTCCTTTAATCAAGTGACTGAAAATTGTCTACCTCTGTTCTGGTCAGCCGTGGATTTCCATCTAAAGTTGAGTGTACCGAGGTAGTAGCTAATTGCGTGCGACCCATGGCTGGAAAAACAATGGGAACAAAACGCAACCCAGAAGAATCCTTTTTCCAAACTGCAAGCGACAAGAACATAAAAGCACAATTCGTTGAACTTGTTGGCCATCACATACTACACAAGACGACCTACTGTCGGATACTGGCAGTAAAACGTTTAGGCTAGAGCAGTGGTTCTGGGTTGATATCAGGGAAGAGTTTTATGTTGGTCATTCGCATATTCTAGCCACTAACATAAAATTCTTCATCCTAATAAGTGTACTGTGATGCGATGCATTGCAAAATCTTACTGGAAGCAATTGAGCCACAGTACAATTGGCCTGTTAATCTTTACACTTATGAAAACTCAGACCATATGCCGCTTGCATCCTGGTTGACGTGTTGCTGGCTATTGGGCTCTGCGATCCACGACTGTGACAGATATTGAGAACTGTTTTTTCTTGGTGTATATTTCATGAAGTTAAATGATAATACAAAACCCCGACTAAGATAGTGTGTTAATCTTAAGAAGACCTAGTTAATAACGATTCTTCGAATCGCACCCTAAGATTTTACTTCACCCGATCAGTTCTGGATTATCCATACTCCTCCGTTACCACCCCGTGCCTCCTCTTCAGGTCTGAACGTATAATCAGCACCCCCAACGTGAGCTGTTACTGTGAACTGTAGGTCTTACCATAGTTCGCACAAGCAAATAATCTCACCACCTCTGTTCAGATCTAAGCGCACCGCAGAGTTTTGACTAACCCATCAACCTCAGGCAATAAACTGATGAGCCATTGAATAAGAAACGCTTCGTTCGTCAAGTGCGCTGCCTTACCAAGTGTCTTCGATGACAACTGCAACCTACCTGAACTGTTATAATGCACTAGAAGAACTAAAAGAAAAAGAAAGAAGGGAGATATTTGGAACAAATTGTAAAAGCTCGTCCGGAAACTTTCCGCAACTGCTAATGACATAAATTTCGCATAGGTCCAGTTGTAGCACACACATGGACTACGCTCCTATTTGGTGGCTTGAAGTGGAGAACAGGTAGATTTGCAAGGATTTTACGTTCACGGACAAGGTGAACACATAAGCTACAGATACTCAGCATTTGTCTTTTGCTTCGGAGCTACTGTCAAAGAAGTCATGTCTGTAAAGCTGGTAATGTCCATGGCAATAATGAAAAGAGACGATGTATCGCAGTTTGATTATAAATCATGACAGTCCGCCGCTGTTCCCAACGGCTCAGTGACTTAGGCTGCCAGCTGGCAGCACAAGCCACCAGTAGTCGTCTGTTCGAATCCTGATGGATCTAACCGATGAGCACTACTGACGAGACCAAACAAGTCTAAACTATTATCTAGTGCTGTTTCGGACGTGTTGAGAAAGATCTGATTTGGAAGCTACGGCAAACAACTCCCAACAGTGTAGAACAATGCCGACACTCTGAACATATGGGGTCAAGCGCAAATAGCGAGGTCAATAGTTCAACTTCGCCATATACACCTGGTCAGCAGTCCAGGTGCCACCAACGTTGGAAAGACGGATCACAAATTAGTGAAAAATCTTAAGATAGTGATGGCCAGTAAAACATCACGGATGTCAGGCTTCAGTGTGGCAAGTTGATCAAATCTCCACAAACGCTCAACGCTTACTTGAAGCCCCCTGTGGAATACACCACTGAAGTATGAAAGTCAACAAAAGCGTAATCTCGCCTAGCTTAAGACACTACACCGAAGGGAGACAAGAAATATCAAACACATGCCATCTTCTATTTACCATATAAGTATTTAGTTTACAATGCACATTCTCGCCGTCTGCCGGGGTTAGTCCCAGAGGCGTAGCAAGTGGGGTGCGGGGGAGGTCCGCATGTCACAGGGAGCGGCATTTTTAGCGCCTTTACCTGCTCGCTAGCAAATATAAGGGGCAAATTTGCCGAATAAGCTGAGGGTTGTATACCTTAAGATTACACTGAATAATAAACAACACCGTTGTGCCATGTGGCACATCTGTGCAAATATTCTTCTCAATGCTCACCTAAGTTGTCTATTGTGGCCGCTTTCTTTACCACCTACATCTCAGTGTTTCAATCGAGCAACCATTTCATCGAAAACTAATGTGCCCTTTATTCTGAGCCGATTGCGTTGCCTTCATGCGCCTATTCTGCCTTCGCTTATGCACGACAATAAGTAGCCACGTGGGTCTATTCTAGTACAAACGTCTGCCCTTGGGAAGCAGTTCAGCCCCAGGGATATTCCTAAGTATCATTGGCAACTTGAGCAAAGATATTTCTTTCACTTGCGCCTATCTTGACGACATTCTGAGTATAAGACGTACAGATGCTGAACATTTCCAAACGCTATCCACTATGCTCGAAAGTCTGCAACTGAATGGACCCAAGCTGAAGAAATTCAGGAGCACTTTTTTCTCGGATCCCGTTCGTTACCTGGGTTACCAGCTCGACCGAAATGGATTACACATGATAGAAGACAAAGTCAAGCCCATCTCAGTCGCATCTGAACCCAAGAATGAAGCTGAACTGCGATCATTTTAGAGCTGTTTTCTCACTATCCTCTCTTCTTACCTAACGTCTCGACAGTATTTGCACCTGTGTACCAACTGTTGCATAAGCAGAAGTCCTGGATTTAGGATTCGGATCAAAGGGGCCTATACCGATGCAAAATAGTGCTCACTGTCTCCCCAAATCTCGTGTATTGCGAACCGAGCCGGCTTCTAGTGCTGCAGTGTGATGCCTCTCGCTCGGAGTAAGCGCAGTCCTTTGCCACCGGGAGGGTGACAATTCTCTTCCTTCAATCGCTTTCGCTTCGCGCACTCTGCAACCTGCTGAAAGGAATTACTCCCAACTGGACAAAGAGAACTTAGGGATTTTTTTGGAGTCAAGCATTTCAATCAGGCTGTCTGGGGAGGACAGTTCGATGTCAACACTGACCATAAAACACCGTTCGGTTCCGTGTGTGGAGAAGGGTATCCAGCAGACGCCTTCCCGTCGAATGCAAATGTAAGCACTATTTTTGAGCGCTTACAATTACCAACTTCAGTGTTTAAACCGACCTAATAATGCTATTGCTGATGCACTGATTTGCCTCCTGCAGCAACATGGCACAAAAATGAACAGGGAACCCCTGGAGCTTATCAATCTGATGCAATTCCTTAAAAATGCACCCATCCGGAATGAGATGGTGCGGCGCCTGACGGACCGGGACCCTGTGTTGTCGATGGGGAAGCGGTTCTTGATGACCAGATGGAGTACAAGCACGTCAGACAAACTCAAACCATTCGCCTGCCACGGTAATGAGTTGCGTCTATACGACGGCTGTATATTTCGAGGCTCGCACATAGTTCCACCGGACGAACTAGGAATCCAGTTGCCGAGAGAGATGCATGACCCGCGCCCTGGGGTAAATAAGATGAAAGCACTGGAACGTGATTACTGTTGGAGGCCGAACGTCGGCCAGGATAAGGAGCGGCTGCTGAAAGTTGCGAACTATGTCAGCAATACAGAAGAAAATATCGTTCTGACCGATACACCCAAGAAGGTGACCGGCGATGCTCTGGCAGGGGGTACACACGGACAACTTTGGCCCGATCACTAGAATGATGTGGCCACTTTTGGTTGATGTCATTCTAAATGGATAGAAATACATCCAGTTCCTTTGTAGACTTCCGCAACAACAGTCTCGAAAATACGCTCCATATTCGTCATTTTCAGTATCCCAGAAAAGGTATGCATGAACAACGGGACACCATTTACTAGTAAGGAGTTTCAACAGTTCTTGAGTAACAACGAAATACAGCACATAAAGCCTGTACCGTACCATCGCTCGTAGAATGGAATGGCGAAACATGCAGTCTAGACTGTTAAGCGAGGTCTTTTCAAACCGACTCATGGAAGTCTACAAATGAACTTATGTCGTCTTCTGTTCTCTTACCGCACAACACCGACTGAGTCGACAGGGAAGTCGCCGTGAATTTCATGTTTGACAGACCACTACGAAGGAGACTGAAACTCCTTCTTCCGAACCCTCGAAGGTGAATGAAGCCGAAGCAGGAAAAGATGTGTGGGGAAGAGAAGCTCCCAGAGGAAATAAGTCTCATTGATTTGACCCGGTGTACACAAAACTGTCTCACGAAGAAAGCTGGCAATGTGCTACACTTATGTCCAAAACGAGTAACCAAGCGGAACTACAGCTGGAGAACGGCCGTGTGGTGCGCCGCCATTTTGATCATACTCGGCCACGCTCAAGCGAACCGCATGATCTGGGTCAACAATCGACTGCAACTGATGCCAAAACCAGGAACCGCAAAGGAATGGGGAACAACGTCAGTCAACTAGTTCAAAACGCAGATATATGCCGGATGATCGGTACCAACGCGAAGTCTGCATCTTTCTCAGGGAAGAGAGGGGTGTCATGCATACATTTGAATATTGATCGTGAAAACAAGTGCTCACATAATTGGTTGACAATGACCTTGCTTTACCCTTCTTAATGCAATGGTTCTTCGTTTCAGCCATTCCAGCCACTGTAACGTAGGAAGCTGTAAGCGACAAATTCGCCTGGAGCCTGAGTGACGCGCAAAATCTCCCGGGTTCAACTAAGAAAGTAAACCGCGACCTTACCTACGGTACTAATCGAATTGGAATCAAAATACAACATTAATACCTAGTAACGAAGTCAATTAAAGCACGCTCCCATACCGTAGTCAGGCAAGACAATACACAATATGAAGCAGAGTGTAGCGGGCCAAAGACTGCCCACATGGATCACATGACACGATTTAAAGCATGAGAAGAAGCATGAGAAGAAGTTACTGATTGGTCAATGCGAGGCAAACGAATAAGAACGCGTTGTGGCTGAGCCAACTAATCAATATCATTGACGGACTAACATTTCCTCCTCTCTTGGAGAAAATCATACTCCGGGAACGGTACGTTCAACAGGTTTAGGTACTGGTTGAGGTCTGCGAAGTGGTGGGCAGCTTGGTGTTTGCGCCGTATCCTGAGTGACTTGTTCCACCGTCTGCTGGATTGAATCAGGTATTTTGTCCTCCTTTTCTGGTATTTCTACGCTATGTGGACGTATGTGATCGGAATGCCAACCCAAGGCTCGACAATTTACCTCTAGGTCAGCCTGGGTACCAGCAATTGTTACCACCGTCGCGGGCTACCATGACTGTTCGTGGGGAAGTCGTGTAAACACGGGATCCCCCGGTTGGAAAACCAATTCAAGATCCCTGTCCAACGTAGCTGTCTTGTTTTATTTCGCTTCTATTTACGCTCGAGGATTAGGCAATAATAGCTGTAGTCTAGAACGAAGCATTCTACGTAACATTGATTCTGCGAGGGATTTACCCGTGGCCTCTGTCGAAGTTATTCTGTGGGCAAAAGGCAATCGATCTAACCACGTTTGTATGGTTTCCGATAACTGCTTTAGCAGGTCTCTTTTTACCGTTTGCACCGCCCTTTCGGCCAATCCATTTGACGCAGGATGATATAGGACTGTACGCCGGTGTCGAACGCCACTTCTCTGCATAAAGTTTTCGAATTCTGTACTGGGACAACAGGACCCATTAACTTTACAAACAGTAGCAGAGATTCCGAGAACTGGGAAAGTTGCTCGCATTTTTGAAATACTTGTTTCAGCCGTGTGATGCGACACTGGATAAACATCGATCCATGTTGAATACGCATCGACTAGCAACAGGGAAAATGTTCCGTTCAAAGGACCAAAATAGTCTGCATGAATATGCTGCCATGGATTTTCAGCTCAACCCCAATGGTATATCGGACCTGGAGATTTATTCGTTTGACAATGTTTGCAAATCACACACTTTTTGGTAATTTTCATTTTCAGCATCTAAGCTGGGCCACCAGCAATAGCCGCGTGCAAAGGCTTTCATTTGGGCAACACCTGGATGTCCATTGTGAAATTCATTTAAAGTGAACGAGCGCGCCTTCAACGATAGAATCAAATGTGAGCCCCAAACTAAGCAACCATCGTGTATGTTCAGCTCACTTTTACGAAGCCCAAAAGGTTTTAAATCAGCCGGAATTCTACTAGACCAGCCAAGTTTCGTGAAACGTATCACAGAGGCTAGTTTGAGATTCCGATCAGTCCAGCAATGTATGACGTCATTTGTCAAAGGGATAGTGTCGAGGTACTGCATCAAATGAACTAACTCCACCGGTTCCACTACTGGCCATCCGGGGGTCGCGTGCGGCAATCAACTCAGGACGTCCGCCATACAATTATCAAAGCCTGGGATGTAAGATATTTGGTATTCATATACACTAAGGATTATGGCCCATTGCCACATTCTAGGTCAGAACGTTTGATAGATCCCCTTAGATCCACCCAATAAGGATACCAATGTTTTGTGATCAGTTTGGATCGCAAAGTGACTGCACCAAATATTCTGGTGAAATTTCTTAACACTAAAACTCGATCGAGTTGCGAGTACTTTTTCAGTGGTTGTAATGCACACGAAATGAAACCATCGTATGCATTGCACCACTCGGCCTTTTGTGTCACAAAACCGCAGCAACTCCGCATGGACAAGCATCAGACTGTATGGTCAAAGGCTTTTCTCTTTCGTAGTGCACTATATTTGGCGCTGATACTAAACAATTGTAGCACAAATGAAAACGGTCTGATGCTCATTACTTCAACACCACGGAGTGTTTTATCTAGCACTGCGTTCAAAGTAATTAAAATAGTTGCTTCCGTCCGTAAAAAACGATGTTAGTTTAATAATATTCCTAGAAACGATCGGAGTTAATCATTATTCTTAAGATGCGGTGCCTGTATAATTGGAGAATATGCTGCAAAATTTGCAGGCTTCTCTTACCAAATTTGTAGCCGAGAGTTAGAATTCTAGGGTCCAACCATTCGTTTATAAACATCCAAACACCGTCCGAATTGTATTTAAATGTTCAGCATCACTACGGCCATAAACCAGGATATCATCTAAATAAGCACAAGTAAAGGGCATATCCTGCACGATCTCATCCACAATCCCCTGGAATATGCTGGGGGCGGAGTTTATTCCCATAGGGAGACGGGTCTACTGTAATAGTCCTAGATGTGTGGTTATGTGGGCTAATTCGTATGAGCCCTCACCAAATTCAAATTGGGAATATGTGTGACTAAGATCAAGCTTAAAAATTTTGGGCTAGTGGATAACGTAGCGTACAACTGTTCGATGCATACCAACGGATAACTTTCCACCTTGGAAGCTTGATTGCCAGTTAACTTATAGTTTCCGCAGATACGAACGGTACCCACTGTCGTGTCCAAATACTTTGCTTTGCTTTCGCCCTCGACTCGCTTTTCCTACTCACACTTCTATTTAGCAAGCGTTGGCCAAGCATGTGATCTCGCATTTGCTTTGTTGCGATTCAAACCTCTATCGATTTAATTGTACTGCGCATAATTGCCGACAGTCTTCTCCATAACTACATTCCGGTGCTGCTCTGGTCTGCTACTTTTTCGGGATACAACAATTTGATGTCGCGTGTTACCGGTGTCTTTGCTTGCTACTATCCCTGCACCGTTCAGGACTGACTCTGCGGTTACCCCAAATGCAAAATGCTTGGAAGACTGAAAAATTAGCTTTTCTGATTATATTTCTGTGCTACCAGTTCGCAATCCACCCTTGACATTGAAAACGGTGGATAGTTTAAAGTGTTTGCGCTTGCACTTAGGTCCAGAGTGTCGACGTACATTTGATGCACTAAACCTGCGGCAGAAATCCACGTTGACAGAGGCCTTATCGGCCTTCGATAAACATTGAGGTGTTCGAGTGAACACCTACACTTCTCGGTACAATTTTTCGCAGCTGAAACAAGCATCTGGTGAATAAGTGGATGTATTCATTTCTCACCTTGTTTGTTCTGTTCGAAAGTGTAACCACTATAGTATTCCTAAGCAACAAGTAGACGAAACTGTGCTAATCCAATAACTCATTTCTGGCCTCATGGATTCTCGGATCAGAGCGAGTCTCCTAATGCAGAACGCAGAAAAGCTCACATGGGACAGGGCCTGGGACGTGGCTCGCGCGAAGGTCGCGGTCACAGAACAAAACGAAATTTTCCTCTCTAACACAGGGCCTACTGAAATTGACCGTTTTTGGATTATACACACTCTCTGACGCGATCCTCAATTAGAAATAAGTGTTCCCGTTGTGGAAAAGCTGAACCTCATGCAAATGATAAGGCATATCCTGCGAAGAGTGAAATCTGCGGGACTGCCGTAAAATCGGTCAGTTTGCGCGGATTTGTCATTCCCGCGCCATTTCTTTAGTGGATCGTATAAATGACTCTAGAGCTTCTCCGATCACCACTAAACTATCCATATATGTCGTCAATGTATGCGAATATCCACTTTCGTTTCCAACTCAAGAACACAAACTGCCTTCACCAGATATTCGTCGTGTGTTTTCTGAACTTAGAAACAATACCGTTTGTCTAGACATGGAACTAGATTCCGTGTCACCAACCAGTTGTGCCACATTGTTATTACCAACTGCATTTTGGTCACCTAACTGTATATCCTTCTGCTTACACTTTCAGCAGCTACTCTAATGGTGATGTCCATACACTCGGTTTTGTTACGGTTTTAATGTTCCCTCTAAACAGCAGGAAGCGTATAATTGAAGTTTACGTTTCTAAAACTGATAGTAAGCCACTATTGGGACGTAATGCCATGGTCTTATTGAACGGATCATCATGTGTCAGCCGGATGACCATTGCCAGCGTCAACCTTCCTTCGTTACGTTCCAGTTACCCAAATCTATTTCTTCAGCATATTGGTAGAGTCCCAAAAGCAATGCACCGCATTCGATTGAGCGCGGAATTCAAACCATTCAGCATTGCACAACCCAGGCCTGTACCTCTGGCCAAGCGAGAAGGGTTGTTGCAAGCTTTGCAAAATATAATCACGGAAGACTTGATAGAACCCATACAGTGTTCTGATTGGGTTTATCCACCAGCTGCCGTTCAAAAGAAAGTTGGCTGTATTCGTGTATGCACGACCTTCGTGCGCTTAATCAACATTTAAATGTGGACAAGTTCCATCTGCCTTCTCTCGATGAGTTGATGGTTAGGCTTTCCAATGCCAAACTTATCGCAAAGCTGGATATTCGCAGTGCATACTACCACATGCAACTGACTCCAGATTACCGACATTTGACTGGTTTCCTCACGCGGGACGGTGTTTATCAATACAAAATGCTACCAATGGGCCTTAGTAGTGTCCCAGCACCTTGGCAGAAATTTATTACTCTATCGTTATCAGATCTCAAATAATGTGTTGTGTATATGGATGATAATTTTATCTTTGGAATTAACCCCACCGAACAACAGGGAAACCTACTTAATGTGCTGCATAGACTGAATGAACTAAATCTCCACCTGAATACCAACAAACGCCAATTCCCTGGAACGGAGGTCGAGTTTATTGGACATGTTATTTCTACTTCGGGTATTAAGCCTAGTGTGCAGAACACCAGGGCCAATCTCGATTGTCCAACACCATGCAACGTTACACAGATGAAACATTTCTTGGGTTTGTGTTCTTATTACCTTCGACATTTACCGAATTTCGCAATTATTACCGAGCGTTTAGGGAGGTTGACACGCTAAAACCAGTAGTTTCGTTGGACCACTGAACAAGACAATGCTTACATGACCATACGAGTAATGATTTAATCCACTCCCACTGTAGCGCTCTTCAATGAGCACGTTTGTTTCGACGGATGCTTCATATGTTGGCTTGGGTGCAGTTTGGTTCCAGTTGCACGATGGCGAGGAGAAAGTGAATGAGTACGCATTGCGTACCTTGTCTGATACTGAAAGAAATTATTCTACCGGGGAAAAGGAGGCACTTACGTGCATCTGGGCATGTGGTAAATGGCACTTTTACCTATTCGGACGTCGATTCCTTTTGCGAACCGATAATTCTTCTTTTACAATTTTACTACATCGTGGTAACAAAGGCCAAAGGCCGGTGCGATTGATTCGCTGGTACTCATGTGTATTGAAATATGATTATGAAATGAAATACGTGCCACGGTGTTTTAACCAACTGCAGATGCCTTTTCGAGACTCTCACTGTCCAACGAAGGGGAAAACGAGGACGTAGGGGAGGTAAAAATGATATCACAGCACTCAGACGAAACACCTACAATAACATTTGACCTCATAGGACAGCACACTGATATAGACCCTGTTCTAGCAAATCTTCGGGAGTAAATATCTACTTCACGTCCTAGTCTTAACAATATCCATACTATACCTTACGGAAAGAACTTTTCACTGTGAAGAACTACATTACTAGAGGCGAGCAACCCTTATTCCTCTGGTGGTTGCATGTGCGCATGTAGGTCATCCAGGAATTGTGCGAACCAAAGCTCGGATACGACAATCCTATTGGTGGCCGAAGTTGAATTCCGGTGTCGAGGCGGTTCTTAGGGAATGTTACACTTGCCAACAATCCGATAAGAGTGCGAAGCCCCTGATTGCTCCAGTCCAACCTAACGTGTACCCATTGAAGCCATGGGCGAAAATTGCCATCGATATTATGGGCTCGTTTGCCAATGTACCTCCGCAGAAGCGAAACGTGCTAGTCGCTACATCTTTCTACAGATAACGGCCAGAGGCTATTCTATGCAGGGACGTAACTACAACCGTCATCATAAAGTGGCTCCGTTTTTATTTGCAAGGTACGATTTGCTGGAAGAAATAATCACTAATAACGGCCCACAGTTTCGAAGTAACGAGTATGCCGAATTCCTAAGGCGCAATGGTATCAGACACACGAGGACTGTACCTTATAATCCTGCAGCGAATGGACAGATCGAACGATTTTATCGTACTTTGAAAGAATGTCTACAAGTCCTTCGGTTTTTGGGAGAATCCTGGGATGATGCGTTGCTATCTGCATTGATGGTATACAGTACCACTCCACATACTGCAACGGCAAGGACCCCCTCGCAGCTAATGCTGGGACGAACAATTCGAACTCGATTACATGCAAGCTTTACACCCGAAGACACCGCCGATGATAGAGAATACGAAAGGCGGGCTTTTTACCAGGCTACATATAGGCGCGTTGGTAGAATGTATCCTCCAGAGACACTTATTCGGATGAGAAAACCCAATTCCTGAATAGGAGGTAATGTGTTCGGATCGTCGACCCATGTGGAATCTGTGCAGGTCAGGAAGTTACAAGATGGCTGATGGGACAAAGGTGAATGCAAGATTGCTGCATACAGCGTTTTCCCAACGTGCTATTGAACAGACGAACACTCCTACAAAACAGCGCTCGGTGCAAACTTATACAAAGTTACGACGTTCCGGTCGGATACACCGTCCTGTCTACCGATACCGTTTAACGGCTAACATCACATGACAATTCTTCGGGGTGCTGCCATTAAATTAGATCGTTCATGGACATGTAGTGTCTATATTTTTACGAACAGAGGTGGGGACAATCTCGTGTTCAAACACTTTGAATTGTTTTTGTCCACCATTTGCTTATCCTACTCACGCTTCTAAATAGCACTCGTTGGCCTATTATGTGAACTTGCATTAGCTTGGTTGCAATTCGAACCTTTATCAATTTAATTGTTCTGCGCGTGTGTGCAGACAGTTATCTCCATATATACTTTCCAGAGCTGCTCTGGTCTGCTGCTTTTCGGGATACAACACCGTCGGGGTTAAGTGCAGGAACAATTAGAGTACCCAAATCCGAGTGTTGTACGGACATGATTACGTCTTCTGACTGTAGCCGTTGTAGTTCTACTTCAACTTTGGGACGCATAACCTACGGTAATTTCTGTGCTTTGTAGAACTTGGAATTTATGTTCTTTCGTAAATTGATGGCTCTTGAAATGTTTCAACTACTCCAACTTATTTTTCGAATAAAGGAGAATATTGGTTCAACAGATCCTTTAGAATGCTGCCATTAATCACGACCTCACGATTCTGCATCGTTTCTCGGAAGTATCGGATCCCATTTCTGCCCAAAGGATTGGACCTATTCCCAGGTACCATGAACAAAGTTAGTTAATTCCCACTCGCCTTGCCTGAGTTTAATCATACACTTTCTCAAGCCCTTAATCGTCCCTCCCGTGTAGGTTTGCAATTTGGAGCCGCATGGTTGTAAGGGCGGCAGGCTCTTAACTGAACCAATGCTTCTAACGGTAACTACAGCCCCTACATCCAGTTCCAAAGCGAACGGTTCATTCTCGAGGATCAAATGAATCGTATATGGAGGCCAACTGTTGGATGGTACGGTATTCTATTATCCGGAAATTAGATGGTTATCTGGGTTTTCCAGAACGTTGTTCTCCGGAAAGTGGCAGCTTATTATGGCGCCTCGATTGAGTGGGGTTAGTCAGTGGCGCGGTTTCCGATCTGCACCCTTGGACTAGATGGCTTATTTTACTATCTTTTCCGCAGGCGCATTCTTTGTGGCGACACTCTGAAGCACGATCATGTTGCATCCCGCAGGGGTAGCACACGCACGAAGTTCGAGGTTCACCTGGTTTCTGTGGTTTAACAACTGCGTGAACAGCATCGACGAGTGGATGGGTACTGGATTCACCTAGCTGGTGGGAGATGATATGCTCCGTTTGGCGAACAATTAGACAAGCTTTCTCCCACGTGGTATGACACGTACAACGACAACAAATTTTCCCCTGCACTTTCGTCCAGAACCCCTGCAACTCTGCACTATATTTTCATTTCATCAAATTTTTCCGGAGGAATATCTTTGTATTTACACTCGGGAATAAACTGATGGATGTGGCGCAGTGAAGTCGTTGACGTTGTCGTTCGGTTTCTTTACAAGCTATGAAAAACAGTATATCGAAGTATAAACATTCTGTTTCAATCCCCACAGTGTGGTCTATTTATCAAAGGCCACTGTAATAATGTTACAATTTTCTAATTGTGGTGCATCATAACGTCGCTGGTCTTCATCCCCCTGCAGGATAACTGGTAAGCCGGCCTTCATCAGATGGGACAGGCATCTGGTTTGGTTATCCAGAGTGCGAGACTGACATGCGTCTTGCGAAGTATATAATAGTTAGGTCGGTTGCCATAGAACCATGGGACATAGATTGCATGTACACATAGGTGGTAGTAGTCAAGTGTTAAATCAGGTTATCCATCTTGCGGATCGCATGGTAATTTACCGCAAACAGCAGCTTTCCTTAGACGTTTTCACACTACGTCTGCGCGTTGTGCTTCGTCCATCTGGTTACAGGCCATACTTAACAAACTGCCACACCGGTAACTGTTCAAAACTTTGACTACTCACCACTCAAAGCACAGCTTTGGGGAACTCGTTTTAAATATGACACTTCAGTCTTGTACCGGTGTCCGCATACACTTCAGGGTGTTCGCAAGTAGGTAACGCACCTGGATGTGGAATACGGTAATTATTATGAGGTCGACGAGCAGCAAGCTAGAGGACAGGGTGCGCATTCCCACTCACTCGTACCTGTCTTCATACGACAAAAGCTCCGTAAACTGGGGAGGAGACTAGCTTCGAGGTGTTGAACCCGTTCAATATTCTGTGCCGGTTGTCAGACAATGGGCAAGCAAGCCTTACACGAACACCAGTATTATAATGGAGGAGAAGAGTCGAGTGGCGACCTCCTCAGACCAAGTACAGAATCTGTGGGTGGGTGTTCAAACTGTTTGCAAGGAGGGCTATCGTGTGTAAGAAGACAGAAACGCAAAGGACAGAGCTGTAATGTGTACACACGACCAAGTCACTGGTTTGCTTGATAACATGGACATTTATTTACACACATGAATCACATGCCGGACCAGACAGACCGTGGCTCGTGATAACCAATCACAATAGTCCTCCACCGCTGGATTAAAAGTATTCAGCTTGATAGTGTTCTACGCTGCGCTTCTCACAAAGTGATGGCCATGGCTGAATAGGTTGCTCCGCGTGGTCTTCATTTGACAATTCTCATGGCGCTATTCTCAGGGGTGCAGGCGATGAGCAATCTACTTGTTCCTCTGCAGGACTCACAGACTGTCGTCGCACTTGGTCCAAGTGACGTTGAAGTATTCGCCCATCTTCCAATTCCGCTTCCACTGCACTATATCTTGTCGATCTCGTAATCCCTCGGATCCAAGTTCTATCCGTTGGCCTCCGTTTAACATGCACTCTGTCGCCTGCCTCAACCACACGATCCTCCTTTTCGATGTCGTAGCGTTTTTTCATCACAGACTGGCGTTTACCGACTGTTCGATGCAGGCTGGATTTAATCAGATCCCACCGAGTGCTCAGACGTCGTCCCATCAGAACTTCACACAGTGGATGATCCGTGGTAGTGTGTGGCATAATATAACACTGCAACAGGAATTTGTCCAGGCGGGTTTGTACAGTTCTAGACTGTTGTTTGACCACACCCAGTTTGATTGTCGCAACCGTTCTCTCTAACAGACCATTGGACGAAGGGTAATGTGTGACCCAGAGAACATGCTCGATTCCATTTTGACGTAGGAATCCTTCAATCTCGCCGCTGGTAAATGTCGGGCCGTTATCTGAAACAACCGTACATGGTACACCATGTGTAGGGAATATATTCCATCAGATGTGCACAGTGCTCGGCCCAGTCATGCATGTGATTGCCCGAGCTTCGATCCGTTTTGAATGTGCGTCCACTACAACCAGAACCATGAAGCCGTCGATGGGTCCACAGAAGTCAATGTGTATTCTGTCCCACGGGCGCGAGGGCCATTGCCATGAAGACATTGGCACAGGTTGTGGGGATGATTTATTTTCTTGACAGCTAGCACACAATTGTACGAGTTGTTCTATCTCTTGATCGACTCCCGGCCACCAGATGTAGTTACGTGCTAGTGCCTTCATCTTTGAATTTTCTTGGTGACCCATATGAAGTTCCCGCAGGATTGTTTGACGATACCGTTTGGGGACGATGACTCGAGAGCCCCAAAGTATGTAACCGTCCTCGAGGCTTAATTCATCTCTTCGAGTGTGAAATGCTCTTAGACTTTCATCTACCAGGTCCGGCCAACCAGTTAGGATATAATCACGCACCTTCGACAGTTCCACGTCACTCCTTGTTTCCGATTTTATTTCCGTTGCTGTCACCGGCAAATTATCCAACCAAGATATTACTTGTACCAATTCTCTCAAAGCTGGCGTGTGGTTCGGAACCTCCCGTAATGGAACTCGGCTGAGAGCATCGGCACAATGATTCTCCTTACCAGGAAGATATTTCAGTTTATAATGATAGCCGGCGCGTAGCAGAGCCCAGCGAAGCATCCGGTGCGATGCCATTTGGGGTATCGCTTTTGATTTACACAGAATTCCCAGTAATGGGTGGTGGTCTGTATGCATTTCAAATCACTGCCTGAATAGGTATTGGTGAAATCGCACAACCCAAAAAACGAAAGCCAAAGCCTCCCTGTCAATTTGGGCGTAAATTCGTTTGGTCTGCGATAGGGTCCGAGAGGAAAAGTAACTAATTTGTTTACTCCCTTCGCGTCAGGTTGTAACAGGGTGACTCCGTACGGTGATGAAACACAAGTCAGCGTCATGTACTTTTCGGGGTCAAAGTGGGCCAAAACCGGTGGACTGGCCAATGCACTTTTAGCCTGCTGAAAAGCCAATTCCCCTGTCTCAGACCACATCCACAGAGTGCTGTTGAATAACAGAGGATGCAGTGAGTGTAACACTGTGTCTGATTACCGAACAAACCTTGAGTAGTGATTGTACATTCCCAAGAATGACCTCAACTCGTGTTAATTTCCTGGTTGTGGTGTCTCAAGGATAGGCCGGATTTTCTTCTCAATTGTCTTCAGTCCCTCAGCACTTATACGAAAACCCAAATAATCAACTTTGGGAGCCAAGAATACGCATTTTACAAGTTTCAGCCTCAAACCATTCTCCTTCAGTCGGTCCAAAACAACTCGCAGAGTTTGTAGATGTTCGTCAATTGTTGCCCCTGTAAGCAATATGTCGTCTAGGTATACGAAAGCTTTAGGCAACCCTGTTATGATAATCTCTATTGCTCGCTGAAAAATGGCCGGTGCCGAATGTATGCCAACTGGTAGTCTGTTGTACCTGAACAAATCGCGATGGATACTGATCGTCGTTATTGTTTTGGCGTCTTCGTGTAGTTCGAGCTGCTGATAAGCGTGCGCGAGATCCAAGGTTGAGAAATATCTGCTGGTACCGAGCTGCGCGTAAACGTCCTCAATTTTCGAGATCGGGTATTTTTCTGCCGGAATACTGCAATTGACAGTAATTTAAGTGCCAACATATACGAATCGATCCATCAGGCATGAGTACCGGAACAATTGGTGCAGCCCAATCCAAAAACTGTACTGGCTCTATGAAGCCGCTCTTCTGCAGGCGAGCAAGTTCCTCTTCTGCCTTCGATCGCATCATATACGGCAGCGATCAAGCCTTGATGAATCGCGGTTGCGTGCCAGGTGGAATGTAGATATTAACTTGTCCCCCGGGTGAATTTTCCTTCCTCCGGCATCTTAACTACTGGTGCATATTGCTGGAACAGTGTTTGTATCTCCGATGGAAAGGAAAGATGGTTTATCTGCAGAACTGGTAGTTGACTGATCCAGTCGCGGCCCAGTAGATTTGGACCATCTCCGAGTGCGATGTAAATGGTTCCTCGGGTTGTCGATCCTCCATATGACACCTCAACCTCCTGCACCCCCAGCAGTTTCACTTCACCACCCGTATATGTACACAATCGCAGAGGCGCAGTACGGTGTGGCTCGTTGGAGCCAATCTCTGTGACCACGTTCGTTCGTTGCACAGCGTTACTGCACTGCCCGTGTCAATTTCGAAATGCACCGGAATCTGGTTAACACAAAGCTGCACGCGAAATGGCGGTTGTGCACTTGGGGTAGTTGTGTTAAATATATATTCCTGTGGTTCAATAGCAACAAGTTGGTTGTTTACTACCGGGGAACATGGGTTTGTACTGGACCGGCACATACGGGCCAAGTGTCCACGTTTTTGGCATTTGTTACAAACTGTCTGTGTATGTTTGCATTCTCTGGGATGACTGTGCCGCAAGCCGCAGCGATAACAGTTGAACGAGCGCGTGGTGTTTTTATCAACTTTGTTGACTTCGGTCGTAACATCTTCAGCACATGGCTTTGAATTGAGCTGTAAATTCTGTAGTAGCTGGACTCTATTTCCAGTAGCCTCCACGCCCGTCGCAACATCATAGGCACTGTCCAATGTCAAAGCGTCATCAATCAACAGACAGTGCCTAAAGCGAAGGTTTTTCACGCCGACCACCAGACAATCCCGGATCAAGTCGTTTCGGTAGTTACATAGATCACAATATTCTGTCAACTTCCGAAGCTCGGCTACGAAAGAAGCAACTGACTCCTTCTCACCCTGGACTCGGGTATTGAATTTAAATCGCTGCACAATAACTGATGGTTTCGGGTTATAGTGATTGGAAACCAATGAGACCAGTTGAGTAAATTGTTTGGTGTCTGGCAACTCGGGAGTCATGAAGCTGCGAAGTAACTGGTATATTTTTGAGCCACAGATACTCAGTAGGATATTCACTTTACAGTTGTCACTGACGATTCCATTAGTGGCGAACAAACAGTTCATACACTAGATGCAATGGTTCTAGGAACCGGATCACTCAGTGTACTCTTGCAATTTTCCGTTGGAGACCATGGGTTCGATAAGCCGTCGCCAGTATGATATGTAAGGACAGAAACGCAAAGGATACAGCTATAATGTGTACACGCGACCAAGTCACTGGTTCGCTTGATAACATGAACATTTAATTACACACCTGAGTCACGCGTATGACAAGGCAGACAGTGACTCGTGATAACCAGTCACAAGGGCCACATTTTTTGACCTCGAAAAATGTGGAGCCTTATTTTATTTGACACTAAGACAGTAAGCAAAAATGGCACGTTATAAACTGCTCATTGCAAGCTTTTACTGTAAAGGGTGAACTTTAGATCTTGACTACACTAAACTGGTCAGGTCAGGCCAAATTACACTGGTTTTGATACGCAATAAATCATGTAAGTGCGATTCACTTAGTCTCGTCCTCACACGGTAGTTGTTGAAATTCAAACTGTGAATGTCTGCTCACACAAACATGTCGAGCTAAACAAGCTGAGCATTTTCTTAACAAATGTTCAAGATTCATGGAATCTGTCTTTATCCAGATGACGGCAAAGGGGATGAAAGAGTTATGGCTGCCGACTGCGACATTCAACACCACTTTATAACTCAGTGAGTTCCAGTTGCAGGTGACCTAAAGCATTCTCAGTGTCTACAAAGACGAAGAAAAAAGCCTGATCTCCTTTTCAATGGCTGCAAAGTTCTGAGGGCACTTTTGAAGCTCATCAGCAAGGGATACAATATCTCAGACACTTCGAAATTTGTGCATTTATGTTGCTTTCTGGAAGACTTGTCATGGTTTTCTGTAGTGACATAAAATGTGGGGTATTGGGTGAGCTAGACACAGTTGTCTTTGGATAAGTTGCGGTTTATTCTTAAAATCTCTGATGTCTGAATACAAATGACTTGCGACTGCATTTTGACCTAGATAGGCCCATATTCAACATGTTCAGGTGACGTGTAATATCAACCTAAAATTCCAAAACCAGCCAGCCTGTAAAGATCAGATACTTTGGCCTCAATCTTCCCTTATTGTCTATGAATTGTCCAATTTCTTATCTAAGAAAGTAGAAGGGATGAAGTGCCATCTCTCGAATGAGCCATCTCACATCATTGTGATACACGTCTCCTCATTCACCGTAAATGTCGAGTAGAAGCCGTTGAAACTGACGGTGAAACAGGGCTTTAGAAAGAAGATAGTTGACATCTTTTATCAATAGCTTCATAACATGATCGCGGCTGATGTTTGGCACAAGTAACTTGTTGGTTAACGACGCAATGGAGTTTAATGGTATTGAACCCCACTTCGCTGTGTTGGTTATGGACAAGCGTTACTAACCCACCGTCAATAATAAATCCAGCGATGTTTTCCATGATTGTTTAAGGTGGTTGATTACAGAGGAAACCAAGACAACTAAATCCATACCTTTCGTACGGTCTTTGAGAATGTAAGTAAAGTAACTCCTCAATCACACATATGTCACCGTTAACTTTTTCCAAAAAATATGAAACTGCACAGTGTCAGATAGATCAATGCTTTCCTCCCAGGCTATTGAATAAAAGTCAAAGGTGGCTCCTTTTCAGAAGTGACTCCTCATAGTCATTTTCAGTCAGCCGGCTTTGACGAGTTGAGAAAAGTGCCAGAGAGCGCTGTTTCAACCTTATGGGTCTTGTTGGTGGTGAACCTTCCATTGGATCCCTACCGGACTCCGACCCTATGGCTTTCGGATCCCAGCAGCTAGTGCTGCTAACCCATGGGTGATTGCTGCAGACTTACATGACTGATAGTTAATCATGAGATATCCCGGCTCATCTTCCATTGCCATGCTCCTTTTGCTTCTAATTCTCTTACTATCAGAGGAGATGTCGATAATTCTGCAAACCACAGTGTTACGTGCCAGGCAAAACATTAGCAAACTCATGCGTTTTCTCAGGACCAATATGTTCCACAATTTTCCTCATATATTCTTTCACAAATTCAACTTCGGTAAATGGTTTTCGGTGTTTCGCTATCAGTTTTGCCACCTCATAACGCCTTTGTCGCAATTTCATATGCCTGAGCGACTCTTGCAAGCCAGCTTTGTTGTGCGGTCATTCCAGCTTCCAGCTGTGTCAGTTTCATAACTCGTTCATTTTTAGTCAACTTGTCATAGTCATCATGCTTCATTAGTACTGCCTCTTAATATTGAATTCTTTGAAAACAACCACACTCTGTAAACAAATCAAGTACAAACATTTGTTCCCATGTCCAGTGAAAAAATATTCAGTTTCCACTATTTCTGGAAGCGGAGCCTTTCGACAGGAGCTTACATTTTTAGTCGCATTCACCATTTTAGAACAGGTATGAAACTCATACCAATAAAAAATTTACGACCTTTTTATTCTTTACAATCTAGCTAACAGCCCTCTATCATAAGGGCCGTGAAAGTGGATGTTTTACATTTGTGGATTTAAATGATTGGAAAGATGAAATTTTTGTGTTTACTGAAGTAAAAGAAACTTATAGCGAAGAATACCTTGTGAGGGCAAGTTATAAAAGAGAAGCCACGTTCTCATAACAGGCTAGGTTTAGCCTGTATATATATATATATATATATATATATATATATATATATATATATATATATATATATATATATATATATATATATATATATGGTTGGCGGCATCCGGTTTCGGATTTGCCTGTCACTGTGGCAAGCCACAGGACGCCTGCGCCTACAGAGGGACCATGGATGGCTTGCGCTGCACCACCCACAGCTCCAAGCACATACCCCATATCCAGTGTAAACCCGAAGGAATAAGACCGGGAGGCATGCGGATGGGAACCACGTTTCATCAACGGAGCCGGCCCACACTCCTTCACAGGCGAACACAAGCACGCTGTATTTGGGGAATCAACCGCACACAAGGCGGTGGCTGGATCGTAGTCCGCTCCACACTGAGTGCATGGAACCGCTCTTTGAGCCTAGCACGGCCACAAGAACCGTGCACCCCGTCCCCTCCAGCAACGACCAACTGTCTCCTGGAGCCAGTATGGACGAGGTAGGGGGTAATAGACAGGTAGGCACCTTGTCAACATGCACATCAAGCGCATCCACACCGGGGATATCAAACAACAGCCAATCACTTGAGAGAGAGAGAGAAAGAAAAAGAGAGAAACTCGATTAATGCATAAGGAAACGGTGACATAAACCTTAATTAAATAGCATACGTAATAAGTTGTTTACAAACAAATCCTAGCTAAGTGCACGAGGTCAGGAAGTATAGTTCACGGAATGCCACGAACACAAAAATGTTATGGAAATCGAACACAATTGGCTTAGGCGATGTGTGCAAGTTAATGGAATAAAGTACAGGGAGGTATTTATATGAGAAAGAAAAGCATTAAGGTAAAAACTGTAAACCCACCACCTGAAATAAAGAGACTTAGCATGCAAGCACGCGGTTAGTAAATCGAATTCAGCGTGCCTACAAACGCTGCGCCGGCTCGCCGTAATTCTCTGCAGGACCCGTCGTCGCTTCTGTAGTGGCCCCAAAGGACCTAGCTCATGGCCCACTAGACATTTATATGAGAAAGAAAGGCATTAGGAGAGAATCACAAACCCACCACCCGAAATAAAGAGACTTAGCATGCAAGCACGCGGTTAGTAAATCGAATTCAGCGTGCCTACAAACGCTGCGCCGGTGCTGCTTACGTTCACTGCGGGATCCGTCGTCGCTTCGGCAGTGGTCCCGAGTGACCTCTCTCATGGCTCACTAGGCCTGCCTGACTAAGGCACTCGCGACCGCATGTTCTACAGCACAATGCGCTCGATGTCGATGGAGTACAATTCATCGGTGCTTGCCGCTTCCGCAACTGCCGCTTCTTCTCTGCATGCATGAGGGCTTTCTCTCGCACTTCAGCAACTGCCTTCGTGATTAGATCGCGCCATGCCCCACGATCAACCGCCTTCGATTCCCATGATCTGCAATCAAGATTAGAACGTGTGAGGCTCACTTTAATCATGTCCTGGTAACGTAACTTTGGTTTCCCCACGTGCCGCTTCCCTATACTCAGCTGACCGTATAAAAGTTGTTTCGGTATTCGCGTCGAATCCATACGGCTCACATGACCGAGCCATCTCAGGTGTCGCAGTAAAAGTATGCCGTCCACTGCATACATCCCACTTCGGCGCAACACTTCCGTGTCTGCAACTCTGGCGCCCCAGCCGATCCGCAAAATTCGTCGCTGACACTGCTGATGGAACCGCTCGAGATATCGCACATCCCGCCGGTACATCGTCCACGTTTCACTGCCGTATAGAAGAACGGACAGTACCATGGATTTGTACACCATCAGCTTCGTGCCAATGCTAAGCTGATGGTTGTTCCACACTCGGTACTCAAGCTTCCCGAATGCCGCTGCCGCCTTCGACACGCGAATACGCAACTCAACGTGCAGCTGTTGATCAGTCGACATCACACTCCCAAGGTAGCAGAAGCGGGAGGTGGTTTCCAATACTTCAGCACCAATGCTGATTTGCGGCAATATTGAAGATTGCACCTCCGGTGAAGGCTGAAAGAGATAGACAGTTTTGCTTGTGTTGATGGTGAGCCCGAATTTGGCCGCTGCCGAAGCCAGAGCACTAGTCATGTGCTGCAACTCATCCGCGTTGTGTGAAAACAACGCACAGTCGTCAGCAAACAGCAACATACGGATAGTTGTCTCACAGACTAGAGTTCTCGCACCGAAACGACGGATGTTCAGCAACCCACCATCAATACGGAGCTCCACACGAACACCGTAAGCACAAGCCGCATCAAAAGCACAAGACAACATTGCATGAAGATAGATATTAAACAGGGCAGGAGCTAAGACACAGCCTTGCTTCACACCAGAGACAACTGTAAAGTCATCAGAGGTCTCTCCACTCAGCTGCACCCTCGCTCGCATACCACTGTGCAGACATTCAATTAAACTTACAAACTTACGCGGGCAACCAAACTTACCCAACACCAGCCACAGTGCCTCGCGGTTCACCGTATCAAATGCCTTGGTGAAATCAACAAAAAGCGAGTACAATGGCTGGTGTCGTTCTCTGCACTTCTCTTGCAACTGACGAGCCGCAAACACCATATCTATAGTGCTGCGACCCGAACGGAATCCACATTGCTCTTCCGCCACGTTTGGTTCCACAATCTGACTCACGAGGCGATTGAGCAGGATTCGGGCAATCACCTTGCCCACACAACTCAGCAAGTTGATGCCACGATAATTCGTGCAACATTGCTTGCTACCTTTGCCCTTGTACAGTGGTAGCACAAGGGCATCCTTCAGATCAGAAGGCACCTCCTCCTCAATCCACACGCGTTGCACCAAGTGGTGCAGCGCAGTCAACAACTCGGGTCCACCGTGTTTCAATACTTCAGGTGGGATCCCGTCACCTCCGGCACATTTGCCGTTTCGCAGCTGAGCAAGTGCTCTCTGCGTCTCATCCAGTCTCGGCGTATCTGCCAGATCCGCCTTCACATCGTGCTGCTTCAGGCCATTCAATGTAGGTCAGTCGATCTCTGAACGGTTGTTCAAGAGACAGTCAAAGTGTTTCCGCCAGACCTGCATTATGTCTGCAGTCTGGGTGCAGGTAGCGCCTGAACTACCATCGAGCAGTGTCCTCAGCGGCTCCAATCTCGGTCCATACACCGCCTTCAAGGAGTCAAAGAATTCCTTGTGTTGACGGCGTTCGGCGTAGCATTCCATCTGCTTCGCCTTCTCCGTCCACCATGCATTTTTAATGCGACGGAGCTCTCGGGTCAGTCGCCGTCGAAGTTTGCGAAACTGACTCTTCTTCCCCAAGTCACTGGGATCTGCCACATGTGCAGCAAATGCGGCATTCTTCTCTGACACCAATGCGTCAATCGTCACATTGTTGTCATCAAACCAATCAGGCCGCTTACAGTTTGCGCGCCCGATGGTCTCCTCCGCAGCAGCTGTCACCTGGTCGCGAATGTGGTGCCACAGGTCGCCCACTGTGGCTATACAGTCTACATCACCACACAGGCGTGCAGCCATCGCCTTCTCCAGCTCAGCACGTTTCGCCACAGTGCCGAGGGAGAGAATGTTAAATTTACGCCGATTCACGGCGGGAGTGCAATACATCGATTTACGAATATATATGTACAGTTTGGTCCGAACCAATTTGTGATCAGTGCCACACTCAGCTCCACGTAGTACACGTGTCATGCGCACTTCACGCATATCACGCTGACGTACGATGACATAGTCGAGCAGGTGAGCGTGACCACTCCGTGGGTGCGTCCAAGTTGCTTTATCACTCGCACTCAGTGCAAACCGAGTGTTCGTGATCGTCAGGCCGTGAGTGGCACACAGTGAGAGCAGCCTGTCACCGTTTGCATTCGCTGAACCAATGCCATGCGCACCGATAACATCTGTCCACGCTGGTGCATCACGCCCAACGCGCGCATTGAAATCACCCAGCAGAAATAGTCGGTCGCTCTTCGGCACAGACCGTATCACGGAGGATAGCTCAGTGTAGAACTGATCACGCGTGTCATCAGGATAACACATGGTCGGACCGTACGTGCTTATGAAAGTAGCAAACTTACCTCTTCCGAGTCGTAGGCGAACAGTCATTAGCCGCGCGCTGATGCCCGTTGGTTCACCCACCAGCTGGCCATTCAGGCGATCGGATATTGCAAATCCGACCCCATGTTCACGTGGTGCTGAGGCGGCGTTCCCCACCCAGTAGAACGTGTAGCCAGCACCTGCTTCATGTAACTTACCTTGCTCAGCGAGCCGAGTTTCACTGAGCGCCGCAATATCGATGTGGTAGCGCGCCAGCTCCATTGCGACCAGTGCAGTGCGTCGCTCCGGGCGCTCGCTCGAGTTTCGGTCCAGTAGTGTGCGCACGTTCCAGCACCCGATGCTGAGTGCTTTGCGCGCAGGCATACGATTGCATTGGTGGGCAATCGCACGCGAGGTGGTCGTTGTCCTTCGGAGGTTTGCTTGAGGGACTCCACCCGGAGCCTTTGGCTCAATAGTCTGACCCACAAGGCAGTGGGTGGTTTGGAGGTTTGCTTGAGGGACTCCACCCGGAGCCTTTGGCTCAATAGCCTGACCCACAAGGCAGTGGGTGGTTTGGAGGTTTGCTTGAGGGACTCCACCCGGAGCCTTTGGCTCAATAGCCTGACCCACAAGGCAGTTGAGAGCAGATCCAGCTCGGGAATGTGATTGCAGAGACAGATGGGGATCTGCTTGACGGCCGTCACACGCAGCCTTTGAGGTTCTGGAACAGTTATCATATGTTTTGCGACCGTAATTGGATACGCACCTGCAACCACGGCCAGACGCAGGTGGGTTTTTGGCGGGTTTGCACCAATTTGACCAGGGGCTGCCTGGCTTGAGGCGGGCAGTAGCAAACCATTGAACACCCGGAGGTGTCCTCCCACCGTAAGAGACAATGCGTGGCACTCGTGCTCTACGCCAATCGAGCATTGAGAATATCACCCGTAACCTGTTGTCTCCCATGGCTAGGTTTTACGGGAAGTGGGCCATCGACCACTTCCTAACCTCCGGAGAGGATGGACTAGGATACTGCCAGGGCGCCCACACCTGACAGGAGAACGACTCGGGTCCTCAGCCAAAGCCTTCGATTAAATGAACACCCGAAAGGCAGCGGGTCTAGCACATGGTCAGTTAGCTGACTCATGCGGATTGGTGTCCTGGATCTTAGCAGGGAGAAGGGCGAAACCTAACTCCCACCCAGCGGTCGCCAAGTGGAGGCGCCCAGGACATGAGATTATGGCGCAACAGTAGCAGCAGTGGGTAGACCATCTGTCGGGATCTAGCCAAAACCAGCCTCAGCGCACCATATGCTCTCCCGCCTATATATATATATATATATATATATATATATATATATATATATATATATAAGGGTGGCCGCAATGTCCCTGCTCATTGTCGATAACTGATGTTTTTCGCAATACTATTTTTCACTTAATCTTTGCACATTTATCATAATATTTATAGCATATATTTACGACACTTCTGCCACTTTATTTTCAGTCATACATTCGAAAAATAACCGACACAAGTCCTAACACCATTAAAGAAAGACCCATAGCTGCTGTTTGGGCACATGATCTGGTGCTAGAAAAAGGAAAAATGACTGACGTTTCTACCAAATTCCAGGAGCGTTTCAAGAAGCCTGCACCAAAAAGGACACCCAATTAGCATAGGAGAAGAAAACATTTGCATCCGGATCTGTGCTGGATGACCCTTGCTCTGGACGCCTTGCCACTCAAATATAACACGTGGAAATCATTCAGCAATCAGTAGTCAATTCTCCATGGAAATCGACTCGTAAGAGGTCTGCTGAATTACATATTCCCCGTTCCACACTCCAAAAGGTACTCAAAGCTAATCTAGGCATGTCAGCGTTCAGGTCAATGCAGGTCAGTGAACTGTCTGAAATTGATCAACAGAATCGAATGGAAGCGTGTCAACAATTTCTCCAGGAATTCCTCATAAAAAGCAGTCGTCACTAGGTCTTCTTTAATGATGAATGTGCTGTCTATCTCAGATTACGATCATGGAATGTTTATATTTGGAGTAGGATTAACCCATACTATGCTGAAGAAATCGCCCACAACCCACTGCACGTCATGATGTGGGCGGCAACGTCAGCCACCAAAACCACTGAACCATCTTTTTCGAAAACAGTGAATACGTTTACCTACCGAGAAATTTTAGAGACCTGGTTCATTCCACAATTCCTTTCAACTGGAATAATTTAAGTAGTCATTCTGAAGCAAGGTGATGCTTCTGCACCCTTTGCTAACTTGGTGCGCCGGTTCCTGGATGAGAATTTCCCTGGACGGTGGATTTGACGTGGATCACTGCAGCAATGGTCAGCTCGTAGTCCTGACTTCTCATCCTGCGACAGTGACTTGTGGGGTGTGATGAAAGAAGACATCAGGAAAACACGTTTTAACAGCACAAAATGACTTAAAGCTACAATCCGTGCTTCCTTGAACTCGATTTGCTCCGCTCCTCTGCAACGCCTCTCCGCACGCAGTTGGAGACGCATTAGTCTATGTACTGAGAATGAAGGTGAAAAGCAAACACATTGGATCCAAAACAATGTGATCATTGACTAGCGCATGTTTCTTTCAGTAAATTTCACTGATCAGCGAAGAGCCCTTCTTTTCCGAGACAAGCAGAATGTACAATTATTTTTACATTTCTATACGGATTTACGTAAATATGGGCATATATGTGGAGTGTCCGGAGAACTTTTGGCCACCATATATATATATATATATATATATATATATATATATATACTTATATATATATATACGTTTATATGGCGGACACGCCGACACTGGATGAGACGCAGAGAGCACCTGTTCAGCTGCGAAACAGCAAGTGTGCAGAGGCCGACGGGATTCCGCAAGAGGTATTGAAACACGGTGGTGACTACCCTGCACTACTTGGTGCAATGCGTATGGATTGAGGAGTAGGTGCAAGCTGAGCTGAAGGATGCCCTTGTGCTACCACTGTACAAGGGCAAATGTAGCAAGCAAGGTTGTACGAATTATCGTGGCATCCACTTGCTGAGTTGTGTGGGCAAGGTGATCGCCCGAACCCTGCTCAACCGCCTCGCCAGTCAGGTTGTGGAACCTAACGTGGCGGAAGAGCAATGTGGATTCGGTTCGGGTCGCAGCACCATCAATATGGTGGTTGCGGCATGTCAGTTGCAGGAGAAGTGCAGAGAATGACACCAGTCATTGTACTCGCTTTTTGCTGATTTCACCAAGCCGTTTGGTAGGGTGGACCGCGATGCATTGTGGCTGGTGTTAGGTCAGTTTGGTTGCCCCCGTAAGTTGGTAAGGGTTGGGAAGAGCAAGAACTAGTAGGTTTAATTGTGTCTGCACAGTGGTAGGCTCGTGGGTTGCATCTGATGGGAGAGACCTCGGAAGACTTTGCAGTTGTCTCTGGTGTGAGGCGCGGCCGTGTTAGCTGATGCCCTGTTTAATATTTATCTTCGTGCAATGATAACTTGTGCTTTGGATGCCGCTTGTGCTTACTGTGTTCGTGTGGAGCTCCGTATTGATGGTGAGTTGCTGAACATTCGTCGTTTCGATGCGAGATCTCTAGTCTGTGAGACAACTATCCGTATGTTGCTGTTTGCTGACGACTGTGCGTTGTTTGCACACAGCGCGGATGAGTTGCAGCACATGATTAGTGCTCTGGCTTCGACAGCGGTCAAATTCAGTCTCAGCATCAACACAAGCAAAACTGTCTGTCTCTTTCAGCCTTCACCGGAGGTGCAATCTTCAAACTTGCCGCGAATCAGCAGTGAGGCTGAAGTATTGGAAACCACCTCCCGCTTTTGCTACCTTGGGATTGTGATGTCGACTGGTCAGAAACTAGACAGTGCGCTGCGTATTCGCGTGTCGAAGGCAGCTGCGGCATTCGGGAAGCTTGAGTACCGAGTGTGGAACAACCATCAGCTTAGCATTGGCACAAAGCTGATGGTGTACAAATCCATGGTGCTGTCCTTCCATTCGGCAGCGAAACGTGGACGATGTACCGACGGGATATGCGATAACTCAATCGGCTCCAGCTGCAGTGTTTGCGACGGAGTTTGCGCATCGTTTGAGGTGACAGAGTTGCAGACACGGAAGTGTTGCGCCGAAGAGGAATGTATGAGTGGACTGCATACTTTTGCTGAGACACCTGAGGTGGCTAGGTCATGTGTGGCGCATGGATTGGACGAGGAAGCCGAAGCAGCTATCACGTGGTCAGCTGATTGTGGGGAAGCGGCCTGTGGGGAAACCAAAGTCACGTTGCCAGGGCATGATCAAGTTGAGGCTCTCACGTTCTAATCTTGATTGTAGATCATGGGAATCGATTGCAGTTGGTCGGCGTGCTTGGTGCGATGTAACCACTAAGGTAGTTGCCGAAGTGCAGGAGAAAACCTCATACATGTAGAGAAGAAGCGGCAAGCCCGATGGGTTGTACTCCATCGACTTCCAGCGCATGTTGCTGTAGCACATGCAGTCGCGAGTGCCTGAGTCAGGCAGGTCTAGGGAGCCGTGAGCGAGGCGACTCGGGACCACTACCGAAGCGACGACGGGTCCTGCAGAGAACGTAGTCAGAAGCGGATCAGCGTTTGTAGATACGCTGTATTAGATGTACTAACCGCGTGTTTGCACGCTAAGTCGATTTATTTCTAGCAGTGGGTTACCAATTTTGTCCTAATGCATTTCTTTCTCATATAACTGTCTACCCGTACTGCTTTCTAGAAAGTTGCACACGTCGCTTAAGTCAATTGTAGTTAATTTCGATAACATATTCTTGTTTGTGGCATTTCCGTAAAATATGCTTCCTGACCTTGTGAACTTATCTCGGGTTGTTTTGTGAACAACTTATTTCCTATGCTCATTAATTTAGGATTTACGTCACCGTTTTCTTATGCATTACTCGATTTAATTTTTGTGTTATATGTTACACAAGTGATTGGCTGTTGCTTGACATTCCCGATGTGGCTGCGCTTGATGTGAATGTTGACAATGTGCCTTCCTGTCTATTACCCACCACCTCGTCCATACTGGCTCCTGGAGACAGTTGGTCGTTGCTAGAGTGGACGGAGTGGACGGTCTTTGTGGCCGTGTTAGGATCAAAGATTGGTTCCATGCACGTAGTGTGGAGCGGACTACGGTCCAGCCACCGCCTTGTGTGCGGTTGATTCCCCAAATACAGCGTGCTTGTGTTTGCCTGTGAAAGAGTGTGGGCCGACTCCGTTGATGAAGCGTGGCTCTCATCCACATGCCTCCCGGTCTTATTCCTTCGGGTTTACACTGGATATGGGATGTGTGCATGGAGCTATGTTTGGTGTAGCGCAAGTCATCCATGGTCCCTCTGTAGGCGCAGGCGTCCTGAACAATGAACAATGAACAATGAATTTATACGGGTTAAGAAACGTTGCTTTACAAGCCCCGTTGGATAGTTGGTGGGGATATCAACATAATAATTATGATGAAAAGGATAGTAACATAGTTAACACTTTAAATACGAACATAAGGACTTATCGTTTGCTTCGCTGCAGTCCTGCGATCCACTTAGATTCACAGCATCCACAGTTAACAACAAATAATTCCATGGTAAACTCCAGGTATAGGATGGAGACAGTGTTAAGTAAGAAAGTGTAAGTGGATGAGTGCATCGTCCAACCGTCTTTCAAATACTGTTAGTGTCGGTGCAGAGACGACCGATACTGGGAGAGCATTCCACGGGTGACAGACACGGATGGAAAAGAAATTTCTGCGGCAGTCCAGAAGACTGTATTGTGCTGCGAGTTTTAATGAGTGGCCCCTCAGGTTTGTATTGCTGCTGAGTTGCAGTAAAGGGTGGCACACATGATGTGGGTTTCGCAGAATCAAGTATGTCATAATCAGGTCGCCTCGTAGCCTGCGATAACTTCCACTGAACAATCCTAGTCGTCGCAGCCTCTCCTGGTAGGACAGATTGCGCATTCCAGTTACGTTCTTAGACGCCCGGCGTTGAGGCTGCTCCAGTGCATTAAGGTCGTGTTTCAGCCATGGATGCCAGGCTTGAAATGCATATTCGAAATGGGGGCGAACATACGCACTGAGCATTTGTCGAAATATGGAGCTGTTTATTTGTCCAAACGCCCGCCTCAACAGCCCAACGTGTTGGTTCCCGGTCTTCGAGGCCTTTTCGGATTGCCTGGAGCAACGCAAGTCATCTTGAACCAGGACACCCAAGTCACGTTCGAGAGTTGATTGTTGCAGTACATCCGTTCCGAGTCGGTATGAGTAGCTGCCGTGATGTCAGATGGAAAGCACCTTGCATTTACTGACGTTGAAATGCAATAAGTTTTGGATCGACCATTGATACACTGTATCTAAGTCACTTTGGAGCACAAGTTGGTCGGCGTTCGCTTGGATCCTGCGCCAGATCTTGATATCGTCGGCAAACATTAGGAAGTTTGAAGCGATTCCCTGTGCAAGGTCATTAATAAACACCAGCAACAAACGTGGACCTAGAACTGAGCCTTGCGGCCCACCACACTCCACTTGTAAGGGGTCCGATAAAGAGCTCCGAACTCTGACCACTAATTGCCTTTGAAATAGAATTTGGCGATCCAGCTTAAAAGAGGGTCGCCGATCCCGTAATGCTGCAGCTTGGATAGAAGTATCCGATGGTCTAGACGATCGAAAACCTTGGAAAAATCCAGGTAGATCACATCAACACCTTCTCCAGCGTCGGCTGCCTCGGTTCAACTACTGCGTGCAATGAGTAAATTAGTTGTACATGACCGCTGTCGACGGAAACCCTGCTGTTCAGGAGTGATGAGGTTGCAGTTTTCCAGATAGCACACCAGTGCATCGGCAACTATGGATTCCATGACCTTGGAGAGTATAGGAAGAAGGGTTACTGGGCGGTAGTTGGAGGGATCAGATCTGCTTCCACCTTTGTGAATCGGGCTTATTATTCCAAGCTTCCACATGGCGGGAATTTGGTTGCGGTCTAAGCAGTGCTGAAAAAACTGAGCTGAATGTCCTGCCAGTTGGTTTGCTGCTATTCCAAATGCCTCAGGACGAATGGTGTCGACACCCGGCGAGCTGTGTTTGCGTAGAGAAGTCAGCTTTTGCAATACAGCCTCTGCGGTAAAATTGATGTGGGTTAGTCCTGGTGAGCAGAAGACAAAGCTTGGTAGATCGCTTGGTGGCAAGACCCTCTGAAACGTGGGGGCGTATTGCATCTGCAGCGCGTTTGCAGCTTCCATAGACGTTCTTGTTGGGCCCTCAGCGGTCTTGAGTGGAGGAAATCCTTGCCTCACCTTTCGTAGGCTATTAAGGTGCTTGTACAGCAGTTTGTGGTTAGCACTGGAGGTTTTTGCGATGTTCTGCTGATAGGCGGCTTTGTCTTCTCTTAACAGTTGATTGCAGTGGTTACGTTGGGCTACGTAGTTGTCCCACGTTTCTGGTGCTGGAGCTTTTCTGTACACTCGCCATGCTGCGTTGCGTACTGTCATCCATTTGCGAGTTCCGCTCCTTACGAAAGAAACGGATTTGCACTTATTGCAAGCTTTTATCTCTGAAGCCTGTGCAATCAGCTGACTGAATTTGTTGACGAACTCGAGCCAGGCGACTTCCGGGGGTTCTTCATGGAGGAAAGACCATGTTGTGGCGCTGACTAGCTGGGCGAGTCGGTCATTCCTTGTGATGGTTCGCACAGTATCATCGTTATCATTCCGATATTCTGCATAGCAGACGAAGTCGAAACTGATGACTGCGTGATCACTGCGACCAAACGGGCAGTCCAAAACCAACGCATCAGTCATCTGCTCCTCGTTGGTAAGCACAAGATCCAACACAGATGGCCTGTTACCAGTTCTGAATCGAGTGGGCAAAATGATGTGGTTGTAAAGAGGAGCAGTAGTTACTAGATCTTGTAAATCGGTTTTGAATTGTTCGCCGGTTGTGGCATGGGCTTCTAAACAATGTACGTTGAAATCACCCATGATAAGAATGTTAGTGTACTTTTGTTGTACACTGCACCTTAAAGCAGCCATTAGGTGGTAGTCGGTTTCGGATGTTGAGTTAGGGGCGCGGTACACCAGGATAGTAAGGCAAGCGTCCCTGCCTTTTAACTGCAACCGGCACCAAAGAGAGTCGGGGAACTGCGAATCTGAATCCTCTACGTCTTCGCACTGTAAGTCGTTTCGGTAGTACAGGATTACCCCACCTCCTTTTGTGAGCCTATCGTTCCGGATCAGCGACCTGCCGGGTAGCGACACTTCAGCGTCCGTCATTCCCGTGTGCAACCATGTCTCGGTGATACCAATGACATCATACGAGCCGGAAACTTGGCGATCTTTCAGTTCAGCCAGTTTATTAGAAAGTCCCTGAGCATTTGTATACAAGCAGGCCAGTTTCTCGGTCTCTAGGAGTCCGCAGAGAGGTGAAGCTGTCAAGTGTGGGAGAATGCCGACCGATGGGAAGTCGGCAGTTATTCGTTTTTTTTTGATGGGTCAATGATACCTCGTTTGCAACTTGATTCGGCCAAGGTGCGTCCCAGCCTTCGTTTAGACCTACTTCAGAGTCAATTAAACCGGCAGTCAAGTTACACTTTTGTGCATTCATCAGGATGCTTACTGCTTCAGTTGCTTTAATACTTGAGCTGTGCGAATTGTTTGCGACCTTTAACCGAATTTCGGAAGGAAGATGTTTCCGATTTCTCCGCCATCGATCCAAAACATCCTTTGCTTGTTGCTCTGACTGAACCACAAGTTTTAGGATTCTAGGGCCGCATCCTCTATAATTCGATGAGAGGAGTATCCTGGTGAGCGATAATGCCACAACATCATCCAAAGAAAGTGTTTCACCAATGAACCGCCACTGTTCTAAATCGTGCTTTCCGGTATCTTGAACATGGTTAGAAGGATGTTCTGGCACGCCATGTATGAAGACTGTGTTTAGGCGGTCTTGCTTGCTGTGCCCCTCTTCGGTGTTTCGTTTTGGTTGTCGCGCGCTCCAAGGGACATCAGGATAGATACGTATCGCACAGGATCCGTGTTTTAGCGCGTTTGCGGAGAGCAAAACGTTTTCTACGTCAGTGCAGGATTCTAGAGTTACTCTAATAAGTCTGGGTTCACCATAGTGTGGCGAGTTCGGATGACGAGTAATTCGTAACAAGTTTATGGGCTTGGCTTTGATACTCTTCTGCATACACAATGAGTTCCATTGGTCTTGGTCGTCTGATAACTTATCCCGCAAGGTGATGGCGGTAGATTCAGGGACATTTGAGCATACAACGTTCCGGGCACTGTTGTTGGATCCCTTTTTAATCGATCTACAAGGTATGGTACTCATTTGTCTTGACTTGTTGACATGTGATTGTTTGCTCATTTGCTCTCTATTTGCGTTAACGGTGTTTACAATGGAAGAGGACGCAACGGCGGCCTCTCGGTGGACCCTTGCAGCAATCGCTGCATATGTAACCGTTGTTCTGGGAGGCTTAGTCTCGACAAGAGATATTTGAGCTACAGGTACCAAGGGTTGGTGTTTGGCTGCTCCATCCTTGTTAATACTAGATGTCAGGTCTAGTGGAATTTGCTTAACCACACGTTTTGAATGGTGCCTGATTTTCTTTGCTGTGAGTACTGCTTGATTCACGTAGGTACAGTCTGTTTTCGCCCGGCCTTCTACCAAAGTTGGAGAAGACAACGGAGATGGAGACGTGACTGATTGCGGTGCAGGCGAAGCGATTTGTTCAGCATTCCGTTGCTTAGCAGCCGCTACGCTTCTGTGGTCCATACTCGCTCCCATTGAAATAATCTCATTGTTTATCCTCTGCTCTGCTTCTGCGATTAACCGGTCGCATTTCTCAGCTAGGATAAGCAAGCATTTAACGAGAGGGATGGTGGAACACGCAGTGCAGAACCAAAATGCATCTTGGGAGCTATTTCGCTCCCGTAACTGTTGTTGGGAGATATTTGCACATTTCGTATGGTACCATGCTAAACAGTGCGAACAAGCCAGACCGATTTTTACTACCCGATGACATTCTCCTAACCCGCAAATGCCTTTCGATGGGAGTCACTTCGGTTTTGCCTTTCTGCCATTCAATTTCGTGTCGTTACCTGACCCAGTGGGTTGGTTTGCGTTCTGTACTTTTACAGCTTTGATAACGGTCAGGCGAGCGTGGTGGTTGCAAGGTCAAATGGGTGTTCGGCGTGGTCGCGCGGTCCGTGTGATGGGTAATGCAGCCGCACTGGCTGACAAGGTCACAAGGAATGGCGAGTGACTGCAACCTGAACAGAGCGCTAAACACTGATTCTTTCACAGCTGTGTTGAGAAACACTGGATCGGAGTAAGCTTAGGCTTTTCGGCCTGCCTCGAGAATTCTGTGTCGAATGGTGTAACACAGAATGGCAATCGGCTCAATACGATTGAATTAAACGCTTGCGCTTAATCACAGATGCCAGTGAAAACGCTTAGTGATAGCACAGCCTCTAAGCGTAGAAGATATTTCCACGTATAATGGATCACTGTGTAGAGCTGGTAAGCCCGGTTCGAATGAGCGTACAGTGACAACGCTGCGAGAAGATGGAGAGAGGATAGAGGGAAATAATCCAAATGAACCAGTAGCACGCACGTCACGCGTGTGTGAGGAGGACCTGTGGCTGGCCACAGTGACATACAAATCCGAAACCGGATGCCGCCAATCAGATATATATATATATATATATATATATATATATATATATATATATATATATATATATATATATATATATATATATATATATATACGGATTTTGAGTTTTTATCCGATGTGATTGATTTTTGTGCACAAGTTTCGTAGCCTGACAAGGCGATATTATAAGTGCTTCTTCAGAGGCCTGCTTCGCATTGCCTTTTTGCGACTTCAATATCCAACTGTATCTTGATCGAGTTCTGCTTTGAATGCCAAACTTCTAGTAACTCATCTGCGTGTCGGCTTTTAGCCCTTCCGAGGATGCTGGCTTGCTCTAGGTCGGATTTATGGTTCTCGACTTCCGTATGCACTGACATCGGGGTTCTGATCGTGTCGACGAATAGCTAGGCTGTGTTTGTGTATCCTTGTGCCAAGCTTTCTTCCAGTCTGTCACATTTAGTATTTGTCGCAGTGCTGACAGCAGGCAATATAACGCACGCCAGTTTATTCCTCGTTGCTAAGTTAATCTTTCACGTAGAAGAGTTTACCACGAATTATTTCCGTTGGCTGGTATGTAACTTTGGCTCCAAAAGACAATAAAAGCCGAGCTGCCATTTTAGAAGTTCCGTTGATATAGTGCAGAGTTGCTCTCCTTTCCATTGTTGCATTTTCCGAGTTGTGTTGAGCAGTCTTTTGTGGTGCAAGGTAGTGTAGTATGAAGCCTTTTGGGTATGAGTTCCGCTTGAGGAAATCGTAGAGATTATCTTCCTCTGCCCGTCTCAGCTGCGGTGTGCTATAATGTGTTTGTGCTCGTTTGAAAAGCGTTGACACACTGCTGCGTTTGTGGGCTGTCGGATGATTGCTAGCGTAGTTGAGGATATGGTCCGTATGCGTAGAGTTTCGGTAAACTGTTGCGCCCAATCGTTCAACACCAGTCCGTCGCAAGAGAAGGTCTAAGAATGGTAACTGTTCGTTGTTCTCCTCCTTCCTGGTGAATTGGATGCCATCGAACACACTGTTGATTAGTCTGTATATTTCCTGCAATTTGGAACGTTAGAGAATGACGAAGGTGTCGTCTGCGTATCGTACCCAAATTTTGGTTTTGTGATCGGAAGTGCAGTTTTTCCAGCGCCTGCATCACTGCCTCGGCTACCAGTCCAGAGATCGGCGATCCCATTGGTGTATCATCTGTTCGTAAATTTGGCCACTGAAAGTGAAATGTGTAGGTTGACAAAATTCCATTGACTCCATCATCTGTTTGGCGTCGAGTTTACTGCTTGTATCAGACGACGTGTGCTCCTCTAGCGTGCTCGTCTTTGTTTGTTTCACCAAGTTGATGTCGATTGAGGTGAACAAGCCGGTAACAGCGAAAGATACCATTATTTTGTCCGTTCAATAGTTACGATTTTAAGTTTCTCAAGGAACTGTGCTGCCGAGTTGATCGAGTGTTCCGATCCCGCGATTAGGTGCTTTATCCGTCTCCGGAGCTCCTTTGCAAGCCTGTAATTTGGTGCTCCGGGTAACGACAAGACGGGACGAAGCGACACTCCGCTTTTGTGTACTTTAAGTAAGCCATAAAACCACGGTAGTACCGAGTTTTGTGGTCGCATCCACTTGTGTTCCAACTTAGTGATTTACCCGGAAAAGGAGGAGAATAAAGTGCACACTGTCACGCACTACAATGTGTTGTCCAAGCTTGTTAAGGATACATCTTGGACTTTCTTATTCGAATACCCCCCAGATTTGGCCTGGGATATGTTTACAAGGACTTTGAGCACACTGGTAGCGCAAGCATCGGAACAGAAGTCCTTCCAACCCAAAAACCAGAGTAAGTCAATTCTGAGGAGCAGAACACGTAAATGTATGTCCCGGAGGGATTTGGCATGGCGAAATCACCAGGGTTGCCCGAATGCCGAAACCTGGACTGCATACGTGACACATCGTAACTTCTGTGTGAAACTGATCCGCGAGGACAAGGTCACGCATCAGCAGAAGTTAATGAAGCGATTCTGCACTAACCACAAACTCCTGTATAGGCACATTAACGGCCTTCGAAAGGTAAAGCGAGGGGTTCCGGCGCTAGTCACGGCTGATGGATACACGCGGTCAGCAATGGAAGCGGCTGATCTCCTACGGCTTCATTACTCTCAAACGTTCCAACAAGTGTCGAGTCCAAACATTCACCTCATTTCTAATACTCCGCCGTTTGGTTTAGAAAACATCACCTTCACTACGGAGGCTGTGTGGAAGAAATTGTTATCCTTGCGTATCCACAGTTCTCCCGGAGCTGATAACATCCGTCCAAAGGCTCTACAGGCAGTAGCTAGTGATCTAGCAGAACCACTGGCTGTTTTCTATCAGCGATGTCTAGAGGAAAACCTTATTCCACCAGTATGGAAGCAAGGGGTCATCACTCCTATCCATAAAGGAGGCAGCCGCACTGATCCTGCGAACTACCGTCCAATAACATTACTTCCCGTACTGTCCAAAGTGATGGAATCAATCGTCGCAGACGCGCTGATGCAATACCTGGAAAGCCACAATTTAAGAGCCCCAGAGCAACATGGCTTTCGTCAAAAGCATTCGTGTAACTCTAACCTATTAATTGCACGTAATAGCTGGACTGAAGCTGTTGATGATGGAGTTGGAGTCGATGTCATCTACCTGGACTTTTCAAAAGCGTTTGATCTTTTAGACCATCGAGTTCTCCTTCAGAAGCTTCGGAACTACGGCATTGGCGATCCAATCCTGAGTTGGATTAGCAATTTTCTACAAGAACGACGGCTAGTGGTGAGAGTCCGAGAATCATTTTCTCATGCAATCGACGTGACGTGTGGAGTACCACAAGGCTCGGTTCTTGGACCTCGTCTGTTCTTGGTGTTCATTAACGATTTGGCGAGATCAATTACTTCCGATTTCTTATTTTTCGCTGATGATATCAAGATATGGCGAAGGATCAGAGGACCGGATGACCATGAACGGCTCCAGCACGATCTTAACACAGTGTCGAACTGGTCAGTTCAAAACGCTCTACCGTTCAACGTAGACAAATGTCGCGTTGTACAATTACGCCATAGACATAAGTACACCTACATACTTGGGACAAAGGAATTGCAGAATAGCTCCCAAGAACGTGATCTTGGTGTGATCGTACAGAGCGACCTCAACTGTTTAAAACAGGCTGAGGTAGCTGCGAAAAGAGGCAACCAGCACGTCGGCATGCTGCGAAGGGCATTCGGGAGATTTGACCCATCAATCTTCCCAATGATGCTCAATTCCTACGTGCGCCCGCAAGTTGAGTACGCAATCCAAGCTTGGCAACCTTGGTTGAAACGCGACCTAGAAGCGATAGAGGCACCACAACGGAGAGCAACAAAGAACGTGATGAGCCTGCGGTATCACTCTTACCACCGAAGGCTGAAGTTGTTGGGAATTTTCAGCGGACGCTATCGAAGGCTGCGCGGCGATCTCATATTAGCGTATCAAATATTGAGTGACCCCAACCACGTATGCCGCCATTTGCTGAAACAGCTACAACACGCAGCTCAGGGGTAACTGCTTAAAGTTGAAGGAACAATATAGCCGTCTAGAGTGTCGACGGAATTACTTTTCCCTTCGAGTTTGCAAACCATGGAACGCACTCTCAGACTCAGTAGTATCCTCTCCTACCCTGGATGTTTTCAAAAAACGATTAGATGTTGCCCTCAGCTCCCAACATTTTGTTACCTAAGCTCCTCTGTTGTGGATTACGCCAAGCATGTTTTCAACAGGACTAATGTATCAAATGGACCCAAGTGAACGACCATATTTTATTTTCTCACTCCTTACCTCAACTATCACAGCGCCCCACTGTCTTTCTGAATGTTTACGCGCAATATTTCTTTTTCATTTCACACTGATGTTAACTATCAAAGTATTCATCTCGGCAGACGTTCGATAGTTGACCCACACATATTTTAATTGCATCATATTCACCGCTACCATCCTACGGGACATGTCAAGCACTTGCTTTTATCTCGTGATAAATCATTGTTCATTGTTCATTGTTCATTGTACCCATTTGTTCCAGTTTTTGCAGAGTGCGTCTGATATTGCCTTCTAAGCGTTTTGTCGGGTCTTCGTTTATCGGCTGGCATGTGTTGGTATCACTGAGTACGCGTTGTGCTTTCATCATGTAAACAGATTTGTCCATCATAACAGTAAGGCTTCGTTTGTCGGCCAGCAGTGTATCTATGCTCTTGTCTGTCTTGAGGTTTTCCAGACCTTTCCTTTCAGTGGCGTTTAATATGTTTGTTTCAACTTTATGACTTTATGAAGTCGCTTACGAGGCACTGCGAACTAGGCCTCTAAAGCCGCACTGATGATGTTGCCTTGTCAGGCAAGGAAACGTCTGCACAATAAGCACTCAGCTCGGAGAACAGCTCAAAATCTGCATTCACACTCCGAGCTATGGATATTCTTATTTACTTCAAATACATATTTGTAGTTATATTTCCGGCGAAAACACTTTGATTAATTTGAACAACCATTCAGATTGACTGAATTTTGTTGCACTAGCTGCAACAAACAGAGATGAAGACGTGTCTTACCGACACACCGACACCGGATGAGTCGCAGAAAGCATTAGCTCAGCTGCGAAATGGCATGTGTGCTGGTTCCGACGGGATCTCTCCTGAAGTGTTGAAACACGGCGGACCTACGTTGGTGACTGCGCTGCACCACTTGATGCGACGAGTGTAAATTGAAGAGAAACTGCCGCCTGACTTGTAGGATGCCCATGTGCTACCACTATATAAGGGCAAAGGGAGAAAGCAATGTTGCTCGGATTGTCGCATGTTTACTTATCTGTACATTATTGCGTGACCTGAGCTGTATAGATAGACGCTCCTCTTACTCAACCACCAAATTTATGAACTTTACAAACATTCAATTATCCATGTCACATACTTTACACACAGCCCATCTAGCGTCGGATCAGTTCTTTCCTACCTCCACTGTGTCATCTCCAACAGCGTGTTCCCAACAATGTCTCCACATCTGTAACATTTGTCATGCGAAATTTCCCACTGCAGCTGGTCTTTTTTCATGGGGGTATCAACGGAGACATCCTCATGACCAACATTTGCGGGATGAGAAAGTAACATGTCAAAAGGGCAATCGTCGCTTCCCATCAGCTCAGGCTCTAATAACTCACTATCGTCGGATACCCCGTGCAGACTACGAGGCCATGAAGACATCCCCGACTGAAACTACCCCTACTCCTTGGTCAGAAGATGAAGATCGATAACTTTTACAACGTACAAAAGAACTCGTGTTCCGCAGTTACATCCCTGAAGCAGCTCCTTTCCAGACTGCGAACTCAGCATTCCGTTAGGACAAATGCAGCCATTAAAAGACGACTACAATATCTAAAATGGCGACGTCCAACATGCTCCCATCGCCCATCTAATGCTACGCCAGATATCTCGACCGCGTTGCTTACTGCTCAAGAGATACCTTAATCCGCCTCTGATGTCCATCCATTTGCGCTGCCCTCCCCCCTGAAGTTTCTCTGATCTCAGCGTCTCCACCCCCGAATCGTTCAACCTCTGATGCCTCATCTACGACAAAGCTTCCACTAAAGGACCTTCTACTTGCAACCTTCCGCCTCCCTTACACATGTGAGATCAGTGACAACTTTTCTAATATATCAGCCGGAGCCCGTAAACATCTTTCTAATCACTTAGAAGCGGTGGCTGGCGAAGAATTGGAGGCATCTTTTAATTGGAAATATTTTAACTACCGCCAGTTTGCTGTCTTGCACCTCTGCTGTAGTCCCGGATCGCCCAACAATGCCCCAAGTGTTAACCCCACAAACGACACGAATGCCATTTTGCACTCGCCCACTTCGGTGATCCCCTCACCCCAGCCGCGGATAGCGGCCTGCTAATGGCTCACACTGCAGACTCCCAACAGTCCCTTTTCATCCCCTATCCTGCAGAGTCAGAGCAGTTGATTCTCTGGTTGCACTTTCAAAGAATCAAACGAAGCGGCCTCTGCCGACTTCATAGCCAGCTCTCGGAACCGCGTCCACTCGTCTACTGCACGCACACACGCACACACACCTTTATCACCTTCGGCATCATGATCACCATACGTACTACTTGACCGCCTCCCTCGGTAGCCGCCATCACCACCACGGACGGTACCTCTTGCTGTAGTTACTTTATCAACCTCCACATCTCCCGCCTCCGATCCGCTGACTATCGCTACCATCTCCCAGCCTTTCTCTTGTTCGCTGTGCCCGAAGATGTTTCAATCTAGCAGCGGTCTGCAACATCATTTGACGGCCCATTTTAGGAACCCCAAGTTATTTGCCAAGGCTGCTGCCAGGAATACTTTCAGCTTCGAATGCCCAACATGCAGCCTTACTTTTTCGACTAAAATGGCCTCTCACAGTATTGGAGGCATCAGTATCCTATCAGTTACAATGCCGACTGTCTATCCCGACGACTAAGGCTATCTTACGACTGGTCAGCCATGGATGACAACTTCCTGCTTTTCACAGCCTCATGTTTTGCGGCTACGTCTCGTTCCTTAAATATTCTTTTTGAACGACTGCGGCGCAGTTTCCCCTTTCGCAACAGGGACAGTAGCAGGAAACGTTTACAACGACTTACATGATTCGTTCATTAACATCATACAACGTCTACTTCTCGTGCTTCTCCGCAATCACCAATCGGAACCCAACTTCCCATCACACCTCCGCAAGGAGCCGTAAGAGCGTCGTCTTCCCCAACCGCCCCGTTCGATGAATCTCATCTATCTCAGTCCACATAAATTACTAACATGGCTTTATCTACACAAGCCCCTCGAGAGTCATACGAAGTCAATCCTGCTGTAACTATCCTCTCCGACACTGATCGGAGTTTCCTCCTACCCTCTCCCACTGCCTCGATTGTTTTTCAACCTCGCCTCACTCATCTGCAGCGTTGGTTCCAGAGGCAACAGCAATCCCCCAGGTGCAGTCGCCTACCATTGGTTTCGCTAGCGACTCTTCATCTGGATTTCTGGCCCCTCCGTCCTCTTCCTGGACCTTCACACCCACATCCTCAACCTGTACATGCCCCACGGCCATTAAGAGACAGGATCAACCAGCCGTTTCCAATTCTACTTGTGAAGCTTCCCTAGTGTACGCGCCAACACCAGTATTCCGCACTCTGCTGCTAGCGGCCCAACAGCTTTTTTTCAACTGTGTTTCACCTGCCAAGGAGTAACACTTCATGCCTCGGAATCTGGTAAATTCCTTCGCTACAGATGAATCAAGGATCACATTTAGTGAAGCTCTAAACGATCTGTGTGTTACACTCTTTCCACACAGATGGTGGCCCTCGAAAAAAGGTGTACTTGCTGTTACGATTCGAAACAAACAAAACCGGTGACACCATCAATATGGCCATATACAGCGTTTCTACCATACCCGCCGGGAAGATGCCGCAAGTACAGTGACTGACGGGAGTTGGCGCACCGCCTTGCTTGATGAGGACGAGGAGATTCCAAGCTTCAAGGAATGTTGGAAGGATGTCCTCTTCAGACCTCCTGCTAACGATAACCGCACACCACGTCAGTTTCTTCTAGTTAATGATGACTTAGTGAAAGCGATTATCCTGGAGGAGATACAAAATGTTCACAAAAGCAGGCGGGGTTCGGCTCCCGGTTTAGACCGCAAGAAGCGCACTGCCGTTGCAAGGATGTATCCCTACTTTGTACTTTCCTTACTAAACTGTCTCCTTATTTCCTACCATTACCCATGCACACGAACCCAGCCCGGATCACCTACGTATCCAGTCTCCCAGCCAACCACCCCTGATCAATTCCAAACAATCTCAGTTGCATCTGCCTTCACTCGCCTCCTTCATGGTATTCTTTTTGATTTTTGGGTCCTGGCTTTCCCTACCTATCGCCTTCAGTTTGGCTTTCTTTGTAAAAATGGCTCTTTCGAAGCCACATCCATACTCCATGCTGCTCTTCGCCATGCTCACTCCTCTGGTGCCCCCATTGCATACGCGACAGTGGATATCACAGGAGCGTTCCATTCTATTTCTCACTACTCGTTACTTCGAGCGGAAGGTGCTTCCCGACCTCCCCCGCTACTGTTGGATTATCTGGCATCGTATTACAGCTCCGCGTCCTCAATCTTTAGTGTTAAGCTGCATCCCAATAGATGGGTCCGGTAGGAAGAGATCCTTTTCCCTTTGCTTTACATAATGTCCCTCGACGAAGTTTTACACGGAGTCGCCACCTTGTCTTGGATATCACCGGCTGGCCCGACTGAGTACCTCGCTTATACGGACGATGTGATCATGTTTGCGCAGGATCGCATTTTACTCGAGGATCAACTTAAATGATTCCATCAAGGACTACAGGGCGTCGGCGTCAGCATCCATCATCTAACCTCTTTATCGGTAAATATAATTGTTGACAAGGCTCGCAAACTGACCATACTGTATAAGAATGCCTTAAACTGTGGCCCATTTTTATTCCCTCTATTCACCTAGATGGAAAGTTTAAGATGTTGGGCCTGCCATTTATTTGGAAAGGTAAACTCCCTCCAACAGGACTAGACGACATTACCGCGCAACTCGAAGAAGTCACCAAGACAATGCTTAAACCATAACAACGACCGGAGATTCTGAGAAGTTATCTACTGTCCAAACATGTTCATCAGTCAACTCTCGCAGTGTTTCATCGGAATACATTGAAGCGGTTAGATCCCATTGTTAGGTTGCACGTCAGAACATGACTACGTTTGCTGTCAGGCACTTCTAGTGCATATCTTCAAGCTCCCATAGGGTATTTGTTCTGAAAATTCCCTGCATGTCCGTGAATATTCCCCTGCTGAGGAAGGAAAGGCTGGAACGGCATCTTGCCGATAGCCATCTAGTTACCAGTTGCTCGCTCCGGGACCATGCAGCCGCTGCCAACCATCATCTAGCGCGTTCTACTGTTACCACTGGTAATCGCTTCCTCATGGATAAGAGCTCAGGTGCCGAAGCCTGGAGAGATGCTTTCTTCACTTCAGTGGATGGCTATCCCTTACAAAATGCAACCACGACACCTTCCGTGTACCACTGGCCAAAGTATCCCACCGGGATTTATCCACGTCTCCATTCGGAATGTTTAGCTACGGCGATGTTCTTTCTACCAAAACTCAACGGAGCAGGGGCAGACCTACAAATGACATGGCATCTATCAACTGTCGCGGGAGCTGCGGACAAAAGGAGACACTGTCTCATAGACTTTGGGCATGCTGCATCACGCAGGGTGTCCGCTGTAAACCTCACAACGAAATTGCGCAACAGATTGCGTGGCAACTACGTCGCTGAGGCACTAACATTCGTATGGAGCCGAGGATTCCGACCGCTTCCTCTTCAATCAAACCAGACTTGCTTGCAGTTAAGATTTCCATGGTTCTGATTGTGGATGTAGCCATCTGTGACGCGTACCGAATGGAATGTACTTAAAAACTGAACGTGGATAAATATGGATCAGGGGGGTGCCACAACTATATGGTGATACGTACACGAACAACTTCCTGTGAGGCGGCATTTTATTCAACACCCGCCAATATATTAGGATTATATTATGCACCTAAATGCAACTATATCATACACTTCAGCCAAACATCTTACTGCGCTCCGATTGACATCAGTTGATATCTCTGACATCGGTGTTCTGACGCTTCGTATTAGTCTGCAGGCGTATGAGAATTACGTGCGAGGCGCTTCCGCAGGCCTAAAAAATATGCACCCAAACAAACACGGACATAATAGCATCGGTTTCGGCCACTGGGTGGAGATTTTATTTCTAGCACTGTTTCCTATTATAAAGGATCATTAGTCCGCTCTGGACATATTGCTGTACAGCTAATCCCTCGAGCCATGCATGCAAATGTCAAAAATAGCTGCTCAAAACAAAAAGTGCTGAGTTGTGCGGGCAAGGTGACTGACCGAATCCTGCTCAACCACCTTGTCAGATAGCTTGTGGAACCTACAGTGGCGGAAGAGCAGTGGATACCGTGCGGATTGCAGCACCATTGCTATGGTGTTTGTGGATCGTCAGTTGCAGAAGTGCAGAAAAGGACACCAGCCGTTATACTCGCTATATGTTGATTTCGACAAGACATTTGATACGGTGAACCGAGAGGCATTGTGGCTGCGGTTGGGTAAGTTGGGTAGTCCCAGTAAAGTTGTAAATGTAACTGTATGTCTGCAGAGTGGTATGCGAGCGACGGTACAGCTGCATGGAGAGACCTTGGATGAATTTGCAGTTGCCTCTGGTGGGAAGCGCAGCTGTGCGTTAGCTGATGCCCTGTTTAATATATATCTTCGCGTAATGATAACTTGTGCTTTGGATGCCGCTTGTGTTTACAGTGTTCGTGTGGAGCACCGTATCGATGGTGGGTTATTGAACATCTGTCGTTTCGATGCAAAAACACTAGTCTGTGAGACAACTATCCGTATGTTGCCGTTTGCTGACGACTGTGCGTTGTTTGCACACTACGCGGATGAGTTGCAGCACATGATTAGTGCTCTGGCTTCGGTAGCGGCCAAATTCGGGCTCACCATCAACACAAGCAAAACTGTCTGTCTCTTTCAGCCTTCACCGGAGGTGCAATCTTCAAACTTGCTGCGAATCAGCATTGGGGATGAAGTATTGGAAACCACCGCCCGCTTCTGTTACCTTGGGATTGTGATGTCGACTGGTCAGAAACTACACAGTGCGCTGCGCATCCGCGTCTTAAAGGCAGCGGCGGCATTCGGGAAGCTTGAGTACCGAGTGTGGAACAACCATCAGCCTAACGTTGGCACGAAGCTGATGGTGTACAAAACCATGGGGCTGTCCGTTCTTTCATTCGGCAGCGAAACGTGAACGATGAACCGGTGGGGTGTGGGATAACTCGAGCTGTTCTATCAACACTGTCTGCGACGTATTCTGTGCATTGGTTAGTACGACAGAGTTGTGGATACGGAAGTGTTACGCCTTAGTAGAATGTGTGCAGTGAACTGCATACTTTTGCTGAGACACCTGAGGTGGCTCGGTTGTGTGTGGTGCATGGATTGGACAAGGATACCGAAGCAGCTATTATGTGGTCAACTGATTGTGGGGAAGCGGCATGTGGGGACACCGAAGCTTCGTTACCAGGACATGATCAAGTGGAGCCTGTCACGTTCTAATCTTGAATACAGGTCATGGGAATCGAAGGCGGTTGATCGGCTGTTGCCGAGGTGCAAATCCCTCGCGCATGCAAAGATGACGCTGCAGTTGTGAAAGCGACAGGAGCCGCTAATTTACATTCCATCGAAATCAAGCGCGTGGTGCTATAAGACATGCGGTTGCAGGTGCCTGATTACGGCAAGCCTAGTGACCCTCGAGCGAGGCCATTCGGGTCCAGCACCGAAACGACTGCGAGTCCTGCAGGGCACGTAGGCATAACCGGCTTAGCGTTTGAAGGTGCACTGCATTTGATTTACTGACAGCGTTTTTGCGTGCTGTGTCTCATTATTTCAGTCGGTGTATTTGCTATTTTGTCCTAATGCTCTTTTGTCCATATTGATATCTACCTGAACTATGTTCTACAAACTTCACACGTCTTTTAAACCACTTTGTTTAAGTTCGATAACATTTTTGCGTTCTTGACGTTTTCTTAAAATATATGTACTGATGTGTTGAAATTATCGCGAGTTTGTTGACAACCAATTTATTTCATCTTCTCCTTTAGTGAAGAGTTATGTCACCGTATATATATATATATATATATATATATATATATATATATATGGAACTACCTGTATTTTTTGTTTAAGGTTACTTTATTAAATGCGCTGATTCTTTCCTTGTTGGTTGATCGTAAACAGTCTCTATATTTGATATTTCCGGTATCTAACACCATGGAAGAATTTTTTCATAATTTGGTAATATTTTGTAATCTTTATTATGTCGTATGTGCAGAAAATTTCCAAACTTGAATTGCTTATTTTCTGATAAGGCGGCGTCCCAGTTGGACTGCTACGCGGGCCGGACGTTGGACACCAGAATCCTAGAGCATGCAGTTTCCTTTTATCTAAAGCATGTTCGTGTTATCCACCCACTACAATTGCAGCTTTAGGTTACTACTAGGGCCTTCACGTAAGGTGTTGTGTGTAGCCCTTAGACGGCTAGTGTGTACGTACGCTAATCACTACCCTTCTCCAGGTTCATTGATGAAGACTTAACTGGGCTGACCGTCTCATCGACATCTGGAGATCCGATGGAGAGGCGGTCGAGTTTATGCTGCAGTACTTCGTAGTCTCCGATTTCATCAGTTGCTCTCGATATCTTTAAGTCGTTTGTAAACTTGGTACTCGGAAACCGAGGGAGCTCAGATAGATATTTGATATAGATCATGAACAAAGTATGCCAAAACATCTTGCCTCGGGATACGCTACTACTGAAGGAATTACCAGTCATCCAGAGGACAATGGACCTGTACCCTCCACCTTCGTACACTTCCGCGTGGGGGTGGGCGTCCTCGCGGTATACTCAACTCGCGCGCGACTGGTAGTGGTCGCGCGGCAGCGAAGCGTCGTTACGGCAAACAGCTGACACATTATTACATTATTACCTTCATCCAATGAGAAAGTCGTGGATCCACTAGCGCTCCACCAATACTGCCGGCTTGCCACTTGTGGAGGCGGATCTCATGGTTCAAAATGTTAAGCGCGTTGGTGAAATCGATGTGCATTACGTCTACATGCTTCTCCTCATTCACTGCCTGCAACCATGCATGCCTCGTCACCAGCAGGTTGGTCACGCATGGATGCCCTCATATAAGACCGTGCTGTGCGGGCTTCGGTAGGGTTTTCGACTGGAGCAGCTGTAGTAGACCTTTCTTCCCAACCTTCACAGCAATCTTGACGGAAATACGTGTCAAACAAACCCGCCTGTAGTTGACCATTTTGCAGTGGTCACCGCCATTCTAATCCGGCTGTACACCAGAGCAGTTTCAATCCCTAAACAATGAATCTTGGTATAGTGATCTGTTGAACATGTCACTTGCGGCAGGAGAGGTGATGGCGTATGATGGCTGGTGATGACGGTGTCCGTCAGGGCCAGAGAATTTGGTGTCATCAAGGTTGGGGAGTAGTTGATGTACTTCTTGAAAACCGCAAAACAGACTGTCGATTTCGGTAAGAGCGATACACGGGGTACAGGCTCGGTTATTTACAAACACGTGAGCAAAGCACGCCGCCAAAGCAGGAGCATGCTCAGTGCTGGAGATCAGGAGCTGTCCGGCCATGTCCCCTAGTAGTGGTAGATTGCCAACCGGCTTCGGGTGCCGTTTCACGTAAGCAACGATTCTCTTCGGAGCGGTATTTGCGACGGTTGCAAGCTGCCCTCCGAAATGCTGGCGGTTGCTCATTTTTACATTGTTGCAAATAGTTTCTGACTCTCAGTTGCCTTCTAGTCATTAGAAGAACCGGTAAGGATTTTGTCTCAAAATTTGCCCTGCCAACGCATTTTACCACATTCCCTGTCGAACTAATGCGGCTTGACTAGTTCAACTTTCTGACACTTCAATGGTGCAGTCGGAGATCACAGTAGTTTCACTCCCGTTTTTATGACAGTTCAGTTATCTTCCACAAATGTGGCCTGCGGCGAAAGCCAATCCACTTGGCTCGTGGTTCGACTTATACTGTCGAAGTCATTTTTCCAGCGGTTGTGATCCGGCTCCAGCGGACGAGAATACTATAAATATAGAGCCATGCTAGCTGAAAGCACTGAATGGTCGCTTGCTGCTAGGGGTTCTAGGACCTGGACGTCAAACGCATGTTGTTTACCGGATGCTAATATCAAGTTTAGACACGACGGAATTGAGAGCGGCGTTATTCGTGTCGGATGGCACATGTGTAGTACTACTCTACTTCAAAGTAGCAAGCCAACAAAATTTGCTTTGAGCTTGAATTGTTCAGACAGGAGTTGGACTTCCGTGCAGGGTACCCGAGGAAAATTGAAATCACCCTCGAGTAGAAAATGGGGACGACTCAGGTGGCTTCGGAGATGCGGTAGCCAATCTAAGCAAAGACTGAGGAGACTGGGGTAAAATACACCCAGCTGTAGCTCCTCGCGCCTGAGGTAGACTGAGCAACACAGCTGCTCACACAGGCCATCATCACTTCGGTAGGTGTCCACAAGTCTCCCACCTAGAGAAGACCGGATGTAGAACAAGACGCAAGCGCGGGCAGTCGATAGTCCATGGCAGAGGATGCTTGAGTGGCCTCGGAGAAAGTGTTCCCGTGCAATCAGGTCAGTAGTTAGCCACATCACTGCGAGCCCCACGATGTCTGGCTGCTCAGATGCAACGAAACGGCAGAGTTTATCGCGCTTGTTCTTAAAACTACCAATGTTAGCATGCACGCAGGTCATAGCAGGTACCACTAGGCGCGCTTGAATTGTGAACAACCTGTCTGTCGTGCCTCGCGATCTTGAAAACGATCCGAAAATTTAAGATATAGTGATTTGTTTCCTCACCACAGTTTCGTTTCTTCAGCTCAAAATGCCAGACTTAATCCGGTTTCGATCCATCGGATCCAATTCTGGACGAACATGGATCTTTAAACCATTCAGCCAATTTAGGAGGGACAAGCTCAGCCCAGTACTCTCTTCGTTCACAAAGGTGATTCTCGTTGGCCAGCTTTGCTGATTACCTTTCTTTCCAAGACATGCAATTTGCCTCACCTTCAACCCGTTCTCACTCACCTCGAGGAGTCTATCAAGAAGGCTCTGAGAAAACTCGGCCCCATGCTCATAGCGCATGTGTGGAGTTGGATCCCTAGACTTAGTTGCGTGGAAAATTACGAGGTTGAAACGTTTTTGGTCGGTCAAGCTTTACCTTTTAGGGCGGAAACTTTCCCGAGATCCACGTAGTTTGGCCTGCAGTTGATTTACAAAGGCCAAACTCTTTGCATTCCTCTGCTTCCTCTTCTCTTATGCCTAACACAGCTCTTAAGTATACAAGAGTTCATACACCGCGATCATTGTATCCGTAGGAAGCAACGCAGATAACATTATTGTGTCAGATGAAACTGGGCTGTTCGCAACAGTGTGACTTCGTGCCGGTGAGTTGGCACAGGAAGAGCAGAAATGCTAATCTGAAAACTGAATGCGCTTCAGGCTAGGTTGTTGGGCCAAATTCACGGAGGTGCCCGTAATGGAATGATTCAGCCTGCAGGGAGTCTGTAATTCTGCACAACTCTCTCTAGCCGTATCTCACTTTGGCATTTCTTATGCAATATTTGAACGACATAAAGGTATAATTCATGAAAACAGAAAATGTTTGATCGATAGTCCAGTGCGTGACATGTGGTATTTAACGTGACACATAACACGTATGAGTGCATTTGTTCGACTTCCGACTACTTGGAGTAGGCACCGCAAGGTGATTGTTTCTGCATTATAATTAATCCGAGACCATGATGGTGACCAACTGTGGAGCACAAAACGATTATTAGGCTTCCGAAATTAAATAGAGATAAGACAATTGTTTCTGACCAAAAATGCAGAATAGGAATGCAACTGAATGGCATCATAAGTTTCACGAACTGATTCAAAGGCACAGAGAAATCTTACTAGAAAGAATATTGTCAACACAGCCAAGAACAGGATGATCAATTATATACTGTCACGAACTTTAACATGTTATCCATGTTTCTTATACGGACAGCTTGGACTTTCCTAACTGAATATACCCCATAAGTCGTCTGGAAGATGTTAACAAGGATCATTAGCACACATGAGGTGCAAGCGTCAGAACAGAAATCCTTCCACCACCGAAACCAAAGCAAATCATTTCGAGTACCAGAAAACGCGACCACATCTCTGAAGGATTTGACATGGCGAGCACACACTAACTACACGAATGTCGAAAACTGGACTGCGTACGTGACATGGCGCAACTTTTGTGTGAACTTGATCTATTTGGACAAGGGGACTCATCAGCAGGAGTTAATGAGGGGATTCTGCACGAACCCAAACCGTTATACAGACACGTTAATGGCCTTGGCAAGGTGAAGGGCGGAATCCGAACACTGGTCACGACTGGTAAGTGCACGCGATCGACGATGGACGTAGCCGATCTCTTACGGTTTTAATACTCCCATAAGTTGTAGAGAATGACCAGCCCAAATATTCGCCTCGTTTCTATTGCTCCACCGTCAGGTTACCCAATATCGTCTTCACTACCGAAGCTGTGTTGAAGTTGTTATCGCTGCGCATCCACTATTCTTCTGGATTAGATAATGTTCGACCAATGCCCTGCGGGCAGTAGCCAGTGAGCTAGTAGTACTACTGGCTGTTTTCTATCAGCGCTGTCTAGAGGAGAACCAAATTCCACCAGTATGGAAGCGAGTGGTCATTACTCTTATTCATAAGGGAGGTACTCGCATTGACCCCGCCAACTGCGTCAGATACCGCTACTTCCAGTGCTTTCCAAATGTTTGGAATCAATCATCGCAGATGCACTGATGGAATATTTAGGAAACCACAGATTAATCCCCCCGGAGCAAAATGGATTCCATCATAAACTCTCATACACTACCAACATGTTAATTGTAATGGGCCACTGGACCGAAGCAGTTGATAATTAAGGGCGTTGATGTCATTTAGCTGGAATTCGCAAAAGCGTTTGCGCCCTTAGACTACCAAATTCCTCTTCACAAGCTACGGAAGAATGGCGTTAGCTACCCAATTATGCGCCGTGGGCTATTTTCTACATGACCGTCAGTTGGAGGTGAGAGTCCGAGAATCCTTGATTGATGCAGTTGTGGTGGAGTGCGGCGTACCCTAGTGCCCGTTGCTATGGCCTCGCTTAGTATTGGTTTCTATAAATGATCTAACGAAGTCAACCGCTTTCGAGTTCGCGGATGGTATTAATATATAGCTAACGACCAGAGGACCTTACGACCAAGAAGAGCTCCAATGCGATCTTAACAGGATTTCTAACTGGTCAGTTTAGCATTTCCTACCATCCAATTTCATAACACTTCGTCGTTCAATTTCGCCATAGAAATGGCTACATGTATTGGCTTGGGGCACAAGCATTGCCGATCAGTTCCCAGGAAAGTGACGTTGGAGTGCTCCTACAGCGTGACCTCGACTATTCCAAACATGCTGAGCCAGCTGCGAAAATAAGCATCCAGCCTGTTGAGGAAATTTTGGCCCGTCCATCTTCCCGATGAGACACAACTCCTACGTGCGCTCTCACATTGAACACACCATCCAAGTTTGGTAATCTTGTGTGAAGCGCGGCCTGTAGGTGCTAAAGGCAACACGATGCAAGACTATAAAGATTGTCAAGGGTCTACGCAATTTCGCTTATCAGCAAACACTGAAGTTACTCGGAATTCCCAGCGGACGCAACCGAAGTCTGAGATGTGATCTGTTATTAGCGTACCAACTATTGTATGACCCCAAGCATGTATGCTGCTATTTGCTATAATTAAGCTACTGCATGCAACTCAGGGGTAATTACCTGTATATTATATATATTATACATGTCAGCCAGAAGGAGGAAAAACCTCAGCTACTGTGCCGCAGTAAATAAAGGAAAAGGAAAATAAATACAACAGTTGCATGCCAGCTGAGCTACCAGCAACGGATAGGCATCGTTCCGGTAAGACACCAGCCGGCCAAAAGCAAAGCGAAAAATTATATGTTTTACGTTACGAAATGAGATGGTGGGTAGAGGGTGAGGCTAAAAGAAATTGGGAGGTAAAAAGGAACTCATAGCAGGAACGCAACTGAAATCGGCTCCTCCTTGTCATGTCAAAAAGTGTATCCAGCCAAACGTGTTCAGTGTCTTGCGGACCCAACCAGGAAGCCATGAAGCTCCAACAGAGGCCAACTCCGAAGTGAGGACCTTCATTCCTCTCGACCAAGTCATCGCTTGGCCACCCCCCCTCTTCTTCCATCCACATCCCCGGTGAGCAAACAACGCACGTCGCGGCAGTCGGTGGGCTGGCATGCGTAAAATGTGGCCGAGCCATCGGAGCCTGGTGCGTGAAATAACTGTGCTGAGCGGTTACGTTCCATTTCCTGTGCCGTAAACAAGGCGTCGAACACGCTCGCTGCTCACGCAGTGTTCCCACCAGATATCAGCCAAACTGCGAAGGCATCGGTGGTCGAACGTAACTAGCCTCTTCATGTCTGCCGATCTTAGCGGCCAGGTTTCACAACCGTACAGTAAGGTCGAACGTACCGCTGCAATGTACACTCTAGCCTTCAGGGCGAGAGTGATGTCGCGCCGCCGCCATAGGTAGCGAAGACTATCAAAAGCACTTCGAGCTTTTGCTATACGGTTCGTGATCACGTCTGCGATCGCAAACACGCTGATACAACTTCCCAGGTAGTTGAATTTCCGAACGATTTCTAGCTGATCCCAACCAAAGGTCAGCGCAGGAGGCGATCCATGCCGATCTTGGAGGAAAGCTTTGCATTTCGATGTTTCAAAGCAAAGCCCGAAGTGGCTGACAGCCAGTGCTAATCTGTCCAGCGCGGCTTGACACGTCTGGGAGCTGTCACAGATGAGGGCCATGTCGTCCGCATACTCCAAGTCAAGAATTCGTTCTCCTGGGAGAAACTCCACACCTTCCAAGTCATGTCCTGTAAATGATATCTCCATGACTTCGTCAATAGCGAAGTTGAAGAGGAAAGGTGACAGCGTGCATCCTTGTCTCACACCGCTGAACGTATTGAAGGGTGGCGACAGCTTGCCGTAAGCCCTCACTCTGCCCTTGCCACGCGCATATAATGCTTGGGTAATATTTACATTTTTCTCGGGCACACCTTTCCTGAGTAGACAATTCCAAGGGCACATCGATCAACCGAATCGAATGCACCTTTGATGTCGAGGAACATGACTACGGTGGGTCGCCAATATATGTGACGCTGCTCCAACAACTGACGCAAGGTAAAGGTGTGGTCAATGCAGCCACGACCTCGACGAAACCTGGCTTGCTCCTCACAAATCTGGCTTTCACGAGCGCCAGTCAGTCTGTGAAGGATTATGGAGGCGAGTAATTTGGAGGCGATGGAGATCAGGATGATTCCTGTATGACTGCCGCATTCCGAACGCGAGCCTCCTTTGAAGATGGGAACAATAACGGAGCGGCTCTAGTCGGTTGGGACAGTCTCCTGCTCCCACAGTTTCACTTATAATTCATGTAAAGTATCAACAAGGGTGGATCCTCCGAATTTGCAGGGGGCTGGAGGAAGATCATCTGGTCCCGCGGCTTTGCTCAACTTCAGCATTCCGATTTCACGTTCGACTTCTGAGCGAGACGGTGGATGCAAAAGGGACAGCCCACGGAGCAGGGCGATCACTGGCCGGCGAAGAAGAATCGAACAATTCTAGCCGATTAAATTGTTCATCCCAAAGCTCCAGACGTTTTGACAAATTGTGGATAGGATATCCACTCTCGTCACGTATAATTTCACTAACACCAGGTCTCCTGCTGCCCGTTTCCCGTATCAGACGGAACAACTTACGATGGTTACCAAGGGCAGCTTCCACTTCTATCTCTGACACACGATGAGACCACCAAGATTCGCGGTCTCTCTTCAGGCTGGCACGGAGTTGGACCCGGAGCTCTTTGCGAGTTTCATTGTGTTTGCTTCCAGCCGAGATATGCCGGCCAGCGTCGATAAGTTCCAGAGACCGCGAAGAGACCCAATATCCATGTTGGTTTTTAGACATACCACATGAGGATTTGCCTGCTGCTAGTAAAGTCAGGCGAACATGTGACCAGTGACCATCAACTGTCTCCAGTGAGCGCTTACTCAACTCGCATGTCAGCGTACTTCGATATGCATTCAGAACAGCTGGCTTTGTCAGTTGGCTAGTGTCAATGCGCTCACAGCGTCGTCGTGGGCGTCCGCCAAAACGCATCCGCATGTTAGCACATACAAGTGCATGATCGGTGTCCACACATGTGCTCCAAATCGAGCGACAATTCTGGATGCAGCCTCTCCAGCGGTAACTAATAGCAATGTGATCGATCTGCGTCCAAGACGGGTTCGAGGCTGGTGGGCGCCAAGTCACCCTCCGGCAGGTGCTGTGTCGGAAGTTAGTGCTCGCAAGAAATAAGCGGGCATCTTCACACAAATGAAGTAACCGCTCACCATTATCATTACGGGGGCCTACACCATGTTGGCTGCCCAGATGCAGTTCATCAGTGGACAACTCTCCAACTTGTGCGTTCAGATCCCCCGCCAGCACAACAGTGTCCGTGCTTCTTCTGTGGCGAAGGAGCTGGGTCAGTTGGCAGTAGAAGTCGTTCATTATCGAGTCATCGCTACAGTTTGTGAGCGCGTAGGCAGCGATGATGAATGGACACCTATTAGTCCCGCGCGACGTCGAAACTTTGAACGAGACAGGTAATCGGACCGCACACATCCGGCTACTGATTGGAATCCAGTCAATCAGAGCAGCTTCAGCCCGGGGACTCAGGGCAACGCCAACACCAGGTTGGCCGGTGCTCGAAGCTGCACCGTCGCCGGATAGGCGCAATGGAAATGTGCTGCTAGTGTCATCTGAAGGGGATCACATAGTGAGCACAGAGCTGGAGTCTTGCAGGCGGGTCTCTGATAAGCAGCAGATATCGATCGAGCGGGTCTCCAATGTTCGGGCAAGTGCTGCCTGTTGACCGATCTGTAGTAGTGTGCGTACATTAAGGCATGCCAATCTGAAGGAGGATCGAGGGCTCCAAATGGAAGCCGATGAACTGGAATGGACCGCTTGGTTGGACATTTGCTTGTCGACAGGAGAGGAGTGACGCTCCGCGTTAGTATGTGCGTTGAAATTAGAAGATAAACGCCTAGCAAAGCATGTTGGGGGGTTGAAAACTGGAGGGGGATATAAATAAAGTTGGAACGGGACGGTAAGAGTGAAGAAGCGTAAGAGAGTAACTACCTGCAACTGATTTAATGATGCAATCGGCCAGAAGGTCAACGAAAGCGATTTTCTTCTTGAGTATGCTATACCTGGAACTCACTAAAATTCACTTGTACTGTCCCCTTTTGGATATTTTTAAACAAAAGCGTTTGAATATCGCTCTTAGCACTCAGCATTTCGTTACTTAGGCTGCGCTACCGTGGAATGGCTTTGTTGTGCTTTCATACTGGGTTTATGTGTCACATGGACTCATGGATGTGGTACACCAATAAGTGACGTTATTTTTCTTTGTCTCATACAACACTTCAAACATCACTGCAAATGTGTTGTTCCGGATGCTTTAATCCAATTCTTGTTTTACACCATCGTTATTCGGCAACACATTTCAGTCGATAGACGCTTAGCAGATGACCAGAATATCTTGCGCAGTTTTCACCCCAACCATGCTACTGGACTTGTCAGGCACCTGCTTTCTTACACGTGATAAATCCTTGTTCATTTTGACGGTCTCCTCGAGAACCTTGAAAATGGTGCTGAAAATGTTGACTTATTATTGTCTACTTGCTTTGGTCAGAGCCTTTCGGTATCGGAGCTTGTACCCAGCATTTAAGTTGATCGGCAACTTACCTTCGGACAGATCAGTTACAGTATGCTAGATACTGGCCGCTAGGATCTTGCGAATCAGTCCTTGGAGCCCTTCAATCCCAGCAAGCTTGGGAACATCAAAGTTGTTCAGTAGCTGACGCACCTCTTCAATGCCAAAATCCAGACTGTGGGGTTCGGCAAAGGTGGTAAACGTCGAACTCGGTAAACATGCCTGGTCAGTAGCAAACACGGAAGCGAACGGCGCCGCCAACGGAGACACACGCACATTGTTGGAGTTTACAAGCTGTCCGTCCGAGTCCTACATCACCTGCAGGCTTCAGACGCATCTCTTCAAAGCAAGTCAAAATGGACTTTATACACCCGTGTGGGAATATTTTCAAGAATTTGCACCTAAGCAAGGATTCTTTTCGGGGCGGTCTTTACATCGGTTTTAACTTGCTCTTCGTAATGCCAACGCTTGTTGGTTCTCACACTAGTGCAAAGATTTCACTTATCCTCGTGGTTGTCGACCGAGCAAGCGTGGAGGAATCTGTTCCACAGTCTGCGTAGCCGCCGAAATGGCTTAACACACGCCATACCGGAACAAGGTGGTTTGACAATTCAGACCTGCTGACACTCGGGGGGGGGGCACAAACCGGTTGTGTATTGCCTTTATTTCAGTCTTTAGAACTGAACAGAAAGCATCACCGGATGTAGATTGTGGCAGAGACCAATCCACTTGGCTCGGGTCAGGCAGGCGAAGTCCCTTATCCAGTTGCTGTAAGCTGGCTCCAGTGCATTCGCTTGCTGCATGTTGGCAAAAAGAACTGAGCGATCGCTTGTTGATGGGGTCTCCAGGATCGGAAAGTCACACATATTTTGTTCGCAACTTTTCCACAGCATACCTAGGCAAGCTGGAGTTGGTCGCAGTACTATACTCGTCGATTGGCAGATGTGTTGTGCTACCCCAGTTTCAAGTACCATACTTATGAGAAGTTTGCTTCTGCTTTACCATCCCCTGTGATAAGTTTAACTTTAGGCCGGCATATTTGAGGACAATTGAAATCGCTCAGGAGTCGAGAGTTAGGGCACATCCTGTGGTTCCGGGGATCAGGTGGACAATCTAAACAACCTCTGAGGGGACAGATAAAGTGCTCCCATGAGTAGCTCACAGCACTAGAGGTGGTTCGAGCACACAACTGCTCACACGGGCCATCATCAATTCGGTGGGTGCTCACAAGTTTCCCACATAGAAAAAACTGGATGTGTATCAAGTTGTCACCGCTAGGATTCGATAATTTATCACAACGGAAGAACCAGTAGACGCTAATCTCAAATTTCTGGTTGAGTACTTCATCCATCAACCACTGCTGTGCGAGTTTTACTACGTCTAGCCACTCAGCAGCGTCAAAGCGACTTAGCTCATCCCGCTTATTCGTAAGACTGCAAACGTCGGTAGAGGTAACGCGCATGCTGCGGTAGAAACTACCGGCTTGCCTGAGCAGACCTGGTCTCAGTACCGATCCTTGGTGTACTCCACCTATGAATCAAAAAGGCACTGCAGACTCTCACATTCAGCTGACATTGAACGAGGAAGTTGCTTATGCAACCTAGGATGCAATCCCCGATTCCATAGCCTCAAACATTGGGGAGGAGAATGCGGTAATCAACGCGGCCGAACGCTGTTGAGAAGTCCAATGATACGTCTTCGACTCGTTCTCTGGCATCGATAGATTCCGCCCAGCTTGCTGGGAATGTGTGGGATTTACTTCAGCGGAATCCGGGCTGCTGTAACATTGTACGGCTGTTACTCTCAGGCCATCCCTTGAACTTCTCTACGATAATACGTATTATAATCTGAGTCAATAGATGCCATCGATTTTGGAGTCCGAGGGCTTACGGCATGTTGTTGCCGCCCTTCAATATGTTCAGCTGTGTGAGACAAGGATGCCCGCTGTCACCTTTCCTCTTCAACTTCGCTGTTAAAGAAGCCATGGTAATCGCGTTCACAGGACACGATTTAGAAGGTGTGGAGCTACTCCCAGGAGAACGACTTCTTGACTTGGAGTATGCAGACGACATGGCCCTCATTTGTGACAGATTTCAGACCTGCGAAGCTGCACTGGACAGATTAGCACTGGCTGTCAGCCACTTCGGGCTTTGCTTTGAAACATCGAAATGCAAAGCTTTCCTCTAAGATTGGCATGGATCGACCCATGCTTTGACCCTTGGTAAGGATCAGCTAGAAATCGTTCGGAAATTCAACTACCTGGGAAGTTGTATCAGCGTGCTTGCGATCGCAGACGTGATCACGAATCGTATAGCAAAAGCTCGAAGTGCTTTTGATAGTCTTCGCCACCTATGGCGGCGGCGCGACATCACTCTCGCCCTGAAGGCTAGAGTGTACAATGCAGCGGTACGTTCGACCTTACTGTACGGTTGTGAAACCTGGCCGCTAAGATCGGCAGACATGAAGAGGCTAGTTACGTTCGACCACCGATGCCTTCGCAGTTTGGCTGATATCTGGTGGGAACACCGCGTGAGCAACGAGCGTGTTCGACGCCTTGTTTACGGCACAGGAAATGGAACGTAACCGCTCAGCACAGTTATTTCGCGCACCAGGCTCCGATGGCTCGGTCACATTTTACGCATGCCAGCCCCCCGACTGCCGCGACATGCGTTGTTTGCTCACCGGAGATGTGGATGGAAGAAGAGGAGGGGTGGCCAAGCGATGACTTGGTCGAGAAGAATGAAGGTCCTCACTTCGGTGTTGGCCTCTGTTGGAGCTTCATGGCTTCCTGGTTGGGTCCGCAAGACACTGAACACGTTTGGCTGGATACACTTACTGACATGACAAGGCGGAGCCGATTTCAGTTGCGTTCCTGCTATGAGTTCCTTTGTACCTCCCAATTTCTTTTAGCCTCCCCTTTAACCACGATCTCATTTCGTAGAATAATAGAATTTGACGTATTATTTTCTTCTTATCTAGTAGCCGGCTGCTGGCTTTCCGGAACGATGCACATGCTTTGTTGATATCTCATGTGGTATGCAATTTTTGCATTTATTTTTGATGTATTGCGGCACCGTAGGTGAGGTGTTTTACACCTCCTGCCTGCGTGTATAATGCTGATGATAATTTTGGAGTCCGGCTCCTCAGGAAAATTATCTGTTACTTCAGGCGGAATATTTTGTTTTCTGAAATATTCACCACTAACCCAGTGAACTGGGTGACAACTTTTCTCAAGTCCACACTGGGAGACTGTTCAGCTTAAAACCATCAGTTCGTTGTCTGAACGAAGTCCGAGAGGATGTCATCATGCGTGACGACGCAGGCTTCCTCGTTGTGTCTACTGTTGTTTGTCACATAGCAGACGAACCGGTTGAAAGCTGCTGTTTAACTACAAATAGATGGGATGGCTAAAGATAAACTATCAAGGCCGCTTCTGGTACTTACCAGCTAGAGGGACTCGTCAAAAGATTGTTGTACTACGGTCGATAAGAGGTTGACAGTTTATGTCGCGGATGGCCGGCTATAAGTCAAGAAGCAGTTATTCTAATTCAACGCTATGCATTCACTATGGAACAAAACCTCTAAATCCCCATGGCCTTCTTCGATGTCCCACTCACCATAGCCCCAAGTAAGCTTATGGAGAGAGCATGTTCACCTCATCCGCTGTGTCCTCACAAGTCAGAAATAAAACAGTGGCCAGTGTTTAAGGAAAAAGGCGAGCAATGTCCGCGGATAAATAGAATTTCACTCGGAGCGTTTTCCAACGGAATGGTTGCTTGGAAGAACATGGATCTGTCCTAGACAGAAGCCAGTCTCCACAGAGAAATGAATAGTTAATTTACATTTATATATATATATATATATATATATATATATATATATAGATGTCTTTTATGGCGTAACGCAATAGTGGAACGGACAAGCTCAAAGCCGCCAAATGACACGACGAGGACGCGCTACACATCCCCGTTACGTGTTCGCTTCAACTCAATGCCAGTTGTGAACCATAGATAAAATCTGGAACATTTGTTCTTCCAATATTCTGTGATAGCGGTTCTTATTATTTGTATCTTGTAACCGCTCATTTGTTTGATTTATTGGGAATCCCGATCAACTGCGCGCCCCTTCGGTGAGCAGTGAGCTACATTGCTCTTGCTCTCGTTTGCTTGCTCTCCATTTATTGTGGCTTTTCATAATAGAGGTTGGATCCTATCGCACTTAGTTGTCAGTATTCACGTACTTGGCACGTCCCTTATGTGTCGTCACTTGCGACTTGTATGAGTGTCACATCACAAACACCTACTGAAGGACAATATACGGTGGTCAAAGTTTTGTTTCTGTGTACAAACTTCTCTTTGTTCGTATCAACAACAAGACAACTAATGGACAAAGTTCGAGAACACTTCGCAACGTGGCTCTACACTGGTTTGTAGATGCTTGTGCCGAACGCGTTGTTGCTTCCCTTGGGACGCTTAAAACAGAAATTGAATTCTGTAACTGTACAGGAGAATAGAGCAACTCGTAGTCTAATGCCGAGTACGCACAGGACAAAGGAACGAATCACGTTGCACAAAAGCGTAAGCGCACAAATTACCACTAGCAACTATGTGATTGTGTCAAAACAACCCTTTCCTACAATCCAATTGGTGTTTTTGTGCCATGAAAACCGCTTCTGGCGCTTTCGAGATCCTGAAAAACCGAACGTGCATACAACAACTAAACTTGGATTAGTGTGCTTTCTAGTGTTTCTTCACACTTTGGTCCCATTTTTTGTTCGATTCACCAATATCGCCTTATCCAGTGCCTTGATTTTTGGCATTCGAGGCACAGCCATAGGAAGCCCGCACGATCATATTCCTTGAGAGCAAAATACCCTCAGATGAGTTATACATTTAATCACCGAGCTTGGCATTTTGATTGTGAACATTTCGTCACTATGCGATGTGCCATCGTCATTACATTGATATGCATGATTCAATCTTGCAACCGAATTGCCAAGCTTGGCTGGCAAATGAACAGTTAAATCCTCAAACCGAGCTACGAGTATTCCGAAACAATTGTGTCCCACAGATTGTCAGTTTACATCTTGATGTTTTTGCTTTTTGGAGTTCATCTGTGGGTTGTATGTGGAAGTGCTCAGCAGTGAACTTCGATGTGCACTGGTCTAAGAGTGTGAGATGAAGATTTCGCACTGAAGATGTTAGACAACTGAAGCTCCGACCCAGTGGTTATAATGCGTAGCTTGGCATCAATAATAATAAACAACGTGTCAGCTGTACGCCTTAACGGCATTTCGCTGCCCCGCGACCACCACCAGTCGCGCGGGGGCTGAGTATACCGCGAGGACGTCCACCCCTACGCGGATTCCAACCGGTGACCTTGTGGTTGCAAAGCAAACGTGCAGACCACTCGGCCACCGGCTGAGCAGTTTAGCATTAGGCAATATGCTCTGAAAATAGTCGATCGTGCCTTTACGGCTCAATTTTCCGACAATGGGTAGGATTACGACGCTTTACTGGGACACCTGCTTTTGAGGTTTTCAAGCTTGGCACTTGTTGCGCATGACAGCACACCGACTCCTGCGACGTGCATTGTTTAGGCGTTGGGGGTGCGGTTGGAAGAGGAAGAGGGGAGGCCAAGCGATGAATTGGTCGAGAGGAATGAAAACTCTCACTTCGAAACTGGCGTCAGTTGGTGCATCCCGACCACCTGCCTGGGGTCCTAAGGACAATGTACACGTTTGGTTGGACACACTTGCTGATATGGCAAAGAGCCGGCCCCAATGGCGTTTGTGTTGTGCGTTTCTTTGTCCATCCCCTTCTTTTTAGATTTCCCCTTCAATCCCGATCGCATGCAAAACTCATAATATAATATTTAACATCATATTTTTGTAGCGTAATTTGTAGTGTAATTTTTTAGTCTCTTATCTTTTTTGTATCGTGGACCATTAGCTGAGGTGTGTTTCCTACCGTCAGCTAACGTGCACTGATGTTGATGAAGAAGCTTGGTAGGATGAGTTTTAGAGTGGGTTTTACATGAACAAGCAGTGAACGGACTGAGGGTAGTTCTGGGCAACGAAGTTTGGTATGTGTGGATACTATCGACTGCTGTCACTTCTGACGTTTCAATATCTTTCTAAGTTGTTTGGTGCAAATATGAGATGGATCTGACCTACTCAAAAGTTACAAGCTATAGTTGTAATTGTAAAACCTAAATAAACCACTGTCAAAACTTTCCGTTTCTTATGTTTTAGTACAGAATATTTAACTTCTGGCGAATAATTTCTAAAGCTAGGCTCATCGCAATCCGATATCCACCTAAAAATATCGCAATGATCCAACACGGCTGGAAAGGATGCTTCTCCTGACGGAAGGTATGATGTTTGTAAAAGGCAGTTGCCACCTGTACGTCGTTGGTAGCCGGTGTGATGCTGTATTAACGGCAATATTGGTACTTAGTCTACGTTCAAGCCGAACGTTCTGTCGCTGGTGGGCAATAAAGACTTCGTGTTACAGCATCTGACACAGTACTGCTTCGCTGCCTGTTGCTTATGTTTGATGGTGCACTTCCGAGGAAAACAGAAAAAAACTACGCACAACTTCCGCGCCCAACTTGGAAGTAATGACATCAGAGGGCTAACAGACACAGACTTGCTATTTCACTGTTACGACGTAACACTGAGCATAAGCCACTGTCTTCTTAAAGAACTGGAGTTATTGATGAAGGCTTATGGTATTCTATCCAGTAACACTTTACACCTGCGTATTAGCGAACTATGCAAAATGATATGCAGATATAGTTTGGTTGCCTACATCAAGAGGACAAATAGGAAGGAGCAACAGGGATTAAACAACTATGCTGCAAATCATCAACCTCGATTGACTTATGTAACTAATGGGTCGGATGCACTTGTACCAACACAAACGCAAACTATTCCGTTCAAGGGCGCGACACATCTGCACTGCATCCTGCGCATCCGAACTACGAAGCACACGTCTGCTATTGCGTTGCATGTGTAAACCAAGGGTTCAGTACCCTCAATGTACCATCATGGTAGTCATGTTATTGTTGTGCCTAATGAATGTAATTGCCCGTCAAATTTGGCGGCCCGAGCTGACAAACGTGAAATCCAAGAGTGCACTTAAAATTTCGGGCAGGCATACCCGCTACTCAGCTGGTCGGAATTTGATTCCACCTGTCCGAATACAATCAGTAGTGTCGCCGCAGTTGCCGCCACCAACCTGATTGACTCGGCATCATGCTGTCTCGGATTTGACGGCAAACACAGACACTATAAATCTGATGGATAAAACATGGGCATACGGTGCTTAATGTCCATCTCAAGTGTAGCACACACGCATACACGCAGTATCAGAAACGGCATTTCATCTGGCGTATCATATCTTCAAGTTGACGGCTGGTGTCCATAGTGGCATCCGAGAAGTTAGTTGACAATATGTGTCCATTTGCTTCTCGTCTCCATCGGCTGGCGCTCCCCAGGAGAGATAAACTGAAGTGTCCACCCGGCGAGGCAATGAGGATATTTCTTGCCCAACACCACATTAGTCTTTACTTACGCCCGCGAAGAATAACAGCGCGCAGATCTGCTTCAATCGTGGTTGACTGGTGATCGCTAGACTATTGACATTATCGTGCCTTCAGTGTGCATGCATGCGGTTGTGATATGGGGGTACCAAAAGATATTCGGAATTGGTGAGGTGCGCCACCCCTAACCTCGCTCATGCGCACATGAACTGCATACAAGGAAGAAGACGATTTTCCCGACAACCAAAGAAGCTCTTCCACCTGATCTGTCTTGTATATTTGACAGCCCGTCCAGGACTGTCCCCATCTTGTGTTTCAATGTTTGTTTGTTTGTGGAGGACCTCGTTTGCCCGGCAACAGCATGTGCGTGATTAGACTTATCCGAGGTAGACTGATACACGAAGTTCAAACGTTACTGCTTGCGTCTTATCAGAAAATGCATAAATGTTGTTGCTATTGCAACAGCGGTAAATGTGATACATGGATGGTTTAAGTGAAGTGATGATTATCATTTTAGGACCAGAATGTCCTCAATAGAACTGTTGATCGCTCTTAACATCAAACATTATACTATTTTTTAATCTACAGTGATGGCCTCAATTTTTGCAGCAGCGTACGCCCAACTGCCTGCAAACTATGGTGCAGCTAAGAATTTTTCAAAAGACTGTTGAGGTTAACGGTAAAAATCAACTTCAGGACCTTTTACCTCTGATTGCATTCCCGTAAACTCGTTGGTGGAATGAGCAACAAATGACAAAAGCCAGGAGGTTAGAACATTACCATGGGCATCGACATCACCAAGCACTGGCCATGAACTTAGGAGAGTGAATGGAATTGAGGATGCGTGTGTCTGCCCCAAAGATTTTATAACCATGTAATGTGATAAAGTAGTCCATTACGGGCAAAGTGGCAACCGCTAAAGACGTCGCATAGGACGTCGTGGCCAGTAGTTAACACTCGAGAATAGGGACGTTATAGCGTACTTTGACGAATACTAACATCAGACTGCTATACGGAGCGGTCAGCGTTGTGTGAAGCCGTTTTGTAAATGCTGATAACATGGGGTGAACAAATAGCGCGATTCATAACAGGGCAACAAAATTGCTGCAATTTCCTTTTGCGAGAGGTTTCCACATGAAATTTTAATGCTGATTTGAAATATGAAACTCGATTTTTTCTGTATGCTCTAATGTTCATGCATTTTGCGCATTTGCATAGATAGATAATTAATTACCAACTACTTGCGTTTCAGCTATAACTATGGGTCACTCAGATCGACATAAATGTGCAAATGAACCGGATGAATTTTACTATATAGGCTATTATAGACTAGTTCTTCAAAGCCGAAATATCACTTCGTTTGTGAAATGTCTCCATAATACATACGTTGAAATACCACTTAGTGACCAAGACTAAAAATGGGCACTTCACATTATATGCCATTGATGCGAGGAAATGATTCGAGACTAGACAAAAGGCAAACGCAAGTGTGTGCCATTTGGAGTTCTCATGGTTTGTCGAGAAACTACGAACCACATAACAAAAGGTATCAGCAAGCAAAACTCGTCAAAAGCTCTCTTCTTATCCCAGTGTTTCCTCTGCAATTCGACCGGTTCCAGACTCTAAAAAGCCTCCAGTTCCAAAATTTAAATTCACTTCGTCAGATGATCAAGTCAGTGGGCGTGAAGATGGGGTCCAGTTACATGAATCGGCCTCAATTTATAAAGACTCTGCAACTGATCTAGAATTTTCAACAGCCACTCCAGCAAATTAGTCAAAAGAATTGGATGGCTTAGTGCGTGATGTGGTGCTTTGCAAGAGAGTGGCTGTTATTAGCCTCCAAACTACATGAAAAGCTACTTGACCGCACAGCAGCAGTTTCCTTCTTCTGAATGTGAGCACTTTCCTGAACACTTTTCAGAAGACGAGCAGTTTGTTTTTCGCATGATAGTCCAGGTCGCTTATTTCAATTGGGGATTGCCACGTATGATCATCGAGAGTGAAGGTTATTTCTGGAGAGTTACACTCTTAATTTTTAAGTGCTCTATCACATAATCGTAATAGAAAAAAGTTGTCAGGGACGATGGGACAAACACATGAATGATGAATTATCAGGGGTAAAAAAGTATGTGCTTGACAGCTCTCGTTGGATGGCTGGAGTAAAAATTAAAATTGAACGGATCAACGAATAAGTAAATTGCCATTTTAAGCGTCTACCGATTTAAATGCACTACTGCCTAACGGTAGTTTGAAATGTGATTGGGATGTGCACACACAAAATACTATATAGAACTGTTATAGTATAGTAAGTGCGTGAGAAATAAAAAAGGAAACGACAACGCTCACTCGTGTGTTGCTTCATTTGACAGATGTGTTATGTTAATCCAGTTAAGATACATCCATGCTACGCACAAAGACATAACTGTATGTATCCTCACCGCCACGTTTTGAAGAGGGCCGTTAGGTACATTGTTTTGGTTGCGTTATTTCGTCCTTCGAGTGAAACAAACTACATCGAGTAATGCAAGTTGGAAAGCATTTCATCATAATGGTTGACTTCTGTTGGAGCATCAATGGTGACTGCCCTAGGGTAAGGTTTTGACACAAAAGCTTTTAACACATATTCTTACCCGATTGATGCCTGTTATGTATCTAGCTTTGTGCATATATCATACCTAATCAAAATCTTTTCTTGATGATAGATGTTTGCATCAATTTACGTATTTAAGATACAGCGGGTCATAGACCATCATTAGGAACCTTTTCGTCTGCTTCAACAATTTGTATGGTCAATTTTCCAAAAATCTGTACCTACTAGAGAAAAACAAATGTTAACTTTGAATTCAGCATAATCGTATTATATGAGAACCGCTGTTAGATTGTTTGCAGCCAAATATTTTTGCGCGCTGTGTTTTATCGAAAAGTAGCTAAGTTGTGTGAAAAGTGACGGTCGACTTTCAAAAAATCTGCAATTTACGGAGAAAAACATGTAAGATTTGAATTCACCATGCCTAAATTATATTAGAGCCATTGTTCATTTCCTTGCAACAAAAGGTTGTTTGTGCTGTGTAATCTAGCGCTAACACACTTTGCAATTGCCTCAGTGTGAAACGGAGAATTTATGCAAATCCACTTACTTCTGAAGGTGCTCATTGGCTGCATGGCTCGGGAACAATAAACAGTGACAATCCGCGATGCATTAGGATAGGGCGACAATGCAAAACTGCGTGAAGCAACATTATCTCAGGGCATTCAACACCGTGACCGATAGCGCTGATATCGGTTAAGGTGTATAACGCGAAACCTATGGGTTTCGCTCACCAGTACATACAGAATTCAGGTGTCTTTGTCCGATTTCTTACAGTTGAAACATTGGCCTATCACGGGTAAATAAAGCAGTTGAGTAACAAGTCCCGTTGGAAGGCCAGAATGAGAAGTACAAATAAAGATAGAAAACATGGTGATACAATGATAAGCATTTGGTGGAGTTGCCGTAGCGTTCGCACAGAGGCATGCAGAAAAGGGCTGAGTTCGATTGTATGTGTAAGTGCAGATTATGTAATAGTTTTCAAGTCATATCGTCTTTCGATGTACACAGGCCATACTTCGTAAGGTAGGTGGATTATGGCAATGTCAAAGTTATTTTAAACACAAATAATGTGGGGACGGAAACAACGTAACTTGGGATGGTGTTCCATGGCCGTTCTACACGAGGAAAGTAAATGTTTGGGCCAAGTTCTAGCCGATTGTATTGCGTGGCCAACTTAAACTAGTGGACCCTCAAATTTGTGTTGTGACTGAGTTGCAGTAGGTGGCAACAAATCTGAGTGAGTTTACTCAGTGAGTGGTAGGTTATTATTAGGTCGCCACGTAGGTGTCGATACTGACCGTTTTACAATCTTCGGTTGGAAGTTGGAATAACCCTTTGGACTGAAGTGTACTCGGAGACTTCTTGTTGAGAAAACATCCTGGTACCCAACACTTATCTCGGATGTTATACTTTTGAATGAGCCCATGGTAGTATGCAAACATAATGTTTCCAGCTATTTCTGATGGGTTAATAATAAGCGCCTATGCTGAAACCGCATCTTGTTCAGTGCGGCTCATGGAAAAATTTGTTCGGTTCAACTAGTCTTTTATCAGTGCGACTTTGGTGTTAAATCGGTGGAGTTCTCTTCAGGAACCCAATCTTAGTAGGCTGGGCTAAGATGGCCCAGAACCGTTTGGTGGAAGCATCGACAACTGCAACTTAATGCACGTAACTAGTTCGTAGGATATTGGAGGAGTATTGTGATGGGAGTCTCAAATCAGTGAACGGATGGACCAAGCGAATGAGATAGAGAACCAATGGGAGACGGGGGTTACGGATTCGAGTACCGGACGAGGATTGGCCGAAATGCGTTGTGATTCACCGTTTGTATAACTCAGTCAAAGGAGGAATCACATCGACTCAGAAGGGTCGTTAGTTATGCACGTGAACGTGCAACATAAATCGAGGGGTTGAGCTTGCCAAACATGTTGTAATTATCACCGACTTGACTTTGCCGAATAAACGCTTGTCCCTCAAGAACCGAGCTGCACAACAAGTGTGATTTATCATTCTGCCCAAATGTGCACCGCATATGTGCGCTGTTATTCAGTGTAGACAGCCAATGGTCTAACAATTTGGTAGCACTAAAAGACTAAAAATTATGCCCTGCAATGGACAGTATGAAGTATAACATATGGCACTTATGAGGCTACAATTTTCGATCCGTAACTGTGCTGAACCAAATGCTAAACTGAGCATCCAGGCCCATCTGTGTCCCAGATGTGATTGTCGACAAGACAGCCGCTCCTTCAACTGCCCAGAGGAACCTAGAGAATCTCCCCTTTTTCCAATGTTCGTCGGTGGTTACCGAGCTTGTTTCGTCAAGCGCTAGCAGTAATGCGGTTAATGGAGAAATATTATCTCGGTCTGGGCAACCGGGTAATATCATGGCCGCTGAGAAAAACCATGGATTTTCCTTCTTTTCACGGTTCCCCTACTGCTACTTTTGTCGTTCGCCAAGTTCCATCACACGCCAATATTACATTTGTTGTCAATCCACCTCCGTTTATTCTGCCTCCGATCCCGGTCTTTCTGACACCCGAAAAGTTCAGTCGACAGCCATACTTCAACATCGATCGATGTTCCGATTGGCCTGCTTCAAAGTGCGAACGATTATGCAGATTGGTCAACAGGCCGGCCTGCCCCGCATCTTGGAGTCTCTCGCCATTGACATTTGTTGCGTTTCCGAAACCCGGCTGTAGGATCCAAACAGTGTACTCAGACAGACGTCCGCTTTTTATCACGGGACCATGTATCAAATGCGACTGTCCACTGACAAAAAGCAGCTGCAGCAGCTTTGGCTGACGTTGGGATAGCGTTAGGTAAGAAAGCCGAAGCAGCTTTGTTAGACTAGTTACCAGTTAACAGTCCGCTTTGAGCAGTCCAGCTTCAGCGATCATGTCACATCAACAGACATCGCAAAGAAACACGCAACTTTCTTGTCGTTGCTGCCTACTCCTCAACGGATTGAAACAGCGACTCTGTCGAGGATGATTTTTACCGCGAACTTCACCTTCTGCTGAGTAAAATGGACAGATCAGATGTTATTATACTTGCTGGTGATTGTAATACACGAGTCGGTCGCCTGATTCCGTTTGAATGCCACTTTGGTGGTCAGCACTCTCAGAACGAGCGACGTGCAGATAATGGAGGCCGGGTTCTCACATTGTGCGGACACAACCACCTGTCCCACTTCTGCACCAATTTCAGTCATAAGAAGAGACCTTCCGCAACTTGGCGCTCTCCGTCATCAAGACAGTTCTGGTTCCAGATCAACCACATCGCAATCAGTTTTCCTTGGTGAGATAGTATACAAGATTGAGGTCATTCTGGTCAAGCTACCTCAACCCATATCACCCGATAGTTTGTGCGAACATCTGTATGCGATTCGGTAGGCCGCGGAAACAACTACACAGTAAGATTGACGAAAACAGGTTAGTTGACCCCTCTTTCCAGCTGAGCTATTAAGCTATACTATCTGATGCTCTCACCTGTAGTCCACCCAAGGATGTTGAGTAACATTAGGCTGGTTTGCAGGAAGCGATGCTTTCCTCTGGTCAATCGCTTTGTGGTATCACCCAAAATCCTTTGGCAAATTGGATCACTGTTCCCTCGCTGGAACTGTATGACCCCCGTCGAGATGTCAGCGCGAAATTCTATGCACCGGACTCTCAATCGGCAACTCAAACAAAGCTTGCGTAATGACCGTGAGATTTAGTGGTCTCAGCGCGCCTCGGAGATAGATTCCGCTGCCCTCTCCGGTAATTTCCGCAAGCTATGCCAAGTCCTTTGATTTACCAGCCTCAGGAGGCCTGGTATCAGCGAGACTATCTGTGAAGCGGACGGGACACGAATCACTAACTTACCAAGATGCTTAGAGTATTCGGCCGAACATTTTCACTCCCAATTCAATCACCCTCCACTGTCCACTTGTATGACAAGTACACCCAATTAGGTCATTTCACTGGAACTAGCTAACGAAGAAGTTTTCGTCGAGATTCGACATCTCAAGAGATTCATGTCTCCCGGTTCGGACAAACTTCCTCCGAAGATGTTCAACTTTGGCGGCCCAGCACTTGTCAAGCAGTTCATATCGCTGTTTTTCAAGATGTGGAACAAAGAAAAGATTCCATCCTCTTTGGATGAGTCAGCCTGCTTCATGGAAGAGTTTGCTAAGAAATAGAGTGCTCGAAAAATACACTTCCGTCATTTGAACGCTTTACTTCCAAGTGGTAGGTAGAGGGATGGTCTATGGCAAGCTTTCTTCACCATTCGTTGTATTTATTGGTGTGCGACAGGGTTGTCCTTTGGCTCCATCTTCTTCAATCTTGTAATAAGGATGTCCTATTGAGAGCTCTAGAAGGCTCCCAAAATCTTGGTGTTGTTCTTCTACCTGGAAATCGTTTCACGGACTTAGATAATATTGATGATATCGCTCTGCTCGGTGACGATTCCGACAATGTATAGCTCTTTTTGAACCGTCTGGCGATTGAAGTGTCTAAGTGTGGTATGCGCTTTGCCTCTTTGAAGTGTAAAGTGCTCCAGAACTGGAAGTCGTCTGCTCCCTCACTTACCATTGAAGGAACACAGCTAGAGCTTGTGGACAACTTTGTCTGCCTCAGAAGCTGTGTTTCTGCCGATGGCACTATTGGGAAGGGGGTATATCCTCACAACGCCAAAGCTCGGTCGGCATTTACCAACCCGAATCATTTGTGATGTTGTCGGAACCTATCTGTCATCTTAAAGGGGAGGGTCTACAGCGCTTTTGTCCGCGCGATCCTGTTGTACGGAAGTGAGTCCTGGCCAATTCGTGTGCACAGGCTTTCGGCCTTCGACTATACGTGGTTGCGGCGGATAGTCGTGTGTGTTGGTAATACCGGCCTTGCAACGATGAAGTCCGAAATCAAATCTTGGGGAATATGAGCCTTCTGCTTGGTCGCCTTGCCTCAATGTCTCAAACGAGATGGCTTGGCCACGTTCTACCTATGTCACGCGAGCGCTTACCATGCCGGGCCTTATTTGCTCGAAGGGGGGTGAACTGGAAGAGAAGGCGGGGAGTTCAGCTAATCGCTTGGCGCCATACCATGAAATCGCTGACCTGCAGGCTCGCAAATGTCAGCCCTGTACGTCTTCCAGGATGGGGGCCAAAGGATGAGGACTGTCAATGCTTCGACACACTTGAAGATATGGCGCGAAACCAGAAGCAATTGAAGAATGTGTTTTAATGTTTTGAATAATGTGATTAGAGATGTATGGCTCAAAACGACAAAACAAAATGGCGTGTGAAAACAACAAAAAAGACAAAATTCAAAAAACCCAAAATACTTATTCGCTTTTGCTGACATTTGTACACTTTCTTTTAATTTTGTTTCTCATATATAATATATATATATATATATATATATATATATATATATATATATCGTGGTGACATCACTGTAGCTGAAGCTGTGCACCTAATTTGACGCATAGGCTGAATATGAAAAGCTTTGAACATTCTATCACTTGCGTGGCTTGGAATATAGTCCTGTGACTAGATATATAGGTCTTGAAATATAAGTTAGCAAGGGGCACACCTGGTATTGGGTGGTTTCAAGATTTATCAAATATTGGATGGCCTTATTGCGCCGGGATTGCTCATCATGCAAGTGGTTCAAACTATTGGTGATTCATGTTGAATTTTCTGGTAGCGAGTCGCTCAGTGATTTCGGTAACCAAACTACCAGTGTTACCCGAGCATCCCCATTCTCTGCACTGGTGGACAATCACCCTTCTCACACCCTGAGTTTACTCGATGCAACAGTGATTGGCTAGATGGAGGAACATAAAGCCAGCTTTGATGTATTGTTTGGTTTCCGTATGATGTATAAACTTCCGGTATTTGTAAAATAACCCGCTTGTACTACATTCCACGTCCCTGATACACCAAACTTTCATCAGCGGAATCAGCTATCTGTGGTGTACTGTTGAACGACTCTCCCAAATGACAATACAACCGGCTGTGATTGTCAATGAAACAGCAATTTGCACCTTGACGCATGCAAGAGCAACAGAGGAGATCGCCCATGTGGTCTGTTCAATACACTGTTCGAAAGAATTCTCACAGATAGAATAGGGGTGATACGGTGATGAGTGCGTGTGGGAGTAATCAGTTGGGTTAATAATGTGGATTACCTACACCCACAATCGCCAATCACAGCTAGCGCCAGCAAGACGAGTTAGGCGCTGAGACTTAACCTCGATTTCAGGATTAAGATTAGTAGAGACCAGGCAATTACAAATTTGGGGTTTTTAGATTTTGTATACTGCTGCTATATCATGGAGCCTCCAACAGCTGCAACGTCAGTGATCTTTGAAAGAGAATTGCTCGTTTGAGGTTCGCTCATTTCGACTACGCTACTAAGGTACTGAAGTTGGATTAAGATATCGGTTCGTCACCTGGGTCGTCAAAAGTAAACCCAGATCAGGGTTGCATCGTGTGAACATGCTTTTATCGAGAGGAGATTCTACAGCGCATATCATCACACAGTTGTGAAGACTAGATGATCTTTTGTCTTAGACATGTGAGCCTAGGAATAGGAATCAGGAGCAAATTGATGTCCTCAAGTTGGTCGATGGATTTTCGTGTACAGCGCGCTCAGTTGCTCGTAGATGTAAGGATCGCACTTCTTACTTCACGATACCTCAAAGTCATGGGAAAACGCTTACCGCAGTCATGGAATGGTTCTTACAGTGGTGCTCTTTCGGCTCCCGGCGAGCGTATTGGGTCAAGTATATATTTGGTCAAGTCATCATACCGAGGCAAATTACTCCGACTACCAGTTAGTGTTGTTCAGTAATGTACTCGAAAATAGTGTACAATTGTTACAACACATGTCAGTCTGTAAACGTGTTCCGAGATTTGGCATCCATCGGGTCGTTTTACCACGTTCCCAACTAACAAAACCAACCGACTTCGTTCGATTTAGCTCGCTTGCATATGCTTTGAAAGCGACCTGACACAGTTGATGAGATGCAGCACAAGCGAACACCACAGATCAGAGCACCTTTGCTCCGTTGGGTAACTAACAGGCAGCGAACGGAACCCCATTTCAAGTGTCTGGAGGATTTTGTCTGGGCTCCCTATTGGGCCCCAGAATATTGCTACAAGGTTGGTGCGAAAAGGTGCGCTAGTGCACATTCAACGCGCATACTTAACGGGGCTAACTGCTTGCGATAACGAAATGACGACGACGAAATGGCGCCTTGGTTTCACTTTCAAAGCGGAGATCAACACAGCAAATCTATTAATCGGAATGAAGAACTGAATGATGCGAACACCGGTAGTGGGGCCTACGAGGGTGTTGAACTCACCAGAAGATCTAAACATCCTATTATAATGGTGCGCGTTTGGTGGGTATCCAGAGGATGGCTGGTAAACTGCACTATCATTGCGCGCTGCCTTGAGTTCTCATTTAGAGTTCGAATCACAGTACGTTAGAACAGCCATTGTCAACGGAAGCCAAAGAGAATTCCCGGGGAGCCCTGGGATGAGAAAATATTTTGGGGAGGCCATGGGGGGCCATGCTGTGAAAAGTGGGTCGTGATAACGCCGACAACAAAATTCACCAAAGAAATTTTTGATACTTTCCGCGCACTAATCTCCCCTGGTGACTATGGGTCAGTGCAGTGTATTATACGCAAGCTGGTGGATGTTTACGAAGGTATGAAAGCCAAACCGCGAAGTCTTTCTGTTGCGGAGCTGATATACCTCCGCCAAACTTGCGCAGAATTTGCCAGTCTCACCTAAAGGATAAAATCCCCATACGGCGACTTAGACTGCGCAACTAACAACAGATTTATCCTCAGGAATTTGATGCCTATCCGCAGTGAACCAACTGAGCTTTACTCAGGACACTGATGCATCTACTGTGCAAGCTTACAGTGAACCTATTAAACTCTCATCAGAACACTGCGGCAGTTACGGCACAAAGCCACGCTGACATTAAATGAATTTTCCTCAGGACACTACCACTGGATAACAACTCATGTGCCGGTCAGTCTTTCTCCTTCTGGTCTCAGTGCAGTAGCGCTAGGTTACGCGTTTCGTCGCCAGTCTCAGCTCGCGTGTACGTCTGGCGGCTAGGTCACGTTAGCCTGCAACGTTCCGAATTTGAGTAGATGCACCGCGCGCTTGGGGTACTACCTCTGAAGAACGTTCGTTCATTCCGACTAAGAGTCGAAAAACCTTAAACGCGTTATAACGCTTTCATAGTATTCAGTTCCGCTTAAGTTTGTGAATAAGCGAGTAGTTTTGTCAACTTACATCATACGTGCGGACATCCGGTTTCTTTGGTGCGTATACATAACATAATGTATGCATAAGGATGCTTCTCCTTATGCTTATAAGAAGCAAATGGCTTGCCAGCACGCATTTGGCGCCATGTTTAGCAATAGCCGATGCACGTTATTGGTCTCATTGTTGACTCTCCCATGTCCGTTTCTTTAACTATCCGGCATTTTCTTTCGTGTTTGTCGCTTCCGCCCTTCATCTTACCAGTGGTCCCTTTGCGTTTCAACTTTCCTGCAGTGAATGTACATCCAGTGAGCATTGTCATTTTCTGAGTGCACCTCAAACATACAATCACAGCGATTTAGATTGCACAACTAACAACCGATTTGTTCTAAGAACTTTGATGCCTATCCACAGTGAACCAACTGAGATATACTCAGGACACTGCTTCATCTACTGGACAAGCTGCATTGAAAACATTGAACTCCTCAGCACACCGCGGCAATTACTGCACAAAGCCATGAAGCAATTACCGCAAAGCCACCAAACGTTTTCCTCCGGACACTACCACAGTGTGACAGCTCATGTGTCGGTCAGCCTTTCTCGTTCGGGTCTCAGTGCCGTAGCGCAGGGTAACGCATTTTTCGTCTCCAGTCTCAGCTTGCGTGCACGTCTGGCGGCTAGGTTACATTAGCCCGCAACGTTCCGAATTCGAGTGGCTACTCTGCGCGCTGGGAGTACTAAGAGTATAAACAACTAGGACGCGTTATATCGCTTTCTTAGCATTCAGTTCAGCTGGTTTTCAAATTAGCGAGCAGTTTTGTCAACTTACATAATATGTGCGAACTTCCGGTTCCTTTGGTGAGTATATATAACATAAAGTGTATATAACGATACCTCTCCTAATACTCATAATCATCAAATGCTTTGCTAGCACGGAATGGAGCGCCATCTTTGGCAGTGGCCGATGTACGTTATTAGTTTCGTTGTTGACCCTCCCATGTCGGTTTCTTGAACTATCGGCCTTGTCTTCCGTGTTTGTCTCTTCTGTTCTTAATCTTACCTGATGTCACTGTTTGCTACAATTTTCCTGTAACGGACAGGTGTCCACTGAGCATTGTCATTTTATAAGTTATATTCGTTTTAATGCTTCACTGACATTTGTCAAGAAGTTTTCCATAGTCATTTTAGCCACCCATGGTATTTTCATAATCATCCTCAGAGACCCACTTTGGGTTACCTCTAACAGTCTTCCTATAGTTTTACGGGTTCTTATAAAATCAACCAGTTGATTGCCAAAAATTGAAGTCCACACAGTGTGGGAGAAAACATTATGTAGCCTGCAGTATCAATAATACTGTCTGACCTGATGAATACGAATCCACAAAAATCAGTTCAAGTTAGTTAGTAATTCGACTCTATCGACACGAATAGATGAGATGGTTCAGAACATAGGAAATACCCTAATTACTTTAGTACAGTCCAGAAAGTTTTTGTTACAATCAGGTGAATCTACTCTACCTGACAACGGCGCACTTTTCGTGGCATATATACGATACCACAATGAAAATGAATTAGTGGAAGAGATGCTATTTGCCAGGGAAATTAAAACTCAAACAAAGGCCCAGTATATGTTTGAGGTAGTCAATAGCTACAGACTAAAAACTCCCTATCAATACAGAACATAGTTGCATGTGCAACAGATGGTGCTGCCGCAATGGTCGAGAGACATAAAGGAGTTATTGCCCATTTAAAAAGTGTTCTCCCTTCTGTTCACACGTTGCAATGAGTGATTCATCGAGAGAATCTAGTGGCTAAAAAATTGGGAGGGCGCTTAAACGATTCACTGTCAAATGCTATGATTGTGGTCAACAAAATCAAATCGCACTGTCTGCTAGACCGTCTTTTCCAGCAGTTGTGTGAGGAGAACTGTTGTATACAGAAGTTAGATGACATTCCAAAGGCAACTGCCTTTGCTGTTTTGTTGCTATCTGAAACACCATTATCACATTGTTTCTGGAATTGATTATGAAAAAATACTCTTAAAAGCTAAGCTAGACTTGTTTTATATGGCTGATGTTTTTGAAAAATTTAACTTATTAGATAAACTTTATGTGAAGTTGAGTAATCTCATCGCAGACAAAGAAGCCATTATCGCTTGTCTTAAATGGCTGGAAGTGTATGCTCAAAACATCGGAGGTCGGGGAGTTTCATAGTTTCCAGTTCTCGCTACACTCACAGGGGAGCTGAATGGTGAAGAATTGATTGTTTATGCCAGTCATTTAAAAAATCTCCGAAAAGAAATGGAAGACAGGTTTCATGACCTGATTGAGATGCAAATTTCGATTTGCATTTTAGGTCAATTTGACGTAAACGCCGGTGATGTTGGTTAAAATCCACGAAAGTCTCATAGAGCTTCAAAGTGGCACTAGCAAGATCCAAATTCATGCAACAACAGAGGGCTTGTTGGATAAAGATTCCCTAACAGATATCTCAGATTGTGGGAAGCACCTGAAACATATTTCCTTGGTTTTCCATTCACATACTTGGTTGAACGTGGATTAAGCAGAGTGGTTCCTCTAAAAAAATAGAAACAGTTTGGACATCACAACAAGAGGAGATCTTCGACTGTCGCTGTCAAGTCTGGAACCGGACACAAGCGGCTTGCTCAAAGATATCAGGCTCAAGGCTCGCATTAATATCTCAACCAACCTATTGTTGCGAAGTTACTATAGCTTTTATTTCATGACATGCCATACAGTTAAAAGCGAGGAATAATGAAATAAAGATTTAATATTATTGCTGACATTTGCGTAATTACAGAGAAGTGCCTTGATGTTGCCACACAATAAATGTTATGTTGAGGTTTATAAGGGAAAGAGTAATGAAACCAACAATAAAACTTAGCCATCATAACTAAAGATACCAATACGATCAATGGAGCTCACAGATTGAGGTCTGTTAGGCGTTGCGGATTGCTGAAATTTGGTTGATCATGAGAATTGGTAAGGTTCAAAAGGGAACCACGGCTGAATAAAGGTTAAACGCCTGCGGTAGAAGATAACGTACTTGTAATCCTCTCGGAGACGACCACACAGAGTTCCACTCGGACAACGACGCAATTCCGAAATGATCAGTTAAGAAGATTCAATCGTTCAATGTACGGATTTGCATGGTTATTCAAATATGCTATAGATCTCCCTACCTTTATAAGTCTAGTGCACACAGTCTGCAGCAATTCCCAGGAGTGCAAACGCATTATGTGCGTACGGAATAAGCTCAAATTTCTAACTGAAGCAACTGCAGAAGGATGCAACCAGCAAATCGGACTGGTACAAACGGCATTTTGAGGCTTGTGCTCGATTGCCTTGCAACTGGTGTATTGCGTTGTTAAGGTATTCTTCTAGCTTGGTAAACTTCCTCGAATCATGATCTCACGGAGTTAGAGGTCCCACAGTGTATGGCAATGAAGAAGATTAAAGGTTTGCGTAACCTCACTTACTAGTAGGCTGAAGGTACAGGTAATCTTCAGTGGGTGCAGTCCGCTATTACGCGGATAGCTTATATTGGTGTACCAAATATGGAGTGACCCAAACATGTATGTCGACATTTACTGAAGATCAACAAAACTACAAACTCAGAGGTAATTACCTGAAACGGTAATCAGTAAAGCCATCTGGAGTACCGAGGGCAATAATTTTCGGATTTTCTAACTGCGGAACGCTTTCCTAAACATAGTTGTCTCCTCACCTACGTTGGATATATTCCAAAAACGATGGGGGTCTTGCTCTTATCTTCCTGCACTTTATTCCATAAACTATGATATTGTGGAGTATCATAACGAATTACCCTCAACGGATTTATACCCATATGGACACAAGAAAACAGGTACATGAGTTTTTATAAGTTTAACAATAAACGTTGACCATAACTGCCCCGGACGCTGCGCAGTACCCTAACATACAATTCCCCCTTTTCCCCTATCGTCACGCTTGCTTCTGTATGTCACGCTTTCACCGCTTCATAGGTAGGCGCCTAAACTGATGACAAGTAAATCACTTGAGTTCACAATTCGCACCCGGACCATGCACTAAGTTCCCTGTGATAGTTCAGTTCCGTTGAACAACCATGATCCGAAGACCGAAATGTGGTGGATCCAATTGCTACGACTCAAATCGCAAGATGGCAATAAATAATAACGGCCCGATAGAGGGGTTAAATGCAAATGGAAGGTAAAGAAAAGGTAAGTAAAAATGGAGTGCCTTAATCTAATCAGAACAGAACGAAAATTAACAACCGAATGCAACAAACCGAATACGGGAACCTCAGTGATTGGGTGACTGCGGCATGCTGTGATACAGTTGTTGTAGACTTTATATAGAAAATATTTTTATCTCTATATGCAACCAACATCCTTGTAGGCCTGAGGTGCAATGTCGCTCAAACAACCGGTTACCGTTCCCAGCGGGTCCTTCGTGGTTCCACTACGAAAATCAAGCGCCTTTAATAGGAGCGAGAAACAGTACAGTAAACATTTGGGAGCATACGTGCGCAACGGACCGCCATAGTTGTTCACCCACGACGAACTGAGCCTTCATATCCATGTCGGCTGTGTAGTTGTCATTCCGCTTAATTTTACGCTACTTATATGATCATCAGTAGATGATTTTTTTTAGAAGAAATACTAATACACAGCACCTACACTAATCTGACGGGCAATAGAGCCAGACACTCTGTTTCACTATAGTTCAATAGTTCAATAGTGTATGGTGGGATAAAAAGCAATAACTTTACAAGACCCACAAGATGGCAAATGGAAGAAAACAAAAGTTTCAGGTGTGACACAAAAATATCAGTAAGTTAGACACTGCAGTTTGTCATACCGTTATATAATGTGTATCATGTAAGTGCAAGTCCAATAGTCTTTCGAATGTCTCGATGTTTGGTGCGTTCACCACATGCGATGGCAGTGCGTTCCAGTGCGGACAGACACTAAGAGAGTAAAAAAACTTTCTACAATCTAAACGGGAATATTGAGTCACAAGTTTTAGTGCATGACCTCGGCATCGTTTGTCGGCAGATAATGTTAACAGCGACTTACATGGATGGTCCTCTTCTCTTAGTATCCGGTAAGTGAGGATCAGATCACCGCGAAGTCGTCGGTATTCTAAGGAGTACAGACCGATCGAACGAAGGCGCAGTTCATAACTAAGGTCCGATAGACCACGTGTTGCCTTAGTGGCTCTTCTTTGTGGTTGCTCCAGGAGACGAATGTCCCGTTTTAACTACGGACGCCATGCCTGCACCGCATACTCGAGGTGAGGACGAATGTAGGCGTTAATCAATAATGGCACGAGTTGCCGCTCGAAGGTACCGAGCGCTCGCCTCAAAAGCCTCAAGTTTAAGTTCGCTATGTTACCTGCCTTTGAACATTGGAGCGAATTACCCAGACCTTCTTGCACGATGACCCCTAAGTCTCTTTCGTTGCTCACCTGTTTTATAACGCGCTGCCCCAGGTGATATGTGTTGCTGCAGTTACTGCGCAGCGACAACAGGTGACACTTTTCGGGGTTCAGGGGTAGTTGGTTGTTTACTGCCCATTCGTGAATCCGGTTCAGGTCATCCTGCAGATAGACAGGGTCAGATGTTGACTGAATAGCTCGCCACATCTTAGTATCGTCGGCGAATATTTGCATAGGTGATTGAATGTTGGCAGGGAGGTCATTGATATAGACTAAAAAGAGTAACGGGCCGAGAACTGATCCTTGCGGTACGCCGCTAGTGACGCATAGGCTATCGGAGTGGGTGTTGGCGATCCTTACCTCAATTCTTCTGTCGTATAAGTAACTTTCCAACCATGTGAGCAAGGCTCCGTGGATACCATAGGCCGCAAGCTTTCGGAGAAGTGCTGGGTGATTGACTCTGTCAAATGCCTTAGAAAAGTCTAAGTAAATCACATCTACGGGAACTCCCTCGTCAGCAGCCCTGGTCCATGAGTCCCGAGCAAGTAGTAGATTGGTGAGGCAAGATCGTCCGCGTCTGAATCCACTAGCGTAGCTACGCCTCGCAGTACCTGTTGTTCCGAACATCGGAAATCAACTATACGACCCTGGATAAAGAGCCGAAAGAGGGTAAGGTGTACCCAAAAAATATCTTTCTCCAAACACGCACTTCGCAGAACAGCGGTAACGAACGAAGATCGGTTGTGGGTAAAACCAGTTAGGCAAAGCCTGGTCACGAAATCCAGCAAGCGGTCTGTTAGGAACAGTGTTGAGAGGATGAAATACGGTATGTTTATGTAACCATGAAGGCAAGCGCTGCATCGAGATCGATCCAAACAGCGAAAATTCATCCAGCGACTACATACGAAAAACACTGAAGGAACAAGTGACAACAATAATTCGAAGTCATCTTGAACATTGTAAGTCAGGTCGATGACTCAAGCTAAACGCTGACGAAAGACGAGGTTGTATAGCGCAAGTAGCCGATTGCATAAAAAGTTGGAAATAAGCACGGAAGATAAACTATATAATTAAGTCTAGAAGAGTGGTTTAACATTGCAATCAAGGTTGAGGGTGTTCGTTATATTTCGAATGTACAGTAATACCAAATCAAACCCATTTTGCACAAAAGCTGGTTTTAACACTTAAGTGAAACCATTCAGAGCCCTTTGAGAGGATTCAGCACCTTTATGTAAGACAACGACAGAACGCAAGCGCGTTTAAACGAATCAAGGATTAGAAGTTTCATTCGCATAATATAGCAAAAACCACGCGGCAGTGAAGCACAATCTTTACGGGCGCGATCACAAGCTATCTCACCACTCAGGCAGGCGTATAGTAATGGGTCATATTTCCTTCTCATGACGCACCATCTCCTCTGGCTTCCGCTCGCGACACCTTCATGTACTTTGAGGACCTCGTGATGGAATATTCCCTGCCCATTTCACCCTCGTATCTCCGCTTCTATGCGTCCCATTATGATCGGCCCGGAGTCGTCCGATAACTCGTGAGTTGCTTGACCGTGGATGCACCACTCTGCTTGGGGTCGGTCTAGGAGGCTACAATTACGGCGCTTTTGTCTGACTTATTGCATTCTCAACGAATACCCTCTCCGTTCTGCCTGGCTCGAAGTCACTAACGGACGCCGCTCGTGACACGTTCTCATCTCGTTCAATCAGACCAGCGTGGCTCCGATTGCCCTCCCTCATTGCGCCTGTTCTCGTTTCCGTCCGCCGCCATTTTCGCGGTCTTTCTGTTCTCGGGGCAAGCACTGCCTTCAGCCTGTCTAAAATAACACAAGAAACCTGATCACCCTTTGTGGTATTCGAAGCTATGCGCTAAATGTGTCATCAAGGGGGTAGGTCAAGGTTGTGTCCGACTCCGTTAGAGTAGAGAGTAGACCAATCCCCAGTAAGGAAGAACGAGCAGGGCGAGTATGCATCAAACACTGGGGTTTATTCCACACCAAAACGTGAACCAGAAGTGAGTAAAATTACACTGTACAGACTGCGTTGGTTATCGTTAGATCGTTTGTGGGCGTTGATTTCAAATCAGCACCAGACTGTGTGTTACAATCTGACCGTTGGGCATCAGCTGACTATTACTTTGGGCTCAGCTCGTTCGGGTCTTCGGGAAGGATAATTGAGTGACCACGATTCACGAGCTCCATTGGCCTGCATTCGACAAAACCGTACCCTGCTAGCAGACAAGAAATAGTTATGAGCAGCTTGCAGAAATCTGAGAATCAGGTTGAGCCATGTGTTGGGGAGACTGAAGCACCCTCCAAGACGTTAGACATGAACGGCACGAGCGCAGAGCACAACCATAGTCGCTGTTTCAAATGGATACTTCGGCATAAATGCGAGAGCTATCGTACTTCCGAGAACTGCCATACCCTCCAATATCATCGGAGTAAGCGACACAAGCGGCTAAAAGCTAGCGGAGATTGGATTGGTCACTTACCATCTCAGGTGTACCGGTGTCCGTATCGGGGTGTCCACTTAACGCGCTTGCATTAAGATGCATTGAAGCCCATGTTGAACAGCCGTAGGACACCGGTGTCAAGGTGTTGGGACTCGGCACTTTAGAACAGCTTTCGCTGTCACTCGTGACAGGCGAACTGTTGTGTTGCCACTGACGCCTTCATCCCACGACTGCAAGAAGTCCAAAGACGAGCCGGAAAGAGACTTGGATGCATGAAATCACATTTGCTTAGATAATTTTGAAGACAAAATGAAGGGACGCTACTAACTTACACTTGAACCAACCAACAGAAGGAAAACATCAAATGCAACGGGCGAATAAACAACCTTGTACTCAAGAGCGAATCACATATGTCCTTAAAATTAGCATCGTGGGAGCCCAATCGGAAAGCGAACATCCATTTACAGTGACGGGCACTGACCAATCAGAATAACGGAATGTGGCGTTTAAACAAATGTCACGAAACAAACGAGAATAAGAAGTGCAGACCCAAAAATTAGGAAATTAGTGCAATAATTGTGTGACGACTAAATATTCCTTTAACATAACCAAGTAGAAAAGGGATGCGGAGAAAAACCATTGGAATGTGTTCTTACAAAAGACACTGCTGAAGATGACACGGTGAGCGTCCAATAACAATGACGTGTGTGTACCACTCGGGCTAACACCGTGGAACGTTTAAACACAACAGTCAGGAAGTGGAAAATAGGAAGAATAAAGAATGACTATTAAGTACGTTAACAAAAAATGAATATCAACTTGATATTCTCCTAACACAAACGAAGGTGGTCTTGTAAGGATCACTGCTAGGCGAACAGCATGATCTAATGGTATAAAGGGATTTAAAAAGTGGGTCCCAATGAGAGTCGACACCGTACCAGCAGCAATTCAACTGAGCAATGTGCAATTACACCCACATCAAAGATTGGACCCATATGGAAGTATTACAGAAGGTGCAATGTAACTTCAAACGTGAAGTTTCCGCCTAAACTAAGAATTCCCACTCCCAGTGTGGGGTATAACAATGAAGCACCGTAGTCTTTTGTGGCCCGTGACTTCCTCAGCGCACTTTCATATGAATGGGAGAGACAATACGTTGAGTGAAAATGCTGGCGCCATTAAGTGATATCGCTTTGCTCGGCAGCCTATTCCCATTCGGCTTATCATTTGAAATCGCAAGGTTTTGTTATTGGAGCGGAAGTTAAAAGGTGATCAGCAAATACAAGAGCTCACTGTTACTGATCTATCGTAAAAGAGAGGTTTTTACAACACATACTTGTAGATTGGCAACAACTAACCACTAATTGTGAGAGTAGAAAAGGTGGAAGACACAATTGATCGACAGACAGACATCAAGCGCCTTGGTTATTAGGTTGTTCGGTAGGTTATTTCGTATTTTGTATGAAAATGAGGGCCGACGTTCTTCTAGTGAATAAATATTGTATGGAATTATGTATGGTCCATTCTGGTCCAATAGCTTTTGCCATTTTACTGGCAGTAGCATGATTCCACGCTCATAAAAGGTTTGTTCTTTGCTGACGAGAAACTGATCCAGGTGATTTTGTCACCCACATTTGAAGTAAAGGTTTTACCGCCTAAAATTATGTAGAGATGGGAACAAGTAATAATCAGAAGGTGCCAGATCTGGAGAATATGGTGGGTATAGCAGTGTATCCCATCCAAGCTGTAAAAGCTTGTGGTGAGTTACCAAACTTGTACGAGGTTTCACATTATCTTGGTGGAACACTACACCTTTCCTATTGATTAATTCTGGCATTTTCTGTTTAAATGAATTATTAAATTTATCCAGTTGATGACAGTACACACCAGAATTGACAGTTGTGTTGTCCGGTGGAAGCTCAACAGAAACGATTCCTTTGAAATTCCACCAAACAGACAGCATCACCATTTTTGATGAATATTGGCTTTCGAAGTGGCTTGAACCGGTTCACGTTTTTTAACCCATGAGCTCTTGCGTTGCATGTTTGTAGACAACCATTTTCTCGTCCCCAGTGATGATGCATTTCAAAAATGAATCATCGACGTTTGGGAATCAAATCACGGATGTTAACGTGACGACAAAGTTTTGTAGTAAGAACGCGAGGAATCCATATGTCGAGCTTTGGAATGAAACCTAGGAGTTTCAAATGATCATGAACGGTCGAATTCAATAAATTTAACCTCTCAGCGATCTCAAGAGTAGTTATTCGCCGGTTTGCATTAATTAATTAATTAAGCAATCAAGGAATAAACTAATAATGCAAATAATTAAGGTTACAAACCAGTTCTGGTACTGGCGTTCTGGCAATACGTCTTTTCCTTACACACCCGACAATTTGTCTTACTTGAATAGCATTTTGCCTTTTCGATATTAACAAAGTAAAATATGCCGAAAATGTCGCTTTTCACTTCCCATATTTGAAAGGGCACCAACCGAAAACTAGTGCGCGGAAGCAATCGAACTTTTGCACCGGCAAACCTTGCTATATCAACTGTCAAAATATATATTGATTATACGGAGTAGGTGCGGTTGGTTCTGAAAAAATAATAATAAAAGAAAACGAATAAACGAAATTGTTTTCCGACCAACCTAATATTTTCGGGACTAGGGGGAAGCCTTTTTAACCAAAATGGGCTTCCACATATAGCAGGATAAGAGAAAAGAACAGAAAGTGGGAAAGAATGCAATGGACATAAGGAAATGAGGTCTAATAATTAGGGAAACATACTGGCCGGATGTCTGAATACCGACAAACCCTATTATATCCAGCGACGAGATTGACCGAGGCAGAGGTCAGCCAAGTGAATGCACTTCGCAAGTGTGACAGTCTCACCAACAAGTTGTTTTAAGACTTTATGGAAGTATAACTCTTTATCGATAAACCGTTGGAACGGTCAAAGAAAGGCAAATACATCTCGTTGGTCACGGAAATAATCGTAAGAAGTTACAAGGAAGCAATCGAAAATCAAGTGGTCGAAACACAATAGGGAAGCCGACCGAATGAGTAACATGGTTAATGGATGTGTGCGGGAGTATAGAGATCCAAATAGGGACTTGCACATAGAGAATAAAATTATAGTGTTGTAGGGACAAGAGATGTGTGTAAAAAGTAAAACCATATTTACATACACTAATGGCGAGTCCAACGACTATCAGCACGCATAGTGTCAGTGGTGCATCGACCATCGAAAGGAGGAAAGAAAGTTGTTGGAACGGTGTGCATTTCGACGTGCCTCGCAACGGAAGATGCATCTGGTGGGAGGCAAGGGATCTGAAGAGCAAAATGTAAAAAAGTAAAAGTGTAGATAACGAAACGGATGGAAATGCAGAAAAACAATTGCGTGTCAATAGTGCCTGTAATGTGCGCAAGGGTCCATGCGGAGCCGATGCTACCGCACGACTACCTCGTCCACTCTATGATTCTAAGCATACACTAATTACCCTGAACCGTCAGTATACGCGCTAAATACTATGTGGCGAAACACAGGGGGTAGGCAGACAGATATATCGTGGCAATTCTGTTCACTTCGTCAAAAGATTGTGGGATGGATGGAATAGCAGAAATCCAGATGATTTCGGTCAATTCCAGTTGCAACCCCACGGTATTGAACAATGGGAAAAGTGAAGCAGAATTGGAGATAGGTTTAAAGAACGATAGAAGAAAATGAACAGCACGAACGAGTAGGTTGGTTGTGGGAAGGATCGGCATATGAAAATAACAAAGGGAAGGAAACAGCGTCAGTCACTGACTCCTCAACTATCCAATAACAGGGAAGGCGTCCAAGCAACGGGACGCCATGCACGACGCAAGAGCGTTTGCTTGTGGTACTATCAATCGTCACCGCACCAGTCACTGGATATCCGAGAAGTCAGCAGATCTGTTGGAATTCAGAAGAAAGCTCCCGGCTGGATCTGTGCACAGTGTGACCGGACGGAATATTAGACGCGAATTAAAGCGGAGCTTGTGTGCTAACAAGAAAGTCTAGTGGACCAGTAAAGCAAAAGAAAAGAAGCTATAGTGGTAGGCTATTACCGCAAGCTCTTCCAGCTGCTCCGCACCACTGGTCCCAGGAAACCAGGTGTCAGTGACACAATCAGAGACAGCGCGGGTGCACTGATTCATAATAAGGATCGCCGTATGGCTCGTTGTACGGAGCCCTTTCAGGATCAGTGCAGTTAGTCCCCAGCTTTCTGACCTCTTCCTATTTAAGTGATGCAGGACGAGCCATGGACGGTTAGTTTAGAGACTCCATCGGACACTGAGTTCCGAAACGCGATCACAGCCCTCAATCGTTTTCGTGCTCCTGGTTCGGATTCCCTCCCATCTGCATTATTTAAGAAGGGACGTGCGGTCCACTGCAAAGCGCTGAACACCCTGTTAGAACATGCCTGGAAGGAGGAATCCATCCCGGCTAACTGGAGTGAATCGATTATAGTGACAATATACAGGAAGGGCAATTGCAGCGACTGTGCCAAACACAGGAGTATTAGCCTAACGCCAGTTACGATAAAATTACTGGCCTCAATTCTCGTTCGTCGCCTTCGTGCGAAAGGGGAATCCCGGATTAGAGAAGAGCAGGCAGGGTTCCGCCATGGAAGTGACTGTATAAACCATATATTCACTCAGCGGAAGGTGCTAGAGCAGCGCCACACATACCACAGACCGGCAATAGCTGTCTTCCTAGACTTCAAGAGTATCTTCGACTCAGTCGACCGATCTATTCTGTTCGAAATACTTACGCGGAAAGGCGTTCCCATGAAATATGTGAATATTTTATGTGCCTTGTAGTAGAACACGACAGGCCGCACCAGTCTACGGTGACCTGTCAGATATCTTTCCGACAACAAGCGGCGTTCGTCAGGGTTGTTCAATTTCTCCATTTTGTCCAATTTCATCGTGCACTCCATCATGGAGTGTTCCTTCGCGAAACCATAGGATGCAAACGTTGAGGTGCTGCCTGGTGAAGGGCTCGTTGAGCTTGATTATGCGGACGACATTGCCTTGCTTTTTGACGATATTGAGATGGCCCAGTCAACCCTGAATAGCCCCTCTAAAATGGTCCCAGTATATGGTAAGCGATTCGCCCCTTCAGTGTGCAAAGTGTTACTGTAGGACCACGAGCCACTTGATGACCCCTTGACCCTTAATGGCGAGGAACTCGAGGTGCTTGGTCGATTCACCTACCTTGGTAGCTGCATCATCAAGGATGGACACATAAAAACTGAGGTCAGACCACGTAGTGCAAAAGCCAGAAATGCCTTATTGAACCTGCGCCATCTTTGGTGACAGAATTGTATCCCTCCGTCTAAAAGGTCGTGTTTATAAGGCTCCAGCGAGCGCCGTTATATTCCAGGGTACAGAAACGATGCCCCATCGACCTGAGACGCCTTCAAGCCTTCGATTATCGCTGTCTGCGGAGATTTACTGGTGTCGGGTGACATCAGCGTGTCCGCAACGATGATGTGCGTAGACCAGTACTAGGTGGAGATAGGTAAGCTAGTTGTTTAGAACGACAAATAATGTCTTCTTACTGTGTTTTTCAAATAATGTTGAATTGGTTGAATTGGTTTCGTTGGCTTAGGTATGTGCTGCGTGAACCCAGTCACCGCCCACCGAGGAGGCTCATGTTTTGCTCATCGGATGTTGGATGGTACAAACCTTGAGATGAGCAAAGATTGACATGGCAGCGGGAAATGGGGTCACTGACGACCAAACTGGGTGCCGTTGATCCGCCTCGCTCTCCAGATTGGAGTCCACGTTAGCCACCTTGTACTTGGCTCCAGACTTTACAGGACATGGCTCGCGGTCGACGCCAGTGGTGCATCTGCTGCCGTCAAGCTGTCTATATAAAGAGTGTTTGGTGCTGAGTTATCTGCAAGGTAATGGCTGATTATGACTTGGCGCAGTGAGGGCCGCAAAGAAGCTGTCTCGTCGATACCGCCTTATCTTTGCATGACGGTATGTTGTTAACACAAGGTGTAGGCGCCTCGACCCTGAAGGTTTGATTAGGGCACCAAGGTTTTCCGGTAAGTCTCTTTACTCTTCCTTTTATTATTATTCTTTTCGTAGGTCATTTTGGTGAGATGGCAGCGAAGCATCAGTTCGAATGACTGATGTATTGTTCTTGATGATGGTAAGGATGAGGAATGAGCCCATCACCCTCATCCATGGAAAAATGAGCTCACTGGCAAAATCAGATCTTTCGGTTAATTTGTTCATAACTTCACACGACAAGACGCAGTAATAGTGACCACTGAAACAGGAAGATGACAATAAATAGTAATGGAAACAGGTACATGGTCAAAGTTGGTGGTTCAATCCTAAGTGACAGTCAGTTCAACGGTGGACACCATATTAGCAAAACCGACTGTACGGATGTCAGGGGCACTTGCTCGGTGAGCGAACCAGAGTTGGACACTTTGCAAGGCGCGTGCGGTCAAATAATGAGGTCCTCGAATGCGCCAAAGATGCAATGATAGCCGGCTGTCTAGTCAACACAAAAGCTATAGATAGGAAGGCTAGTATCGTGTCCTCTTCGTAATCCACAATGATACGGCCACTAAGTACAAATGCACGAAGAGCCATTCTACGGTTCCACAACCGTGCGACTGCACTTTAGCTCGGCTCTCGCTTTGCCATCTGTGGCCACTCTAATTCTCCCCACACAATATTGTGTTTGCGCTCATTCGAACCAGTTCGACGAGCTCTACTCAGTGCTGCCCAACTATTGAATCTAACCTGTGTGGATTATACAATTGCCACAGTTCCTAGTTTTCGGTATATTCTTTGCCGAGTTCTACGTGTGTAACAACATCAAACCGGAGATTTTCGGACAAGGTTTTGGTCTCCTTCGGAAGCAGAAGCTGAGGGTCCCCAAACTACGCGGCAACCACCCCTGCAAGTTGCAGCATAACAAAGTTACAGTCATTTTGCTCCGCTCATCAACTGAACAGTCCTAGGAATGCCCATCAGCGCTCCACCTAAATCAACACACGCTGCCGCTTTGTGTGAGTGTGTGTGTTCAACTGCGAGTCGATGGATCGGTGAACCCGACAGTCTGCGCGTTACGACCTCCATCTGCCACTACCGTCTGACCTTGGTGCGGTTGAACAACTCTCCATTCGTGTGCGTGTTTTGACGTATTTGTGCGTCACGCTTGGCGCAAAGAACACTCATCAAGGTGAGCGCTTAGATAGGCATTGCTGTAAACGATAAGAGGACGACTAGCATTCCAATGGTTCCATGTCGTCTATGTTGTGCAGACAATTGCAGTAAAGTCCTTAAGATCGGTGAAACCGGTTCTAGCTGCATTAGATCGTACTGTCCGCAATGTGTACGCGAATTCGGCCAACAACTGGGACGGACCAACAAAGTTGCTGACATATTTTAGTTTTGTCCAACATGTCAAGTCATTCCAGTTGCCAACTGTTTAGCTTTGTTCATGAAAAAGTGCGATAGAATGACTGAGATAATCGCGCATTTTATAAATACTAAGATCGATCACACGGAGGTAAATATGGCCACGCTAATATCTCAACCAGCCAAAGTAAGCTCTGAATGTAAGCCGACGAAAAAAGCTAGACACGCCAAGCGCACTGCAGCGTCTGTGTCTCTAAATCTACTAGGTCACCTCACTCCAATAAATGGACAAGCCTCAAACATGCCTACTTCCACTTCTCCAACCGTAGACGCTTCATATGGAGATTAAGCCATGACATTGACAGCTCAGAGCCGAAGGCAATCCGGTGCAGATAACAAGTAGGTACCTTACGCATCGATTACCTCGACAAACACACTGGGAGCGACACACGTAGATCCATCTTCTATACCGAGCACACGTGAAGCAACGCAGCTCTCACAGTCAAATCCAGTGGTACCTTCTAAACAGCCCAAAGTGCCGGCAAAACTATAAAGCCGATATTCGCTAGACACAACCATGCTGCGCTAAAGCTCGTGTGCATCAATGTTCCCGAGTCTAAATCTGGTACAATAAAAGGCAAGACGATCGCAACCAGTGGAGTTCCATCTGTGAAACGATTGTTATTCTGGTTGAACCTGCAATGTTTCAACGCGTAGCGCGTCACCCGACCTCAGTGCACTCTGGTTAACCTCGAATTCTTCGATTTCTTCTTCGACTCAGCAGATGAGACAGAGGCTGTCCTGTTCTCAGCAGTTCGTCATCGTAACTTACCGAGCGGAGTGCGCATATTACCCGATCTGCCTTGGAAGGATCGCCCAAAAGAAGCAGTTGACCAAAGCGGCATTCCTAATATGGATAGCAAGAAAACAATATTTTTTATGGTGTTCCCGAGCTTCTGCATTCTTCTGATCATTATGCGCAAACACATGACTGAGAACAGTGGTGCTACGTCCGCGAAGCACCCTCTGTTGACATTATTATTGTCAAATCCTTAACAAGAATTCCGTCACCAAATAACTACAAGGACTGCGGTCCAAGACTAATGAAAGTAATATTACACTTAGAGGGAATGACGCAAGTTTTGTTGGATAGCTGGTTAAAGTTCTGAGCCAGGTTGCCAACAGAAATACGGGTAGAGGCAGCAGGCGAACGGTCAAAAGTCGTAAGCAATTCGATGGAACTTGCAAACGCTGCAAGTTCTTTATATGCACAGTCTTGCGGAGAGAGCGACACAACAGCACCCACGGCACACAACAGAACAGAGCACAGCACGAGTGAAACGTCTATTCAGGAACGCGCAATAATGCCAAGCAAATTGACTGAATTTTATAAATCAAAAAGATTAATGGCTGGCCACCTAACGGCGGGCTTAAAACTAACACAAAGTTGAGATCCATCAACGCACTCCTAACGACAAAGCCCTATCTTGTACGTACACAAACGCCAAAGGCCTTCTAAGTAAGTTGGCCGAACCTAGAGAACTCCATGTCTCACAACCGCGGGACCTCGTCATGATTACAGAGACCCTGCTAAACCTTGAGATAACCGATTCTAAGATCAATTTACCTGGTGTGTCGCTGCTTTGGACCGATGGCACCGGAAATGGTGGCGATGTGATTATATATTATAATACAAACATACGATGTGAAGTTATAGATCACCCGGAAATCCGAGCTCCTGATACGCTTTGGTGCCGCCTATGGTTGTGAAACAAGGACACATGTCTACTGGCCGTGACTTACCGCCCACCAAACTCGATGTCGGAAATGGACTCCAAACTGAACCACGTCTTTAGGTTTGCTTTGAACAAGTCCTACACCCACATTCTTATTGCTGGAGACTTTAACGTGCACGACATAGAAACGCCAGCAAACGATGGTACGCAGTTTAAAGCCTGCTTGTAAGAGATAATTGCCAGCCACCCTCTGTATAACCACGTAACCTCTCCCACCAGATTTCGAACTGCTAACAAGCCGTCGATACTGGATCTTGTACTAACTAGCGAACTAGTGAAGAAAGCCACGGGACCAGATGATCTTCCTCCAGCCTTCTTCAAATGCGGAGGCTCTACCCTTGTTGATGCTTTAGATGAATTACTAGTGAAACTGTGGGAGCAGGAGACTGTCCCAACCGACTAGAGCCGCTCCGTCATAGTCCCAATTTTTAAGGAAGGCTCGAGTTCGGAATGCGGCAACCATAGGGGAATCAGTCTGATCTTCATCGCCTCTAAATTATTAGCCTCCATAATTCTTCACAAAATGACTGGTGCTCGTGAAAACCAGATACGTGAGGAGCAAGCCGGGTTTCGTCGGGGTCGTGGCTGCATCGACCACATCTTTACCTTGCGCCAGTTGTTGGAGCACCGTCACACATACTGGCGGCCCACCACAGTCGTGTTTCTCGACATCAAAGGTGTTATCGATTCGGTTGATCGATGTGCCCTTTGGAATTGTCTACTCAGAAAAGGTGTGCCCGAGAAATATGTAAGTAATATGTAAATATTATCCACTCATTATAAGCGCGTAGCTCAGACAGAGTGAGGGCTTACGGCAAGCTGTCGCCACCCTTCAATATCTTCGGCGATGTGAGACAAGGATGTCCGCTGTCACCTTTCCTCTTCTACTTCGCTAGTAACGAAGTCATGGAGATATCATTTACATGACATGACTTGGAAGATGTGGAGCTACTCCCAGGAGAACGACCTCTTGACTTAGAGTATGCAGACGACATTGCCCTCATCTGTGACAGCTCCCATACGTGCCAAGCCGCGCTGGACAGATTAGAACTGGCTGTCAGCCACTTCGGACTTTGCTTTGCACCATCGAAATGCAAAGCGTTACTCCGAGATTGGCAGGGATCGCCTCCTGCGCTGACCCTTGGTGGGGATCAGCTAGAAGTCGTTCGGAAATTTAATTACCTGGGAAGTTGTATCAGCGCCCTTGAGATCGAAGACGAGATCACGAAACGTATAGCGAAAGCTCGAAGTGCTTTTGCCAACCTTCGCCACTTATGGCGCCGGCGCGACATTACTCTAGCCCTGAAAGGTAGAGTGAACAATGCAACGGTGCCTTCGTAATTTAGTTCACATCTGGTGGGAACACCGCGTCAGCAACGAGCGTGTCCGACGCCTTGTTTATGGCACAGGAAAAGGAACTGAACCGCTCAGCACCGTTATTTCCCGCACCAGGCTCCGATGGCTCGGCCACGTGTTACGCATGCCAGTCCACCGACTCCCGCGACGTGCGTTGTTTGCGCGCCGGGGGTGTGGATGGAAGAAGAGGAGGGGTGGCAAGGCGATGACTTGGTCCAGAGGAATGAAGACCCTCACTTCTGAGCTGGCCTCGGTTGGAGCGTCTCGGCTCCCTGGTTGGGGTCCGAAAGACGATGAACACGTTTGGTTGGACACACTTTCTGACATGGCTAGGAGCCGACCTCAGTGGTGTTCATGCTGTGAGTTTCTTTGTCCCACCCCATCCCTCTTAGCTTTCCCCTCCAACCACGATCTCATTATTTAACTACTGCATAGTAACTTTTTTTCTTGATGCATAGTAGCCGGCTGGTAGCTTACCGGAACGATGCCCATCCGTTACCGGTAGCTCAGCCGGCTTGCCCCAGTTGAATTCTTTTTTCTCTTTTTTTCCTGTGTATTGCGGCACAGTAGCTGAGGTGTTCCTTGCCTCTAGCTAACGTGTATGATGATGATGATACGTTCGACCCTACTGTACGGTTGCGAAACGTGGCCCCTAAGATCGACGAACATGAAGAGGCTAGTTACGTTCGACCATCGGTGCCCTCGCAGGTTGGCTCACATCTGGTGGGAACACTGCATGAGTAACGATCGTGTTCGACGCCTTGTTTACGGCACAGAAAAAGAAACTGAACCACTCAGCACCGTCATTTCACGCATCAGGCTCTGATGGCTCGGCCACGTGTTACGCATGCCAGCCCACGGACTTCCACGACGTGCGTTGTTTGCTTACCGGGGATGTGGATGGAAGTAGAGGAGGGGTGGCCAAGCGATGACTTGGTCCAGAGGAATGAAGGCTCTCACATCTGAGCTGGCCTCGGTTGGAGCGTCACGGCTCCCTGGTTGGGGTCCAAAAGACGGTGAACACGTTTGGCTGGATACATTTGCTGACATGGCAAGGAGCCGACTTCAGTGTTGTTCCTGCTGTGAGTTTCTTTGTCCCTCCCCATCATTTTTAGCCTCCTCCTCCACCTAGGATCTCATTTCGTAGCGTAAAACATAATAATTTTTCTTTTTGCCTAGTAGCCGGCTGGTAGCTTACCGGAACGATGCATATACGTTGTTGGTAGCTCAGCTGGCATGCAACTGTTGTATTTATTTTCCTTTTCCTTTATGTATTGCGGTACAGTAACTGAGGTTTTTCCCACCTCCAGCTGACGTGTATAATGACGATGATGACTAACTAGCGAGGAACTCATGGTCGACAGGATAGTTACAAGCACACCACTGAGTCGTAGTGATCATGTTACTCTACTCTTTGACTATATATGTGATGCGGAGTATCCTGAAAAGGAGGACGATAAAGTGCATGCTGTCACGCACTATAATGCGTTATCTACGCTTGTTAAAGACACATCTTGGACCTTCTTAACCGAATGCCCCCCAGATGTTGCCTGGGAAACCATTACAAGGACGTTTAGCACACTGGTAGCGCACACATCGGAACAGAAGTCCTTCCATCCCAAAACAAACATAAGTCATTTCTGAGGGACAGAACACGTACATGTATGTCCCAGAGGGATTTGGCATGGCGAGCTAACAAGGACTGCTCGAATGCCGAGAACTGGACTACATACGTGACACACCGTAACTTCTATGTGAAACTGACCCGCGAAAACAAGGTCACACATCAGCAGAAGTTAAGGAAACGATTCCGCACGAACCGCAAACTTCTGTATAGGCACGTTAACGGCCTTCGAAAGGTGAAGCGGGGGGTTCCAGCACTAGTCACGGCTGATGGATGTACGCGGTCAGCAATGGAAGAAACCCATCTCCTACGGCTTCATTACTCCCAAACATTCCAGCAGGTAACGAGACCAAATATTCTCCTCGTTTCTATTACTCCACCGTCGGGTTTAGACAACATCACCTTCACTGCGGAAGCTGAGTTGAAGAAGTTACATCCTTGCGTATCCACAGTTCTCCTGGAGCTGACAACATCCGACCAAAGGCTCTGCATGCGGTAGCTAGTGATCTAGCAGAACCACTGGCTGTTTTCTATCAGCGATGTCTAGAGGAAAACCGTATTCCACCAGTATGGAAGCGAGCGGTCATCACTACTATCTATAAAGGAGATGGCCGCACTGACCCGACCAACTAACGTCCAATAACACTACCTCCTGTACTACCCAAAGTTATGGAATCAATCATCGCAGATGCGCTGATGCAGTATCTGGAAAGTTATAATTTAATAGCCCCAGAGCAACATGGCTTACGTCAAAAGCCTTCAGGTAATACTAACCTATTACTTGTACGTAAAAGCGGGACTGAAGCTGTGGATGATGGAGCAGGAGTCGATGTCGTCTACCTGGATTTCTCAAAAGCCTTTGATCGCTTAGACCATCGAATTCTCCTTCAGAAGCTTCGGAACTACTGCATTGGTGACCCGATCCTAAGTTGGATTAGAAATTTCCTACACGAACGACGGCTAGAGGTGAGAGTCCGAGAATCAATGTCCGATGCAATCGATGTGGTGTGTGGTGTACCACAAGGCCCGGTTTTTGGACCTCGTCTATTCTTAGTGTTCGTTAACGATTTGGTGAGATCAGTTACTTTCGATTTCCTATTTTTCGCTGATGATATCAAGATCCGGCGAAGGATCAGAGGACCGGACGACCACAAACGGCTCCAGTGCGATCTTAACAGTGTCGAACCGGTCAGTTCAAAACGCCCTACCATTCAATGTAGACAAATGTCGCGTTGTGCAATTACGCCATAGACATAACCACACCTATTTGCTTGGGACAAACGAATTGCAGAATAGCTCCCAGGAACGTAACCTTAGTGTGCTCGTACAGAGCGACCTCAACTGTTCAAAACAGGCTGAGGTAGTTGCGAAAAGAGGCAATCAGCACGTCGGCATGCTGCGAAGGGCATTCGGGAGATTTGACCCATCAATCTTCCCAGTGATGCACAATTGCTACATGCGCCCGCATGTTGAATACGTTATCCAAGCTTGGCAAGATTGGTTGAAGTGCGACCTAGATGCGTTAGAGGCACCACAACGAAGAGCAACAAAGAATGTACAGGGCCTGCGCTATCACTCTTACCACCGAAGCGTGAAGTTGCTGGGAATTTTCAGCGGGCGCTATCGAAGGTTGCGCGGCGATCTCATATTAGCGTATCAGATATCGAGTGACCCCAACCACGTGTGCCGCCATTTGCTGAAACTTAGCCACAACACGCAGCTCAGGGATAACTGCTTAAAGTTGAAGGAACAATACAGCCGTCTAGAGTGTTGACAGAATTACTTTTCCCTTCGGGTTTGCCAACCCGGGAACGCACTTCCAGACTCAGTTGTATCCTCCCCTACCTTGGACGTTTTCAAAAATCGATTAGATGTTGCTCTTAGCACCCAGTATTTTGTTACCCAAACTTCTCCATTATGGATTACAACAACCATGCTTTTGTAGAGGATTTATGTATCAAATGGACCCAAGTGAGCGACTATATTTTACTTTTCTCACTCCTTACATCAACGATCAATGCACCCCAGTGTATTTCTGAACGTTTACGACCGATTTTTTAAATTGTACACTGATGTTATGTATCAAAATATTCATCTCGGCAGACGTTTGGTAAATGACTCAGATATATTTTGGTTTCATCATATTCACACCAACCATCCTACGGGATGGGTCAAGCACTTGCTTTTATCCCGTGATAAATCATTGTTTATTGTTCAAGTGAGACCCGCTGGGACACGCGACATCCAAGCTTGCACAGTCCGTGATAAGTCCAGGAACAGTGTCTTGTTGTCAGTTTATTAATCCGGACATGTGTGACACAGGTAATCCGATTAGGAACTGCAATTTGTACTTACTGAAAAGTAGACGCATTCATTATCTATTAAGTCATGAGGGTTAAATACAATGGTTACATCATAAGCAACAACTTGCTAGCTGCCAACTAGAGGCGAGTATTGGTAGCCGATGTTGTTCAGTTGGTGGTCGATTAACATCGAAAGAAGGCACAGAACAAATAGTAAACAATCACAATAACCATCTGTTGGGTTACAAGAAGAATACATCCAAAGCCCTTAAGGAAGAGGCGAAACACACTATAGCAAGACCGAATCGAAGGAGGAGAACCATCTATACCGAATACTGCAAAACAACGGGTATCCAAGAAATCTCAGCAAAAGCTTGAAAAAAGAGTATCTCCACAACAGAGAACAAGTATCTAGAACATGTAATGCTTCTTCATATTAAGAACCTGTCTGAACGAACCGCGAGATTGCTACCATCACAGAACATTGACAGCACACAAATCAAATGGTAATTTGAGAGGATTGCTCTCAAGACCGAAAAACAGTTAAACAAGACAGTCAGAACGAGGTACTCTACAAGATAAACTGCAAAGCATGTGTCAAACACTGCATCGGACAAACTGGAAGGAAATTTAAAACACGGATCCCGGAACACAAAGTGGCCATACAGAGATATGACCAACATTCTTTGGTTCCCATGCAGGAAGGCCAAGGAGACCACCACTTCGGCTTGGAGGGCCGCAGAAGTACGCGTGCTAATGCTACTAGGTACGAATCAGAAAGATATATTTCGACGGTCATGTGCCCGCCGAACAATCCAAATTCAGACTGGCGGCTCGTCCGGCGTAGATGATCGATCACTTAGACTCACTGAAGATTCGCACTGCGCCGCTCCGCTACATTACAGAGCAGTGGCTGTCACCCATAGTAGTGATGAAACGTTTTCAGCGAAATTGTTGAGCTCAGTGAATCCTCAGATCACTGACTTGCGGGCTAGCGATGATCATTCCCGAATCAGAGAGATCCATTTCAATGGTCATATATCCGTGGAACAATCGAAACTCAGACTGACTGCTCGTTCGCTCAGGCGATCGATCACGCAGTTGACTACCCGACACATTTAACAATGCTTCGCATCGCTCTGCCGCACAATATCGCCCTGGTGAGGTCACCACTAGTGGTGATTAAACGTTTGCATCAAAACTGCCGAGCTCAATGAACATAGACCACTACTAACTTGCTGGCTCGCGATGATGATACACTGTCAGACAGCTATTTTTCATTAGGCAAACATGGCATAAACAGAAGGGAAAAATAAGTAAGAATAGCGACCCAAAAGATGGTAGATGTTAAAAGTTCAGGTTCCAGTTTCTGCACCTCGCCATGGGTGATCGAACAATAGGCGGGTGAACCGTACTGGAGCACTGGACTTACGATGGAAGAGAAGTGACGGGTGGCAATACCTCCAGACAAAGTGCAGAAGATGCGTTTGAGTGTCCAAAGCATACGCAGTCCACTTCGGAAAGGCCTGGTTGTGTTGTCCACTGACTTTCAATCGCAACATGAGCTTTTTGTCATAGTTATTAATTCACAAGTCTGAAGATAGAAAAAGGTGCCATCGTCATCATGGCGGTAATGGAGCGCTGTTATCGGAGCTCTCGCTTATTGATCAAAGTGTAAGCTCTCAATCACAATAAGTTGGATTCCATTTGAAGCTTAGGTTATCTCTACCTGCTGAGTTCACATCCGGACGAAACAGGTTGGTCGTAGAGAGCAGCTCCGAAAGTCTCAAGCAAGAAATTTTGTTCAACAAAGAAATGGAGACGGTATCAAAAAGGGAGATCGATTTCCAACTTGAGAACACCCTTAGATCCTTCACAGAAGGTGTCTAATGGAGATATTTGCAGGCCAGAATGGAGAAACGCGCATTATCACCCGTCCCCAGGCTCTGAGTCATTTGACTGGCAGACTGATCTATGCGGACCATGTGGATAGGTAGTCACCATCGTGTCATGGTCATCGGGGAGCATCATTTAATCTCCATATCTTCAGATCGCTCGTAAACAAGGCACAAAGCGACCGCAGAAACTGCGGCACTTTGTTGGTGATATGGCTGGTCAAGCTGGAAAAAAAGTGGTAAAATGTATCCGGAAATGTAAGTGCGACAACAGCTGATTTTGACTTGGAGTATATTTGCAAATAATGATATCCAATAGTGAGATCAGATGCCGTCCTGTCGCTTATCCAAAGCTGGACGATAGAGTCGTTAGAAGAGAGAAAAAACTGCGGCTCCATACAGTGCATACCGTTGCTGGATTGGACGTGTTAACGAATAGAGAACCTAGGCATGACCAAGCACCTTGTGTGGGCCTAGTGTAAAGCGCACACGGACTCGACACATTTAGTTACGTCGCAGGTGAAACAATCTGTCGGAGTAACGTGCATACAGTAAGACTTGGACACAGTCAGGGACACTGCAATGGTTAGAGGTGTGTCACACTCCAGAACGCAGGTATCAAGGCAGATGATTTGATCACGCAGTATATGGAGGAAATGGAAGTAAACCTTCCGATTTTGTCTCACGGTGCAAGTGAGTGCGTCCACGAAAGCTGTAGCAGACGAAGGGGAATGGTATGGGCAAAGTCCATTGCCCACACAAACTGGAACTAAAAACTCCAGGAGTTTACAGTGGATAGCGTCGGAGTTCGCGAGGTGATCTTATATTAGTGCACCAGATCCCGTAGAACCTAAGCCACGGATGCTGCTAGCTGCTAAAATTTAGTCACAATACGAACCTGGGGGCACCAGCTGAACTTGATTGCATAAAACACTCAGTTGGAGTGCAGCCTAAATTTGTGCACCTTCCATATTTAGCAGCCGTGGAGTGATTCTTGGACTCGTGTTACTCTTGCGCCCATGTTGTTCACACTTTAGAAAACAACACGAGGCACTTGTGAGGTGGGTTGGAAACACCTGCCGTGTGAGTGGATTGCGACTCGCAACCCCAATTTGGACCGGGATTCCATTTGAAATGAACCTCGTAAAATTCAGTCCCGGAGACTGTATCTGGAGCAGGTTCATTTAGAGTACTGACCGCCTGGAATATTGCGCCTGAAGATGCATTAAACCAGGGTTCAGCAGGAGATGAAATGGCACAGACAATTGATGAGTTCGCCAGCTTCCCCATAAGAACAAAGCATGCAAATCTGTACTTTGGTTCATGTGAGTACAATAGCCAGTCCGAAGATGCGCAGCCCATTGTGTCGATAACATTTGGTTTCTGGCATGCTTTTCACCAAATCAAGAAGTAAATAAATAAATAAATGGTATATTCTTCGGCTGTGCGAGGCGAAGTCCAACTACATGATCAGATCAATGTGTACAGCAGGATCGTACAAAATAAGTAATAAACAGCCGTTCCACCGTTTCTCGCTAGCCTCCAAGGTGGACTGGCATCATTTAAAGTGTGCGATGGTGAGCGACCAATCCAGAAACTATCACCCACCCCCACCAGATAGACGATAGTTTACAACGTATTGATCAATGCTAAGGTGGTGTCCACCAACCGTATCTGCCGAATATGGCATCTTGCGGAATATTTGTGGCCGTAACCTCCGCACCTGATTGACAGCTGCACCGAGTGGTCCAACTGTGTTGCCAACAGCCCACACACACCCCCTTCGACGCACGCAACACGCTTCGATCGCGTTCAAGTGATTTCAGGTCCCCGCGATCGGCTACGCAGCAACCATACGACAAGTTAAGCGAACAAAAATTTGGCCCACACCAGCAAAAGTGAGGAAAACTTGCGCAGCGTGATGAGCGGACCGAATGATTAAAGCATGTCGGTGCGTAGGAAATGACAATCGCATATGATTATGTCCCATAGGGGTAAGAGCTACGGTAGGCACGAGTGCAAGAGAGTGCTATCCCATCACTGTAGCTGCTCAGGTTTGGTTATGTCTAGCCGTGTCACCACAGTCCATTAAAGAGGCAGCAATCAACAGCGAATTCAATCCGGAACAGCTTGCATCTGAGTCCAAATGCGGGGAGAGGACTACGGCAATGAAGATTGTAACCCACCACAATTGCGATGGGAGTTACAACACTCAAGACCGAAGCTGCACCCATGAAAGCGTCCTAGGATAATGCACCACATTCGCACACACACACACACACACTTCTATCCAACATATGGTTAAGGTGGTTTGCCGCATAAGCAGAGAGCATGGCGGCAGGAAGAATACTACCAAATTTGTGTCGCTGCGGCTACCCGGCGTTCGTATGACGGCGTGAAGAAGTGAAACGAAGTAGCAGAATCAATGGAGCTACAAAAAGGGAATAATGATGCAACTTAGTCCAGTTAAATAGCTCTGATCCGAGAAGTAGCAGACAGGTTTCTAGATGATATAAATCGAATCCATGGCAGCCACCAACGCGCAGCAGCAGTCATAGATTCCAGCCGAACACAGGGCGAATATGGAACACACTGTGCTGGCGATTATCGGGGGGATGAAACGGCCGCCAAGTGCCTAGTAATGCCCGTCTGACTATGTTTATTTGTGATAAATTAAACGTGTGGCTTGAGCACCAGAAGGTGACCAGTTAATTGCCATAACTTAGACCATAGTGCAGACAAAAGAGCAGAGCATAGATATGATAGAGAAAGTGAAAACAAATATGAAACCAAAAAGTTAGTAGAAAGACGGATCCAGAGAAAAAGATAACCATAAATTAAGGATACAAAGTTCGCAGAAACAAGTAACGGACAGGTATACGGGAGCACCAATGATTTCGTGATGAATTTACATCAGATAAGGCTTCTGAGCCTTGATGGGACTGGCCTCGACGTCCCCGCCCAAGAAGACGATAAGCGACAAGCTGACTCAGTCTCTCAACTAATCTCTTCGTATCTATTCCCCATGATATCGACCGATCACAATGGTCATGAGTTTGCCCGATCAGGTGTAACAATGAAAACAGTGCATACCAAAGGTAGATGCCGACTGGAAGTCACCGGACGTGGATAGTACAAGTCCGCCGCAATGCTAGATGGTCTGTTATCGGGAATGGGTGGCGCTTCGTGGAATCCGGTCGTCAAATGCGATCGGTTTTTCAATATCCCCAGCTTGTGGTTACCATGTCTTGATCCACATGGCAATGCTAAGCACACACCTCCTGGACTGGCAAGTTGATATCGCGCAGTCATCATAGATGACCGAGCCCCTTGCGCTACCGATACGGATAATAGTCCCGACTGTTATTTGTCCACCAGAAGTGAGACAGCAGTTTGAATAAGCGAACGTGTTAACTAATTGGAATGGGAGATGTGACTATCAAGCGGTTCCAAGTAAAAGAGACAAGAGCAGATGACTACTGTGGCGCAGTGAGCAAAAACGGGAAGCGCCGGATTAGGGGAGCAAACAAATATGTGGAAGGAAAAATTATAATCGTGTTCAGTAAACTTGGTCAATCGGCCATGCATTAGCTAGACATTATTCTAGAGATCTAATGGATACAAGCAAAAATAACAAAGCAATTTCAAAATTTTCTGGTACAATGAGTAATTCAACAGATTTGATGGTTAAAATCAACTAAATGTATTAACACGGCGCTCGTCACTGTTTTCGTGTCACCCCCACACAGCCAAGTCGAGCAATGCTTACGGATTCTCTCAGTCTACCGGTTGTTCTTCCGATATAACATGCTCGATATGAACAACTGAAATAGTATACACAGAAAGAAGTACTTGACCGAGAAGGTTTGTCCTTGAGTTGTAGCCTTATGATTAGCGCTGAAATCTTAGCCGTAAGCTTGCTGTGTAATAGGTACGGTTTATGGCGTTGGATAGCCTTCTAGACGTCGCCTGCGCTATCCCATCCCATTTGAACGACAACGACAAAAAAAACCAATTTCTTTCCAACCGAATCGGTTTTAGCCCGCGCTTCTCGGCACCATATTTCTCCGAACAAACTTTTCGGGATACTCGTTTCTCTCAAAAAGACCACTTAAGAAATTTAGCTCTTCCAGAAGCATGTTCTCAGTACATAATTTAAAACAGTTATCGTTGAAGCACCGCTAGTTTCGCACCGAGCTTTAAGCCAACCGTCTCGTAGAATACTATTAACTGCTCTCAGCGTTCAGATTGCACAACGATATCAATATAGTATAATATAATCGTAAAGTTTTGTACACGGCTTTAATGGTTTTGAACTGACTTCGGACAGTTATGTTGACGAGTTACGTTCGATTATCGTTGTCTGCGCACCATAGCTCATGTCTGGTGGGAGCATCGCGTGAACAGTGAGCATGATCGGCGCTGTGTGCTTGGTGTAGGAAGAGCAAGTGAAGCGCTCAGCACCGTTATGTACGGCACCAGATTCCGATGACTGGGACACGTGTTGCGCATGCTAGCACACATCGTGCGTTGTTTGCGCGCCGGGGATGTGGATGGAAGAAGAGGGGGGCCAAGCGGTGACTTGGTCAAGAGGAATGAAGGCCCTCACTTCGAAGTTGACCTCGATTGGAGACTCTCGGTTCCCTGGTTGGGATCCGAAAGACGATAAACACGTTTAGTTGGATACACTGGTTGACATGGCGAAAAGTCGACATCAGTGGTGTTTGTGTTATGAATGTCTTTGTCCCTCCCCTCTCTTTAGCTTCCCACTCGAACAACGATCACAAATGTGATATTTAGCAGTACGTCATATTTTTTTAGCTTTTTTAGTCAGAATAGTTTAAGCTCTTTTGCTTTTTGTAGTGCAGAACATTAGCTATGGTGTATTTCTCACCCTCGGCTAAGATATACTGTTGATGATGCTGATGACTGCGGATATCGAGTGGTGGGATTAGCCCATTAAGCCGAGCGGACATGTGAATATCTCGACAAAGGTAGCAGCATAAATAGCGTACTTTAAACCCGGAACTCACCATTTAGCAGAGTACGGTGGAGGCGGTGAATTAGCCCATCCAAAGCCAGGCTGAGTCATTGGAGTGGCTTGCCAACCGGAACCGGGCTGGAGAGGTACGCCGCTGGATGGATATGGAGTATACCGTTGCTCTGTCGATGTCATCACCGTAGGGTAAGGACAAGTAGACTGATGTCCGAAAAGCGCAGTCGCATGTATAAAAAAGCAGAGGGAAAAAGACATGATGCCCAGTGAACTAGCAAGTATTTCATGCGCTTGGAGATCAAGAGAGTGGCAAGCACAACTGATGTCAGCTACTGAAGTCGGTAGTGGCTTATTCACAGCAGATCTATTCCGGCTACACCGAGACCGAATGCTCATCAGTCACGGAAAAATACAAGAATGATACAAAGGAGAAATATGTATCAGGTTACGGAATGATGCTCACCGTTGGGATGCCAGGATAGGCGCCGGACCCCCCATTGGCGGTGGTAGGCAGGGTTGGTGACACCAGGGTGGAGGGAAGACGCCGGTTGCGGCGACAGCAGAGACAGTAGATGACGGCCACGACCAAAGCGATCACAGCCAAGGCGGCGATGGAGCCGGCGATAGTACCCCATCTGTAAGCGAACAAGTGTGTGGAACTTGGTTCCAGGGCGAAATAGTCAAGCAAGATGATGGATGCCACAATCGCACAATAAAGGGGTGACATGATAGAAGCCAGGCGGCAGCGGGGGCCACACTCGGTTTCTGCTACTGTTTTCTACTGAACGGCGATCGAGAGCAATAATGAGTACTAAGTTCTAGTCAACAGACAAAACTTATTCGCATGGATTCATTGATAGCGAAACACATTAAAATGATTAGGATTGCGACTGTGATAGTGGATCACACAAATATGTTTCGTTACAAGACTTCTTGGTGTTTTGTCGATGTTTGGGCGAACACGGTGAAGTGCAGTGCAAGACAACCTCGGTCATCGCAGGCAGGAGTGTTAGTTCGATGGACACGAAATAAAATGGAGTATATCATATGGCGCCAAACATTGTGAAATGGCTGCAAATGTGAAATGCAACTGATCCAACAATTTCGCTAAAAAAACGATTGGTGGCGCAATACGAGTGTCCCACGCGCTACATTAACTTCACTCCAAAATGTGTCACCTCGTTGAAATTATTATCTATTTACGAAGAAGAAGAAGATAGATTCATTGGTACACATACAGATTAGAAAGGAAAAAAGGTGGGCATACCGCTGTAGAACCTGTGCGCGTCAGAATCTCATCTTCGGCAATGTAAGCGGAGATGATAAGACAATAGCCTGTACACTGAGGATGCTTTAGTAAGCTTCCGCTATCGTGAGTCCTCGGGGGTCCTTCGATTGGTCTACTGGAAAAGTTTTTGTATATTGAGTGGCAAGGTGGATGTAGGCCCGCTAATTACTGAGTTCTGCTTCCCATCACCAAGGGGATCGTCATTACCCGCTTTAAGCAGTCTAGGCCAAAAGCCTTTCCGATTACATACGTATATCTGCGGTGAATGTAAAAAGTCAAAGACGAACGGACCAGTAACATGGACGTACCAATTAAAGTCGTTTCAAAGGAGTGCTCGGGTCTCCATGTAACAGTCAAAGAATAACCTTAGAGAAGAGGACGACCGGTGTTACATTCGACGCTTGGAGACAATTTAGAATAATATCAGGGACGAAGAGAGCCCCAGTGGCATTGACCCACTGCAAATAACCCCACGCAAGTGAAATTCTTCGAAAACCGCCTCACCAATGGTTATCAGGGTACTCATGCTGGGGATATCCATCCACAGGTCTACAAGCCTTGTATTTCCACAATATATGCCGTACGGTATGCATCGATGTGGTATGAAGTTCATTTTGTAACCTGCCAGTGTTAAGCCGGTGTAAAGCTTCCTTAAAACCACATTTGGAATTGTACTTCATTTAACTTTACATATGGCAAAGCCTAATACGCACACCACGTGACTCACACAATGTCAACATAGCATTCTGACTTCTATCCGCCAGCATGCCGGCCCGACAAAGCACGTGACAAGCATATGCGATTGAGAATGTACTTTATTTCACATCCACAAATAACGGATATAACTGTCACACCAAGCCGCGACACACAACTGGCCGACCGGACAACGGACGCATGCGGTTCCATTCGGGTGCTCATGGCTCGATGCAGACATCGTCGTAACCGTCCGTACTCTGACTTGGACTCAGCCATCATACAAGCACATGCGACAAGTCTTTCATGCACCCTTATTAGGTGTACAATAGTAGCAGTTAAATTAGTGTATAATCTGACTTGGTAACTAGTTTGGTTAAATCGGCACTAATATCAGCTCTAGTGCTTCTCGGGTAGCAAGCTTTCCTCCTGTTCAGTTTTTTTCCATAGTGCAAAGCCTTCTACTGCATCGACATTAATTAGCGGTAAAGATGTCAACGTGCAGCTTCCACCACTGTAGAGACATCAGTGTATTGGTGAGAAACAGATGAGCACTTGACAAAGTTCTCATCCTTGTCCTTTATTCTTAACATTTTGAATGCTATGAAGATACATTTTTTATTTTGCTAATGTGAGAATTCCTGCAAATAGCCGAGATACCAATAGAGATCGCGTGTCGCAATCCAACCACATCGCGGATATTCCGAAGTCCAATTTTGGAGCGCGAATCATAAGTTGCACGTACATCGCTAATTAGGACATATTTTTCTCCAAAATACACCTTGGCCACAGAACATTTGAGAAAAGTCTTGAAGTCAGGTGGTCATTGCAAGTTCTTAAACTAAATGCATTGAACATCACGTGGTTCAATCGTCAGGTATGTAGTGGCAGGCATCTCATCTGGTTGGTTATACCGTTCCTTTGTCAGTTGCAGCGACTTCCACACAAGGACGATACCCTGTTTGACGGGGAAGATGAAACGTATTTTTAAGCACAGCAACACTGAAAAATTCCCTCTTGGATCGTGTGCCTAATAAACATTCAGGTGCGTTTTATTTCGCTTCTAAACATACAAATTTGACACGTTGTATATCGATCTATCGAAAAGGTGAAAGCTTTGTCTTCGTAAACTCCATCACATCATGATCCCGACGCACCGTACTTGTTAGTTTTTGGTGAACCTAACGAAAATCGTCGATATAGTGTCACCATTTGATCGAGTGACAATTTTACACAACGCCCACTCTGGCGTCTGTAAATGCACTGTAGGAGATGCTATGTTTTAGTACATTCGCAATGGTGGGGCTATCAAATTGGCCTTTGCTTTTCTCATTGAGAAATCATTTTTACTCAAACTACTGCGGATTTATTGGATTCAGAAAATGCATTTGCCATTTTGTTTATCGGGACTATTTTTGACCTCGATGTTCCGTCAAGTTTGAAATCTCTCCGCAATACTGCTCCCCACCAGCGTATTATTCACTATGCTCACAAAGCACACAAAGTAAACGAGTTATGCGGAAACGTTCTTGTACATTGAGAAAACACTGTGCTGGATGATAAGTAAGCCTTAGACGTGGCTCAGGTGACAAGACACAAATTCCACTGATCTTGTCCAGCACTATTCGATCACCCCTTGGAAAAATGACGGATCTTACCGCTTTTATACAGCAAACTGAATATTTGAATGCAACCATTGTGATGCTTCAGAAAGCTGGTTGCATGTCGATGTAGAAGACAATGTTATTCAATTTGCTGGTTATCTCCCCATCAGATCCGACCGCCCCGGAATGCTTCGAAATCGTAGAGGGGGTGTCATCACCTACGTCCATCATCACTGGTGTAGCTCGCCATCTGTATTTTTTTTACCCACACAATAGTTGCAATCAGCTGCCGTTTGATTGAATGTAAGCCAAAGTTTTTGTGTGTCTTTCTTATTATTGAGAATGTATACGTACCCCAACACACAAATATAAGAGTGGAAAATTTTTGCGGATGATCCGTCCCTCGGCGTTACTACCTAAACTGGACCGCTCAGTCTGTCATCGGTGGTGACTTCACTACAACTGATACCCCTTTCATCCAGGCACCTAATTTGACTAACCTAGTGGCCTTTCCAACCAGACATGTAGCGCAACTAGGTTTCGTCTTCACAAATCAGGCCTTTTGGTTATCCGCACAAAAACATGCCTCCCTCGGTAACTCAGATCATTGTATCATAAAAGTGTGTCCCGTCGTTTATGGTAAGACTTATTCCGGTTCACTGGCTACTAACCAGTTCAAAACTGTGAGGGGACGAGATAGTTCAGCATCCAATATTGCGAGACTCCAGCAAATGCTGACTTCTACTGATTTTACAGTTTTAAACAACGAAGATCTGTTTATGCAGTGTGATCATTTCACTGACTATTTTAACTTATGTTTCGATCTTTGCTGTCCGGTAGTAACCATCCACTTACGGGTCGATAGATTCTCCTCACCATCACTCAAGCAACTTAGTAGGAAAAAGAATCAGTCTACAAACGTAAAATGACTGCCCGTATAGAGCAACTCTCACCAGCATTAAAAACAGAAACCGTTTTATGCAACCACAACTGCCGAGACCTATGGAGACTTTTAAAGCAGCTATGCGGTAAAAGCTCCAATAAGCAGATTGGATTCGTGGATGTAGAGAAACACAATTCTGAGTTCTGTTCTTCTTCTTCTTCACAGGAAGCATCCTCCACCCCTTCATTCCCTTTGCATTTGTTCTCTGGCTCTGGTCCAAAAATCACATTCCAACACGTTGAAGTCAAGCGTGAAGTCAGAAATCTAAACTCAAAAAAGGCTAGTGGACCCGATGCTCTTTCACCAGTTATCTTGAAAGTGTGTGTCAAAATGCCCTTGACGGATCTTCTTAATCAATGTCTATAGGATAGAATTATTCCCGATATTTGGAGGCCTGTCAGGATAACACCCGTACCAAAGAAGGGATCCATGAAATTCCGTCCGATCGCTTGTATATCCGTCATGCTGAAAGTGCCTTGGATCTCAACAAGCACTCAGGCCGTGGATGTATGTCAGTTTGCGTACAAACCCCGAGGTTCCACGTTGGATGCTATACCATACCTTGTTAACTCCATGGCATCATAATTGGATGCGAAATGCAAGAATGTGCGGCTCCTCTTCCTTGATTACACCAACGCTTTTGGAAGTGCCGACAGATCAATTTTGCTTAAACAGCTGTCCGCGAAGGGTGTTCAACAAGCAGCCTGCAAACTGATGAGCAACTATTTCGCGAACCGATCACATTTTACCCAGCTAAACGGTAAAAAATCCCACACTAAGTGATGACTAGGACGTCCTAAAAGGAGCAATCTTGCCCCTTCTTCTATCCTCTCTATACACCGTAATGCTTCCAACCCCCCCCCTCCCAAAAACTTTACTGGACGTAAGTACGCTGACGACGTAGTCTTAGGCGGCATTTCTTCAGCTGCTGAATCATCAACAACTTTCCAAATCAGGTTGGACGAACTTCAGCAGTGGTCGTCGTCCTGATCGATATTCTCAACGCCTTTAAATGTCGCCATGTAAGTTTCTTTTCTCCGCACTGAAAAATGTCTGACTGTGGCAAACACCCCTCGCCCCATGGTCGTAAGCGATCATAACATACCCAGTTCATTCACTGCTAACTACCTTGGTGTAGATCTATCCCACACTATGGCTTGGTCAACACAGGTTTGACGAAAATTATCATTCTATGCCCTGAGACATAAAACGCTTTCAGTACCCAGTTCTAAGTTGCAAATTCGTGAGTATCTGTATTCATCCTTATTGGTTATATTGCTCACCTATTACTTTTGCTGATCTACAAAAAGAATGCGCATCCGTTGTGCTTTCCATTAAGATCGTTTCCAGGTGTAATGGTTTGTCCAGTGACTCTTTGGTTGACTTCCTTGTTACTAAGCACTTTAGTGCATGGGATAACTTTTCGATAAATGTTTTGAATGACTCCCATCACCGCATGCACGCTGATTTATCTAAAGCCCTCTCCTGCTCGTCAACTCGTCCTAAATTTAGAATTTTGTTTTCTCGTACAACAGGGTATCACATCTAGATGTTACCGTATTTATCCTCTTTTCTTGTGGACTCCAAGAAACGTATCAGCACCACGCATAAACGCTTACCTGAGTGATATGCATGCATCTTTTTTTCTTTGTACGCTTTTATTGCAATTTCATGCTAATATTATGCCTCACTACATCCGCAGTGCCAGCGTGAAATGCTGGAAATGCTCCTAGTCGGATTCATAAAGCCTATTTTGACTTGACATGAAACACTCTTCCGTTCGGACGTACAAAGGTTAATTTGACCGGATTTACTCCAAATCCCCCGAGCCTCGTTGTTTTGTTCTGCGTTATTTGCGTTTGACCTCATAGCCCTGACGGTTTGTTTGATCCATAGATCGATTTCTTGACTTGAAACACTGAGTCCCCTTCAGCCACATCATTAACGCAGTAAGAAGACATAGGTTGCGATATATTAACACTTCGATTGCTCTCCTCAGTTGCAACGCAATACAGGCAGAAAAACACGCAATATATAGGGTCCAGACTTAGTAACATAGATAAGCAGATAAAATTGATGGGAATGACGTAATCAGGTCCAAGGCAATCTAATTGATTGCCTCAGTTGTTTCTGGGCAGAGCACGGGACACCTCAAGCTTATCAGTAGCGCCTCGCCAATTGCCAACAACGCCGGGTTCCTGTTGCGCACCTTGGATGAATCGATTGGGTTCACCTGGTGACGAGTCAGCATGAGGTGTTTGGTGATAGACGAGGCATGGTTCCGGTTCATTCTTTGGTTCGCTCCGCCTTGGTTAGACAGCAACTGCCTTAGCCACAATGGGAAGTGTTCCGCCACCCTTTGAGCCAGTCGGCGACCAGTCTTGCCTATGTAAGTGTCACCGCAACTGCAGGTGGTAGATGATGTTAGAGGCCGAACTGATTGACGAGCTGCTCGGACGGCTCTGGAGAGGAATCCTTCCTGTAGTGTGAATAAGTCGTAGTTGGGTGGTAGAGTAGGTGCGCATTAGAGCGGACCTGAGCTTGTGACCAACTTCATTTGCTAAGTGATCCCCCTTGAAGAGTCAGAACAAATAAACATCCTTCATCTCCGCAGTCTGTACAGGCAGCTTCTCCTTGGGGGGTCTGCTATGGGTCTGAATGAATTTCTCCGGATACCCATTGGCTAACAAAGTCCGGTATAAAAACACTTCTTCAGCCTTGATCAATTCCGGACTGCAAATCCGCCTGGCCCTGTAGAGAGTTTTTACAAGGCCGCGCTTGTATGCAACTGGGGCGAAGCTGGAAAATTGTAGGTATTGTCCCCCCAGGTCGCTTTTCTGTACAACGTGCGCTGCAATGTGCCATCGATCCTGCTCTTGATGAGCAGGTAAAGAAACGGCAGTCTGTCCTCTTGTTCCTTCTCTTGTGATATAGAAAGGTTCGGGTGAATTGAGTTCAGGAGGGCAGCAAGACGATCAAAATGTTCACCATTAGTGAAGACGAGAATATCATCTACATAACGCTTGTACAGCTTGGATTCACCTTTCAATCATACCCAGGAAGATGTCTGCCAGACCTGGTCCAAAAGGACTGCCCATAGCAACGCCATCAATCTGTTTGTATGCCGTCCCTTCCAACTGGAATCGCACATTCTCAGTGCACAACAATATCAAGTCTCGCAGGAACTCCAGAGGAAGGCCCACAGAGAGGTTCCGACTCAAAAGAAATTGGCATAGGTCGTCGACCGTTTCACGTAGGAGCACATTCGTGAACAGCGATTCCATGACTATGGAATACATGAGCTCCGCGTCGAGTGTTGTTTGTTCCAGTATATTCAGCAATTCAAAGGAGTCTTTTAAACAATGCGTGCTCAGGAGCCTACGCACGGGTTCTAAGAGCTTTGCCAACCACCGGGCTATTTTGTGGTAGGGTGAGTTATTCATACACATTATTGGGCGTAGTAGAATTCCAGTCTTGTGCAGCTTCAGCGCACCCCTCATTCTTGGTGTTTCCGTCCCTGTGGGTTTTAGCTGCCGATATTGTGACTCGGAGATATAACCATGAAGCAAAAGAATTTGTAGATGTCTCGTAATTTGTTTCTCCACCAAGATATTGTTGTCCAGCGTCTTGTCAATACGAAACTTGCGTCCATCTCTGAGAATCGACTCCATTTTTGTGGTGTAATCAGCTTTGTCCATTATCACCACTCCCGTGCCTTTATCCATTTGCAGGAAAATTACGTCCTTCATTTTCTGCAGCTCCATGATTGCAACGTAATGTTCCGACTTCAAGCAACACCTCTGACTAATAGGAGCGTTCAGGAACTGGTGCGAGATATCCACTAATTTTGCCCGAAACCATCCAGCATCATCCGTTGATTTCGGCGATAGGTCGCTGAGTTGATCGTACAGATATTCGAAATTAATCTGTGTGTGGAGCCTCTCCAACTTCTTCGGCGGTATTCGGTATTTCAATCCCAGCGAAAGAACCTCCAACTGTTCTCGCGTGAACCGAGCTGTTGACAGATTGTACACATGATTCTGGCCCTCGGTAGGGAAAGGAATGTTGGCTGCTCTCACAAGGATACCTTGAAGGCTGCGCAGTGTCTTGGTCCTAGTACGCTGGAGAGTTTCAGCAGAAAATGCCTCAAATTTGAAACGGCAAACCAGTGACAAGACATTCAAAACAACCGCGAATCGCCTTTGTGTCTCCAGGAACTCGTACTCCTTCAATGCAAGCATCGATATGTGCGGATGCAATCCTGATTAGATTCACACTGTTAGCGGGCAGCTTATTTTTCGACAGAGTTTTAACAAATCGAGATGGAAATCGACTTGACTGGATACATTCTTTATAAAATTTAACCCGTACGCGTTCCACCGTGATCTTGCAGCGCAACGACAACAATCGATCCAATTACCTCACAACGGCAGCGGGGAGACTTCTTTTAAGAAACTTGAAACTTGATTTCTTGACTGTCTGTTGGTTCTATTGATGCAAAACCTCGAAACACTGTGGAAATGAATCGAGATCTCTGGCGGTTTTGAGAGTGTCATACTGCATTGGGTTGTTTATCGTGGGCGCTTATACGGAAACGCATAAGCATTGGCTGTACGAAGCAAAGGCCCCCTGATTGTGCATCGATTCATGAGAGGAGTGATGATGTTCTGGAATTCCACCCCAAAACAACTTAGACTATTTACTCGTGAGCAGTCTCCAGTGTGCAGCGTTTAATAGTCCATCCCGTTTCATAGTGATTGAAACTAAGAAAAATCTCACTGCGATGCGCAATACACACTCTGGAGGTGGCATACACCTTGAATTCATGAACCAACCGACCAGTTCGTGGGGTTGCTGTGTGGTATCGGATGGGGGCCTAAGTAAGTGGTACCAAAGCAAGCGGGTGCATGGAGTCAGCTTTATTCTTCCGCGTGTGTGCTTGACGCTCCGGGCTCTACACTGGTGCGCTCAATGTGACTGATGTCCTAACCCTTTCATTTCATTTGCCAAACGTTTGCGGCATCCACAGCACCGGCGGTGTTCCTGCAGAGATGGCACAGAGTGAGCAGTCATTAGAAAGCCGAGGAGAACAGCAATAAAGCACAACCGTCCCCACAGCCTTCTTAATCAGGCGGCCCGTATGACATCAGACACAAAACCGGTACGACGTCCAATATATCACAATGGTAGAATTGAGAGCGGAATCACTGATACGCTCAACTCATCTTTTTAAAACTATCCTGTCTTGGAAGCATAGGAAGAAAACGCACAGGGCAGCAAGAAGAGCTAGATGTGAAGTAAATGCACTCAACAGAAGAGAGAACACAACTGTTGAATGGCCCTTCTTTAAGCAGTGACGCAATCGGTGACTAAGACCTTGCCGTGGTTTATTTTTTAAGAGCAGTGTGATGATAGTTTCATCAAGTATAAACACAAGTTGTTTTTGCAGTCTAACAATACCACCTCCACACAATGTGACCGAATTCTACAGAGGACAGCAATCGCGTCACCTAGAGACAACGCATTGCAGTGTAGAGTGTGAACGAACACTTGGGGGTGATACACCTAGAGGAGCAAGTTGGCCGTGGTTAAGAATGAACCGCTATGCAAATTGACACACCCAAGGAGTGAAATGTGGTAAATGACTGTTTCCACGGTTAGTTAGAGATGTCCTTGAACTCGGTACAAATGCAGGTTAGCAGTCAACCTCACTAACCAGACAGAAGCGCAGTCCATGTATGTCTGAACAAGAGCCCATCGTTATTTCTCATCCAGCGCGATTTTTGAAAGACTAGCAGTCGACCGAGAATTAACCAACCAATTTACGCTATGGGGGCCGTCGTGGCTGTCGTGTGTTAGTTCCCTTTGTTGGTTTGATCTTATACCCTGACTCATTTGCCACACTGCTGAAAGCATGTGTGTTATAGCCGGGCAAATAAAGCACTCTTGACTTGATTTAACCGCTCAGGTCGGTGAGCAACCTGTTCGTTCTGCGATCGACCATCACCAGTTCGGACGCGGCCATGAGCGGAACAAAGGTGAATCCTATCGAACGATTAGACGCCAGTCAATTACTCAGACGGCCCGACCAAGTTCGCACATGGGACTAATAGCAGCAAAGACCTCACCGAGGTGGTGGGGCGAGGAGCAGACTAACTACTCACCTCACAAGCTATAGGATCCGTGATACGCATTCGGCGTAAGGTTTCTGAGTTAAGCTCGCCAATGGAAATTCCGAACGTCGTATGCACAGAATGAGGAGTATGTCCGCGTTTATTTGCGCCGGCAATACAAGTGGTTTTGAGCTGACCTTCCATGAGTGGGTAGCGGAATGAGGCAGTACAATTAGAACTCAAGTCGTGAAGTACCATTGCGTTGATGCTTTTTGCTAGAATTTCAAGTGAGATACATACGAGAATTCCCGGATGTATCGCGGTTATGTACTACCCTGGTGATCCGTTAGGCTATGCTGGGATGCACGTTTTACGTGCCTCCATAACAACTCATATCAGACAGATCAATTGGTCGGAATCGGACAAACTCAGTCTCTGCGTCTTCTTTTATGTATGTTGGGGAGAGGTTGATAGCCCGCTTCCTTCAAAGCTTCAGGCAGTCAGTCAGTCAGTGTAAGCTTCATGTACCCAAATGGGTACATTTTCAGCATTTCACATCAACAACGGATTCCATCAAAAATGCTAAAGTTCACAAATGGGTAGCAAATCAGAAGGGTACTACAGTGTCACAACTCGATCGAGCAATGATCGCTTAATCCTCGGGATTAGCGTCTATTCAAAAGAGAAAGGTTTCATGAAAACGTTTCTTCATGACTAGTTTAAGTCGACGTAAAGTTGTGTCCAATGGCAATAATAGATTTGGGATCGTGTGCTATATCTCAGTATTTATGTTCAAAAGGTGAATAGAGTGGAGTGGTCTAGGTGACCTTGAAAGTTGAGTGAACTAATTATCTGTCAGTTTATCCTTGCGAAGCGCATATTTTTACAATACGTAATGTACAGAATGATGCTCAGCGAAAAAGGTAACGGCTGATTTATAGGCCCGCCAAAGAAGGCAAACAATTACCGTTTATAAGCCAACAGCTCGACTTATGTGGAGCACGAATGCCACGAGCTAGTTCTTGTGGCGAAAGAGTCCAATCCGGTGCTCCAGTGTTTACCAGCATATGCTTCAGGCCCAGTGGTCAACATGTGACAACCCACTAGCTCTCACTTGTGGTTGGCTGTAGTTGCAGGTAGATAATATGCTGAAGCTGGGAAACACGCATGAATCGTTCTAAATTTACAAAAGGCAAGTGTGACCGGTCTCAAGTAGATCCCAATGGGGCTCTGCAGTCGCACTCCGCAGCTGCCTTGTGGATAGAACCATTGAATCAAAGACTAGAAGTGGGCACATCTAACAGTACTCTCTCGGACTGGGTACCTGAATGATATAGTGTGGCTTTTACACCCTATCGAAAATACAATTTTTGTTCTGTTTTGCTCCCCTTGCAGTTCTCTTCTTCCCCGATGATTGAGCAAGAGACTGCTACTTACTGGTACTATCGATGCATGTAACTCGTCCTTCAAACCGAGGCTCACATTTCACGGTGGTTAGCTCAACGACTGCACTGTGAGTAAGATCGGTCGAGAAGCACAGCTAGATCTCACGACTCACTCTCGGTACCAATGCGTGCTGCGTCACGGAACACGCACACAAGATGACAGCGTCGTGACGAATCTTGGAATCACGGCCCTAAATCTGCTGACCATGAGTAAACTCTTCGCATTTTAGGCGATACTTAGCCAATGACTGTAGGCATTTGTGTTTTCGGTCTGGCCCCCTAGTAAACATGCTGAAGGCAATCTAGTCGACTGGATATCAGTGAACAGCTGCATGTGAGCGGTTCCACTTCGAAATTCTATGTGGGTTACTAAGCATAATCTGATTACAAGGTGCCTCTGCATCCTCTCGCTTTATGCTCCAGCCGACCTCACCTCGGAGGTTGTCAATGACGAATTGCATCGTTAGCTGTTATCGCACTTTTCTTATGGCGAGGATTACTGGTAACCGTGATTGCTCCTGGTGACATGAGTGCCTGAGTGGGTTGCCTACTGGTCAACATCATCATCATTACACACTTCAACTACTGTGCCGCAATACAGAAAGATAAGGTTTATGAAAAAGCGAGATAATAAATATTATAGAATACAAAGGGCGGACAACATACTGCTTATTACCATAGGATGCTTCAAGACTGATCGTGGTTGTAGGGGGAAGATAAGAGGGATGGGAAAAGACAAAGGAACCCACAACAAAAACGTCAAGTAGTATAACCAACTAAACTTGTTCATTGTTCTTCGGTCCCCTGCCCGGTAGTCGGGAAACAACAACCAACGTCAACTTCGAAACGATGTTCTTTCTCATTGGCCAAGTTATTGTTTGGCCTCCTCTCCTACTCTTCAATCCATACCACCAGGTAGCAAATAACACATGTCGCGGGAGTAGGTGTGCTGGCATGCGCCACAAGTGGCCCAGCCATCGGAGCCTGGTGCGTAATACTATGGTGCAGAGCGGTTCACTCGCTCTTCCTGCACTAAATACGCGGCGCCGATCACGCTCATTGCTCATGCGGGGTTCCCACCAGACATAAGCTAAGCTGCAAAGGCAGCAATGATCGAACGTAACTAGCCTCTTTATGTCTGGCGACTTGATAGGCCAGGTTTCGCAACCGTACAGGATAGTTGAACGGATGGCTGCATTTCAAACTCTGCCCTTCTAGGCCACGGGTGGCGAAGATTGGCAAAAGTGCACTGAGCATTCGCAATACGATTCGTGATCTCATGTTTCAGTCCTCTGGCGTTGATATAACTGCCTAGATACTACAATTTCTCGACGACTTCCGGCTGATCACCCCCAATGCTCAGCGCAGGGGTGGGTCCCCACAAGTGTTGGAGAATGACTGAATTTCGACGGTGCAAAGAACGGCCCGAAACGACTGACAGCCAATGTTAATTTGTCCAGTGCTACTAGGCATGTTAGGGAGCTGTCACAGATAAGGGTATTGTCATCGGCGCACTGTAAGTTAAGAATTTGATCACTTGGAAGCAGCTCTACACCCATTACGTTGTGTCCATTGAACGCAGCCTCCATGACTTCGTTGATGGGGAAGTGAAAAAGGAAAGGTGACTGCGGGCATCCTTGTTTCACAACGCTGATGATATTAAAGGGCGATGATAGTTTGTCGTAAACCCTCACTCTGTCCGAACAATGCGCGTAAAGCGCTCTGGTAATGTTTACGTATTTTCGGGCACACCTTTTTTAGTAGACAGTCCCAAGGACACATCGAGCCACCTTTGATGAAAAGAAACACGAATACGGTGGGTCGCCGATAAATCTGGTGGTATTCCAACTACTGACGTTCTGTGAAGATGTGATCAATACAGACGCGACTTAGACGAAACACGGTTTGCTGTTCATGAATCTGGCTTTCACGGATGTCAATAAGTCTATGGAGAATGACAGAGGCGAGCATCTTAGAGGCAACTGAGATCCGACTGATCGCTCGATGATTGTCGAATTCGGAATGTAAGCTCACTTTAAAAATTGGAACTATAACGGAGCAGCTCCAGTCTGATGGAAGAGTTTCCTGCTTCTAAAACTCTACAAGTTGTGCAGATCATTTACAAAAGCAGGTTCCCAAATTTGAAGAGGGCTGGAAGAAGTCTAGCTGCTCCTGCGGCCTTACTCACTCAACAGTTCTAGCTCACCTTCGCCATGTCACCCTCCGGAGGGTGCTGTGTCGGAAGTTAGTGCTCGCGAGAAATAGACGAGCATCTTCACCCAGGTGTAGTAATCGTTCACCGTTAGCATTACTAGAGCCTACAATGTATTCGCCGCCCAAATGCAACTCATCAGTGGACAGTTTTCCAATTTGGGCGTTCAGACCACCAGCAAGCACCAAAGTACCCGTACATTTTCTGTAACGGAACTCGTTCAGTTGGTGATAGAATTCATCTTTCACCGAATCAGCGATACAGTTTGTGGGCGCGTACGCTGCAATGGCAAGCAAACACAGTTTGTTCCCGCTCGACTTCGAAGCTTTGAACGAGCCAGGCAATCTGACGGCGCACATCCGACTGTTGAATGGAATCCCGTCAACCAGGGGATTCAGAGCAATGTCCACACCGGCTTGACCAGTATTTGAAGCTGCGTTATTTTCAGACAAACGTAATGAGAATGTGTCATCAGTGTGTCTTGTGGAGGATCGCCGGGTAGTGCAAAGCTCGAATCTTGTAGGCGAGTCTCCGATAAGCAGCAAATATCGATCGACAGTGTATCTAGCGTTCGGGCAGGTGCTGTCTGTTGGTCACTCTGCAATAAAGCGCGCAGAATGAGGTATGCCAGTCTTAGTGAGAATCGAGGGCTCCAAAAATGAATGGATAAGCTGACTCTGTCCGTTTGATTGAACATGGACTTGTTTACCGGACTGGAGCGACGCCCTGCGATTGCGTGTGAATCGAAACTAGAAGACAATCGACTATTGAAGTAAAATGGGGGAGAGCCGAAAATTAGGGGACTGGAAACAGGGGGGAAGAAGGAAGGAGACGATGAAGATGAAAGGGCTCAAGATGGGGAGTATGAAGATGGGAAAGCATGAGCAGTAGCATACTTACCCCTATCCACCCTGCTCGATGCAGTGGATAGTGCGCCGTTGATTATCCTCCGTGATGGCCAAAGAAATAAAAATCGTTAAAAGAGGGATTCATTGTATCGTATTGCCTAATGCCCACTGGACTCTGAACGAAAGTTAGGGGGCCATTTCGGGGTCGATGCACACTAACCAGGTAGCAGTGATCAAGTTCAGCAAATGTGCTGATCATAATACTTATATTTGCGGAACTTGGAGATACTGTGCACAACGGAAATCAGCCGCCTGACTGCGCAGAATGGCTGGCTTCATACGTTTGGCGTTGTAGCCTTTTAAAAAGGTGTGCTTTAATGATGACGTTTATTCCCTCTTCTTACCATATATATATATATATATATATATATATATATATATATATATATGGTAAGAAGAGGGAATAAACGTCATCATTAAAACACACCTTTTTAAAAAGCTACAACGCCAAACGTATGAAGTCAGCTATTCTGCGCAGTCAGGCGACTGATTTCCGTTGTGCACAGTATCTACAAGTGTTTCGAGTCATAGGCATTCTTATTCACTGGGTCTCCAGTCGGGAATATGAATGGAGCGAACGAGAAGCAGATGGGAAGGCACAGAGTTATTATACTGCTGTTATGACGTTTATCCAGCTCTGTTCTGCACGAGCGGATGGGGTGCGGTGTGAGAAGCAGTTGCGTGACGTCCGGGATTTGACCGAGCCATTTCAGACGACGCGACCGAATAACCGGTTTCAAAGATAACTTGTTTTCCACGATAACTTTTAAATTCATCGTTGCAAGCTCAATGTCATAACCAAGCATAAACAATCGCCCACAAATACTCACTGTTGAAAGTCAACTTATTACCTCACACACGCGTGAAATGGCCGTGACTGGCTTTACTACAACGACAGCGAGAACCGGAAGCATTGTAAGTCTTGTCCTTTAAGAAGAGTGAGACGTGCCGACGCCTGGCGTGTAGCGATCGGCTGAACCAGAAACACGTGTTTCGGGTGATGGCAACTGGATTTTAGCCCCATGAGTGGTACTGGGTCAGGTGAAAAGCGGACACGCGGTGGATAGGACCAGATGCCGACGAAAACCGACTATTTCACGCTCGAGATTCTCTTCATTGATGGTCAAAAAGGCAGTGATTACTAGGACTGCAAAAGGCGATTTAATTGGATTACGCGAGCTCAGGAAAGCAATCCACCGAGTTGCACATAGTTGAGTGTACTTCTGAATGAAGCCCGATCAATTGCAGACTAGTGTGTAACTTGAGATGTATAAGTCTTAGCCTTCATCATCATGGCTTAAGAGACAAACGTGCTCGCTCTCGAGACCGCAGTTGAATCAGGTAATGAATTCTGGACTACAGCCTTCGGTCAAAGGTGGCATAACCATGTGTACTTGTGGTTCAATAAGAGGTTTGCGGTCTGCCTTATATAGACTAGTTTCCAAGATGATCCTTGGTCCACTGGGTGACGTGTGAGGCTGACGGCGGGTGGCCTGCTTAGGCAAGCCAAGTGCATGGCGTCAAAAAGACGAGCGCCTCGTGCTAGGGTCGTAAAAGGTATGGAATGTGACCCCGCTGCTACTAACACCCCGATTCTGAAGAAGTCATAAAGATGCGAAAGCAGAAATAGCTAGCTTGTTCTCGATAATAAGCGTATTTCGGCAAAAAGTGTGTACGGCAATTCACTGACTTCATCGGTCGGATATCAGCTACGAAATTGCACAATCGATGCATACTGTGCGAGATCCGTGTGGAAGAGAGAAACACACTCAACTGACACAGTAGCGACGATGATATAGAGAGGCAACGCCCATAACAGTAGTAGTAAACACACTTTGGCGGCACCGAGTTCTGATGTTATGATACCACACATGACGGGGGGCGGATGTATAAAATAAAGGAGCACCGGTCGGATAACAAGGCCAAATACCACTGACAACAGGTAAAAAGTCACTTTTGAATATCGACTCAAAAGCTACTGAGTAAGCTTATATAAACCGAATAAAGTAAAAGAACCAAGTTTGCACTCAGTTGTGTGACCAAATATGGGATCATGTCAAAACGATCAAGCAACTTTTCTCTCACATGCATATACGGTTGCAGCGCAGCATTAGTCCGCCATTACATTAAGAAAACCAGCTCTACCCAATTCAGCACACTGTAAGAGTAACGATCCAGATTTAGCCACTACGACACTAGTGACTCCTCATAAAGATGCGTTCGCCACACATTCCTCAACAAAATACCCCGCCACACTCAACACTGTTAGAGGGCCAACAACCTACGCGTCCGTTGTTGCTACCCCAATGACGGAGGCACCTCCCATCACAACCCCACCCGCTGCCAAAGGAGTTGCTACTGCCAATACCACAACGGGACTCAAGGCCCCATCACTCATCCAACCGAAGAAAGCAGCCACTGGTCCTTCTCTAACTGTTATATGCTCTAATGTGACTGAATCCGGGGCGAACTTCATAAAAGATAAGATAGTAGACGACAAAAAACAGTGGGAATCCCTATGTCAGCTACTAGAGGTTCAAACTAAACCAGTCAGTATGATGCGTCTCGTCCGTCAGCCAAACTCCGTACACTACGGTGAACCGCGGTTACTCCAGGTAACACTTCAGTCAGGTAATGATGCAGAGGCAGCTCACTTGTCAGCCACTCGCCTCCGTACCACCACATGCACTGTACGAATATTCCCAGATGTTCCTTGGAGCGAACGCCAGAAACGCATACAAAAACCGGATGATTTCCGTAAACAACAAGACGCAAAATCTATCCTTGTTCACGGTCTCCCCGAGCTCCAGTCAATAAGCGAGCTATAGGTCAAAGCGCATGACTGGGATGAATGGCGTCTTATTCGTGAAGTACTCTCACGCGTTACTTCGACAACAAGGTTACCGCTATCACCTAACTACAAAGGGTGTGGTCCCCGAGTGATGAAAGTATCATTGCACTCCGAACTGATGGTAGGACGTGATCAAAATGTGACACAAAAAGCGTAAAGTGCTGCCATCCGAAATACGTATAAAGGCAATAGGCAACGGGCAACAGATAGACAATGTAACAATGAACAAGCTACTAACCAATACAATTCTGTCGCTGTGTAGCTCAGAACTGAAACGATGCCAAAACACAGCTGCAGCTGAAGGAGGACAGGATGGTCACCTTCTCGTTGGCGCTGAGAGCTCTATACAACAATCTGAACTGGCCCTAGGGCCTGCGTCATCGGTCCTACAAAAAACGACCAGCAGCCGACCCCGCAAGGGTCGGCATAGACCCTCACCGGAACCCAGCAATCACAAACACACTTATGACCACCGATGCCCTCACCTGCTTGTATACCAATGCACAAGGTCTTTTCAGCAAACTAGCCGAATTTAGTATGCGTCATGTCTCCACGCCTAGGGACCTAGTTATGGTCACCGAAATATGGCTGAACACGGAGATCACGGATGCTGAGATTGCACTACCCGGCATGATTTCCAGACGTAACGATCGACCTAGCAGAGGAGGCGGAGTGCTCCTGTATTATCGATCCCACCTGCATGTTGATATCATTGAGGACCCAGAAACGCAAGTCGTCGACGCTCTGGTGTCGTATGCACCTAAGACGTGGTGATGTGTGTGTACTAGGAATAGTTTACCGCCCTCCAATGTCCACTTGGAAATGGACTAATGCCAAGCTTCTGCGATGAAATGAATCTTGGCAGCACCATACAGTCACGTCCTTCTGGTGGGAGACTTCAACCTGCACGCAATGGAAGTTCCAGCATCGCACTGCGAACAATTCAAGGCGGATTTGCAAGCGGTGATCGCCGATGTACCTCTGTACAACCATACCACCTCTCCCACGGGATTCCGAAATGGTGACACACCCTCTGATTTGGACCTTGTGCTCTCCAAGGAGGAAATACTGGTCGACACCGTGACCATAGATGCACCACTTGGCCGTAGCAATCACGCGATGCTGCTCTTTCGCTGCATCTGTTACTCGGAGTACATCAATGAGAACAGCGTGGAAACCTATGTCGTTACACATTACGATAAACTGTCCAACTTCGTTTAAGAAACCGACTGGTCCTCCCTGGCTGAGAAGCCGCCCAATGTCGTCTGGATCTTATTCGTCACCCAATTCACTGAGCCAGTGGCAAATGCGTCAGAAAGCAAAGTCCTCCGCCCGAAGTAAGTGAATTCGTTCCTGAGGAGCCGTACTAGAAAATGCATGGGTTTAAGGGATTCAGCCTGGCGCGCTTACAAAGCCTGTCCAAGTAACCTGAGCTAGGGTGCTTACAAAACTCAATGAAACCACTGCGTCAAGTTGATCCGCGATATTAAACTCCAGCACCAACAGAACTTTGCAGCGAAATTCAGTACAAATCCCAATTTGCTGTATAGACACGTCAACAAGCTCCGCAGTGTAGCGCGGGATCCCGGTTTTACATGTGACAGATGGTCAAGCGGAAACCGCAAAAGATGCAGCCAACGTGCTTCGCCAACACTTCATCCATACTTTCCGGAGTGAACCATCATTTCATCCGCTTTTTAAAGAGCTTCCATCGACACCGGGATTAAATCACGTATCGTTCACGGCAGCTAATGTGATGGAAACGCTGATGTCATTGTGTGTGCACAGCTCACCTGGCGTGGACCACATCAAACAGAAGGCCTTGAAGACAGCGGCCATGAACCTTGCCGAACCATTAGCTCGGTTCTTTCAACCTTGTCTCGACGAAATGCAGGTTACGACAATGTGGAAACATGAGCTAGTCACTTCTATTTACAAAAGTGGTAATCGTTCAGAGCCCTCGAACTGCCGTCCAATCACTCTCCTCCCAGTTATATCCAAAGTAGTGCAACGCATAATTGTAGAGGCGCTCATGGGATATTTTGAGAGCAACAACATCCTAGTGTCACAGCAACACGGATTCCACCGAAATCGATCCTACACTACAAACTTGCTGCTAGCCCGAGCAAGCTGAACAGAGTTAGCCGATGCCAGAGTGAGAGTAGACTTTGTCTACCTGGACTTCTCGAAAGCTTTTGGACCACTGCATTCTCCTGCACAAGCTTCGAAGCTACGGAATCGGTGACCCCATACTCGGTTGGATTCAACTTGCTCGCGCAACGTAGACTGAATGTGAGAGTCCGGAGCTCCATTTCACACCCAATTGACGTCCAGTGTGGCGTGTCTCAAGGATCGGTACTGGGGTCACGTTTATTCCTCACATTCATTAACGATCTTGGCAGTGTACTGCCAGTGTACTGCAGTGCAGTGTACTGCTTACTATTTGCAGATGATGTCGAAATTTGGCATGATATCAGGATATCGGATGATCACATGGCATTGCAGAGCGCTCGACAGGGCTTATGCGTGGTCATCCGACAACCGGCTCCAGTTCAACGTGACCAAGTGCAAAGTCGTAAGCATGTGCCATCAGCTTATCTATGAATATCGACTTGGGGACCAGCAGTTACAACGTGCTTCCCAAGAAGACGATCTCGGGGTGATCGCGCAGGACGACCTTGGTGGCTCAAGACAGGCTGAAAAGGCATTAAAAAGAGCCAGTCAACACCTTGGACTCTTATGGAGGGCTTTCGGCAATTTTGAGCCATCAATCTTTCCGCAAATGCTGAACACCTATGTGAGGCCTCACGTGGAAGATGCGACCCAGGCCTGGCGTCCCTGGCGCAGGCGCGACGTGGATGCACTTGAAGCTCCGCAAGGTAGAGCGACCAAACTCGTTGGAGGATTGTTTCATCTCTCCTATCAACACAGACTGCAGTCCCTGAGATTGTACAGTGGTGAATATCGACGTCAGCGAGGAGACCTAATGCTGGTATACTTAATATTGACGAACCCAACTCACCCATGTTGCAATTTGTTGCAGCTGATCCGAAATACCAACCTGAGAGGTCATCAGCTCAAAGTGGCTACGCCCTACAGTCGCGTTGATTGTCGACGAAACGTTTTCTCCCTGTGTGTCCCGTGCCTAGAATGCCCTTCCGGCTCACGATATCCCTGCGCCTACATTAACGCCTTTAAAAAAAGCCTTGATAAAACGTTTTCAAAGTTGCATTACTTGATAATGTCCGTTCCACCTGGAGGACGAAACAACGCAAACCTAACCATGTGGTTAACGGCCCTCTCCGGAACGTGGCGGTGAGGATACATGTAGTAGTGTCCATGTGATTAGCCTGGATGTAGCCAAACTGGATTAACCTATCACATCTGTCAAATGAAGAAACGAACGAGTAAACGTTGTCGTTTCCATTTTTATTGCTCACGCACTTATTGAAGTTTAACAGCTCACTATAATATTTTGCGTGGGCACATCCCGTCCCCACTTAAAACTATCGTTATGCAGTAGTGCATTTAGCTCGGTGGACGCTGGAAATAATCATTTCCATATTCGATGACTCTTAAAATTTTAATTTTTACTCCGACCATCCTACGGGACTTGTCAAGCACATGCTTTATAACCCGTGATAAATCATTATGCATTGAATTCAGGAAAAATTAGGAAAAGGGTCTATGAAGTAAAACCATTGGTACGCTGGGCACACCCCAGTGGTTCGCGCAACAGACAGGTAGAAAACGAACCCAAATGTTATCAGCTGAATTCGCCACACCTTTAGCAACCAAAGATTATATATATAACATGTGGCGGGAGACCCTATAGTGCGCTGAGGCTAGATCCTGACAGATGGTCTACCCACTGCTGCTACTGTTGTGCCATTGGCTCATGTCCTGGACGCCTCCTCGTGGTGATCGCTGGGTGGGAGTTGGGTTATGCTGTTCTCCCTGTCAAGATCCAGGACACCAATCTGCATGAGTCAGTGAACTGACCATGTGCTAGACCCGCTGCATTTCGGGTGTACATTTATTCAAAGGCTTTCGCTGAGGACCCGAGTCGTTCTCCTGTTAGGTGTGGGCGCCCTGCCAGTATCCTAGTCCATCCTCTTCGGAGGTTTGGGAGTGGTCGAGGGCCCTCTTCCCGTAAAACAGCCATGGGAGACAACGGGTCTACGGGTTAGAAGCTCACAGTTCGACTGACGTAGTATATGAGCGCCACGCATTATCTCGGATGGTAAAAGGGCACCTCCGGGGGTTCAATGGTTTGCTACTGCCCACCTCAAGCCAGGCAGCCCCTTCTCAAATTGGTGCGAACCGCCAAAACCCTCCTGCGTCTGGCCGTGGTCGCGGGTGTGTATCCTACTACGGTCGCTTAACATATATGAGTTGTTCCAATACCTCAAAGTCTGAGTGTGACAGACCTCAAGCAGATTCAAATCTGTTACTGCAGTCACATTCCGGAGCTGGATCTGCTTCCCACTGTCTCGTGGGTCAGGCCACTGTGCTAAAAACTCCGGGTGGAGTCCCTCAAGCAAACCTCCGAAGCACAACCGCCACCTCGCATGCGATTGCTCACCAATGCAATCGTACGTCTGCGCGCAAAGCACTCAGCATCGGGTGCTTGAACGTGCGCACACTAATGGACCGGAACTCGAGTGAGCGCAACGAGCGACGCACTGTACAAGTCGCGATGGAACTGGCGTGCTACAACATCGATATTGCGGTGCACAGTGAGACTCGGCTAGCTGTGCAAGGTGTTACATGAACCAGGTGCTGGCTACACATTCTACTGCGTGGGCAACGCCTCCTCAGCATCACGTGAACATGGGGTCGGATTTGCAATATCTGCTCGTCTCCATGGCCAGCTGGTGGGTGAACCAACAGGCATCAGCGCGTGACTGATGATTGCTCGTCTACGACTCGGATATGGTAATTTTGCCACTTTTATAAGCACGTACGGTCCGACCATGTGTTATCCTGATGACATGCGTGATCAATTCTATACTCAGCTATCCTCCGTGACACGGTCTGTGCCGAGGAGCAACCGACTATTTCTGCTGGGTGATTTCAACGCGCGCGTTGGGCGTGATGCATCGGTGTGGACAGATGTTATCCGTCCGCATGGCATTGGTTCAGCGAATGCGAACGGTGACAGGCTGCTCGCACTGTGACACTCACGGCCTCACGATCACGAACACTCGGTTTGCGCTGAGTGCGAGTACTGCGTGGAGCTGAGTGTGGCACTGAGCACAAATTGGTGCAGACCAAACTGTACAAATGTTGTCGTAAATCTATGTATTGCACTCCCGCCATGCATCGGAGTAAATTTAACATTCTCTCCCTCGGTAATGGGGCGAAACGTATTGAGCAGGAGACGATGGCTGCACGACTGTGTGATGTGGAATGCATAGCCACACCGGGCGACCTGTAGCATCACATTCGCAACCAGGTGACAGCTGCTGCCGAGGAGACCCTCAGGCGCGCAAACTGTAAGCGGCCTGACTGGGTTGACGAGAAGAAAGCGATGATTGGCACATGGGTGTGTGAGAAGAATACAGCATTTTCTGCACATGTGGCAAACCGCAGTAACTTGGGGAAGAAGGGAAAGTTTAGGTGAATTCGATGACGACCGTTCCGAGACCTCCGTCGAATTCAAAATGCATGCTTGACGCAGAAGGCGAAGCATATGGAATGCTACGCCGAACGCCACCAACACAAAGAACTCTTTGACTCTTTGAAGGCGGTTTATGGATCGAGGTTGGAGCCGCTGAGGACGCTGATCGATGGTAGTTCAAACGCTACCAGCTCACAGACTGCAGACATAATGCAGATCTGACGAATGCCCTTTGACTGTCTTTTGAACAACCGTTCAGACATCCAGTGGCCTATTTGAATGGCCTGAAGCAGCACGATGTGAAGGCGAGTCTAGGGAACACGCCAACACAGGAGGAGACGCAGACAGCATTTGTTCAGTTGCAAAACGGCAAGTGTGTCAGTGCCGACGGAATCCTGCCTGAAGTATTGAAACACGGCGGATCCGCGTTGGTGACTGCGCTGCACCACCTGGTGCAACGCGTATGGATTGAGGATGAGGTGCCTCCTGCGCTGAATGATGCTCTTGTGCTACCACTTTACAAGGACAAAGGGAGCAAGTAAGGTTGCACGAATTATCGTGGCATCAACTTGCTGAGTTGTGTGGGCAAGATGATTGCCCGAATCCTACTCAACCGCTTCGTCAGTCAGATTGTAGAACCTAACGTGGCGGAAGGGCAGTGTGCATTTCGTCCTGGTCGCTGCACTATAGATATGGTGCTTCCGGCTAGTCAGTTGCAGGAGAACTGTAGAGAACGACACCAGCCGTTGTACACGATGTTTGTTGATTTCAATAAGGCATTTGGTACAGCGAACCGCGAGGCATTGTGGCTGGTGTTGGGTATGTTTGGTTACCTGCGAAAGTTTGTAAGTCTAATTGAATGTCTGCACAGTGGTATGCGGGCAACGGTGCAGCTGAGTAGAGAGACTTCGGATAACTTTGCAGTTATCTCTCGTGTGAAGCAACCTCATGCCTTACATCTTGCCCCGATAAATAGATATCGTCATGCAGTGATGTCTTGTGCTTTGGATGCCGCCTGTGCTTACAGTGTTCGTGTGGTACACAGAATTGATGGCGGGTTATTAAACATTAGTCGTTTCGGTGCAAAAACTCTAATCTGTGAGACAACCATAATTATGTTGCTGTTTGCTGACGACTGTGCATTGGTTTCAATAATTCTTCTTCAAACTTGTACAATTATATGCAAAAAAAAACCAAAATATAGACACAGCACAAGGACCGGTATAGCAATCAGTTCACAGTCACTGGTCACTGTCAATCACTGCCCCCTAGGACACAGTTGTATCACGTGCACAAATCCTTGGTTTGAACGGAGCAGTTCGTCTGGGCCAAGTCAAGCACAGCGTGTGAGTGAATCTTTTCTGGACACACAATTCACGTTCGTATAGTCTGATCGCTACACTCTCCGCCGATTCAAGTAAGCGCTTTCGAACGCACTTTGATCGATTTTCAGGTGGTCGATAGATGACCTTAAATGCCTCGGCTAGATTGGGGGAATGGTCCGTGTCGGCAAGATGCGTGGCGATGGATGAGTTGGTTAGCTTTCGGCACCCAGTCGCAAGCCAGGCCGGATGGCGTTCTCTCACCCTGTCAGACAGGCGCCTCGTCGTACGGCCAATCTACCCTGAACCACAAGAACAGGTGAATGAGTAAACACACATGCAATTGGCGTGGACAGGCCTTTTGTCTTTTGGGTTAGTTTTCACCATCGGGCTACTGGTGAAGTGAATCTGCATTTTGGCTGCTGGAAGGTGTACCTGAGAGCGCGAGAAATACGACGAGTTAGAAGTTCCGCTACTATTTCCCCTTTGTACGGTACTTGCAGAAAAGTGGGTTTCTTTCCGGCGGTGAGGATTATAGGAGAGTTTCTCCTTGGCTCCATGTTGGCCTTAATGTATCCACCCGGGTACCCATTTTCCTTCAGGGTTAAGCGTATGCGCTGTAGTTCCTCAGAGAATGTCATTCGAGCAAAGTCTTTCCGCCTGACTCGTTAAACTGAAAGTCAGGTTCCGTTTTAATCTAAGTGGAACAAACTGTAGAAATTCGTGGATTGTCCGTTTCAAGTACGTTTCCTATACACACGACGCTGTAGGGAACCATCCTCGAGTCGCTTCATGGTCACATAGAGGAAAGAAAAAGAGCTATCTTAGCGCTGTGTTTGCCTGGTTAAATGTGGTAGTAAGGTCCTTGATGTTTTGGGTGGAATGGAGCAATATAAAGATGTCATCGACGTAACGGCAGTAGAGGCTAAGGCTTTCGATGACCGATCTTAACTTGCTCTGTTCTAGCATACCCATAGACACGTCAGCAAGAAACGGCCCCAGTGGCGAGCCCATAGCAACACCATCGTATTGTCGGTATATTTCTCCGTTGAACAAGAACTGGATATTGAAGGTGCAACGGAGCAACAGTTCCTTTAGGCCAACTGTAGGAATGCCAATGGTTATCTGCTTCTGATCAATATAATCACAAATGTAACGTATAGTTTCAAATAGTGGCACGTTAGTGAAAAGTGAATTAACGTTGAGGGAACACATGGTTAGATCCGTAACATTTCGACCACGTACGATATCTACGAACTCAAAACTGTCCTTTAGGCTGTGTACAGCAACCTGCTTCCGTATGGCCTTCAAAAGCTGAACGAGCCACCGTGCATTGGAATGGTACAGAAAGTTCATGTCTAAAACTGGTCTCAGAGGAACCTTAGGCTTATGCGTTTTAGGCAGACCGTATAACCTTGGAATCGCGGTGCCTACGGGACGTAGGTTTTCATAGTCACCTTCACTAATAAAGCCCCCATCACGAAGCTTTTTAAGGCAGTTGCAGATTTGCTTTTCGATCTGCTTTGTTTTGTCTTTTTCGCCCAATATCTTTGAAAACTTGGTGTCATCTGCCAATATTTCATGCATTTTCCGAAGATAGTCTGCTTTGTTCAAGACGACTATTCCCGAACCTTTATCGGGTCGGGTGAGCAAAATATCTTCATTCCCTACTAGATTGTTTAGCGCCTGAATATGTTCCTGTCTCACCGGGGTTTTATGTGTTATCCGTGCTCGGCGATATTGATAACATGCATGCACCAGCAGCGACTTAAACTCTTCTACTTGCGAATCTGATGACGGAGACAATTGTGAAGTCTGTCTGTATAGATTTTCAAATTGGGCCTCAATTGCTAATCTATTGTCCCTTCTAGTTGGGAGACAGAACTTAGGGCCCAGCGATAAGACCTCCATTGTGGTACGATGAAGTGTCATGCACAATAAGTTGAACAAGTATTTTCTGGTTTGGCAGGGAAACACATTGTCGGTTTCTCTCCTTTTATTGTCTTCGATTGCGAAGCATGAAGCTTTGCGCCTTTTTTGCAATACTTTCGTTAAACAACGTCTCTAGCTTCGCGCGAGCTCTCCCTGAAGGACTGTTTTTTACGGCGGTTAATTGACTCAGGCCACGATTTAGCTCGTCCCTCTTAACACGTGTGGTTTTCATGTGGCTGAGCGCTAGACGCTTTAGGCAAACGTTGTCCAGCCTGATAGGTGTACGACGAAGGGATTTCCAGTAACTCACTGGGTAGCTGGATTTTGCAACGCAATCCACTACAAAACGAAGGCATATATCCGCTTTCGCTATCCTTGTTCGGAAGCTCACAGATCCGATTTCAACACAGGGGTCCAAGCGGTGTTTTACAGTAGTAAAAATCCCATTGATAGATGAAAACTCAATGTTTTCAAGCGAACATATGTTTTCAATAATTCTTCTTCAGGCTTGTACAACGATACGCAAAAAAATTATAGACACAGCACAACGACCGGTATAACAATCAGTTAACAGTTACTGGTCACTGGTCAAATGTTCTTGTGGTTCAGAGTAGATTGGCCGTACGACGAGGCGCCTGTCTGACAGGGTGAGAGAACACCATCCGGCCTGGCTTGCGACTGGGTGCCGAAAGCTAACCAACCTTGGCGCGCGGTTTGAAATTTTGAAAAATCTCCATCCGAAAGTTTTTCGCCTTCAAATCCGACATCCAAGCGTATACTAAAGAGACTGAGTGTGAAACCTTTACTTCGTTCCATCTATTATTTGATCGCTATCATCAAGATAGATTTCTTTGGTGGACGGTCCTGATCGGATCGCTGTCATCAAGACCTGAAGTAGAGTGGAATCCGCTGTGAGTCCGTTCCGGTTTTTTTTCTCTGTTTACCGTATCTGCTGTTCTGATTGCATTAGGTCGTTTTCCCACCTTGTCATCTATATTGTTTACTGTGTTAATTGTATTCACTCTAATCACCATCGGATCAACGTCCCGATGCCAACGGTTGCACGTAACAGTACATGCTACGTTTGTCACTCCGAGTCGCCACCACATGTTCGCTGTCTTTGTTGCAAGCAACAGTATCACGGGCGCTGTGCTAAACTCACACAGCCGGAGGCGGACTTCTACACTTCACATACCAAAGCTAAGTGGGTTTGCAACGACTGCGCAAAGTTACTTCACAGAGGGTTCAAAAACAGCCGTATTGGCTCTCTAGATGTGGCAGCCTTTAGAAACTTTTGCAGGGATTTGCAAGTCTCGACGAAGTCCACATCTAAAGGCGTCGACACTTGTGACTTGCCTTCTGGCGTTTTAGTAGCAAACGTAGGCGTTGATACTTGTGACTTGGCATCAGTCGACATCTCAGTTACATCTTCACCACAACCTCAAGGCTTCGACTGTGTTTGCCCAAGCAACCCTCTGCCTGCAGGAGCAGTCTCCGGTGAACAGGAGCTGGACGACACCATACCTATGATCGTTGGCTCGTCTCCTCCACGCGACCCGCATCCGTTTCTGATTACAAGTGGGAGCAACACCCGAAAACTAACGGATGACTCGCCAGCAAGTGAGCAGACCACAGGAACCAGTGTCGTAATCCCACGGTGCAAATGTCGCAACTCCGCCAAACAATCGAGGAACAAACACCGTGCTAAAAACTGCGCCAAGCACACTCAGTGCGCCATGCAATCGCAGGAGAACCCAGGTCCCCAGTTCACACATGTTACACAGCCGAGGCCCTCACAATGCAGCCAAGGCACCAATACGCCTCGGAGCAGTGGCTTGCCATAATTCAACCGCAAGACTTTGATACTGTTCAATGTGGACGAGAGCGACCACCCGTCACTATCCCACAGAGCCAGTGCCGATCTATCCCAATGGCAATCCTTGCGGCAACTCCTTGGACTGCCGCCTACCTCCTCGCCCTCTCTCTGCCGTCTACGCGCACCCCGCTCACCAGGTGACAAACGCCCAAGGCCGTTACGCGTCACACTGGAAAGTGCTGATGACGTCGAGGAAACGCTCTTGGCATCGGCTTGCTTGAATAAACTGAACACAAAGATCCGCGCCCAGCCAGACTTTCCCTGGGTTGTGAGGGAGGCAAGAAGAGAGGCGCGTATCAACAGCACGTGCACCAACCACGATAGAGCTTGCAGTATAATTATACACGGAGTCCCAGAACTCCACACTGCCGACCCGGTTGAATCATCCCGCCACGATGTTCAGCAGTGGTGCTATATTCGGTCGCAGCTTAACCTATCAGTGGACAACAGTGGGGCGTGGTCTGTTCACCGGCTGCCGAGGCCAGCTCACCTCTCGCAGATACAGGCGCCTAAACTGCTCAGGGTCATTCTTTTCACTCCTGAGATGCGCCAGACTGTACTACACCGGTGGTACGAGCTACGTGGAAACTTCCCGTACGAAGTCAGGATGCATCCAGACAAACCGCGGGAGGAGCGCAGGCAAATTCAGGGACGTAATTCCACGCCATTCAGTCGAGCCACACCATCACTACATATTACGCGACTTGTGGATATAACAAAAAACGAATAGGCGCCGGCCCCTGTGGGGTCGGCGTAAACCACACTGGAACTACCCTACCATCTATGCCTTCAATCCACTGCCCGCCAGCAGTTCATGTTAGCACGTGGAACTGCTTGTACACCAACGCTTTATCGCTACGGAACAAGGTGTCCGAAATCTCTTCCCTTGCGCTGGACACGCAAGCTAAAGTTATATGTATAACCGAAACCTGGTTCTTCCCAGACGTTGTGGACGCCGAGGTAGCTATCCCGGGATACGTGCTCTTTCGAAACGATCGTGAAAGCGGCAAAGGCGGCGGCGTAGCTGTGTATGTATCAGACCGCCTCACATGCGTCCCTCTCAAATCTCCGGAACTACTATCTCTTCCCGAATCCCTCTGGATTCGCGTCCGCGGCTCCGGTTCCACCAGTCTCACGCTTGGAGTGGTTTATCGCCCTCCCTCAGCTGCGCCAGAATGGCTGCGGTGTTGGAACGCCGCCCTACGAGCAGCTACTTCAGATTTGGGTGCCCCCTACTCGTCGCAGGTGACTTTAATTTCCCGGAGATAGACTTTACCTCTGGCCAAGCTCGCAGTCAGCACAGCCTTGAGTTTCTTGCCAGTGTTCTAGAACATGGCCTAACCGAACACGTACAGCAGTACACTCGGTGGCGAGACGGTCAAAACCCGTCGAAACTCGACTTGCTGCTCACCAACGAGCCACATCTAATTGACAACGTTAATTTGAGCGCCCCAGTTGGTGCAAGTGATCATGTAGTTATCAGTTTTCGTGTGGTGGCGAACGTCACGCTCAACGCTAAAGCACTGCCCATCAGGCTTAACTTTCGTCGAGCGGACTATGACGCCATCAAAGATTTCCTCTCACGAGTCGACTGGTCCCTGGCAGCACAAACCCCCACAGTCGACGACCATTGGAACTACATCGCCGCTCACATCCACGACGCAATTAGGGCACACGTCCCCACAGTGCGCGCTTATGCGCCGAAACGCCACAGGCAAATTCAGCTTGCTACGCTTAGGCTGATCAGGGAGAAGAAAGCCCTCTGGGACAGATTCTTGCTTTTTGGTGACTCTGATTCGCGAGCACAATACTGTAGAGTGCGAAATTCCTGTATAGCAGCTATTCGCCAGGACAGAAAAGCGTACCAGCTCTCTCTCGCTAAAAGCTTCACCGATAACACCAAGGTCTTCTTTAAGCATATAGCGTCTCTCACTAAATCGCGCGCTGCCGTTGGCAGCCTGCTCGGACCCGTAGGCAATACCACAACGTCGGACAAAGAAGCTGCGGAATTGCTGAAGACTCAGTACGAGTCCGTTTTCGACACCTTCGCACGCAGTACAATGGAAGGCGCTAACTTTACCCCCATCACTGCCAGACATCCCGTGCAGTTTACATCAGAGAAAGTCCTGGAGAAATTAAAAAAATTAAGGACAGACAAATCGCCGGGTTTGGATGGGATCCCTCCCATTTTTCTACGTGAGTGCGCCACTGTACTGGCCGAGCCGCTTGCCTTACTGTACAGCCGCTCCTACACCAGTGCCGAATACCCGAATGCTTGGAAGCAAGAAGTCATAACGCCGATATACAAGGGTGGTGACAGGACAAACCCCTCTAATTACCGCCCGATAGCACTGCTTTCTGTAACGGGGTTTAGGAAACCGGTCCAGTATGCTCGACCTTACCACCTAAGCGCAGGTTACCGGAGTCAGCAGATCAGTTCGATCGAGAGAACGCGTGAACCCACCGGGAGACACAGCGATGGCTGGACAGCGAATCACAAGTGGCACACGTATCCAGAAACCGACAAACCGGATTGGACAATAGAACATAGAGGGCGCACTGGCAACTCGAGAATCGCTATTAACGGCAAGTTTCAGAGTGCAAAGCCAAATATGAGCGGTCCAAAGAAATACGGCCAATCAGATGCCAAGCACGAAAGATGTGATCATTGCGCGAGACAGGAAGACAGCGACCGAAGAGGAATAGCATAACCCAATGAAATAAAAGGGGAACGCGACCAATGAGGTGAACCGAAAAACAGAAGACCCACTGAGAAGGCTCGAAGATTAACAGTGTTTATTTCTTTTAAATAGGCTACCCTATACTGAATAAACGCCTGTTTTCCGCCCGCCGCCATCGTGACTTTTTGATCGTGTCCGTGTCACGTAACACTTTCCACTGCCTCCAAAGTAATGGAGAGTATCATAGACGATTTCTTGCGCTGCCATTTAGAAAGTCTGTCCTTAATAGCCCCGGAACAGCACGGGTTCCGCAGGGCTCACTCGTGCACCACGAATCTTCTCGCAGCCCTTGATTCCTGGACTGCAGAGGCAGACAATCATACTCCAACTGACGTGGTTTACGTGGATTTCTCAAAAGCATTCGACCGGGTCAATCACGCACTGCTGTTGAGTAAACTGCCGAGATTGGGGATCGACCAGCAAACAATCTGCTGGCTAAGTACCTACCTGTCTGGCCGCACCTACCGAGTTCGTGTAAACGGCGCACTCTCCAGCGCTCTGGCTGCAACGACCGGGGTGCCCCAGGGATCCATCCTCGGGCCCCTGCTGTTCAATTTGTTCATCAACGACCTCCCATCCTGTATCAGCAGCCACATACTGCTTTATGCGGACGACGCTAAGATATGGCGACCTATCCGCAGGCCAAGTGATCAGGCACTTCTCCAGACAGATATCGATGCTGCTTATTCTTGGGCCTCGAAAAATTCGCTCCCGTTTAACATCGACAAGTGCAAAGTCATGCACATTGGGCAAGGTGTGGCTAATCCGTACAATATCGGCGGTGTGCATCTTAAAGCCACATCCCAGGAACGCGACCTGGGGACCATAATATCCGCTGACCTGAGCCCGAGCGCCAATGTAGCTACACTGGCGCGAAAGGCTAGCGTTCGCCTGGCCCTCCTTGGACGTGCACTAGGGTCTTTCCCTAGAGAGACATTTGTCTGTCTCTATAGCACTTTAGTACGTCCGCTGCTGGAGTACAACATACTTGTCCAGCCGCCGTACCTGAAGAAGGACAAGGCCTTGCGGGAAACTGTACAGCGCAGAGCCACTAAGAGAGTGGACGGACTATCCCACTTCTCGTATGAGGAGCGTCTGACGGCCCTTAACCTCTTCTCGTTGAAATATCGCAGGCTTCGTGGCGACCTTATCTTAGCTTATTCCGTCCTGGCTGATAACAGACACCCAAACGCAGGATTGCTGGTCCGCGCCCGTACAGATCATCTTCGAGGGCACTCACTCAAACTGATGACTCGTAGCAGTCGCCTTCTGTGCCGAAGAAACAGTTTCAGTGTGCGTACTGCCTTCGCTTGGAACGCCCTCCCCGAAGCTGTTGTCACAGCGCCCAATACGGAGGCCTTCAAACAGCGCCTAGACGCTTGGCTCTTACCTCGCTGGTCTTCAACGTTGCTAAGATCTGGCCATTTGCCAAGCTAACACGCGGCGCTTCTATCATTTTGCTTCTATCCAACTTTGCCGAATTTACCTACACCACTTTCTTGTTCCAGGTATCCACGTTCCCACAGTCAACCCGCTGAATTCTTGTGCTGAACACCACTACTGCGTCGAGACCCACAACATCTGGTACCTACCGACGAGATCAGGACCTTGCCGTAAGATCCCGAGGCAGAACCACCGAAAAGCTACGCTTACTCGTTCTGCGCAAACCCGTGAAACCCGTGAAACTCATCCATCGCCACGCATCTTGCCGACACGGACCATTCCCCCAATCTAGCCGAGGCATTTAAGGTCATCTATCGACCACCTGAAAATCGATCAAAGTGCGTTCGAAAGCGCTTACTTGAATCGGCGGAGAGTGTAGCGATCAGACTATACGAACGTGAATTGTGTGTCCAGAAAAGATTCACTCACACGCTGTGCTTGACTTGGCCCAGACGAACTGCTCCGTTCAAACCAAGGATTTGTGCACGTGATACAACTGTGTCCTAGGGGGCAGTGATTGACAGTGACCAGTGACTGTGAACTGATTGCTATACCGGTCCTTGTGCTGTGTCTATATTTTGTTTTTTTTGCATATAATTGTACAAGTCTGAAGAAGAATTATTGAAAACATATGTTCGCTTGAAAACATTGAGTTTTCATCTATCAATGGGGATTTTTTACTACTCTGCGTTGTTTGTACACTAGGCGGATGAGTTGTAAAACATGACTAGTGTTCTGGCTTCGACAGCGGCCAAATTCGGGCTCACCATCAACACAAGGAAGACCGTTTCTCTTTCGACCTTCACCGGATGTGCAATCTGCAATATTGCCGCGAATCTGGATTGGTGCCTTGGTACCTTGGGAGAGTGACGTCGACTGATCAGCAGCGACGCGGTGAATAGGTAACCGCGTCTCAAAGGTAGCGGTGGTATTCGGGAAGCTAGAGTACCGAGTGTGGAACAACCATTAGCTTACCGTTGGCACAAAGCTGATGGTGTACAAATCCATGGTGCTGTCCGTTCTTCTATACGGCAGCGAAACTTGGACGATGTACCGGCGTGATGTGCGATATCTCGAGCGGTTCCATCAACAGTGCTTGCGACGGATTCCGCGCATGACAGAGTTGCTGACACGGAAGTGTTGCGCCGAATAGGAATGTATGCAGTGTACTGCATACTTTTGCTGAGACACTTGAGGTGGCTCGGTCAGGTGTGGACTGTGGATTTGACGCGGATACCGAAGCAACTATTATATTAATTGTATTATTAAAAATTATATTATAGGTTATATATTATATATATTATATTAATTGTAATTAATTCGATAAGCTTTTCGCGTTTGTGAGATGTTCTTAAAAAATACTTTCTGGCGTCTTGAACCTATAGCGGATTTGTTGGCAACCAATTAATTTCACATGCTCATTCATTGAAGAGTTGTGCCACGTATCTGTATGCATTACTCGCCTCAGTTTATTTGATATTGCCATTTCAAGTGATTGGATGTTGCGTGATATCCCCGGTGTGGCTGCGCTTGATGTGCATGTTGACAAGGTGCCTACCTGTCTATTACCCACTACCTCGTCCATCTGGCTCCAGGAGACAGTTAGTCGTTGCTGGAGGGGACGGGGTGCACGGTCCTCGTGGTCGTGCTAGGCTCGAAGAGTGGTTGCATGCACTCAGTGTGGAGCGGATTACGGTCCAGCCACCGCCTTGTGTGCGCTTGATTTCCCAAATACAGCGTGCTTGTGTTTGCCTGTGAAGTAGTGTGGCCGGCTCCGTTGATGGAACGTGGCTCCCATCCGCATGCCTCCCGGTCTTATTCCTTCGGGTTTACATTGGATATGGGGTATGTGGTTGGATCTATGGGTGGTGCAGCGCAAGCCACCTATGGTCCCTTCTTAGGCACAGGCGTTCTGTGTCTGGACACAGTGACAGACATATCCGAAATCGAATGCGTGGTGAACGAAATGTCATTCCGTTTATTTTGTTCCTTACACATGTAATCGTTTAGATGCACTGTTGAAAACACGTATTTCTATAAGTTGCATAATGGAAATCCGGTAGATGTCAGGAGAAGTTTGTATGGAATACATTCTTGGCGCCAAACACAATTTTCAGGATGCCGCGTAACAGCAGATTGAGTGTTGTACAAAGAGTGAAAGTTGTAATGCGTTTTACAGAAACGAGGAATTTTATAGCGACATTAAGACGTTTTCGTGCACACTTTCGTACAAAATGGGCTCCATATAAATAGACTATTTAGAGCTTGTATCGTCAATTTGAAATAACTAACTCTGTGGTGCAGAGGAATCGACGGCGCACACAAAGTGTCCGCACCCCTGAAAACGTGGAAGCAATTCGTGTTGCTTTGACACGAAGTCCTAGCAAATCAACAAGAAGGATGGCTGGTGAGTTAGGAATATCTCGTCGGTCCATTCAAAGAATTATCCACTCTGATCTTCAAATCCCTTACAAGACGACATTTGTCCATAAATTTACCGCAGTGGACAAGCAACAAAGACATCGGTTCGCTTCAAAATTAGTGCAAGAGATCACATTCTGTACTACACGTGGTTCACTGACGAGGCGCATTTTCATTTAAATGTTGTAGTGAATAAGCATAACGTTCGATTCTAGGCAACAGAACAACCACACATTCTCCACGAAAGAGAAAATTATGGAGAAAAGGTCAGTGTATGGGCAGCAATTTCATTCCACGGAATCATCGGACCCCTTTTGTTTGAGGAGACGGTAATCAAAGATCGGTAATAAGGACACATTAGAAAACAGACTTATTCCAGAACGCTTGACAACAAGTTTCTCATTACAAGCTCAATGGTTCATGCAAGACGGAGCCCGCCCACACACTGCAAATGTTGTTCTTGATTACTTGTATGACAAGTTTGATGGGTGGGTAATGTCACATCGGTTTCCTGAGCGTCACATATATATATATATATATATATATATATATATATATATATATATATATATATATATATATATACAACAGACTACAAATAGGTATGGAGCCATCAAAAACCATGGAACTCAAAGTAAGGTATAGATATGGTTAAAAAACACACAACACGGAGGAGTCCATGGTTTCGTCAGAGGGCGAGGTACTACCCGGTTGCCCAAGCCGAAGAAGGGTGTTGACTTAGGAAACACCACTCCGAGCCTTTGGCCGAATGGCCTGCCAGCAAGGCAGCGGAGCGAATTCAGGGAATCGCGCCCATTGGGAGCCGGTGACTGATTGTCCAGTTCATACGCATTTCGTTTGTTCACTTGCTAAACAGGGGTCGAATGCTCCCCACCAAGGTGGGAGACAGTGGCCCCCGCATAGTCCTGACAGCAGTCCATGTGATTTATTCCTGTGGGGCTATTTGAGGGCCAATGTCTTCGCAAGGAAGACGGCAAGTGCAGCTCAACGCAGGACTCTCATCATACAACTGCGTCGTCTAATTTCGGAAGACTATTGCGGAAAGTTTGCGAATAATGTAAAGGTTCGTTTGTAAGAGGCTATGAACCAAAATTGTAATCACACTGAACACATACTACATTGAACTAAATTTCCACGCTTCTACGATGAATTCTGCACTAATTTGTAATATTCCCATGATAAATACTTGTGAAGGGAAGAAAACAAATGGTATGGCATTTCGTGCGCCACCCTGTATATATGTCGCGGGAGAGTTCATGGCGCACTGAGGCTTGTGGTGGCAACATTCTTGCAGATCGTCGGCCCACTGTTCCCAATGTTGTGTCGTGGACTCATGTCCTGGACGTCTTCTCGTAACGACCGCTTGGTGGGGATTGAGTCACACCTTTCTCCTAGCTAATAACTAGGACACAATGCCGCACCAGGCTGTTCACTGATTCATGGCCAGCATTTCGAATGTGCATTTTATCGGAGCCTTTGGTTGAGGACACGAGTCGTTCTCCTTTCAGGTGTGGGCGCCCTGTCAGTATCCTCGTCCAACCCCAAACTATAAATCACAGCAGAAATAATACATGAACGCTACATGGGCCGTCGCGTAGCGACCTCAGGAAAAGGAGCACCCTATCGACTGCATACAGCGGGGTGGATAAGAGAACACACGACAATTGCGAACGGTGACCGGCTGCTCTCACTGTAAACCACTCACGGCCTCATGGTAACGAACCGAGTGTGTACTAGGTGCGAGTGGGATAGCTAAGTGGACGTACCCACGGAGTGGTCACGCTCCCCTGCTCGATTATGTCGTTGCAGGCCAGTTCAGAGGCGTAGCATAGGGGGGGTGGAGGGTGCGGTCCGCCCCTGGCGGCATGTGACAGGGGGCGGCTTTGTTGATGTTCTACATTAAATAGAAAGGGTTGAATATTTCAATGTTACTCTGTATACTCAACGGCACATTTGCATCATATGCCACACCTGCGCTATTGTTGGTCCCAGAGATCCCCTTATTTGACCCACAATGGTCACTTTCACCACAGTTAGTGTTGAAAACGACCAATCATTTTGTCGAAAACTAAAGTGCACTTTACCCAGACGAGATGGTGTGGCTTTCACACGCCTATGCTACCCTCAGTCAGGGTGGAAATTTGGCCACTGCCCCGGGCGGCAAAAGCAGTTGCTACGCCACTGCGCCAGCGTGGCATGCGTGAAGTGGGAATGGAGATGAGTGTGGCACTGATCACAAGTTGGCGCGGACTAAATTTCACATACATTTTCGTAAATCTATATATTGCACTGCCGCCGTGAACCGGAGGAAATATAAAGTTTTTTCCGTAGATACTGCTAAGTAGAGGATGGAATTGGAGAACGCGATGGCTACCCGCCCTGGCGATGTCGAATCTATAGCCTCAGTGAGGGACAGGTGGCATCACATCCCTGACCTGGTGACTGCTGCTGCTGCTGCTGAGGAGAACAATCGGGCACGCAAACTGTAAGCGGCCCGATTGGTGCGATGACAAAAACAGCGCGACATCTGTGGCAATCTAAAACGGTCTGAATGCACAGCGCGTTTAAGATTCTTCTTTCGGTTTGTATAGTCAAGGACAGACGTCTAACATCGGTAGTTAGCTCTTGTTTATCAGTCTGTCCCACTTTCCTCCGCAGTTTTTTGATCAACAGAGATGAAAAGCGGTCATTTCGCAAATATAACTGTCTCGATTGGGTAACACAGAACAAAACAGAAGTTCACATAGTGATGTGCTCGCATTGAGCTGACAAGTCTTCTTTGGTGAAAATTGCAAAATCAGTTGAACAAAGTGTCGATTTGGATAGTTCGATGCTATCCAATGAGCAGTCCCGTCGTTTAACTGCTCTGGATAGCCTTTTTGTCAGTGCAACATAGTTGGACTTATTGTGTAACTTGGGATATAGCTTTACTATGCAATGGTCAGAATTACCAAGGGATGCACGCATTTGTATAGAAAAGTTCCAGATCTAGATGCGCATCGAGTCTGGTGGGGAATCTCACCACACTGATAAAGCCCATGGTGTATCACTCCTATTGAAGTCACCGACGAGAACACGGAACATTCTAACTGGTTGTAATTCCAAGACTAGGTGATATGTAAACTTTTGAAGCTGGAATAGGGCTGTGTGCGGAGCTCCACACATACGTTCCTAATTACGAATCAGGAAACTGCCCAGAAACCTTGGTTTGTACTTCCGTAGGTGACAGCTTATGGTTTTGAAACGGATTTACACCAATCGTTTCTGATGCAGGTGAGGAAATCTCCTCCACGATGCTGGGGCTCTCCTGAACTGTTAGATCTAATGTGGCGGCAGCTATTGTGATTAACGACCTAATCATTATTGTCAAAATGCAACTGACTTCCCTGTAGCATCATTATACGTGCATTAGTAAAGTCCCATCTCAAACATCGTCTAGCTTCTAACACCAACAGTCCTACAGAAGTATACAACAGGGTAGATCGGATTGAAAAGAACGTCAAATTCATAAACGAAAAGTTCTCGGCAATGGAAGGCTTCTGTAACCTACTGCTTCCCTTCTACTTGTGTAGTATGCCTGATAAACCCAAACTAGAGTACCTGCACAAGGCTTCATACCGCATCTGTGCAATTGCATCAGAAGCTTGTGAAGATATACGCTGTTGGAAAAATGTAGTCGCATTCAATGTATCTGATAAGGTGAAAATCAAAACCGTAAAGATTGCGCTTGAAACCAGCAACTTACAGTCCATACGTTGTACATCCTTTCGATCAAAGAACTTGATGAAGCATTGCTGCCAGTCGTGTTCAAGCTCTCTGACAAAGCAAATGCCGGAAAGATCATCCGTTCTCAAAGTCTTATATCCGCAAGACCCGGATAATTATTAACCACGATGAGACACCACTCCAGAGAAAAGTGATTCGAAGTAGACGATCTCTGGTAGGCCCGAAAGAACATACTCCTGTAAATATGCACGGCCACATAAGCCTAGATGCCGAAGTGGACCTTGACAATAGCCACTCCAATGTACCACCAATGTGGGTGTTGCACCTATAAAATCTACACCCTCCAGTACGTCCAAAACAGCTTCGCCCCAAAATAGGCAGTATGTTTGACATTGACCCAGTTCAACCTTTGGATGACATCTCTCCTAATAGTCCTCAGAATCATATTAAAATTGTGGCAGTTCAGGCTCCACGAAGTTTGTCCAACCACTAGGTGGACAGTATGGAGACAATGAGCCTGTGGATACCATACTTATTAACGCTAAAATCACTGTCGGGCATAAATAAGTGTAAAATAGACCACAAGTGCCACAGTAATATACGCCGCTTGCTTCCCGATAGGTAGTAGAACTAACGGCCAACCATGCGGTAAGCCCTACATGTCCAAGACCGCGGCAAAGCTTTTGTATCAAAACCAAAATCCCAAGGGATGCATGCGAAAATGTCTGTAATCCGAGTTATCAAAGAAAAGTTCTATGGGTGATTACTTCTATCACAGTTGATGACTAAACACAAACTAAGTGGATTCCAAGTGTGGTGTTGACACGACGTCAGTGAGTGTTCCTTTGTCTCCACACCCATGGGCGACTTTGTTAATCAGTTCTCGCTTCAGTGTCTCCATGTATGGCGTTATTTAAAGGTCATAGGAACCTATGTATTCATAGGATAATTAGGTTTTATTTCCATATGGTCGCTCATAGGTGTTGAGACGCTTTGACAAGTGGCTCTTCGAATGGCACCATTATAAGCACAGTCAATGCAGATAGAACCTCCCTGTTACGTCCATGGACTGGAATGCTATCCTCATGAAATTGGCATCACTCAACAAAGAAACACCTAAAGGGCGTACAATGACTACCGTATTTATACATGCCACATCGTCCTGCTAGAGAAAGTGCAAAGGCCGATAATTAGTGGCGACACACGAACTTTACTCTAGTAATTCAGGTGAGTACTTGGAAGAGACAAACACTGTTTGTCTCACCCATGGGCGTTCCTACAGCATGTTTGCAATCATTTACAAAGGCAACCGCGCCCACTAATCCTGCTATGGACCACCGTTTCAGCCAGTCTTAGAAGCAGTCATGTGTGCACACCGTGACACACGTCGTTATCGACTTGGCAACATTGTTAATGCCGATTTCATGAGGATAACATTCCAGTCCATGGACGTAATAGGGGGTTCCATCTGCATTGACTGTGCTTCTAATTGTGCCATTCGGAGAGCCACTTGTCAAAGCGTCTCAACACGTATGGGCGACCATATGGAAGTAAGGCCTAATTATCCTATGAATACATAGGTTCCTATGACCTTTAAATAACGCCATACATGGAGACACTGAAGCGATAACTGATTAACATAGTCGCCTATGGGTGTGGAGACAAAGGATCACTCACTATCGTCGTGTCAACGCCACAATTGGAATCCTCTTAGTTTGTGTTTAGTCATCAACTGTGATAGATGTAAGCACCGATAGAACTTTCATTGTTCAGCTTCAGGCTGGTCTATCAAAATCAATGGGAGCAATGTCCCCCATCGTCGTCGCAATATCAATCGCACAAAATTGTCTAACCGCCTAGCAGCCACTGCTGATTCAGGTTTGGGTGTGCAGTGTCCAAGCCACGTTGCATGCCTGATCAACCACAAATACAGGCCTGCCTCACTCACGCAGACCTCAGGGACTGCGGAATACCAGTTAGAAGATTGCCCATCTACGCCACCATGGTTAGGCCGCTGAATAAGCCACCACCAGGTAGCCGCTAGTGATCACTAAGTATAGACCGCTTCATGTGCTGGTTAGTATGTCTGTCCGCACTGGTTACGACATAAGCTTCGGATCATGTGGTAGCTAGGATCTCTTCCTTACACAGGACTCCCAAGTTGCCCATTGGACGATTTCAGTTTGGAGACCAATCATCGAGGTTTAATTCAGATGTGCATCAAGACAGAACAGGAGATGGTGCCTGACCACTTTCACTGGACTGTCTGGCGCTCATGCTCGGGGCTTCCAACCGGTGTCCCATTGGCTAACGTCCCATGACCAATGAGAGTGTCAACGACGCAAAACAGCGTTTTTGGCCTCGCTAACTTGAAAGCACTGCACGCGATTTCGAAAATCTGTCACGCTAAAAGCTTGGTACAATGCGCTAACATGCGTGTAAAATGGCAGAGACTTGTATTTCATGTTTGGCATATCCAGTGCAGAAATACAGACTCTTAGTAATCGCCCTGGGAGCGATCATAAGGTTAAGCAACTAACTTTCAAGGTTGCCCAAATAACGGCAACGAAACCTCACGATGCCCACCAATATTGACCATATCACAAATTGGACCAGAACAGCTTAAGTCTGACTATTAGATCCACTGAATGGGATGGATTTTTCTTTACAGACTGTCCAGATTTCGCCACTGATGAGTTCTGCCAACATCTGACCTATTGTACTGACCTGCTTGCAACACCGCAAAACAGAAATCAATCATTGCTTCGTCCTCAAATTCCCATTCTTAAAGCTGTTGAAGTGCATCTAAAACGCTTGCGCTGTAGGTTTAAGAAAATGGATGATATATGTGCGATCATAGATATTGATAAAATTCACAAGGACTTACCAGCCCGACATGAAAGAAAGTTTATGTCACAAGAGGTATAACTGCTAGCAGAGCCCAGCTGCAAACATATGTTACATCGCACAACACGAGTTAGATACGAAGCACAACGTCATCAACCTATAGCCATTGCCTCTTCAAACTGCAGTCTCACTAGCGACCCCGATGAGCTCTGGGAGATATTTAATCAACGTTTCTCCTACTTGTTTAATACAGGCGCATGTGCTGCACAAGAAAGATGGTCTCTACTTACCAGTGAAACAATAGATACAGTTGAGTTCAACCAGTATAGTATTAGTAGGCAAATGGTGGGCCTAAAGCATTCTTTCACCCTGGACTTGACAGCATACCACCTGTTACGGACATCCACGACCGATGTGTCATGCCACACCCACTAACTACACGCGTCCAACCACATGACTATAGTGCATTCGCTGCTGATCTCCGTTTCCCATTCGTTCGTTTTGGTCCTATGTTTTCACTTGGCTCCGGTTAGGAGCAGAGTACAGATTCACACCTACCATCCGGCGTTGGTTTTTTCTACGTCTACACGGACTATGGACCCATACACGGATTAGGAAGACACGATCGGTAAGTAACAAAATGGCGACGAACAATACGAACCCACTTGCGGGTCTCTCATTTCTCCGGCCGGAGATATCAGAAAAAGCTTCCTTACAAACATGGATTCAATAGAAAAATTCGTTCCAACAGATGACTATTTTCCCAGTGTTTAATCCTTCCATCATACCGTCAGATACCCACTGGATTATGTTGTTCCGCCAGGCACTTGATTCCGAAGGACAAAGAAATTTCGATGCAATGAACCTAATGATTAAATTTGGGATCTCACAACTGATTTAGTTATTTGAGGAACTATGGGGAATTCAGCAAAGCGCGTTTACCGCTCGCTATCAGTTTTTGAAGTTACAGCAGCAGCGCAGAGAAATCGTAAACGATTTTATCGCACGCATTCACCAAGTTACCCCAGAGTGTCGTTACAACACAATCCCTTCGATGCATTTGAAGAAGTCATGAAAATTCAGTGCCAGATAACTGGAATTATAGATGATGGATAGAGGGAAAAACTATTATCCCAGAAAGAGGAAACTGTTTCATGGGAAACAGCTTGCAACCTTGTTCGGCAGAGGGTACATCTGAAAAATCAGCTGTCCACTTTAACCCCCCACAGCCTGCAGAAACTGTGAACAAACTAGACCTTTTTCCTCTGAGAATATTGTGCGGAAGTTTGTGTGCTACGGATGCGGTGATCAACACACTTCCCCTAACCAGTGCCCTCAGTTGCGTACGAAGTGTAGGAAGTGCGGCAAAGTTTGCCAGTTGGCTAGTGCGTGCCGTTCCCTAACATCACAAATTTCCATTAAATCGGTGAACAAAAACGATGGTGAGTCATGTGATACACAGTTAAACTTTATGAACCATGTATTTGCGAACTGTTCAAACATGAACAAAGTACCTCATTATATGATCACGCTTGTGTTAATGATCAGTCTGTTTTATTTGAATTAGACATCGGCTCAGCAGTAACATTAATAGACCAGAATGCACTTTCAACATTACCTAATTTGGAACCGAGTGAAAGAGTTTTCAAACTTATACGGGGGAGGTCATAGACTTACTTAGAAAATGTCAGGTGCTACTTCAGCAACAGGGGAGATCGCACAACTTAATGCTTCATGTTGTTCCTCGTGCATCGACAATTCTACTGGGGTGTGATTGGATGAAACAGTTACCGCAGGTGCTGAATACAATCAACTCCGTGGGGGTGGGAACCGTAGACTCGGTCCTAAAGCCATACCCAGAGGTATTTAAGGAACACCAGTTAGGGAATCTGAACAATTTTAATGTCAAAATCCATATGGGGACGCTAGTTCGCCAATAATCTTCAAGGCTAGAACACTACCTTATTCTTTACGGCCAAAGGTTGAGGAAGAAATGTAACGGCTCCAGCACGAAGGTACCATCCTACCGGTTCAACAATCCAAATGGGCAGCCCCGATAGTCCCTGTGCTTAAGCCAGACGGCATTGTGCGGTGATTACAAACTAACAGTGAATCGCTGCACTATCATGGACCGTTAACCCTTACCAAAAACTGAAGATTTATACGCCACTTTATCTGGGGAAGTCATGTTCATTAAACCTGATTTAAGTCACGCTTATTCCCAGGTGGAATTGGACGACGATTCTCGACCGTTTACTACGATTAGCACACATTTGGGTTTATTTGAATACACTAGACCCCAATTTTGGAATTAACTCTGCCCCGAGGATTTTCCAAAGGATAATCGACAACCTCTTACGGGATATACCGAATACCTGTGCATATTTTGACGACTTACTAATCACGGGCAAGACAGAAGTAGACCATTTGCGCACACTGGACAAGGTCCTACACAGATTGTGCGAAAACGCATTGCGTGTGAAGAGTTCCAAATGTGCTTTCCTAGTTGATTCCGTTAATTATTTTGTATATTGACTAGATAAAAATGGATTGCATGCACGAAAAGACAAGCTGGAGGCCATCACTAATACACCCAGTCCATACAATGAAGCACAGGAACGTTCGTTCCTTGGGATGCTTTCATACTACCGTCGCTTTTTTTTACCTAACCTGGCCTCTCTGATCGCACCTCTTCAGGATTTGTTTAAGAAAGATGCCAAGTGGTCATGGAAAAAGAAAGAGGAACAAGCAATTTTGAAGGCGAAGAATCTACTTGTTTCTTCACCTGTATTAGTGCATTGAAATCCAAACACACCTGTCTTACAATGTGGTGACTCACTGTTTGGAGTGGGAGCAGTCCTAAGACATCAGATTTCCGATAGAACCATCCGTCCTATTGCTTTCGTATCGCGAACACTGCAGGCCGCTGAGAAGAATTACGCACAGGTGGACAAAGAGGCACTGGCCGTGGTATTTGGAGTTAAGTGCTTCCATCAATATTTGTGGGGCAATCCGTTTGAAATACAGAGAGATCATAAAGCACTGATCTCGCTGCTTGGTGAGGGACGAGGAATAGAACAAAGTAATGCACCCGTATGATACGCTGCGCACTCATCCTTTCCGCTTACAGCTATCCAATTCGATACATCTCCGGTTCTCCCAATAATGTAGCCGATGCCCTCAGTAGATTGCCACAGAAAGTGCAAAGTAACGAGCAAGGTGGGGCGCCTTGCGAGTTCGTCCAGTTATTACATCACTTAGGCACCACCCCAATATCTAGCGATATGGTTATATCTACAGACCGAGATCCAGTCTTGTCGACTGTGAAACGTTTGATGTTACGCGGTTGGGATTCCCGATCCACTGAGGTCCTACGTCCGTTCTTCAATTGCCGATTGGAGCTCAGTCTGCATGAAGGATGTATCATGCGTGGATCTCGTATCGTTATTCCGTCTGCTCTCAGATCAGCCGTATTGAGAGAATTACATGATGCTCATCCAGGAGTCGTCCGCATGAAAGCTCTGGCCAGAGCCTACTGTTGGTGGCCGGCAATTGATCGAGATATCGAAGCTCTGTTGAACGCATGTGCTATATGCCAACAATATCAGAAAGACAAACCAGCCGGTCCGATTCACCCCTGGGAGCTACCTGATGGTCCATGGGAGCGTGTTCACGCAGACTATTCCGGTTCGATTGAAGGAAAAACGATACTACTGGTGGATGCGTACTCAAAATGGATAGATGTACATATGGTCCCTAACGCTACTTCGGAGACTACAATTAATAACGTGCGCACTAGCCTATCCACATATGGTATGCCAAAAACTTTAGTTACAGATAACGGTCCACAATTTACGAGGGCAGCTTTCGAACAGTACCTGCAGAGTAACGGCATCCACCATATCATCCAGTATCCAGTGGTTTAGTAGAGAGAGCGGTACAAACCGTGAAGGCCGGTCTCGTGAAACAAAGCCAATGATCTTTGCGCACCAGAATAGATTGACTCTTGTTCGCTTATCGTGTCACACCCTTGGAGTCCATCGGCAAAAGTCCTGGGGAGGCAATGTTTGGGCGTCGCCTACGCACAAGGTTAGATGTATTGTTTCCAAACCCCCGTCAAACCAGGCGTTTCCAACAACAGCGAATGCACCAGAGTGGACACGTTTGCGATAAAACCCAGAGTCTGTTACCGAACCAGAATATGTACACGAAACTCCCATATGAGCCAATATGGCAGCCCGGAACCGAATTGGCCAGTTCACGAACGGAAGCCGGGACACAGCTGGAAACCGGAGAAACCGTACGCCGGCATAACGACTTTATTCGGCCCAGTGCATCCGCGGCGTCAGACCCCGAGGATGAAACTGTTGATACAGAACAAACGACGACTGAAAAAACCCAAATGGATGAAGCTGATCTACCGATCGCTGTTCGAAGACCACGACGTTCACACAGACAAATAGAACGTTTCATTTTACAACCATGATGCTATCTGCCATGTGAAGGGATATTACGGACATCCAAGACCGATGCGTCATGCCACACCCACTAAGTACACGCGTCCAATCACATGACTATAGTGCATTCGCTGATTGGTTTCCATTTCTCATTGGTTCGCTTTGGTCCTGCATGTTTTCACTTGGCTCCGGTTATGAGCAGAGTACAAATTCACATCTACCATGCGGCGTTGGTGATTTTTCCTACGTCTGAACGGACTATGGGTCCATAAACGGATTAGGAATACACGATCGGTACGTAACACCACCAGCATTGCTTAAACTCGTCAGGCCTGATATTCCCCTGTTCCTGCCTAACATACCCACGTTGTCAATTAAGACTAGGTGGAAGCGGGCCACTGTCCTACCCCGACACAAAGAGGGATCACGTCACGAGCTAGCAAATTACCGCCCCAGTAGCCATACTTCCATATTGGCTCGTGTTATGGAAAGAATAATCAAAGAAAGCATCATGAAGATTTTAATTTACCAAATCTGATCGGAAGATCACAACATGGATTCCTCCGTGGTTGTTCATGTCAAACTTGCCTATTTGACTTTCTGGATTACGTAACCAACTCGACTGATTCCGGACAGTCTTTGGTTATTCTCTTCTTAGACATGGAAAAAGCATTGAACCATGTAGTCCATGCAGAAATACTTATAAAGTTTGTTAACCGATTACTAGCATGGCTGTCATCTTTCTTGTATACACGCACCCAATGTGTCAGAGTAAGAAACGGCGTACCTTCACCTGTAGCAGTAACCAGCGGCGTCATACAGGGAAGCGTTTTAGACCCACTGCTATTCCTACTATACATAAATGACATTTTCCGAATCTTTCGACATGGCAGACCCTTTCTTTTCGCGGATAATATCAAAGTTGTGTTCGCTTTTGATAGCATAAAGGAACAAAACGGCGCTCAAACAATACAAATGGAGCTCTTCGCCCTGCAGCGGTGGTGTCGAGAGTGGAAAATGACATTACCTGCTGCCAAATGTAAAGCCCTATTCTTCAGATGCAACCTTATTAATGACATACTGACGTTAGATGACAAACCAATTACCTGCTACACAACGATTCATGACCTCGGAGTTCGCTACTCAAGCTCTTTCAATTTCTCCGAACAGGTACGTTATGTAACAGCTAAAGCGTGATTTATCATAGTACGTATTTTCAATACGTTACGCTTGTAAGACTCTGTGCTAGTTATGCTATAGCATATATGCGCCCAGTCTTAGAATATTGTCCAATAATATTCTCAAATTTAAAAATATACGAAGAAATCAATCTTGAATAAGTACAAGGATCCTTTACCAAACGGTTACTAGGGTTTGGATCCTTGCCTTATCAACGACGGTGTAAACTGCTGAAGTTAGAACCATTATGGTTTAGAAGAAGTAAGATTATTCTTATCTTCCTGTTTGATTTAGCTCATATCAGTTCTGGGGAACCAGATACTGTCCAGTTTGGCATTTTCCATCAATATCCAACTAAATATATCATCCAGGTTTTGTGTCCCTAGAGTGCGTACAAGGTTGCGCTCCCAACTCTTTCTCATAAGATATACGTCGATTAGATGCAACAACACAAGTCTTATATTTGGGGTTAAGTATTCAACCACCTCACCGTAGAAGAGGTATTACATATACTAGGCGAGCCTACATCTCTAGATGATATTTATGAGGCCCCATAGAACTTCAAAGGTTGAGCCTCACATCTACCGCATTCAAAATTCTGCTCGGCTTAGATCTCACATCGTTCATTAACTTCTGACCCTGCTTATATTGCTTTTATATTTTATTTTCTATGTTCAATGTTTCGTTTGCCCCACTTGGGCTTCCGGGTTGCCTAACTTTAGAGGGTTTCGATTCAGTTTGTTTCCCTGACTTTCCTAACCGTCCTGCACTGGTTACTGATCATCTGATTTCCATTTTTGCATTGTCTTGGTTTGAAAAAAAGGTTCACCTCAGCACTCCATATCATACCATCCCAGATAGTTGGTTCACTATGCCTCTGATGAAACAGCAAATGTTAGCCAAGTTTTTGTACCTTCACTTCACCTCATCTTGGCCCTCATCATCTCAACTTTTATCAGACTTGAACGCTCGCCATCTGCTAAGATAAACACTGGCAGATTGGTAGAATGAGAAGCCAGACCCATTTCCGTATATTATTATCATCTTGATCTGCAATATTTCATATTCATTTAACCTGGCCCGAAAGTTAACCGTGTGTCATGGTGGCCCCTGTCATCTCGGACAGCTGGACATCCAGGATTTTCGACCGCCACTACACTCTACTTTGGACAACTCCATGAAATTCTCTTCAATCTGGCTCCATTTCCCACTATGCGCCTGTTAAATCTCAGACTCAGTGATGGGTGGATACCCAGCTCCTATTTTTTCACAGACCTGCATTTTCACGATTACACTAGTATTCATACTTTACTCTGGCGTAATAAAAATTATTATCATTCAGAATAAGCGCAGAGGTGATGCCTGGTGAAGCACACAAGCCTTACTGTGTGACGTAATAATCCGGAGTATAGCGGCCATAAAGCTTTCCACTACAACCCATGACCACAATTAGTATTGTGCCATATCACACTGTTTAGACTTCGTTAGACAATTTTGAAATTATGTTGCTATCATCTAGGTCGTTTTTCCTATTATAGCTGCGTCGCACTGAAATGCTGTCATCTACCATACGATGCACCTTTCGCTCTCATTGTACTTAGCGCCAGAGTCAGTTGCTATTAGTATCTTCGTTTCATTATGAATTATTGTTCTCCCAGGGTAAGCCTTTCGGCATGAGTCTGCATTTTTAGATGTCCCAAACCAACAACTAGGGAAATTACAAGACGCTTGCCAAATGTTATGTGTTCCTTGCAAACTGATGTCTATGTTTTTGGATTATGCTTTGCCAGATAATTACGCTTCACTTATTTTTACTGGTAATCATTTTATGGCCGTTTCTTACCTACCTTGATACTATTGTTTATTTTATTTCCTCCCTTAGTCCACTACGAAGTGGGACTTCGGAACGTGTTTTAATCGATCGATGAAGTTGGATTGCGCGTTAACGGAGGACATAACCCCAACACAACCTTCTGCACTTCACTCTGAACAAGGTGCATGTGTGAAATTGGCATAGACATGGTTGGCGGCATCGGGTTTCGGATTTGCCTGTCACTGTGGCCAGCCACAGGACGCCTGCGCCTACAGACGGACCATGGATGGCTTGCGGTGCACCACCCAAAACTACATCCACACACCCCATATCTAGTGTAAACCCGAAGCAATAAGACTGGGAGACATGTGGATGGGAGCCACGTCTCATCAACGGGGCCGGCCCACACTCCTTCACAGGCAAACACAAGCACGCTGTATTTGGGGAATCAACCGCACACAAGGCGGTGGCTGGACCGTAGTCCGCTCCACACTGAGTGCATGGAACCGATCTTTGAGCCTAGCACAGCCACAAGAACCGTGCACCCCGTCCCCTCCAGCAACGACCAACTGTCTCCTGGAGCCAGTATGGACGAGGTAGTGGGTAATAGACAGGTAGGCACCTTGTCAACATACACATCAAGCGAAACCACACCGGGGATATCAAACAACAGCCATTCACTTTAAACGACAAGCTGAAATAAAATAAATCCAACAATGCATACAGATGCGGTGGCATAACTCTTCGCTAATTCACCATATGAAGTAACTGCGTTAACAACAAATCCGTGATAAGTAAGAAATGTCCACAAGTTACTTAAAAATGCAAAAAAACGCAACAAAATTACCGAAGATAAGCACAATTAGTGTATGCAACGTGGCCAGTTAATAGAACATTATTCAGGGAGGCAGAACAAACCAAATAAAGCGGAATGAAATTTATCCAGCTTAAAAAGACCTAGTTTAAGTGTAAGTTGGTTTAGCCCAACTGCGGTAAAGAAGCATCGTGAATACAACATCATCCTCAGCATGGGGCAAGCATGGACATAACATAATGCATATTCCCGTCTTATTTGTAGATGGGGACTAAATTAAAAAAATCGGTAAATATTTTGATCTTTCCCTGTGGGAATATTCTCTCGTATCGTTGAGAAGTAAGAGACTTATTTATTTATTTATTCAAAAGGTTTGCGAGACTATCAATTTTGCCGGGAAGTGATCGTATACTGCTTGACAGGTTCGGCGGAATTTGTAGCTTGTTCACGGGACAGCGCTTGAGTTCTACTCGCCAACCAACACGATACTTTTTTCGTTTTTTGCTAAGCCTTCCTTAATAATTCATTTGAAAGTGTTTCGCGACTTGTGTCCGTACTCGACAATGACGAGTTTCGTGCATTGTCTCGAAGGTAAATCAAACCTTCAACCGAATATGACAACATCAGTGAGTATCCAATTAATGCATCTAAACAAAGGGTAAAATAATTGCGAAAAGCATAAAGAATTCACTGTGAGCAGTGTAAAGTAACATTCCGATGGTACCAGCAACGGTCGAATTTGAAGGCTCCACCCATGGGTCACGTTCACCTTGAGTGGCATTTCTTTTTTGTGCGCAGTTGGCAACATGTACAGCTGTGGCATCAATGAGACAACTGGCTTCAGGGCGCTGCATCTCTCGAGGTCGATGGCACGGTGTAACAGAAGTACTTTTAGGTGACGGCTGGTGCCAGCTTCTGATTGTGACAGGTTCTCTGGTCGATCGACATCTCAAAAACTATTTGGCATACCAAGCCCAAAGCTCTGACTCAGACTCATCCCTCGGTGGCCGGACATGCACCACTTGAGTTTTGCTAACATTGTGAGCAATTCTCGCGATTTGGCCCATGTACACATACGCACAATTTGTGCGAATATCTTTATGAACACAGTGAATTATTGTAGGAAGCAAGTACTTCAGACGGATTATCTGATTCTTTTGGGAAATCACCTTGGTGAGTGACCCCGAAGATCCTTAAGTATAAGAAAGTCTTACCATCCCAATCAATTTCCTGGTACGTCATGCATATGGGTTTAGAATATTCTGCAACTGTTTTACGGCTATCTCCCATTCAGCACTCGGAGCACTAACCAGTTCCAAGCTTCCCTCCCATCCTCTTCTGCGGTGAACGATGTTCTGAGAAACAGAGCACGCAATCCCAACATACAAATGCTTTGGGTCCGTCGGTTTACGAAATATCGTCATTTTAAGCCGTCTTCACTTCCGTGAACAGAGCAGTCAAGGAATGGTACTGTAAAAAAGCAGGGTTCCAATTCAATGGTGAAGTTTGGAGTCTTGTAAAAGATTGCACTTGCGGATTCTTAGCAAAAGCTCTGGCTAAAATGAGGCAACCACAAGGAGTATGACCCTGGAGCAATCTCAACCGCATATAGGTGCAACTCGGATGCCCTTTCATGCAAGTCGAGAGCCAACAAGTTACCCAACTAGGGCAGCACGCATATGATTCGAATCGCCACATTCACCAAGCCGACTTCTCAACATTGCGCTCAGGGTGCAGGCAACATCCCCAAGACACTCCGCCGTTAACACGCCCTCACCATCCCGTGACACAACTTGCCAAAATTCTGTGCCGTCTAACCTCCACAACAGCGCATGAGCGACAGTCATGCCTGCAAGGATACGTACACAAACCCAAGCTACCATCCACCTACCGTTAACCGAAGTCACCGTTAACAACGTGAACTTGACGAGCATGCCTCCTAGCCTGCATGGAATTAACTTCAGAGTAGCCATTATTCGCTGACTTAGTGTCGAACGAAGCTAGACACATCATACAGTGTAATCGGCCTGTACCGTACTCCACAATGCCACAAGTGGGTATGAACGTCGAATACTGAAAACAGAGGACTAGAAGGTATACATCTGTGTTGCTCCATGGATATACTATCGGGCACGCACGCACGCGGAGTAACCACTCATTACGGTGCATTGTCAACGTAGTTCGGCTGAACGACATCCTTCTCTGGTGTGATGCGCTCTTGAAATCCGTATTCCGCTTAAATTCCGACAACGATTTCGCCTCGACTATTGTTTCGAGTAAACGGTTCCAGCATTTCACCACTCGCCACTCGAAGCATAGAGAGGTAGCTATTCGCTTCAGGTTCAGTACCACAAGTTTGTACCAGTGCTTGCGACAAGTACCAGGTGCGCGCACGTGCAGAAGCGATCATCACATGAAGAAATGACCCAAACGTAATATCCGGTGTCATTAGGAGGCCCATTCGAAACCTAGTCTACTGCATTAGTCTTCATATGACATACCCCATAAACTGGGATGAGCCTAGTAGCGACATGTTGAACAAGCTCCAGTTTTTACATTTTACCACGGGTGATCGGACAATAGGCGAGAGAGTCGGAATCGAGCATCGGTCTTATGACGGAAGAGAAGAGACGGGTGTCAATACCTCCAGACGAAGTGCAGAAGATGTGTTTCGGTGTCCAAAGTGTGCGCAGTCCGTCTCCGTATAGCCTGTCCGTGTTGTCCAGCATGAGTCCGCCTATCATTCGAGGAATTTGTGGGAGGCTGCGATTGGACGGCTACCATGTGGGTACGCTCATCACCATCCTACTATGGAGTAAAAAATAGCGACTTGAATGGGTTGACCGACAGATCGACAACTGCAGACCATATGGACTGGCGGTCGAGGGAATGCTGAAGTACGTCGGAGTCGTCGTTGGTTCGAATCACTCTCAATGTTCAGGTCGTCCGCAAACAAGGTACTAAGAGATAAGAGAAGCTGAGGTACTGCATTGATGCGGATCAGGAACAAAATGGGCCCAAGTAAGATTCCTACGAATACGCCACTTTGGAATTGGCAACTCAACAAACGGCACGCAGTTAGGGGCTTGCGCGCCCATACAATGCAATTCGATTGCGATAAAAGTATTTCGATTGGTCTATGGCGGAACACGATTTCTGTAAGAAGGAATTTGATTCCGTTATGGCTGCAATAGACAGAATATTCACTGCTAGCATGCCAGCCATCGAGTGGCAATGGTTTATAACGGACAGATGATTGACAGAACTGATGCAGTGCCTGAGGTGTGCATGCATACACGGCAAAGGAGTGATTGACGAAACACCAGATGCAACGCAAGCTGATGGGAAGTGATGGCCAATTGTAACCCTATTTTTATCCAATCCACATCTTAACATGTTGAGAGGGAACGAAAGAAGTCAACACGCGGAAGAGCATGCAGAAAGATGACACATGAGAATGAGAGTGACAAGGCGAAATGCATCGGTAGAATAGGGGCCAATCAGATTTGGGAGTTAAAGTCAAATCAGTTGACATACAAAGTGTCACGTATGGATGAGACTCAGAGGAGGCGAAATGAAGTTAAAGCTGCGTGGAGTTAGACAGAGAAGCAAAGCACACATAAAAGATGTTCGGTCGATCAGACAGAACAAACCTGTCAGGTTACGAACTTCAGCATACCATACCAGAAGTGGAAGATACTAAAAATATCAACAGATATTGTTGTTCGGACCGGACCTAAGGATCAGTGAGGGTGGTAGAACGAATACACCTCTAGGATGTAAACCATTGTGTTAAAAAAGGTAAATATCCATATGCGTTGTCAGCAGTAGCTTTATGCATATCCCTTATAAGGGCGTACATATGCCAAGGTGTCAGTCGGGTATACGGTCAGTAATCATCCTCAAAGATGACACTAGTTGACAAACGTAGCAAGATAGCCCATAAGTTTGAGGGATAACCAGCTACTTCGGTTCATCCTCAGTTCAGTGGACAGTAGCCTCGTGAATAAGTCGTAACGAATTTGTACAGACAAACATTTGGGGATATTACGGAATGTTGTGACAGGGATGTGAATCAAATTCAAAGAAGTTTCTTCGTGGACTCATTCAGTTAGCCAGCACACGTCCGCTGAGACGTTAGATGTTCCTTGCGTCCTTGGTCTAAGGGCAGATTTCATCTACCGGATAAGAGGCAAGCACCAGCGACCCTTCCCTTCCGATGACATGCTTAAGATTACAAACAAATCTTCCGTAAGTCACTTGCCACTACAAGTTGCCTCTCGGAGCTATACCCGCGCCCTGATGATACTGATCTCTTGATTCTATCTTATCACGGAGCAGAATAAATATACTGCGGAATAGTTTCGTAAGGACAATAAAGCAATGTAGTGCATTTTCGGACCTTTGGTGGTAGCATCGGAGACGTAACCCTTTGGAAAGTTGACATTTAACAGGCAGAATTCAAGTGACCGCTTAAAGCACTTTAAATGGACTTTATCAAACAGACAAGTGGATAGAGAAATAACGAAATAGGGTCTGGAGTGTACGGCTCAGAATTTGTGGGATGTCAGCCTGGGGAAGGGTGACGGAGGATGAGATCAACGGTAGAGTGCGGCAAAGGAAAATGTAAGCAGGAACATGGGTCACAGTTGCCAGAAAAGAACAGCAAACAATGTGGGAAGGACAATAATGGTGGTTCTTGGAAATCCGGGTCGCTAGTTTGTTGCTGCGCCCTATCATCGAGTGAAACAAGAAAAGTCTGTTGAGAAAAAGGCGCTACGCAAAAAATGGGCGAACTGCCTCGACAGATCATTACTGCGCAACAGTTTGTCCGAAAATTGCGCTTCTCCATTAGTGTGTAGTGTGATGCGTGATTACTTCACAAATCGTACCCAATCCACGCAGCTGTGCAACAGAAAGTCTCCCGTAGTCCCAGCCAATTGTGGTGTTTTACATGGAACCATCGTATTCTGCTTTCTATTATGGCCTACGTTGACAGTTCAGATGCTGTAAAGATGCAGATGACTCGTCCTGGGTTGCATAACCCCAAACATCGAGGACTCTTTGTAACTCCAACGAAGGTTAGACGAACTAGTGAGTTGGTGGAGCTCCCGGTCCCTCTCTCACAACCTTTTCAAGTGTTGTGACGTAACGTCGCTTTCGACATTCCAACAGACTAACAGTCCATTGTGCATATCTCTCCTCCCATGATTGTGAATGACCAAAGCATACCTCATTTGTCTACAGTAAAATATATTAGTTTTCCTATCACAATTTATTTTGTTCCATACATGTTGTGGAAACAGTTAAAAAGGTTAGAAGGCTTCCTTTTTACGGCCTCAGACTTAAAATGCTTTCCGTTCCCAGTGCCTTAATTATAACGGTTGTAACTGCATATATTTGCCCTCGCTATACTGTACCACGGTGATTTTCCCAGGACTGCTTCAAAAAGATTGTCCTTGTCCGTTTGCTAAAATGTATTTCTCGCAGTTCTGGTTTAAAGAAAAAATCGTTCATTGACCTCATTGTTAACAAACATTTTGATGTATGCATCTACTTTTCATCCATGATTTTAAATGACCCGGTCGACATTTAAAGTTGTATATTCACGTAGACCGAAACGCTATTTTGCCCTATCTATCATGCTTACTAATCGACCCGAGAGGAATGAACCACTGCTTTCGTGACCGTATGCTTGTTAGAAGATGCAAGTTTTGCTATGCTGTTGTCAATTGTTATTTCTCATTGATGCTTTGTTTAGCATATTTCGCAGTGTTAATGCGAAAATGCTGAAATCGCACCCGTATGAGTGGATAAAGCTTAAGTTGATTTGACTTGATGACTAATAGTTCGGGGTACAGGAAATCGGACTAAAGGAGGTGCGTAGGTTTACTGTCAAGCATAAGTTTACTTACTTGCCCATAGTCTGGTTTCGGTCTAGCAACACCTGGTCTTGACAGTGCCTGGTAAACCAGCTGTTTAGGTTGTGTAGCCAATGGGACAAGGTGGTGATGGTGTTACGGACACGTGGCGTTCTCTTCGTTCGATCTGACTTGATGGTTAGCCGGGGCCAAACTGGTGCGTGTAAACGCGTTCAAGTCAAAAGTACAACTGAAGATCACGGTGACGATTGGATGGGACGAGGAACAAGGAGAGCAAAACGATGAAAGCAACCTACCTACACACACACACGCACGCGTGATGTTGGAGCACAATAAACCGATGAGTCCGGTGAGCCGGGGCAACGCATTGTGACATCGACATCACATTGGTGCTGCTACGCCTCCGGGTGAGGCAGGCCAGAGACGTACATGTGCGCACATCAACGACGTCAGGGCACGGATGGCGGAAAAATCGCGCATAACTGCGATAGCTATTAAAAGCAGTTTAAAGTGCGTTCAACAAGGCATGCTACTACAACAACAGACTCTGTTATTCTGCAGCAAATTGCTGCATTGGCAGTTGCCCGCATCTCCACTTGTCAGAGTATCCAAACTAAGTTGCAGCATGAAAGCAAGTTCGTTGCAGAAAGATCAAACCAGGCTAAGGTCAAAACCTATTGATTTTACCGGACAAATATGCCGAAAAGGACGGCGCATTCCTTACAAGTTAAACCATTAGCTAGCTTTGAATATCAATTTGAATACCTCGCGGTCTAGAAGAGCTAGATTATTCTATCATTATTTATGCACTAATCTGCATACAGAGAGCCATACCGGCAGTGGAAGGGGAACATTTTGTTCAACAATGTGGTGAAAACAGTACCAAAATGGGATAGGTTCCTCTTGGTGTTTCCCACACGCTACTTTTAGTCCTCTAGTTTTTGCTTTAAAATCGAAGGGAGAAAAAGAAACGGTACAGCCGCATCGGCGCCATGGATTTCTGCTGCGAACCATGACCCCCAAGACTTCTGGTAGTCTGCATCACGCGGTTCCCACTTTGGATTGAGAGATCCAACAGACACTACACGTGTTCTCAGTCAATTGTATCTATAGCGCTTTCACATTCCTTCCTAAGGAAATCATGTTACTTCAGCTATCTGAAGTCAGTCCTTAATGCAATCAAACTGCATCCAAGGAGCGCAAATGCACTTAAACGCTACTGTTCATTGAGTGACCCATCCCAACTCAGCCAATGACATCCCAGTCTGTGTAAGCTGAAATACTATTGGTTGATTTAGGATGGTTCACTCAAGGAACAGTACGTAGTATACAGGATCGCTTGCGCCCGCTGGATGCAACTTGATAGCTTAAGTATGATCTAGAGAGATCTATGAAGGAATGTGATTTTCTTAAGAATTTATAAGTGCTGTGGATGCATTTGGCTGCAAAAACTATAGACATGGGGTAAGATTCTTCATGTTCCATCTCTGAGTCATCGATTGTCTGCTGCGGCAATTTCTCATTCAAAAACGTGCAAATAGTGTGCGACGAAGAGGACACGATCGGCTGACATGCATAGTACGTGCCCCAACAAAAGCAAACGGTGGTGGAAAATGATATGCTGGAGGTAGGGACTATTCGCACCGAGTACTCGGCAATCGTGCAGAAAGACTGCACGGACGGTGACAGTTTGTACTCTGCAGTAGCGCTTGAGACTGACATCAAAACAACGCCACAAGCATCTCAGGTCAATGAATGCAAGGCGAGCCTTTGTGATTCTTCTCTAAATGTTATCAAGATCGCCACTAGCCGCAACGCGACTCAAGAGAGAAATAAAACTATTCACTTGTTCCAGGCTGCCATCCGTATCGGTGAGCATAGGCACAGGCGCTTTCCAAAACGAAAGGGTAGAATACAGACCATATGTAGATGCCTCTATCGTTACGTGGTTCGAAGTTTTGGACGGCCAGTGCGCCGTCCCTAATGACGCGTCTCTTGACTCCCTCCAGTGCGGTGAAGAACAAAGAACGGTGAGAAAAGGCAACCTTGGTGTACTCAGCTGGTGCCAGCGGACGCAGAAGAAAGCCTGCCATAAGCTCCAACTCAAGCTAATGTTGAGTATACAGTTCCTTCACGATTACTACAAATTTGTCGGGTACATTGTTCCTTAGTAAACGGTTCTATAGTGATGAACTATCTAATGAACAAAAAGCGGCTAGAATGTCGAAGCACACCACCATCGTTAGTGTTCGGCGGACATAATGATGCTCGAGAATTTGACGCAGCGTGGAGATCTGGTCGATAAAATCTCGGCTGGCAGGAAAGCTAGAATGTTCCTCGCGAAACAAACTCCTTAGGGTAACTGAAAGTCTACGAAACAAGATGGTCACAAAACCTTGGAAGCGATAGAGATAAGGGAGATTACTCGATAGCCGTTGCATTCGCTACGGAAACACTTCTTGTAAATTGGGAACAGGACAGATTCGCCCAATGAGTCGTGAACATTCTCATAACTTCTTGAATAATGAGAGAATTTTGTTGACATTGTTCCCTCCATATCTCAATACTGCTGGTGGAAGCTTGTCAGGGAAGTAGACTTGTGGCGCTACCGAGTGTGGAATTTTCTCCCAATCTTCACTCCAGTGGTGTGGACAGGTCAGACATCACATTGCTGACAATGGATAGATCGTGGGGGGTTGGTTACCAAAAGTGGCAACGAGCGGTTTACTTAGTGAACACACGAGTTACTTCGCCTCTTCGAATTTTCTGGACAAACCGATAACCATTAGTAAGACTCAGTTTGTTGCAGACATAACACTGTATCGGGGTACCTTGCTTTCCTAATGACACTCCCAACTGCAAGTCCACTAAAAACAGCGATGGCTACCTTTGCTCATGGTAGGTCCACCGACAGTGCAAATTACATCGATATGTTTGGAGATTGAGTCCGGAAAGACAGGAAATGTGATCTACGGAATGTTGATAGGCGAGTATTTGTAATACAGTGCTACCGATCTTCTGTTGCTATACGATTTGTTGCAGCATACGTGAAAAGTCAACCACCAATATACTGTAGGCCAGTATGAAATAGATAATATTTGAAAGTAGTAACTGTTTGGCTTTGTTAGAATACTAATGCTGCCAAGCGTACCTCCATGTCCACAGTGTATGATCGCGGCCAAGATCTTTAATGGAATCTAGATGGATGAAATATCCAGCCAATAGCATCCAATTGTAGTTAACAAGCGTCCAGCTGGGCTTATTCAGATAAATTGCAATCAAAGCTGACTCAAGGCAGGAAGCAATGCGAGTTTCTAGGAACAGATGTGAACACTAACGTGAACACATGTGATAAAATTGGCTTGCACCTCCGCCCGTAGATAAGACTGAATCCGTCTTCAGATAGCCACAAAGAACTTAGGCTATTGATTAGGACAATGAACAACGATTTATCACGGGTAAACAAGTTGTTGCTTGACATATCCCGTAGGATGGCATGGGTAAAACCACAATATCCAAAGATATATGGGTTGTCCGATGTGTCGGAATATGCTTGGAACCGACTGGGATCTCATATTTTTTCTATTGCGCAATAAATGATTGCCGCAATAAAAAACATACAAAACCGATTTGTATTGTAAAGCCTTTAAAATATGTGAGTTGTTTGTTTAAGTGTCTATCGAATAAATGCGCCCCTGGATAATAGTAGTGTAGGTGGAAAGTGAATGTGAACGACGAGGCAACATGGCGACAGTAATAGATGATGTATTCCGTGAAAAAAGTAAAAACAAGAATATTCATTTCTGTACCGCCTCCTCAGATGTATGTGAAATATTAATCCGGCTTGAAGGGATAATTAAGATACTCTAAAGTAGCACAGTATAGGAAATGAAGTGTTGGGGGCCAAGGGCAAGATCCAATCGTTAATTGAAAATTTCCAAGGTGGGGGAGGAAACAACTAAGTTTGGGTGAGAGTTCCAGGGTTGCAAAACCCGAAGAGAAAAGTAATTCCGCCGGCATTCTAGGCGGCTCTACTGTTCATTCAATTTCTGAGAGTTATCTCTCAGATTGGTGTTATGGTTGCGTGTCAGTAAGTGACGGCATACGTGATTAGGGTCACCGAATATTTGGTAATATGAGATCGCCACGCAGCCTTCGGTAGAGTCCGTTGAAAACTCCCAGTGACTTTAGCCTTTGATGGTAGGACAAATTTCGTAGGCCCTTGACGTTCTTTGTGGCCATACGTTGTTGTTTCTCTAGCACTTCTAAGTCGCGCTTCAACTAAGACTGCCAAGCTTGGATAGCGTATTCAACATGAGGGCAACGTTAAAGTTGTGCATAATCAGGATGATGGATGAGTCAAAACTTCTGAATGCCTTCCGCAGCAGGCCTGTGTGGTGGTTTCCACTTTCGCAGTTGCTCCAGACTGTTTTAAACAGTTGAGATGACTTTGTAGGAGCACACCAAGGTTGCATTAATGGGAAGTAGTTTACAACATATGTGACCCAAGCCAGTACAAGTTGTCATGCCTATGGTGTAATTGAGCAGCACATTTGTCCACATTAAATTGCAGGGTATTTTGTACTGCACTTTGAAATCGTGCTGAGGTCGAGCTGGAGTTCTTTATGGTCGTCCATTTCCCTGATCGCTCGCCATATCATCAGCGAATAACAGCAAATCGGAAATAACAGCCCTCGCTAGATCGTTTATGAAGAACAAGAATAGGCGAGGCCCTAGCACCCAGACTTGTGGTACACAGGACTCCACCTCCGTTGCGCCGGACAGGGATTCTTATGCTCTCACCTCCTACCAAAATTTATGCAGGAAATTGTCTACCCAACACTGAAGTGGGTCACAGGTGCTATAGATCCAAAGTTTATGGAAGAAAATTCGATGGCCTGAGCGATCAGGCGCTTTTGTAGAGTCCAAGTAACTGACATCGACTCCTGCTCCACCATCAACTACTTCAGTCCAACCATTACGTGTAACTAAGGTTCGTAGTGAATGAGCGGTTTCGTCGGAAGCGGTGCTGCTCCGGGGCTATTATACTATGATTTTTCAGACATGCATCAGTGCATCCGCGATGACTGATTTTACAACTTTGGAAAGCACAGGAAGCCGCGTTATCCGACGGTCATTGGTTGGATCGGTGCGACCACCCCTTTATGAATATTAGTTATGACCCCTCGCTTCTATACTAGTGGAAGTTGGATCTCCTCTAGAAAGTGCTAAGAGCACCTTACCACTACGTGATACTCACCTGCATGGAGTCTATCAACAAGCGCACTGTACAACTGAGTGTTTTTATATCAAACGAACGGACGAATGCAATTAAACGCTGGCAACTATTTCAAGCATCGTAGTGACCAAATTTAGAAGAGAAACATGCGGCCGAACATACCTGCTCACAGAGTAGCTCCGGCTAAAAGAACAAAACAGATGGGAAAGCAGTAAGGATAGTAGAAATGATCGCAATGTAAGGAACTCATACCCGATTACAGATGGACTCCATGTATAAACCATAGGTATTACACCAAAATCGTAGTGACTGGAAATATCATGTGGTACATGAAATGATTACGTTATTTTTTATTGGTGGGTCGTTAATATTGGTAAAACGGTGTAAACTGAAGATGAGTAAAAACGGTAGAAGTGTCAACTGAAGGGGAAGCGACAACACCAAGGAGTCCTACATTGTGTCATGGTACATAAGGCTTCTGAACACTGGGGCGACCGGTTCAATTCTCTTCATCTAGGATGACAATTCACACTTTACTTACAATGACCTTTCGACGAGTTCCTTCATGCCACTACTGCCTGGCCAAAATGGAATGCCAAGCAGAAGGACACGACGGAGTTTGACGGTTGACAGATGTAATAGGAACGCGGTCCAGCCAGTATGGCGGGTCCACAGCTGTTAGACTGCCTTGTATACTCCCGGGGTTGTATACAAACACTTAAGCTAGCTAAGTGAAACTCCAATTACATGATGAAGGACTACGAAAAAACATCGAAAAGACAAGTAGGGTTTAAAAGGACTCGAAATATTGGTTGCTTGAGTTGAGTGTTCAGACGCACTGATGATGTCAACGCATCTGACGTTGAAACGTTTGAAAACTAGTTGCCAAGTTTGGCGAGCACAAAGATCACTGATCAGGAAGAGTTGTTTGCTGAGGTCTTTGGACTTGGAAACAACAGCGCTTGGATACGCTACGGATAAGCAACGATCACGGAGACAGTGGATGGCAATTCTGTCTCATAAAACTCTCCCGTCTGACGAATTCACTTTCTGGGCAAGGAAACGTCAAGAGAACCAGTTATGAGAGTTGAACAAACTAGTATGACTACGGACCTCCGGGCCCGGTGACGAGATCCTTTTAATGTTAGCATGTAAGTTCTGTAACCTGACCGCTTCGCCCCACAGTGGTGCGCAAAGGGAGGGAATGCCGTATAAAGTACATTTTGGTATGAAAAAGAAGGTTGAGGATAAGGTTCGTTTGGCGCATATTTCGCGACGCGCTTCAAGGTAGTGAGTCAATGTGATTCGAACACAGACCTTTGCTACACCCGGAACAACTTGATCGACAACGTGGCATTGTTTGGGACCGGCCATGAAGCAGCATTACTAGGTAGAGCATTGACCCGACCAAGATGGGAATATTCATGACGTAATTAGAACAAAGCATCTTGTACTCTGGTTAACATCGCATCTCACTTGACTACACACCGTAAGATTGAAGGAATCATTAGTGATTCAAGTAGGGACACAAGTCCTCAGGCTCCGTTTGAACAACAAGAAAGGAATATCTTGACAACATATAGCCCTTATGGAAAACTAAAAAGGAATTCACACAAATAACGTGAGCCCCAGAGCTAGCAAACGCGAAGCACGGTTTTTCAAAGCCAAATGGAACACTTAATGAACTGGCTACCATTCGCCATTTGAGAGTAAAAGATTAATATTAATATTAATACCCCAAGTCTCACATGGTCACGGTATATGTTAAGAGTTCACTCTTATGCCTGTGAACTTTAGTTGAAGTTGTTAGGGGTTGCTGCAACAGATTAATTTATACAACCGCTTTCAAAGTCAATCGAACGCACACTAAATATAATAACAATGTGTCAGCTGTACGCCGTAAAGGCGCTTCGCTGCCGCGCGACCACCACCAGTCGCGCGCGGGCTGAGTATACCGCGAGGACGCCCACCCATACACGGATTCGAATCGGTGACCTTATGGTTGCAAAACCAAACGTGCAGACCACTCGGCCACCGGCCGAGCTCAAATTGAGGGATAGGAGTCGATTGTGATGTAGGTCCAATACAGCGCTGTCAAACATCAGAATGTGACTGTTGAGCAGCCCCCTGGAGGGCTGAGGTGTAGTGCATATACTGCGGCATGACTACATGGTATAAAGAGCAAAAGAAATTTCAAATAGATGTCCCAAGATACAGGTGCCATCGTCGTTCAAATGGGGTAAGGCTACGCCAGCGCGCACTGCACAAACACAAGACTTCACTTCTAAATAAAACACTAGAAATCAATCCATTCGTACGATGGACGCTTTAAATGAACCAACAATAAGCCGTCAACTATTGTGACAAGTTGTCCGTGACCCGGTGGCTTGGGGACACAGGCGTCGGCAGCTGTTATTTCTACGAGTAGGAACTCAGTCGTGGACGGCAGTGTTACGGTCGGGTAGGCGGGCAACAATTAACACTAATTTGCTTCAGCTAAGGTTCACGTGACCAATTTGGTCCAGATTCACACCAACATGCATCGCGGTCCACATTGAGATTGGAGGTGGCAAGCCATTCATACAACGAGTGCTTCGAAATGAGCCACAACTGCTCAGTCAATGTTGTGACAAGCGTTGTCCGCGACTCAGTAAAAAAGCAATAAGCGTTTCGGCTAGCACCGCAACATCCCGATTTCCAGTCACAGTTCTGCTATCTTTGTCTGATGAGTGCAACAAATACGAAACCCGTCGTGATTGCGATATTACGAGTAGACAAAATCTAACTTACCAACCTAAGGTAAGGGGCTACGTTGCCCTGTACACCGGAGCAACATGCAAGTCAGTGAACAGTAAGCGGCGTTATATCACATGTAGTAGCGTAGTCACGTCGGTCGTTGCCGTCCCGCGTAGCTCATTCGTTTTAACCACAGACTGACAACAGCCGAGTTGCGCGTTCGGGCCCTACCAGGGTCAGATGGAATGTGTACTGCTGACGATTCCCGATAGTATAAAACGGCTGTATAGTGCTTTTCCGGGTGTGTGATGTATGTCTGATGAATTTCTACCTACACCATTTGTCTGTTTCAGATATGGCCTCAGTCACCGAGTTAATCGAAGTTCACAGTTCAAAGTGAATCGCGGTTGTGACCGAGGTTATGCCACACAATTAATTCACACAACGAGTGTTCAAACGAATCAACAACTAGATCTCTAGGTGCAACTAGAATATGCATTCAGTACCTGTCAGTCACATTCCACAAAGTACGATGTTCGAAGGATCACACGTCAAAGCGGCGACCGTAAACACCGCATCGGAGCAGCTGAGGACCACGTAACACTTCCTTAGTTATCATAAAGTGATGTCCAGTACCTACTTGCAACTAGACTGATCAAGAGTCTAAATTAGCTTGTAACATTTGCCGCAGATGTTAATTGTGGTGCGTGATAGCTTAGCGCTAAGATGTCATGTCATAGGCGAAAAAACCAGTGGATCGAATGTTGGTCAGACCATCACCGCCTGGCAAAGTATATGATAAGGGTGGACAACACCGAAATTTCGACCAACTACCTAAATTACTTGCCACTCGTTAGTGTAATCCCCGGCATATCAATGAGTTGGTCACTTAGGTTCCAGTCTATGCCTCTTCAACACACCTAGACCCTAAATGCTTGGCTGCAGTTTCACTCGGCCTGAACAGTACCGCTAACAAATACTCCACTAGGTCCTGTTTAGCAACACTATAACCAGTAATAAATTCCCCCAGCATGCATATCTACGGTACATAAAGTTAAAAACTGTCGGAGAGTGGAGTTGGTGCTCACCACACTAATTGCCACGCAATTCAACTATTTTGCGCGAGATGTCATCATTTGACCGACAGTCTGCCCACCAAGTTCTGGGAAACTAGAGTGAAGTATTTGAATGTAGATTTACTGCAGAAAATAAGCTCTCGATACGGTCTGTTACAGCTTTTCCGTGTGATAGACCAACGAGGACAGACCTTCCGTGTAGAAAAGAAAATAAAAAGCCACCAGCAGTACGCCGGTACGCTGTACCGACGCTTCGCTGCAGCGCGACCACCACCAGTCGTGCGAGGGTCGCCAGGTCTCAGCGTAGACTCGAAACCGTGTCCTCGGATTAAAAAGCGGGCTTGTGATCCTTAAGGCGGGCCATCGCAGATTAGCTCATGTCTGATGGGAACACCGCGTGAGCAATGAGCGTGTTCGGCGTCGCGTATTTGGTGCAGGAAGAGCTAGTGAACCGCTCAGCGCCATTATATCACGCACCAGGCTCCGAGGTCTTGGCCACGTGTTGCGCATACCAACACACCGACTCCCGCGATGTGGATTGTTTGCGCGCCGGGGGTGGGGGTGGAAAAGGAGGAGGGGAGGTCAAACGATGACTTGGTAGAGAGAAATGAAAACCTTCGGAACTGGCGTCAGTTGGTGCATCCCGAGTGCCTGGCTGGGATCCGAAGGACGATGAACATGCTTGGATGGACACACTTGCTGATATGGTAAAGAGCCGGTCCGCGTGGCGTGTGTTTTGAGTTCATTTGTCTACCCCCTCCCTTTTAGATTCCCCCTCCGATTTCGAGCTATTACGAATTGTATAATAAAATATTTACGATTATATTATCAGTTTTTGAATTTCTCTTAGTGTAACTTTTTGTATCAACTTTTTATTGCGGCATATTAGCTGAGGTGTGTTTCTCACCCTCAACTAACATGTATTGATTGATTGATTGCTACATGACAGTTACATAACCAGATGGGAGGTGGAGGTGCGGGGGAAACCTATCGAAGGACTACCCCGCATGGAAGCAGGTCCCCGGAAGACGGTTTCACGAATGACCGCATTGTTTCACGTGTTTTTTCTTATCCTACTTCATTGTGCACTGAATCCGTTGTGCTCCTGGTTCCTAGTTACTTCACTACTTAAAGATCTTTCTCATTAAATTATTCCTTAGATCATAGCCTCGCTCTTAGTTGTGCGGCATTTCCTCGATATCTCTACACCAAGAATCGGATAACTATTGCACACTTTCTTAATCACCCTGTCTTTGGCATCTTCTATAAAACAAAGAGCCACCGACTAAGTCTTGACTTTGCAGTGAATAGGCGCTTATTTCTTTGTCTACTTATCCATTTAATTCTCCATTCCCAACCTTATCTTTTCCGTGCATAGTCACGCACGCCCTAACTCTCCACCTACAAGTGAAGGCTAAAAGGAATGCAACTGAGCCCACCCAGCATTTCAACCATCCGACAGCCCAAAACACAAGTCAATTAGTTCAACCCCATAATTAGACCAAGGAATGTCTAGACACTACGCTGTGCCTTAACTCCTTACGATGTGAATACTGCCTTTATTATCCTTATAAAGCAACGAGTTGGATGATCCACTGGAGTTACCTTAACATAGTATTTTCCTTATTTTCGCAACTCTTGCTACTCACAAATAGCTCCAACTGTATTACTCCAGTCTAGTAAGCAAGATTGTGTAGTACCCATCTGATGTTGATTGGTGAATCTAACCGTTACATCCTTTTCATACTCCCTCCCCCCATCAAACCGCTGCCATTATGGCACTACCAAGTTGCACCGAAAACAACCAAATGAGAATTCCCGCGAACTGGTAGCATACGGCGACAAAAGTCCCAGATGAAAATATTCGCAAATACTTCTTTATTGAGAACCTGTAAAAACACAAACAATTGACAGCCTCGCATGCCTGAGCATGTTGCAATGTAAATATGATCCGTCTTTTTGTGGGCTCGGTTTCTCGTACCACGAGAAATATACCCTAGTATCTACAAATCATTGCTGTTTCTCCTTTTACGCCTTTCACTAACACCATCCACACACTGTAGAATCTATATAACGCCAACGGTCATTGTTTTCTTTCTGTTGACGGCTTTCTGGGCCGTGTTGTACTTCGAAGTTAAGTTGGAGTGTTCATGGTCAAACTTTAAGGGTAATCCCTGAGGCAAAATACTAATAAATGCAACACTGCAACTGTTACTAGGTCCGTGGAGGAGGCTACCAACTAACGTTAACAACGCTGTTTAACACCCATGCAATGATCGAACCAGGTACATTGAATTAAGGAGAAACATAATATATATTTATTCGTATCTTTTGTCGTTAGTGCAAGTCCACCGAGTGTTTCGGATCTCGAGGAACCGTGTAGACGAATATCGGTTAATGGAAATCCGGTTTCACACCGAAGACCTGTTAAACATAAACAGTTCAAGAACATACATCGACAGCAGTGATGTCTGTTCACATCAGCGGTGAAAGGAGGGCGGTTTTACAAGTCAACCTTGGCAACAAAGCCGATTTAAGATCACGTGCAAATCGAAGCGATTTGGCCAGGTGACGCTAAGGACACAATAGGGTAATGCGGCGGTAGCGTCTGGTGCACTGCCGCAGGCAGTGTACGCTGAGGTCACGCACTATGCAGCAAAACGAGTTCGGAGACCAGTGGATTCTAACATGTGGGAAGCAGTCAGGGGACTTGCGCACCTGAAATAGCCAAGTATACAACACAGCAAGCGAGTTAATGAATCTGGATGTGGGGATGGTGCACTCCCTAATGGGTTTTACGTCCATCGACCAGTATAAAAAATGGAAGTGAACACCGAGTGCCAAGCGTTGGTGGAAATGTGTCCCAATGAAATAGATAGTTGACGGAATACGAGATGAGCGATAACCAAAGTAGGCTAGGCAAAAGCGGCGGATGTGGTTACCTCGATGGTTAAACCACTCCGACAAGCAGTTTAAAGGAGAACAGGGGCACCGGTTGGCTACTTTTTGCCTAATATTGGAAACTAAAGACAATGCCACCGAATCATTCTGAGAAATAAAGTAGCTTAGCACGGGCACTCCATAAGTGGCAAATGCGGATCCACCGAGGATCAAGTGAAAGATTTGATAGGCATCAGGCTAACACGGTAGGTAATCGATTGGGCCAGGGTACGTCATGGTGTGGTATGGGAAACCGGCAAAATTAACAAAATGCACCCACGGTCGACCGCGTTCGCACCTATATCGCACAACATGATAGAAAAAACACGTAACTTTTGGAGTCGCAAGTAACTGGCCGCAACTGAACCTTCAATGGGCTTTGTAATCACATTCATGCAACGAACAAGCTCTTCGTCACCATTTTAAGCCATGTATTATTCGGCTTCGAAGCGAATACTTAGGGTTCGCAGCCTCATAATCCAACTGCAAAATCTTGCTTTTTGTTTCACTCCTTCGTAGTTGCGCGGATGTTGCACACACTACTACCTACCACATACCACTACCTATTACGACTCCCTCCATTTTGCTTCGATTGGGTAAAGCAGGTCTTTGAGAGACCCTGCAGCCACAACCTATTATTGAACGCATCGGAGACATCGTCACCGCGATTTAGAAGCATTAAGTTGTCATTCATCATTGGTGTCTATCAGTTAGTGCTTATCAATAAACCAACTGGCGTCTCATTGTACAAAACGCAAAACCGGGACAGATTACGCTTAGGTTAAGCATCTTCCATCCAGGGACCACCAATTGGGCGCGTACGTTTGTCAATGATGCATTTGACTAGCAGGGAATACCATGCAAACGGTAGCAGCCAAATGGTGAGAAGAAAGGATAATATGATCGATGGACCGAGATGCACTAATACATACGGTTTTCCTAGAGACAAGGAGCAAGATGGACTATACCGCTGACTGGGGGTCCATTTGAGGAACTATGGTGATGCTCGCGCAGCACCTGACCTCTTGCTCACAACTGTTGATTTATCTACTGAACGGGTTTGAACCTAGATCACGTTGATGTATGTTCGGATTGTTGTTGTATATGTTGTTCGCGTTTGCCACTACTTTGCTTTCTTAGTTTACCCATCACCACACTACACTGAACATGACGATGAAATTAAAACAAATGGGTCAATTGCATTTTGGTGTTCTGTTCATGGCTGGGCAACTGGCGTAAACTGAACCGGAAGGGTAGGAACCGATTGCCGAATTCAAAAGAAGCAAAATACCTGTGCCGGCAGACCAGTGCCAAGCGAAGGACTCCAAATTTAGAGCTAATGGATGTGCGGTTAGAAGCAAGTTGCAGTATAGTGCAGAGTTCCGAGCGAATTTTACAGTTTTCTTTTAGCTTTGAATTCTATTGCTCCCAATAGTGTACAAAAAACCAACTTAGATTGGTCAGTATTTCCATTTCACGAGTTTCTCCCTGATACAACGTAAATCATGTCTTGTCAGGATACTGTTTTATCATCCCACTTGATTTACACCCCAGACATACTGGAATCATCGGATACTCCTTTCCAAGCTAGATCGCCAACTATTTCCTTCAGCGGCAATTGGTGGTCAGAGTTCAGAGCTCCTTCTCTGGCCCCATACAAGTTGAATGTGGCCTCCCTCAAGGCTCGGTGCAAGGTCCCTGATTGTTTTCGGTATTTATCAATAGCTTCATACAGGCAATTACATCTAACTTACTGCTGGTCGCCGATAACGTCAAGATTTAGCGCAAGGTTCAGGGGAATACTGACCAGCAATTGCGTCAGAGTGTTCTAGACAGGGCACATTAGTGGTCCATCCAAAATTCATTGCAGTTCAACGTGAGTAAATGCAAGGTGCTCTCCATACACCAGAGAAACCACGGTTACAGGCACGGAACGCGCGTGCTGCAGCGAGATGCCATCGAACGTGATTTGGACGTACTGGTTCAGGATGCACTGGTTTGTTTCAGGCAATCTGCGATGGCTTCAAGACTGGTAACCAACATGTGGGCCTGTGACGATGGGCATCCGGACAGATAGATCGCGCTATTTTCCGGCAGATGCTTAGTGCGTATGTTCGTCCTCATGTCGCATATGCAATTCAAACCTGGCACCCATGGCTAAAACACGACCATAGTGCATTGGAGCATCCCCAAAGTCGAGCATCAAAGAATGTTATTGGAATGCACCATCTTACAAACGAGGAGAGGCGGGAAGGATTGTGGGTGTTCAACGGACGTTACAGCCGCTTACACGGTGATTTCATAATGGTGTACTTAATTCTGCACGATCCACACCATGTGCACCGTTCTTCCTGCAACACAGCAGTAATATCAACTTAATAGGTCATTCACAAAAACTGTCAGAAATTTACAGCCTTTTGGATTGCCGCAGGAATTTATTTTCCGTCCGCGTGTGTCGCTCTTGGAATGCGCTTGTAGAATCGGTCATTTTTGCACCATCATCATCAACAGCAGTACATCAGCCATTTGAACTGTTGCTTCGCTGCCATACAACCATGAGGACCTATGAAATAAAGAATAAGAAGAGGGAGAGAAGGGGGACTTAACTGAAAACCTTAATGCCCTAAGCAAAGCAAGGTCAAGGCGCCTACACCTTGCGTAGACAACATACCGTCACAAACAGCTGGCCATCGTGCAAAGATAAGGCGGCATCGGCGAGACAGCTTCCTTGCGGCTTTCACTGCCACGCGTCATAATCAGCCATTACCCCGCAGATAACTTAGCACCAAACACACTTGAAATAGGTAATCCGATTAGGAGACAGCAGCAGGTGTCTACTGCGAGCCATGTTCTGTAACGTCTCGAGCCAAGCACAAGGCGAGTTACGTGGACTCCAGCCTGGAAGGCGAGACGGACCAACGGCACCCAGTTTGGTCGTCAGTGACTTCATTTCCCGCTGCCAAGTCAACTTCTGTCCACCTCGAGCCTTGCGCCACCCTACACCTGGCAGGCTAAACAAGGCCCTCCTAGGTAGGCGGGGACCAGGCATACGTAGCACGTGCCCGAGCCAACGCAACTTATTCAGTGCTATCTGTTGGTCTAAGGAGCTAGCATGATTATCACTACCTAGTACACGCCTACGCACATCATCGTTGCGGACACGCTGGTGCCATCCGATACCAGCAATGCTTCGCAGACAATGATGATCAAAGACTTGAAGGCGCCTCAGATCTTCAGACCGAAGGGATTAAGTTTCACTAATATAGAGCAGGACAATCCTCACTGTGGCCTTGTATACACGGCCTTTCAGAGGGAGGGAAATTTCCCTCTGTCGCCAAAGATGCCGAAAGTTCAAGAAGGCAGCTCTGGACTTTGCAATGCGTGAGCTCACGTCAGTTTCTATGCGCCCATAATTGCTGATGCAGCTGCCAAGATAAGTGAATTGACCAACCACCTCGATTTCATCGTTAGCAAGCGTCAAGGGGTCATAAAGTGGCTAGTGGTCCTGCAGCAACACTTCGCACTTTGAAGGTGCGAAGTGCATAACAAATAATGGGACCACTACAGAGAGGCTATTCAGGGTCAATTGGGCCGCCCCGACATTGTCGAAAAGCAAGAGGATATCGCATGCATAATCTAGAGCAACTAATCTTTCACCTGGCAGCACTTCAATGCCTACATCGTGAGATTCCGCAAGGAAAAACTCCATGATAGAATCCAAGACGAAATTGAACAAAAATGGGGAAATCGGACAACCCTGACGCGGCCTGTAATGTTCGAGTATAGAGCACGAAGGATGTTCACATATTTCGTGGGAACACCTTTCCGCGCAAGTATTTCGAACATAATCGATCGATCGACTGAATCGGACGCACTGTTAAAATCGAGGAACACAGCTATTGTCGGTCTGCGGTATGCCTGGCGCTGCTTTAGCACGTGCCGCGGAGTGAATATATGGCCTATACAGCCACGTCCTGGGCGGAAACCTGCCTTTCTTCCTTAATCCGAGATTCCCGTTCCACAGTGAGCCGACGAACGAGAAATGAGGTCAGTACTTTTGTCACAACTGGCGTTAGGCTAATACCCTTATGGTTAGAACAGTCTGTGCGACTGCCCTTTTTGTATATTGCCACTATAATCGATTCGCTCCAGTTAGCCAGGACACTCTTCCTTCCAGGTACATTCGAATTAGAAGGTCAGTGTTTTGCAGAGGACCTTACCTCCATCCTTAAATAGTGCAGGTGGGAGGGAATCCAGGCCAGCGGCACGAAAACGATTGAGGGCAGTGATCGCGTTTAGGACCTCGGCCTCAGACGGAGGCTCTAAACTAACCGTCCATGGCTCGTCCTGCATTACCTGAGTAGGAAGAGGTCCAGGAGCAGGGGGCCAGCTGAACTGATCTTGAAAGTGTTCCGCCCAACGAGCCATACGGCGCTCCTTATTGTGTATCAGCGTATCCGCGCTGTCTCTGATTGTCTTACTGACGCCTGGTTTTCTGGGACCAGTGCTGCGGATTAGCTGGAAGAGCTTGCGGTAATTGCCTACTGGTCCTGCACTCCTCCATTTCTTGAGCCCGACTGGTCCACCAGACTTCGGCTGAATATCCTACACCTAAGGTAGCGGGGCGAATTCAGGGAATCGCGCCCATTGGGAGAAGGACCTTGCATTTTGAAAGAGCAAAACAAAATCCAAAACAACTGACAGACAGTGGTAATCTATTTAGTGCTGCTTGGCACGTTTCGGAGCTGTCACAGCGTGCTGAGCGTAAAGCCTCGACTAATGGGAAGTATGACATACTGAGACAGACTTTAATTCCTTCGACTATTTGGTCTACTGTGAAATTCCTTCTATCCCCCAAGCCACTGTCTTCGGTCAGACAGCGCTATACTACCTCTATTTTCTTCGTAAGTAGTGAGCTAACGTCGAAAAAATAACAGAATATTGTCAGTCACACGCCGTAACTGCGCTTAGCTGCCGCGCGATCACCAACAGTCGCGCGTGGGCTGAGGATATCGCGAGAAAGCCGGACCCTACGCGAATTCAAACAGGCGACCTTATGATTGCAAACCAGGCGTGCAGACCACTTGGCCACCGGCTGAACGAAGCTGAGCATTATGATTAAACTTGTACCCTTTCGCGCAAACGTGTTTGTTTGCCCTGTAAGGGGCTTCAACAAACCTGCCAGATATCTGTCTAGTTCGTGGGTCGGAGAACTGATGCCATGCACAATGAGCCGAATGGGGACGTTGGACTTATGGAGCCTCAGTAGCTCATAGATCCTCAGCGAGAGCGTTGATTTCGGGTACGTATTGTGACATTTACCCGGTCCTAGGTAGTGCTTCACAGGCCCAAGATAGTTGTAAACCTCCGTTTGATTCTTATTCATTACCGACAATACCGTACTTTTTTCAATTCCTTTGTAGGACCCTGTGTCTATCGGAAGAAGACACATATGGGTCAGATATTAAACTAAAGAAGCAACCAGTCACTGAATCGCAATAACAGCTGTATCCAAAGCTTCTTCAGAAAGGCGGAAACATAGTGTTGCACGACGGGATAGAGAAGGAAGAAAGAGAACCATCTATACCAAATACTGCACAACAACGGATACCCAAGAAGAATACTGAAGAAAAGATTGCCTCTAAAACAGAAAGTAGTGTTTCCTTACAAGAAGAAGTCGTTCGAAATGACAGCGAGATTGCTAAGAACTAATAGAATCTTGGTAGCCCACAAACCAAATGCTACCATGAGACACTGCTCTCAAGACCGAAGCACAAGATCAAACAGAGCCATCAGAACGATGTCATGTACAGGATAAGCTGCCAAGAATGTGACAAAGATCAGATTTGGAAGGAAACTTTCAACACGGATCACCAAACACAAAAGGGCCATAAGGAGACTTGACCCACATCCATTGGTTTTCATGCATGAAGATGAAGAAGTCAACTACTTTAACTTAGAGAGAATTCATGGAGGCATAGTATTTGACACCCAATTTAAGCAATCGAGGCGTCTATATAAATGTGAGGTACGCGGGATTACGGATGAGAAATCACAAACTTAATCCACCAAACCTAAAGGGAACAGAACGCCAGCAAAGCGCGTCGGAAGACGACGTCAACCGCAGAAATATACGTGCAAACCTTAAGACGCACGAATCAGAGGGATCAACTCTGATGGTCACGTGGCAGTCGAATAACCAGAACTCAGACTGACTCGCTTGACGATCGATCAAGGACACGACTACACGACGCACACTCACGATTCGCATCGCGCCGCTCCGCTACGTAATAGCGCATTGGTGATGTCAGTTCGGTTGGTGATGAAACAGTTGCAGCAAAACTGCCGAGTTCAGTGAACACACCGAGCACAGAGATAAGGATTAATTCGAAGGACATTCGGACGAATGCAATGTTACCACCACCCGGTGTGCACAGAACATGTCCAACTTATACCATAAACAAATATGAAACCAATCAGGAAAACATGCAAGCACTACCGTGTGTATCTGCGCCGACGGCAATTAAAACGCGGGTGAATACTTTGACGGCGACAAAGATGTTAAAATTCGGCAAAGGTGTTCGGCACAGCTGAGAAGTAAGTCGCGCATAATAGATTACTCGTCGGAGCAAAACAGGTGCAAACTGTTTGTGTGTTCTATACACCGCAATCGGTTCGCATATGGAATACCAAGGATAGTTTGTAGGTCGAAAGTGCATCAGTAGGAGCCGGAACCTCGCATCGACGCTTCGCTGCCACACAAGCACCACTGGATGCATGCTGGCAGGAATACTGCGACATCGCCGCCCATACATAGATTCGAAGCTGTTAACCAGTGGATTTCAAGCTCAATTTCTGAACCATCAAGTTACGGACCAGAAAGTTTGTAGGCGGTGATATGGTGACGATGAAACCATCGGATTACAAACCACAGTACATCAAGTAATGCTTTCGGGCGTATAGTGTGCGCAACTTGCAACAAAAAAAACAGGTGAATTAGGGCAAAACGACGAAATTTTTTTTCAAGAGACATCAATTGAGACTTACGCCTTTTCATCGTAGGAGCAGCAGAAGCCTCCGGAATTGCGATGATCCGTACAACAGTACCGTTCAAACGGTTGATTCGGATCGTCTGGACAGACGAAGTAGTTGTAGGTTCGCATTGTCCGTGTGGATTCATCGTACTCGGTGCGCAGGCCTTCACACACAGTGTGATCATCTAAGTATGAGAAAAGAAGTAAATAGAGAGGCGTAGATTCACTCACTCGAACTGCACAAACACCAAAACACCATGATATGTTGCAAGTGGCAGACTGGTGAGCTGTGGTCATTAGGGATTTCACCTGACAACAAAAGTTCGTCTCACCAGTTTAGTTCAGCACAGTCGAACAAAAGCATTAGCAGCAAGCCGGTAAGCAGTAAGGACGCTTCGCTGCCGCGCAACCACCACCGGTCGCACCTAGACTAAGGATACTGCGAGGGTCGCTCTGCCGCTACACAGGCTCGAACCCAAACCGCCAGATTACAAGACAAGCTTGTTACCTTTAGACCATGGGCCGAGCACCGAAGTGTGGTGAAAACAGTTGCCACGACCCACATAGAGAGAATAACAATAAATAACAACATCAAAATAGTGGTGATGAATGTAAATAGCGTGGAAGCAAATGGAAACAAGAAGGTGCGTTAAGCTAATCAAAATGGAACGAGAATGAACAACTAGACGCAAGAAACCGAATGCAGTAACACCACTGACTGCGCTGTGTGAAAGGATCTCGAACTATTGGTGTGGAACGTCCCGAGGCTCCCATCCACGAAGACGGCACGCACCAGCCTAACCAATCGATTTCTTCAAGCCTCAATGCCACGTCATGGATTGGTCACCTCGCGGTTTTGCCAAACTTTGTGCGATGCAAGATATGGCTGCTCCATGTTCGCGTTTCACTTCAATTTTGCGATCGATGATGTCCGATGAAACGCTCTCGAGAGCATTCAGGGTTGTGGTGTAGAGCTTCTTCCAGACAACCCGGTAACCGAGTTAGATTATGCTGATGATATTGCCTTGCTTGGTGCAGACGCGCAGAATACATAGGCCCTTCTAAACCGCTTGGCAACTGAAGCACCAACATATGGAGTAACCTTTGCCCCACCGCAATGCAAAGTCCTGGTCCTGGATTGACACCCACCTGCCCCAGCGTTCACTCTTCAAGGTACGCAGCTTGAACAAGTGGACAATTTTGTTTACCTGGGTAGTAGTGTCTCTACTGATGGTAGATGATGGAAGAGAAACTTCCCTCTTTACTGCCAAGGCCCGTTCGGTGTTTGCCAACCTGAGGCGTCTGTGGCGACGCTGTGACGTTTCACTATTGGCAAAAAAAGGAACTACAATGCCTGTGTTCGCGCGAGGCTGCTGTATGGGAGTGAGTCATGGCCGATTCCTGTGAATGACTTGCGTTGGATTTCAGCCTTTGACAATGGACGATTACGGAGAATTGCTCGGGTGTGGAGGATGAACCACGTTTGAAACGACCATGTTAGACGTGGTGTCTCGGGTAACACAGGACTTACACTTGACAGACTGGTACCGTTGTCAGTTCATTATTGCCACTCTCAATCAGCATGCTTAGGATAGTCTGGAAAAGCACCAGGCGCCAGGGTTTAGACCTTTTGGGTCTCGTCAGTGGTGCGCCTCCCAGCAGACCGCCGCCGGGTTACGCCCCCATGACTTCTGGATGCCAGCAGCTAGTGCCACTTCGCCATGAGTGACAGCCGCGAACCTGCGTGATTGTCAGTTGACTATGATATAGCCGGCTCATCTTCCGCTGCATCAAATGAGATGGCTGGGCAATGTTTTGCGCATGTCACACGAACGGCTGCCCCGACGCGCTCTGTTCGCTCGCGCACAAGCAGACTAGAAGAAATGGTGCGGTGAGCAGCCCGTCACGTTGCGACAAATGCTAAAAACACTGACTTCTAGTGTAATGTCATAGCTCCCGTGAGTCTTTCGGAGATGGCGCAGAATCGGGCACAACGGAAAATGTGTACAAATGTTCGTCTTGATTTGCTTGACTTACATCGCAAATATTAAACAGATAAAAAAAAGAAGGCAAACAAGAATAAAAAACAAAAAACACTTTTTGTAACTTTCATCCCAGTTTCTTCTTGGTGGACTCTGTAATTATCACTTAGAGTTCAGGCTTTGCGCCGGCTCTATGATTATCTAATAGACCTCTGCTGATTATATATATATATATATATATATATATATATATATATATATGTATATATATATATATATAAGGTGGAAGAGCAATGTGCATTCCGTTCGGGCCGTAGTACCATAGTTATGATGTTTGCGGTTCGAAAGCTGCAGCAGAAGTGCAGAAAACGACACCAGCCATTGTACTTACTGTCTGCTGACTTTCAATAAATCAAAGGCAATGCTGGTCTTTCGCAAAGCAAATATTCCCAGTTCATTAATATGATTTCACTAAAGCATTTGATATGGTGAACCTTGAGGCACTGTGGCTGGTGTTGGCCAAGTTTGGTTGCCCGAGTAAGTTTATTTCAATGTCTGCACAGTGGTATGCGGGCAAGGGTGCAGCTGAGTGGAGAGACCTCGGATGACTTTACAGTTGTCTCTGATGTAAAGCAAGCCTGTGTCTTAGCTCCTACCCTGTTTAAAATTTTGTCTTTGCCTTTGATGCCGCTTGTGCTTACGGTGTTCGTGTGGAGCACTGTATCGATGGTGGGTTGCCGAACATCCGTCGTTTCGGTGCGAAAAGCCTAGTCTGCGAGACAAATATATGTATGCTGCTGTTCCCTGAAGACTGTGCGTTGTTTTCACACAGCGCGGATGAGTTGCAGCACAAGACTAGTGCTCTGGCTTCGACAGCGGCCAAATTCTGGCTCAGCGTCAGCACGAGCAAAACTGTCCGTCTCTCAGCCTTCACCGGAGGTGCAATCTTCAATATTGCCAAGAATCAGCATTGGTGCTGAAGTATTGGACATCACCTCCTGCTTCTGCTACCATGGGAGTGTGATGTGGACTGACCAGCAATTACACAGTGAGCTGCGTATCCGCCTCTCGAAGACAGCGGTGACATTCGGGAAACTAGAGTACCGAGTGTGGAACAACCACTAGCTTACCATTGGCAAGAAGCTGATGGTGTACAAATCCATGGTGCTGTCCGTTCTTCTATACGGTAGCGAAACGTGGACGATGTACCGGCGGGATATGCGATATCTCGAGCGATTTCATCAACAGTGTTTGCGACGGATTCTGCGCATCTGATGGAGCGACAGAGTTGCAGGCACAGAACTGTTAAGCCTAAGTGGAATGTATGCGGTGGACTGCAAATATTTGCTGAGACACTCAAGGTAGATCGGTTATGTGTGGCGTATGGAATTGACGCGGATACCGAAACAACTATTCTATGGTCAGCTGAGTGTGGGGAAGCGGCATGTGGAAGACCGAAGGATACCAGGACACGGTCAAAGTGAGCCTATCACCTCCTGATGTTGACTGCAGATCATGGGAATCGAGAACGGTTGATCAGCATGCATGGCGGGATCTGATCACGAAGGCCGTTGCCGAAGTGCAAGAGAAATTCCTCGTGCACGCACAGAAGAAGCGGTAAGTGCGGAAGCGACAGACGCCGATGGGATGTACTTCATCGACCTCGAGCGCATGGTGCTGTAGCACATGCGGTCGCAAGTGCTTGAATCAGGCAGGCCTAGTGAGTCACGAGCCAGGCCACTCTGGACCAGCATGGAAACGACGACGGGTCCTGCAGAGAACGTAGGCAGAACCGGCGCAGCGTTTGTAGGTACGCTGCATTTGATTTACTAACCGCGTGTTTGAGTGTTGAGTTTCTTTATTTCAGGTGGTGGGTTGCTATTGTGTCTCAATGCAGTTTTCCCTCGTTTTAACGTTCACCTGAACTGGCACACGTTGTTCAAGCTAATTAAGGTCAAGTTCGGTAACATCTTCGAATTTGTGGCATTTTTAGAATATACTTTCTGACATCTTGCACTTACCGTGGATTTGTTGGTAACCAATTTATTATTTATGTTTATTTAGCGTAGATTTAGGTCAGCATTTCCGTATGCTATGGTCGACATATATTATTTGCTGCTCGCAGTTCAAGTGATTGGCTGTTGCTTGACATCCCCGGTATGGTTGCATTTGATGTGCACGTTGACAAGGCATCTACCTGTCTATCACCTACTATATCGTATATACTGCCTCCAGGAGACAGTTGTCGTTGTTGGAGTGGACGGGATGCATGGTCCTTGTGGCAGTGCTAGGCTCGAAGAGTGGTCCCATGCACTCAGTTTGGAGCGGACTACAGTCCAGCGACCGCATTGTGTGTCCCTGATTCCCCAACTACAGCGTGCTTGTGTTTGTCTGTGAAGGAGTGTGGGCCGGGGTTGTGGGTGGTGAAGCGCAAGCCACTCATGGTCCCTCTGTAGGCGCAGGCGGCTTGTGGTTGTCCGATGGAGACCACAGTGACAGGTAACTCCGGAACCGGATGCCGCCAATCACATTATATATATATATATATATATATATATATATATATATATATATATATATATATCCCTGGTGCAGGGACGGCGTAAAATGGACGCCGAGGAAGCTGGTTAACGGGCATATAGATGACATGAGTTGGCCAACGTAAGAGAGTACGATGCTGCAAACACTCGAGTGAGGCATCCTTAAGTTTCTTGGCAACACAAACTTGCGGACCACAGTATTGCTCACCCGATGCTCCCATCAGACGTGAAAAATGCCCCGTAAGTACCGGTGGTCAAACACAGTCAAGAGTTCAATGTCTTCACTGGGAACTGGCCAGGCATCACCGCACGCTATCGGCTCGCAGTGAGCTCAACGAGATGCAATGTCGCACGATAAGCGGATTTTAGTGAGGGTTAAGTTGGTACGCAAACCAACACGTATTGCATTCTTGGATGAGTTACATTGGTTTAGCCAAACTAGTTGGCGGCAATAGGACCCAGGCCAAAAAGTCGAACCCTGGGACTCGAAGTGGAACAAAATGGTTGCCAGAAGTTTTCCTGACTCCAGATGGGGAGGAATTGGTCAAACTCATGAACCAAAGAGCCGCATTGCTCCAATGAGAAGCCGCACTTATGAGGTCTTAAAAAACAGCAACCAACATTGATCTGCTGGCAGCAAATTGCGTAATGTCATCCTTAATCGAAGGTCGTTTGCGAAAGCGGCGCCTAACCAGAGCACGCACATAAATTCAGGGTGTGGGAAGCGTGCGAAAAAGAAGTCGGACAAGAGTTGATCGATAAAGCAGTGTGATTGACACACGAATAGCGGATGAGCAGTTCGCCGCGTGGTGAAAGCGGTGGTGTAGTCAGACACCAGACTCGTATGCGCCTCGATGCACGCTGTATGCGGTCAGTCATAGTAGAGTGCCAAGGCGCGAGTCTAGCGCAGAGTAACTGGTAGCAAAGCTGAGCAAGAAACTCGGAGAGAATTCAATGGTTCGCTGTGGAACCGCACTGAGCAATCAAATGCAAGGATAGATTGGACTTGTCAACCAGTCAGTTAGCTACAAGTGGAAGATGCCTCAGCTATTGTGCTGCAATAATAAAGACAAGAAAAAAATGCAACAGAAGCATGCCGGCTGAGTCACCGGCAATGGATGGACAAACGTTTCAGAGAGAACAGTCGGCTATCGTGCCGCGAAAAAGTTATATGATGCATAATAAATCAGATTGTGGTTGGAGGAGGAAGCTAAGCGGGAGAGGGAGGGACAAAGAAACTCACAACACAAACGCCATTGAGGTCGGCTCCTAGCCATGTCAAGTCAATAATGTGGTTTATGCACCCTTGAAGGGTGAATATTCAGCTCTAACACACACGCCACGGAATGGGATAAATAATGAAAAAGGGAGAGTACATGCGGATAAATATAAAACCACAATAGTTAAGCAAAGATTTGGCACAGCAAAAATCGCTAGAGTAATTTAGTAATCAGTTCTTGAAGGACTGAATTTTTATCGTTCCAAAGTGACTACAGATATACCATAGGCCCTTGTGCGGGGGTATATAGTTTTGTAGATCTGTCTGGTCGAGGAGGAGGTTGATAAGAATTCGGACAAGGCACTGTGGAGGGGATGGCCAACATCTGTGAGTATTTCAGATGCAAACTTTTTACAGGAGTTGATATGGTCGGCAACAATGATGTTGGCAATTTCCATCCTTGAAATTCCACTACACCGGGATAGATACTTCACTGATCTGGTAACTATTTTAAGGTCTTTACTCAGGAGACCAGAGCAATAGGTCCAGTGCGGTAACACACATGCATTGATAAAATGCTGGATTAAAACTCGGGGTACGAAAGAACACCTGAGACGTGTAACATAGAATGAGTCATCTAACTGTAGCGAATGTTGCGTTCACATGAAGGGACCACGTAAGCCCACTGCTCAGCGTCACTCCCAGGTATTTTACTGAAGTGGAAGAGGTCAAACATTCGTCGTCAATGCAAAGTTGTGGACACTGTCACAGAGGCGAAACGGCTGCAAATCGATCCCCGGGTGAAAATATACGAACTCAATCAGGTTCGAATGGTGTGCAACCTGACTCAATTCGGAAGGGGAGGTGACAGCTGGGCGAGAAAGCTGAGTGCCAACGCTCGCGCATTTGCCACCTATCGTGTGTGGGAAAGACCCTGGGAACGTGTTAGCATGACCCAGCCGAGAACTGATGAAATCGCCCGTCAGACAGCAGGCTTTTCGCCAAGGTCTGACCGGAAGCTGATGAAATCGCGCGTCAGACATCACGCGCGTTACCGTGCATTGCGTAGGCGGACGAATACTGAAATGCGCGAGCAACAGACCGAACTATAGATGGATGGAGCGGACAAGTATGTGTGGAGCGTGGGCGTATAGTCAAATCCGCATTGTGATACCGACATATAAACATGAGCTTTCTTTTCCCTAATAGAACTCTGGTCTGCTGAGTACTCTTCTGTCTTCCTTCCGGTCGGGTTTGCCAAGGTGCTAAACAGAGCACGCGTAAGGGCGCAGATTTAGCAGCAGGCATAAATCAACCAACCGGTCGCTTGCAGGGCACAGCGTTATAACACACTGTGTCAGGATTTGCTGGTAACGATTTCCTTTGAACAGCGTAAAAAAGACACCCTTGCATTTTGAGGTGTTTAACGATAGATAGCGGGATTTGGACCAAGCTGTGAGATTGTCCAAGAGGGTCTGTAGCTTGATCGATGACACTATGCTAGGATGATGGACGCGAAGGATTTCATCGTCCGCATCCTTCAGCAGGATGGCCTGTTCAGCGACGGGGGTTGAGGTAGAGTAAGTGGAAAACAAGAATGGGGACAAAATGACTCCCTGAAGAACACCAGAGTTCGTGGTGATTGAAGATTTTCCCCAATGACCTGGTAAAATAATCTTTCAACGGAAGTACGACAGAAGTTTGGACTCCGGAACCTAATAGATCGCGCAACAGTAGTGTACGGTTCACACAACCGAAAGCGTTTCTATAATCCAGGAAGCAGATGCGGATGGATTTGTTTTATTATCCAGTGACGAGAGTGCAGTATGTACCAGACATGCCACTGCATCTAAGGTGGGCCTTGAGCTGCGATATGCAAATTGATGAGGACCATCCAAATGGGTCTGTGCTGAGATCCTTTTAAGAATAAGCCTCCCAAATGTCTTAAGAGCAACCGAGGTGCATGCGATCGGCCGATATTTTCAGGTTCCTTTTTTGGGCACTGGTGTGATGCGCTTCGCCAAATGTCAGGTATCGTGTTCTGCTTGAAGCACAGCGTGTACAAGTCGGCGAGGAGCTCTGCTAGGTAATCTGCACACTCCTTGAGAACCACAGGAGACAACTTATCCAGACCAAGTGATTTGTTCCTCTGCAGCCCGATTAATTCTCTGTGTGCTTCTAGGGTGTTCACAGAAGGAGGGTTATCTGAGGCTAGCTGTAACTCAGCAGAGGATACGTCAAATTATGAAGTACTATCCTTGTCACAACAGTTGGGGTTTAGTTTTCCCACATCCGGAGTTGAATGCGTGACCTCGCGGGTGACTCCGCTTAACTGTTTCAGCATTTTCCATATTTCACGATAATTATTGTTTCCAACTTTAGGTTGAACGTACATATCGTTGAGTCGACCCAATTCAATTTTTATATCAATCGATAGAGACTTTATTGATGTAAGACTTTGTGTTAAAAAGCCTTTTCTTTAAGTCTACGCAGTCGTTTGAGATGTCGAGGGGAGAATCAGTTGGCACGGATAAAAATTGTTTCAACTGGACAACAAGTGTTGTAGCAGAAGTTTAAGTAAATACTTAACAGGTTACAGTACTTCGATACGTCCGCATCGTAAAAGAAACTAAAATCTGTGAAGGCAATGGTTTCAAGCAGTTGCTGAATGTTCTGAAGAAGGCATTGTCTCCGCCTGAACTATCGATCATTGCAACGTGCGAAAGCTTTGTGGTTCCTCTTGCTACAGATAAAGGGAGACAGTTTTACGATGGCATGATCAGAGCTCCGAAGCAGTGCCCGATTACAAACAGAAAATACTTTCAGGTTGTTAACAAATACCATGTCAAATTGTTACGAAGAGCCAGCTTACAGCCAGCGTTTAACCCGAGAGCCGTGGCGCAAGGTTGGATCGATCCACATTTGGAGATTAAACTCAAACAGAGGTCAAAAGCGAATCTATGTGGGGTCAGTAACAAATTGAACTTGAACCGTTTTGAGTTGTGTTAATTGATATTAATTAGCATCTCTGATGTTGTTGTGTTTAGTAGCTGCCTTCCACCTATTTATGCTGCTATGCTCCCATGCACAGGAACCCTCGGTCCTGGCTGGTCTTTGGTGTTCTCATTTCGTCGCGAGTTGAGCAGACGAGGCGGCACAACGGATTCTGGCGACGGAAGTTAAACTGAATCAAGATGTCTGTCTCAGCAGACCTGAAAATTATTTTGCTACCACAGCAGCAGTAGCAATTCGAAGCAGCAAAGCTGCGAAGGATCGAAACCCACGCATGAACACTATAGTCTACAGCCCTCCACAAGGCTGAGAAGCCCTCGGTCGATGCCATAGTTAACAGTGTCAGAGTTGGTTTTTGATCCCGCTTCAGGGATAATTTCGATGCATGGTTCAGATGTTATGAAGATATTTTCGGGACGGAAGTGGCAAATCTAGAAGATGCATCAAAAGTGCGAGTACTATTGAGCAAACTTGGAGAACGACAGATACAACAAGTACATTTTGTCAAAGGCCGCTCAAGAGTTCATTTTTCATGAGACACTTTCCCGACTGTCGGAAATATTCGGCGATCAGGCATCGCTCTTCAACAATCGACACAATTGTCTGCAGCTGTGCAAAAGGGACAGCGACAGTCTCATTGATCATGCCGTAAAGATGAAGCTAGAGCACTAGAAATTCAAGCTGAAATCACTTATTGAAGATCGATTTGAGTGTTTGATTTTGATGTACAGTCTGCAACCTCCTAAGGATGTCGAGACACGGACCAGAGTACTGGGGCTGTTTGAGCGAGACCCGGACGTCACACTGCAAACTGTCATTGCAGAGGCCCAGAGAATCATTAATTTGAAACAGGATATATTTATGACCGTAGACACTGATCCCAAGAAGCGCCTACATGGTAAGCAAGCCATCATCAGCCTGTTGGCAATGCGGTGACTGGCATACCTGCCCGAAGTGCCGTGGACGTGGACACAAAAAAATCCATTGCAGATTCAAACCATCTTTCCCGGCCATTTTGCAAAGAATGTGAACGCCAATTTTACTGATGATGTCCGAGATAGAAGAAAGTATATCAGCATCAGCAGCAATGGAAGACAGGCGTGCTTGCAAATTGATACCGCCTCAGACAACACGGTCATATCGGAAAGCCTGTGGAGGATTGTCGGGTCACTCGATATCAAACCTATCAGTCAGCAGGCGAAGATTGCATCAGGTAAGAAATTGGAATTGCTTGGTCAAGTTGAATGAGACTGTTGTTATGGTGATTTTGCCGCATGGGGATCGCATTACGTCACGAGCCATCAGAATTTGAATCGCATGGGTCTAGACTGGATTGAACGTTTCAATCCGCTTGATGTTAATATATAAATCTGATTTTTGCAACTGTCCAGACACAAGAACCAACAGCTCCCAAAACAGTGGACATCGAGCGGCTGCGAGAGAGGCATGCATCAATCATTCGGGAAGGACACGGTAACTGTATGAAGTTACAAGCTTCACTTTCACTTAAGCCAGATGCCGTCCCAGTATTTCGCACAAGACACCCCATACCTTACGCAGAAAAAGCAATGGTTGATCAGGAGCTGGATCGTTTACAGAGCAGATTATCCATCCGGTGAACCACTCATCCTGCGCAGCACCTATTGCGGTTGTCAAAAAGCCGAAAGGTCAAATTCGAATATGCGCCGATTTTTCGACGGGTCTGTATGCTGTACTGAACCCACATTAATACCCCTTAACACATCCGGAGAAGTTGATTGCAAAAATGTATGAGGGTAAATGTTTCGCAAAAATGGATCCGACGCATAGCTGCAGCTCGAGGTACATGAAGCTTCATGAGAATTACTTATCATCAATACACAACGAGGCTTGTATCAGTACCACCGTCTTCCGTTTAGAGTCAAGTCCGCACCAGCCATATTCCAACAGATCATGGACATAATGCTGAGAGATCGATGGCGCAGATGCATATCTGGATGACATCATCGTTATCCGATGCAATGGTGATGACGTTTTCGAAAAGTTGGATCCAGTTCTTGGCCGTCTTGAGGAGTATGGAGTCAAACTCTGACCTCAGAAGTGTATCTTCCTTATGGAGTCAATGACGTATCTCGGCTTCATAATCGACAGCAATGGCAGACGTCCAGAGCCAGCGGACATCGAAGCTATCAGGAAGATGGTCCCGCTCAAAGATGCTGCAACGCTAAGGAACTCCCTAGGACTCATAAGCCATTCCAGGCCGTTCCTACCGCATATGCATCGTTTACGTGGTCCACTGAATGAATAACTGACCAAGGATAAACTCAGGAACAGGTCAGAGATCTTTTGAGCAGGTGAACAGACTATTATATGCTGACGCATTAGACCTTAGCTGGGAGATTGTGGGGGCAGCAGAGGCCTCTAACGATGGCATTGGTGCAATCAACTGCACCAACTGCGAGCAAACAACGCACATCTCTGGAGGCGGTGACCTGGCATGTGAAATACGTCGCCCAACCATCGGACACTGGTACGTGACATAATGGTGCTAAACGGTTTGGTTCTTCTTCTTGAACCATAAACGAGGCGGATAACACGCTCATTACTCACACAGTGTTCCCACCAGCTATGACAAGTTGTGGATAGGCTGTCCACTCTCGTCAGAAATAGTTTCAGTAACACCAGATCACCTGCTGCCCGTTTCACGTATCAGACGGAATAACTTCCGATAGTTACCAAAGGCAGCGTCAATTTCCATCTCTGATGCACGATGAGACCACCAAGATTCGCGGCCTCTCGTCAAGCTAGCACGGCATTTTGCTATCAGGTCTTTGTGAGTCATGTTGTGTTCGTTTCCGGCCGGAATGGGTCGGCGAGCATCGATAAGTTCCAGAGACTGCGAACAAACCTAATGTTTCAGCTCAAGATATCTCTACCTGACGAGTCCAACTCAGGACGAAACCGGTCGCTCGAGGAGTGCAGCGTTGGAAGTAGGCATCTCCGCAGACACAGTCTACTTTGGCTAGTGGATGTACCACATGATGATTTACCTGCTTCTAGTAAGGTCTAATGATCATACGACCACTGGACTTCAACTGCGTTCAGTGAGCGCTTGCTCAACCTGAACGCCAGCATATTTCGATGCGTATTCAAAACATCTGGCTTCGCCAATTGGCTGACGTCTACATGCTCGTCGAGGGCGAATGCAAAACGCACTTGCAGATCAGCACATGCAGGAGCATGGTCAGTGTCCACACATGTGCTCCAAATCGAGCGACAGTTTTGGACGCAGCCTCTCTAGCGATAACTGATCGCGATGTGCGTCCACGGCTAGTGGGCGGCATGTCGCCTTCCGACGGGTGCTGCGTCGAAAGTTAGTGCTCGCTAGAAATAAACGAGAATTATAACACAAATGAAGCAACCGCTCACCGTTATCATTACGCGAGCCTACACTATGTTGGCCGCCCAGATGCAGTTTACCAGTGAACACTTTTCCAAGTTGAGCGTTCAGATCTTCTGCCAGCACTACAGTGCCCATGCTTCTTCTGTGACGAAGGAGCTCATTCAGCCGACGATAGAAGTTGTCTTTTGACGAGTCATCGCTACAGTGTGTGGGAACGTAGACAGGGATGACAAACAGACACCTATTAGCCCCTAGTGACTTCGAAGCATTGAATGAGCCAGCCAGTCGGACCGTACACATCCGGCTATTGGTTGGGATCCATTGAAGCAGAGCAGCTTCAGCTCGGGGACTCAGGGCAATACCAACGCCAGCTTGGCTGGTACTCGAAGCTGCATCGTCTCCGGATATGTGCAATGAGAAAGCACTACTAGCGTCACCTGAAGTGGGTCGCAGAGTGAGAAGAGAGCTCGAGTCTTTTAAGTGGATTCCCGAGAGGCAGCAGATATCGATCAATGAGTTCCGAAGGCTTAACTATCACGAGCGTCTATGATCCTGTCGTTCTCACTGGCAGTGCCGACTGCTCAACCGAGCGATGGCTTGCAAAGTTGCCGGTCACGAAAGAATTGTGGGTTGAGAAAGTATGCTGACTTCAAATGGATATTTTTGGGCGGCAAAGCGGCTTGCATCCACAGTGTAACTTCAACTGATGATGGACAATCGGTTTTATGACATCACCAGTCAGTCCAACAGTTTAGCAGTTTTACGATTCGGGAACTGTATCGCCGTTACACAGTTGAATAATGCAAGAGTGTTTGCTATTGGCGTTGATGTCGCTGATGCTGAGTAGCTTGGAAATGCTGAATAGGAGGCTGGAATCGGCATTAACCAAGGTGTGTGTGCAGGCCAACCTGCATAATTCTGATACCGGTTTTGGACACAATGTTACGTCGGTTCCAACGATGTGTGAACGAGCAGTTTTATCCGGACGGCGTATGCGATCTTCTATATGATGTTGCCATATGCCAATCTTCTGTGCAGTGAGTAAAGTGCAGCCCACACGTGTGGTCGTTGGCACTACAGGCTGCTCTGCTGGCACTCGCGGGCTCGGCAGTTCGAGACCAAGGCAGAAGCTTTCATTTGGATTCCGCAGTTGCAAACATTGGCAATTTGGTCGCAACACGACTTCCTGTCTTCATAGACGTGAGCTAAGCACATTAGATGTGGATGAAGCACATTATTGGATGCTTTGAAGTCGATGTAATGTGAATAAAATCCGGCGCAACGAGCAATTTTTCATGCTTGATACGGCATTGTCGCGGGGAGGTCAAAGATGCCATCGAAAGCTGTTAGACTTTCGCATCTGTTTAGAGTTTGGAATTTGCATGATGAGCAGCACCCACACCGACGCTTTGACTAATGGTGCCAATCTCAGATCAAATGATTTTACAACCTTATCTCGTTTAGCGGTGGAAATGCGTTCCTGCTACGTGACAGTGAAAAAGTTGTGATAAAAAACGACTGACCAATCAGCCGCAGTTCAAGTGGACTGATCATGTTTCTAGGGGTCATCTGAACAGTGAGGGAAGCAAATTTCATTAATCTGATGGAGAGTGTAGATGAAACGGCAGACCTCATGGATAAGTGTCTGTGCTTTATTCTACGCCCGTTTGGGTCAGCCACCAACGCCGACAGAACAATGATTTACCACAGGTAAAAAAGCATATGCTTGGCAAATCCCGTAGAGTGGGTGGAGTGAAGAGTAAAAGCAAAAAGATCAAAGGGTAAGTAAATCGTTATTTTAAGTGTCTACCGATTTAACTGAACTGCTGCATAACGACAGTTTAAAATGGGACTGGAGTGTGCACACATGAGGTAGTATGGAGAGCAATTATAGTTCAGTAAATCCGAGAGAAATAAAAAGTACGGAAATGACAACGCTCACACGTGTGCCGCTTCAGTTGACCGACGTGATACCTTAATCCAGTTTATGTTCATCCAAGCTATTTACAAGGACCCCTAGGCATGTATTCTCACCGCCAGTTAGCGGAGAGAGCTGCGAAGCACATAGTTTAGTTCGTGTTTATTTCGTCCTCAGGGTGAAGCGAACTATACCAAGACTGGCGGAAGAAACGCATGCTCCAACCTTGTAATTTCTGTGAAACGGTCTTCCCCAAATGCATTTCCTGTGACCGACATCATTATTTAGACAAATGTGATGTCTTCCGAAAGTTTAACCACTACGAGCATCTGGAAGCCCGTCGTTCTCACCGGCTGTGCAAAAGGTGTCAGAAACCGAATTATGGCTTGCCAAGTTGCTGGTCAGACAAGTATTGGGGGTTGGGACACTGCAGCATACTGCACCATCCGTTGCTGCACGCTGATAAAAACGAAGCCCTGGACGCCCCACACTGAAGGATCCCGCTTCGCGCTTAGCCGTGCTGAAGTGTCTGTTGTGTCCCTTGGTGTATCACCTGCGCTCTACTCCGGTCATAAGGCAGACGCTAGCATTGGTGGAGATCAGATCCGACATTTCATTGGTCGACTTCAAGTTGCCGTGCGATATCAGGGTGTAAGTACCAGTGAGGAAAATAAACTAAGTACCGTCGCCGGTCGTTACCAAGTACAGTCGAAATTAGCTACCTAACCGTTGACTGCATTTGTCGTGAAGTGGCTTGACTCAGTCAGTCATCTCCCTGAAACAAGTAGTGAAGGTGTAGGAAACATTTATACATTTTGTCACATAAACCCTGGTAAGATAACATCTCTAAGCAGCTGACGATTCATCAGCTATATTGGCCATCATTTGAAAGCTTCGTCCAACATATTATCGATCATCTAATTTTGAACAGCTTATCGTCTAAGGAGCAACATCATCATGAGATTTCATTTGATCTTCCGTGCTTAATTTGTGGAAATATTGAAATACAACAATGGGAATACATGATTTCACTTCTTTTTGGCATCAGAGAACGACGAGGCGATAATTTCGAAGTCCGTACCAAAGAATCGCTCCTACAAAATGGTGAACCAGACGTGAGCTCGATATTTCGGACGCATCCACATCATCCAGTGAGTCGTATCCACTTTCGTCGTTTTTTATCACTTTATGTATGCGAATATGACCGACCAGCAACCAGGGGAAATTAACACGCAGCCATTAGTTTTTTCCCGACATTTTGGATACAATATCCTCAGCCTTGGTTTTGTCAGGCAGAGTCATTTTTCGAAACCAATCGCATACATAAGGATGCCTTAAAACTCCATCATGTAAATTCTCAACTTCGACCAGAATTATTACTCCTATCACACGATATCCTGAAAAAAGCTCTACGTAGCAACAAATAAGACTTGTTGGTTCGCGAGCTTAGCCTTAATGGGCGTAAGAGAGTGCAAAGCCTACTTATCGAAGAGCAATTAGGTGATGGCAACCTTACGCAATTATTGAGAGCCATGCAAGCTTTTGTAGGTGACAAGCTTCCAGAGAATTCCATGTTTAAACAGCTATTTATGCAACAGCTTCCTACACATGTACAACAGATATTGGCTAACGCTCATCAGGACGCCGAACTGAAGAACTTAGTCCTTATGGCTGATAATATAATGGGTATCCACTCACCAAAGATCTCAACGTTATCGTCTCGTGCATCTGATGACCCACTCGTAAAAGATGTGCGCTCCCTGAAAGAACAACTGGTTTTCATTGTCATCGCCAGACGAAGGAGCAACTCACGATGTAACAGACGGCGTACTCGGAGTGAGTCGTTTACGTGGTATTTGCTGGTACCACCGAAGGTTCCGTAACAGGGCTCAGAAATGCATAAAGCCGTGCAAATTGTCCAACCCCGGAAACGAACATGCCAGCTCGTAATGGCGACGACGCAAACTGACATATGTGAGCCAGGTCGCCTCTTTTACTTGCGAGACGTAAGATCTGGCATGAAATTCCTAGTAAATGCTGGTGCCCGAGTCAGTGTGGTTCCCTCACGTCCGGAGGACCTGAAGCATTGCTCGGTATACAGCCCGCAGGCAGCAAACAGCCCACCAATCCGATCCTATGGAGAATGTTCTATCACTAAACCTTGGCCCCCGTAAGCCTTTCCTTGGATTTTCATTGTTGCAAAAGGGCCAATTGAAATTGTAGGCCTCGATATTTTTTAACATCATGGCATTATTTTCGGTCCTAAACACTGTCAAATCATCGAGGGCCTAACGCAAGCGTCAGAGGATGGCTTCAAAAGTTCCATTATTTCAATAAGTCCGCAGCTTGTCCCACCTCAAGCTCTTCTAATGTATTTGGAACAGTTGTAAGAATTTAATAGTATAACGAAGCCCGGATACCAACCTAGTGATTTCAAACACGAGATCGTTCACAGGAGAGCCACAGCAGGTAGTCCGGTCTTTCATCCACCACGGCGATTAGCGCCTGATAAACTCTCCGTAGCGAAGGTCGTATTCGACCATATGTTACAATTGGGCATAATCCGTCCATCCAGCAGTATGTGGGCAGCGCCTCTACATATGGTCCCGAAGAACAAATCTGGAGATTGGAGACCTTGTGGCGAGTATCGGGGACTGAACACCATTACCGTCCCAGACAGATATCCCATTTCGCATCTCCAGGATTTCTCAGCATCGCTATGCGGAAAGAAAATGCTCAGCAAGATAGATTTAGTGCGCGCATACCACCAGATTCCCGTGCATCCTCAAGAGGTTCCTAAGATTGCCGTTCCCACTCCCTTCGGCTTATTTGAGTTCTTGCGAATGCAATTTAGTCTGCGCAGTGTGGCTCAGATGTTTCAGCGTTTTATGGACCAGGTCATTCGCGAGCTATATTTTGTTTTCGTCTATATTGACGACCTCTTGGTTGCAAGTCGTCATCATGACGAACACTTGCACCATTTGCGACAATTCCTTGAACGATGTGCGCATTATGAGGTAGTTAGCAACGCTGCCAAGAGTCCATTTAAAGTTGATACGGTAGACTTTCTTGGCCATCGTGTTTCCTCCACCGGGATTGCGCCCCTACATATCGAAGTGACAGCCGTCACTGAGTACCCCATACCTGATCCCCTCAGTCACACCAGTTCGTTGGTATGGTTAAGTTTTACAGAAAACTCATTCCGCACCGTTCAGAGTTAGCCCAGCCACTTACCGAGCTACTCAATTCGGATGTTAAAGCATCTGGCTTTACGGAATTCGCTAAGCAGGCATTCAGTGATCTAATACATCAGCTAGCAACTGCAACTCTCCTCGTGCATCTAGGCCCTAAGGCGCCGTTATACTTAACGGTGGATGCCTCAGGTACAGCAGTAGGTGGTGTGCTACAACAGCGACAGAGAGGTGAATTGTATCCGATTGCCTTTTTCTCTAAGAAAATACAGCCTACCGAACGACGCTATAGTACGTTCAACAGCGAACTCCTAGCTATTTACCTCAATTTGCGTCAACTAGTTGGAAGGACGTACATTCACGATATTCATTGATCATAAGCCGTTAGAGTATATACAGCGTTCCGCTTCTGATCGTCTTTCACTACGAGAGATTAGATAACTGGATTACATTTCCCAATTTACCACTGATATACGGCATTAGTCCGGTGCGAATAACGCAGTAGCAGATGCCTTATCCTGGGCAGAAATCAACATCTTATTTGAACATTTCCCATTGATCTCTAAGAAATAGTCACAGCACAGCGTCAGGATAAGCAGTTCCTTGAACAACTGCAAGAAACTAATTTACAGGTGAAACCCATTCCGCGGCCTGACAGTTCGGATGTTATGATGTGTGACGTTTGTACAGGGAAATCACGACCTGTAGTTCCACAGATCTATCGGCGAATCATTTTTGATTCACCACATGGTCCATCATACCCAGGCATCTGGGCAACTCGCAAACTTATTGCCGACCGTTTTGTTTGGTCAGCACTAAACAAAGACGTGCAGACCATGGTGAGAAATTGTTTCCCCTGTCAACATTCAAAAGTGCAGCGCCATACACAGGCACCACTTGGCATGTTCACCGTTCCTGATGCTGGTTTCAGTCACGTTCATACCGACACTGTCGGTTCGCAACCGCCGTCGAGTGGATATAAGTACTTACTGACTTGTATCGACCGTTACACTCGCTTCCCAGTGGCAATACCTATCGCGGACATTTCTGCAAAGACGGTAGCACATAACTTTGTGGCACATTGGATCACGAATTATAGTGTACTATCCACCACAACAACCGATCACCGTGCACGATTCCAGTAGACGTTGTTTCGAGAGTTAATCAATACTCTCGGAACCAAGCAAATAAGAACGACTGCGTACCATTCATCAGCGAACGGGTTAGTCGAAGGTTTCCATCGCCACCTCAAAACATCTTTGAGGGCATGTTCGGACTCTACTCGTTGGACCGAAACTACCGCTGGATTTATTAGGTCTTCGTACGAAACCTGAAGCTGATTTAGGTTGCCATGCGGCGAAAATGGTATACGGTACCACGGTAAAACTTCAGGCTGAGCTCGTTCAACCAATCGACGCCAACCCTGTAGAACCTTCAAATTTTGTTCATCGCCTACGTTCATCTATGCGCGAACTGCATGTTACTGCCATACGCGCACAAACTAATGAGGGCTACATACCAAAAGATCTGACAAGTTGTTCACACGTGTGGTTAAGAAATGATGATGATGATGTAAGCATTTGTTATAATGCCGGCTGATTTTAGCTTGGTCCCTCGAAGTACAGCGTGGATTTTTCCCGAGCGTTTGTGCTCGTTGGACGCAACTTGATGAGGTGAAGGACAATCTTGAGAGATCTAAGAAGGAACATGATTTTCCTTAAGAAGGAAGTTGAAAGCGCTATGGATGCAAGTAGCTGAGAAAAAGTACAGTTTGTACGCATCCGGTATAGATGGCGGGGATGCGACGCCAAGCAGGAACGCAGAGGCTACCCAGCCGAAGCCCTTAACCCCACGCCATCGAGTTCTGAGTAAGGCTCGTCAGAACAATCAGTGACTCTGGAGAAGTCATTTTGAAGCATACGTTCTGTGAATGAGCAGTGGATTAGTTTGAGCGGAAAAAATAAGCTGTAAACAGTTCCGTAGGATAATCAGGGTCAGAGGGCATTGATTGTATGTATCCTGTGATGCATAGTATGTAAAGATGCGAAATCATATGCCGCTGGTGGTATACGTCTTTAAGCGGCCCGCTACCGTCACAAATGAAAATCTCGGACACTCAGCTTCGAAAATCCGACAGATAAGGAAACCCTTTCCAATAAAAATAGTGGTGCCTTCTTAGTAGACCACCGCTTCATGGGGTACTTCATTGACTCAAATAGTGAGCCGTTGATGAACCCACAAATGTGTCGCACATGGCCGTCGCAGTCATATGGGGTGACGACAACGTAACAAAGCTGCAACGCAACCGATTCGCGAATGAAATATCACCAGTCTTATTTGACTTGGGTAAGAATCCGATAGTTTCGAAAAATAAGAACTGAACTTGGCCGCTGTTGTTACTTCTCTATGTACTGCCTTACGTCCATATATTTCATCGTAAAACATGGAGTGGAGTGACAACGCTGCCGATGAGTTACGCAACATCTGAGATGCTAGTGACATACGGTTCATAAGGTGTCCGTTGAGGAAAGATGGGAACACATCTCGAGTAGCAAGTTGACCTTTCGGTAAGCGTGTAGCAACGAAGCGACATCTCATTTCAAGAGCAGAATTATGCCAACTAATGCTGTAATTGCTTAGTGAAATTTAGAAGTTCAGTCAGATAGCACAAAACCATGCAAGTTTTCTTAAGTCTAGTAAACAAAGATAAACTCATGAGTAGGGGATTTTGATGTAATTAAGTGAGGTTGATCGCAGCATGTGGACGACTATCTGATTTGGAAACTTGCTACGATGAACCTCACTTAAACAAAGATAAAGCTTTTGTTAGTGATTAAATGTTTCGAGCTCCTGGTAAGGAGTGTGAGAAAAATTGGTACTATCTCTATCCTGACGACACACTATGCTAGTTGTGTTACATGATTTGGTCCGTTTCATTCAGAGGACGAAATAACTCAAAGTAAATTATGTGCTCACCAACCCTCTCCGTAACATAGTGGTGCGAAACCAGCATAAATGTCCATGCGTACAGCTTGGTGAGTCACTAAAAGCGCAAATTCCCCGCTTTTTCCGTGTTATTTTGTTAACCCTTGGTTTCATACTCCACACTTTGGTCATCCTACTAGACTCATCAAGTAATCGTTGTTTGCCCGTCAAAAATCATTTTTAACTGTTCAAGTTAGGGATAACGAACCACGGTGCGGTAACAAGATAATGCGGTTTATCCCTATTTGTACGAGAGCGTTGCGCCGAAATCGTTCTCATGACAAGGAAACGGCAGGTGGTTGCGTAGACGTGACCCAATCTCTCTTCTGTACATGATAAGCTGTGTGAATTTTGAGCCGCATTCGGTAAAAAATGCGTCTCAACTGGTGTCACCAAATGCGTCATGCAGAAAATGCAACTGTTCAGTCATCGCCGTCATTCAGTGCACAATTTCGTGTGAATCACCTCCATCTTGTAGGCTGTGAACTATTAGGATGAATATTTCAAAAAATCACCTTGCTTTTGTTGATCGAGTGCTGTGTAGGAATAATGTCGACCAGTAAGCCGCTTATAAGTCATCGTTTATCTGTCAAACACAGGAGAACGAAACCAACCATTACGTGACACAAAGAGCGTAAGCTATTTTAATCACCTGTTCATGTCATTGGCACCGTTGCGAACGTGGGCCGTTGTGTCAACTGTGGTGGGCGGCATTGCCTCGCAAGCTTTAGCATATTGTGTTCGGTTTATGAGGTACACCAACTATAGTTGACTTTCAGTTGGATGTCCTGGGTTATCAGTGGTTTCGCAAGGATCGATTGGAAAATGTGCCGCGGTGGACAGCCAATGATGTGGAGAAGGAGCATGAAGAAAGCAACCTCAAGTTTGGCAACAGTCGGACCGGTCCGTCTTCCAGGTTGCGGACCACAAGATGCTCAATCACAGTGGTCGGAAACATTGGATGTCATGGCCCGCAACAGACATCGGTGGCGGCAATGTTGTTCTGCCAATGTATCCCCCTTTTAATGTACACAAAAAATCACGAAACAAAAACAAAAAGTCAAAATGGCGTGAGCCAAACAAAAGGAATCAATTTCCATTTCTTAATCGCACTTCGTGTTTCTATTTTCTCCATTTTTCCCATGGTTCTGGTGACACGTCTGTTAACAGACTGTGGATATATATATATATATATATATATATATATGCTATCTAATAAAATAATGACGTGTCAGTTGTACTTAGTAACGGCACTTCGCCGTTGCGCGATCGCCACCAGTCGCGCGTGGGCTAGGTCTACTGCCAGAAGGTCCGCCCCTACGCGGATTCGAACCAGTGACCTTGTGACTGCAAGCCAGGCGTGCAGACCACTCGGCCACCGGCCGACATGTGCCATCTACATACTCTAAAGTATAACAGCGGTCTCAGCTGACCGGTTAGCATTTAATGATTTAGTAGACTCATTACGGTTGACAATTCCGACCAACTGGGCTGCATTTATAAACTTCCTGATGCCACTCACCGTGAATCTCAACACTTAACGTCAGCTTTCATTGCTGCTTCTGTCACCCCGCACAAGTAGAGACTCCTATGTGAAGATTAGCATCTGTCAAATGTAAACTGGGTGTCGCACAGGTCTACAACAACTGGAGGAAAGAATACGATGTGTCCGTATCGATGGTTGAACTCAACACATTAGGGGGCTTACCAGGTTAAAACATGGATTTCGCCATGAGTAGTACAGCTGCTTCCATATTACTTGATGACTCATTAACAGGATGTGCTCATAATACGGTGCTCTGCAGCATGAATATCAGGCTATCTAAAGAGTCCAGAGCGATATGGAAGCCAGTGCAACAACTACATCTTAGTGATTGGAGCACATTTGACAAACTGATTAGGACGATGTGTTGGGACCGATACATTTTCACAGCAGATTCGTCCCTAGCCGCAGGTAAATTTGCGAAAAATATTATCACATGTACCGACATCTTAGTCTGTGTGTCGAAGATAAATACAGACCCCTTTGACGACCGATACAAAAACTCACCCAAAGTCGCTTCCAAGCTAAAGAAGTCAAGACCACTGTACTGCATTAACAAAGACATCGCCACATTAATTCAAATACATTAAAACTTAACGGAACTTGAAGACCAAACGTAACAGTCTAGGATTATCGAGAAAAGTCGAGCCATCAGGAAGACAGCGATTACGGCCCTAAGGCAGTTACTCAGAAAAAATCAGAAACGACACCAGGAAATTCCGAGCTTGCGTTTGAATGACGATAAGGTAACGAACGATATAGTCCTAAAATTTGGATCACTGAATTCATACTTTCCCGCCTCGTCCAACACTGTATCACCTGCATCTTCTCCCCTAATTCCAATAAAATGGAAGAGGCGTTCTGTACCATCCCAAATTTGGGTCGCGGCGACCATGCGACACTAGTATTTTCACCACATATGCTACGCAGATCTTACAGAACATACCGAAGAAGCTCACGTCGTAACCAACTATGACGACCTGACAGATCTCAATGGTGATACCAGATGGTCTTTCCTTTCCAAATGGTTCCCTTAGGTGGCCTGGAGGAAATTTGTTTATAGATTCAAAACTGGCTAGTGGCAAGCACTTTAAAAATCCAAATCCACCGATCGAAAAAGATGAAGTTGTTCCTAAGGAGCGGAGCTCAGAAATGCATGACATTGAGGAACTAAGCTTTGCGCGCCCACATAGCCTCTCCTAGCGAGGACACATAGGATATTTATACAACTTCAAGGAACCACTGCGTCGAACTCGTTCGGGAGGATAAAGTAAAGAACCAAGAAGACTTGGTAAGAAATTTTGCTCTAACCTCAAGCTGCTGTACAGACACGCAAACTTTACAGGGTTAGGCGTGGAATGCTTGCTCTGTACGCATCAAGCGAATTAGCAAAAACGGCAAGAGAGGTGGCCGACGCTCTTGGACAAAAAGTTGGCCGTACCTTCCAAAGTATGTAATCATACTACACCATGCCTACGCAGATCGTGTCGACATTAAGCATTAAACACATAACTTTTACATGCGCAGCTGTTATGGAATCCACTGTAGCTGACGCTTCAATGTGGTAACTGCAGAATAAAAAAATTCTCGTTCTGAACCCACACGGGTTTCGCCTAAATCGATCATGCACTACTAGCCTGTTGATCAATTGTGCATCCTGGACGGAACTTGCGGACGCTGCTGTAGGAGTAGATATTGCATATCTGGATTTCTCAAAGGCATTCCAAGGTCTGGATTATCACATTCTACTGAGAAAGTTGGAACCTAGTGAAATCGGCAATCCGGTTCTGGGCTGAATAGGCGACGTTTTCGTTCAACGGCACCTGAATGTGACGCTTCGCAGCGCCCTACCGAACCAAACGAAATCCAGTGCGGCGGATCTCAAGGATCGGTTCTCGGGCTCCACCTGTTCGTGATCCTCATAAATGATCTCAGGAGGGTGCTATTTGCAAACACTACTATTTGCAGATGATCTAAGGATACGGCGTGCTATCACTATA
>OX104071.1:64503562-64537420 GCA_944474145.2 Dicrocoelium dendriticum | reverse complement strand
ACACGTCCAGGACTTAGCGAAAACCAAATCCAAAGTAGATGGTATTTGGTTGTCCATATACCTAGTGGGAAAGTCAACGAACTGGTGCAAAGGCACTTGGAGAGTCAGTTCAAGGAAGTCTGCACCGAATGTTCCTAATGCCGAATTGCAAGAAAGATCGGCCCAACAGACTTCCGGGAGGTTGTAATCCCCTAGAACTAAACACTTATTCGCAGACTGAGTGCGAATAAAGTCAAGTATCCCCCTGGAGAACTTCCAGGACTTCTGTATATCACTATAACTGTAAACTGGGTAGAGGAAGTGCACAAAACAGCCGATAGGGCTTCAACAGTCTGATCCGACGACTGGAATGTGCAGGTCCTCAACACATCTAAGTTACAGCTCACATACAGTACAACGCCTCCGCCTTGGCGACCAACGGAGCGATCAGTTCTAAGCAGCGCGTAGCCAGGTAAATATACCTCACCGTCCGTGATATCCGGAGACAACCACGTTTCAGTGAAAGCAAGTATGTCGGGACGAGATTTGTCTACAAGTAGACCCAACTCGTGCACCTTGTTCCTTAGGCTACGCACATTGCTAAGTACTACCTCAAGGAAGTCGGCACGACCATCCCTGGGTCGTGCGCCATCAGGATGGGCTCTGATAGGGCGGAAAGTAACTTCCGGCTGACCACCTGAAAACTCACCAGACGGAAGCCTTGCTCACCAGCCGCCCGTCTAGTTTTGAGGTCTTTGATAGCCTCCTTTAACTTCAATCTATCTGCCAGTGGTAGGTCCGGCTGAACGCTGACACCACTACCCTTAAGTTTGAACGCAAACCGCAGTAATGATTTGCGTTCCTCCGGGGTAGAAAGGACTACGCGAAGTAGTCGGGGTCGTGGATTTGGCGTAGCGATAGGGACGTTCCCCAATCTGGTCAGCTTTCTGACAGTGACACCAGGGAAGCCAGGTGGAAGCAGCTTGCTGACACACAGTTTCAGCCACTTAATGTCATTCAAGATGCGTTCCCTTGGGAGAGCAGCCGCAGATTCAGTAACGTTACTGAATATAACGCTACTATCCGTGAAAGTGTCGGCACGACGGGGAGTGTTTACCCCACGTGCCTTGGAGTCAACACCTATGCCAGCTGTTTTCACCACTGGCGGTGGGACTGTTCCTGTCTTCACAAACGATGCCGAAGCAACGGTAGCGTAGGTTTTCAGCTCTATTGCCGGCGTCTTACTTGTTCCTGGGTCTTCAAGCCCCTCTGAAGCTTTACGAGCAGATCTAGTCCGCTTCTTCTTCTCGTTCACTGGAGCAGGGGCTGTTGCCTTTGTATCGCATTGAGCAGTTGCCAGCACTTCGTCAGAACGTGCTGCTTCACTGGCGGCCGAGACGGCCAGCATCTTCGGAAAGTTCTGAGTACAATCGTCAGACGACTTTACGACTGTCAAAGACGACGCCGTGGCAACTAATTCTCTGGGTTTAGCAGAGAGCTTTTGGTATTTCCGCACCCTATTTTTATTCACTTTGATCGGCTCATGAGGACAGCCAGCAACGCTACCTGTGTTGGCCGGTAGGATGTGCGACTTCATGCCCGAGCGACGGACTACCGTGGATGGATCGTCAGCAATGTTGCCGTCTATTGCAGTGTCTCCAATCGAAATATTCAGGGATTTTAAAATCAAATCCATTTTCGTATCAAACGACGCAATTGAGGAGAGTTAAGCTATCGCCTCCTCAACATTTGCCAATCTTGAAGCCAGCGCAGAAAGTTTAGCACCGGTGACAGCCGTGCGCGTCGACCTTTGAGCGGAGCATTCAGCACAGCTGAAAAGAAAGCGCTTGATGACAGCATTATGTACTGGTCAACTTGTAGGCCGGTACAGCTTTCATGATACCAGCGGCAGCAGACGTCACATTGCATACCGCCAGATACATCTGTTACTGGCTCTGAACAATTAACCTGTCCGCAAGCTGCAGTGGACTCCTCAAACGAGGACCCCATAGGTCCATCCGTCTCGGTGTTTAGCGAGACAGCCATGTTCATGTGATAAACAGAGTAGAATAACAACGCGTATACAATAGGAAAACGACCGCAATAAAAAGGCAAAAACTGGGTGCAAAACGGGATTAAAACTGGGAACAACCGGAAAATTTACCAGTAAGCGCCAAAGACGCTTTGGCCAGTACCACTTTAATCGATCCAAGATATCTTGGATCAGAGAAAATTTGACATAGTCAAATTTCGTTTCAAGTGTTTATTCAAACACTGTTTTCCACGTTATTTCAGCTGAAAATCTCGATCAGTATGGCAAGCCAAAAAATCGAGTTACCGCGTAGTACTCACAGAGGGAGATCGGAAGGGAACAACATTCTGACAGTGTTACTATGGTACAGAAACCGTGCGATAATGGACGATGCTATAGCCTGCAGGACTAGTTAATACTAGTCCGACGGTGCGCGCAATTAAGCGCGGAGATCAGAAGGCAATTGGAGTCGGACACAACAGACTGTATTCGTAGGGCGACAAGAGGACGCGGACGGATAAAGTGGGACAAGAGTGACATGTCAGCGAGGGAACGTACAAGACGGTCAATAGACGAACCTGTAACACGCGTCCGGTTGAGGGTATCGAGGGCCTTAAGGTCCAGGATGTACGTGGGTCGAAATAGACCGAGGGAGCTGAAGGGCAAAGAGATATTTCGTAGGCGGCTGGACTACCACCTAGTAAGTGTCGGAGCTAAATGAACAGTGTGCTTGTGCAACATCTCGTGGCTAGCTGGGAGGCACTGTCACAGCTGTCGACAGAGGACTGAGCACGAGGCGATTAGTTGGATGGTGCGAAAATACACACGACAAGTGGCTACTCCAACAACGTCGAAGACGAAACGGGAATGCAAAGAGAAGAGGAAACGAAGCTCACAATATAGGCTACGCTCGACAACCACACTTCCTGAATTGATACAGGGGCACTGACACGCTACAAACCGGTTGTAAGGAAGATCAAAAGAAAGAATAATGTACAATTAGTCAACAATGAAATAGTACATAAAAGATAGCAGTTATCTTTTAGGGCGCAACTGAGCTCCCACTTTAGGAAGGCTGATGGGAACCCTTCGATATCGAAAATGACGGGTGAATCGAGGTTCAAGTTCAAGTGGGACTGGAACGATAGGATTATCCCGTGAGTGTTCCTTCTTCAGTGGGTCGTTGAACCAGGAGTACGCGAACTTTGAAATACAGGTGGATCTAAAAAGCGCATCACACCCTGTCCAATAAATTAATGCCCACGTATCCTGCCCTAGCAGTCCCTGCTGGGTCGGTTACGTGAAGTAAGAAAAAAGTAAACTCAGAAGGCAAAAGATAAAGTGGAAAGAGCTAAGCAAGTGGAATACCAAGATATTTGAGTCATTAAAAAAAGAACTGAAAAGTGAAGGTAGTCGGCTAGGAAAAAGGAAAGGTTTGCTGTTGCCACCCAAGAGCATCGAGCTGGCGCGCAAAACCCTTAACCGTAGGTTCCCTAACCACGTGGTCTGGAAGCGAATTCCAGCGATCTATAACTCGGCGCGATAGACGAGTTTCCGTCCTAATCCTATCAGACCGTGGCTTATGCAGTTTCAGTGGGTGACCGCGGAGATTAGGTAACGTAGCGGGACTAAATAGCCCTGACAAGTCCGGGCCAATCTTACCCGTCAAAATACGATAAGTGAGAATCAGGTCCCCTCTTATCCTTCGGTAGTGCATTGAGTACATCCCCAAACTGAGCAAGCGTTCAGGATACGTCTGTCCCCGTAGACCCTGCACTAACCGAGTGCCCACTCGTAACACCCTCTCCAAGTCCATTTTGTCTCGGTTAAGACATGGTGGACAAGCCTGAATACAATATTCCAGGTGGGGTCGGACGAATGCCGAAAATAGCTTCACAAACAAATTGGCCGTTAAGATTCCGAAAGAGCGGCGGATAAACCACATCATACGAAACCCTCGACAAGCAGCCTTCTTCCAGTTGTCTCCAGAATGAAGTGCTGATGCGTGTACGACTCCTAAATCAACCTGCTGAGTGACAACAGGGAGTTCACCACCGCCGACAACATATCGGGTGGGAGGATTTGCAGCTCCGATTCGGAGAACAGAGCATTTGGCCCTATTTATGGGCATCAACCATAAGGTAGACCATTCCCAGAGCCTATCCAAGGCACGCTGAATTGCCTCAGGACCCCCCGGGATATCCACAATATTCCAGAGCTTAAGGTCGTCAGCAAACATTAGTGATGACACCCCTAGCTCTCCCGGCAAGTCATTTACATAGATCGCGAACAACAATGGCCCCAATACCGAGCCCTGCGGAACGCCACTAAGGACAGCTTGCCTGAGCGAAAGGCTACGCCCCACCCGTACGCACTGTTCCCTCCCCTCAAGGAAGGCAGACACCCATTGAAGGGCGCGACCAGATATCCCGTAAGATCTCAATTTTAGTGAGAGCCGAAGATGTGGAACAGTGTCAAAAGCTTTCGAAAAATCTACGAATAGCACGTCTACAGCGTGGCCACTGTCGACCGCTTCGGCCCAGCTTTCACGAGCTACAAGTAGATTAGTCTGACATGAAAATCCCTTGCGGAATCCATGTTGCGCATCACTGAGAAGGTTGAATCTATTCAGGTGGTTCTCCACTGAATCCCTTATCAGCTTTTCAAACAACTTGACTACTACGCTTGTCAAACTGACAGGCCGGTAGTTCGCGGGTAGAGCGCTGTCACCGCCCTTAAAAATCGGACAGATGATTGCCTCCTTCCATTCCGAAGGTAGGCTGCAGCTATCCAGTGATATTGAAAACACGCATGTGAGCGGACCACTCAGCTCAGTGGCCAATTCATGCAACAGCTTCGGATGAATTGAATCAGGACCGGAAGCTTTAGAGGGATTAATGCCTTGCAGTAGCTCGAAGACCTGAGTCTCCGTTATGCTAAATTCAGCTAAGCAAGAATCCTCTGGAACTCTTGAAACCAATTCAACCTGTGGTAAAGAGGTCTCCCGAGCAAAGACCCCAGTATACTGATCACTCAGTATACAAGCCTTGTCATAGTCAGTTTGCGCACGGGTCCCGTCTGCTCGCAATAAAGCTGGTATAGACAGTTTTGCCCCGCTGCGTCTTTTAACGTAAGCAAAAATCTTCTTGGGATTAGCTGCGGCCGAGTCCGCTAAACCCTGCTCGTATTGGAGACGAGCAGTTCTGAGATGTTGCTTACATTTATTTCTAATCTCTCGATAACTATCATAGGTGCTGGCTGATGGAGCTGCTTGGTAGGTTCGCCAGCATCTAGACCGTTTCTTGAGTAGGTACTTGCCTGTGGTATCTATCCATGGAGGCTGTGCCCTTAACCCTCTTTTCCTAATGAGTGGAATATAGGAAGTGGAAACCTCCGTAAGGTATGCCTTAAATTTATCCCAGGCTAACTGGACAGAATCAGCCATCGAGATCTCACAGTTCAGAACTGAAGCCTTAGCTCGCATTGCACTAAAGTCCGCCCGCCAAATATTCGGAAGTAATTCAACAGCGGTCTCTTGGTGCCTTGAAAGAGCACATCGAAAGGATATGCATGCGTGATCGCTGGACCCTAGAGGTGCACCGTATGAAACGTCAGTCACGAAGTCCAGGGACTTAGCGAAAACCAAATCAAAGTAGATGGTATTTGGTTGTCCATATACCTAGTGGGAAAGTCAACGAACTGGTGCAAAGGCACTTGGAGAGTCAGTTCAAGGAAGTCTGCACCGAATGTCCCTAATGCCGAATTGCAAGAAAGATCGGCCCAACAGACTTCCGGGAGGTTGAAATCCCCTAGAACTAAACACTTATTCGCAGACTGAGCGCGAATAAAGTCAAGTATCCCCCTGGAAGAACTTCCAGGACTTCTGTATACAACTATAACTGTAAACTGGGTAGAGGAAGTGCACAAAACAGCCGATAGGACTTCAACAGTCTGATCCGACGACTGGAATGTGCAGGTCTTCAACACATCTAAGTTACAGCTCACATACAGTACAACGCCTCCGCCTTGGCGACCAACGGAGCGATCAGTTCCAAGCAGCGCGTAGCCAGGTAGATATACCTCACCGTCCGTGATATCCGGAGACAACCACGTTTCAGTGAAAGCAAGTATGTCGGGACGAGATTTGTCTACAAGTAGACCCAACTCGTGCACCTTGTTCCTTAGGTTACGCACGTTGCTAAGTGCTACCTCAAGGAAGTCGGCACGACCATCCCTGGGTCGTGCGCCATCAGGAAGGGCTCTGATAGGTCGGAAAGTAACTTCCGGCTGACCACCTGAAAACCCACCAGACGGAGGCCTTGCTCACCAGCCGCCCGTCTAGTTTTGAGGTCTTTGATAGCCTCCTTTAACTTCAGTCTATCTGCCAGTGGAAGGTCTGGCTGAACGCTGACACCACTACCCTTAAGTTTGAACGCAAACCGCAGTAATGATTTGCGTTCCTCCGGGGTAGAAAGGACTACGCGAAGTAGTCGGGGTCGCGGATTTGGCGTAGCGATAGGGACGTTCCCCAATCTGGTCAGCTTTCTGACAGTGACAGCAGGGAAGCCAGGTGGAAGCAGCTTGCTGACACAGTTTCAGCCACTTGATGTCATCCAAGATGCGTTCCCTTGGGAGAGCAGCCGCAGATTCAGTAACGTTACGGAATATAACGCTACTATCCGTGAAAGAGTCGGCACGACGGGGAGTGTTTACCCCACGTGCCTTGGAGTCGACACCTATGCCAGCTGTTTTCACCACTGGCGGTGGGACTGTTCCTGTCTTCACAAACGATGCCGAAGCAACGGTAGCGTAGGTTTTCCGCTCTATTGCCGGCGTATTACTAGTTCCTGGGTCTTCAAGCCCCTTCAAAGTTTTACGAGCAGATCTAGTCCGCCTCTTCTTCTGGTTCACTGGAGCAGGGGCTGTTGCCTTTGTATCGCATTGAGCAGTTGCCAGCACTTCGTCAGAACGTGCTGGTTCACTGGCGGCCGAGACGGTCAGCATCTTCGGAAAGTTCTGAGTACAATCGTCAGACGACTTTACGACTGTCAAAGACGAACTCTTTTTCGATGCCGTGGCAACTAATTCTCTGGGTTTAGCAGAGAGCTTTTGGTATTTCCGCACCCTATTTTTATTCACTTTGATCGGCTCATGAGGACAGCCAGCAATGCTACCTGGACAGGCCGGTAGGATGTGCGACTTTATGCCCGAGCGACAGACTCCAGTGGATGGATCGTCAGCAATGTTGTCGTCTATTGCAGTGTCTCCAAACGAAATATTCAGGGATTTTAAAATCAAATCCATTTTCGTATCGAGCGACGTAATAGAGGAGAGTTTAGCTATCGCCTCCTCAACATTTGCCAACCTTGAAGCCAGCGCAGAAATTTTAGCACCGGTGACAGCCGGGCGCCTCGACCTTTGAGCGCAGCAAACAGCACAGCTGAAATAAAGTGAGCGCTTGATGATAGCATTTTGTACTGGTCAACTTGTAGGCCGGTAAGGCTTTCGTGATACCAGCGGCAGCAGACGTCACATTGCATACCGCCAGATACATCTGTTACTGGCTCTGAACATTTAACCTGTCCGCAAGCTGCAGTGGACTCATCAAACGAGGACCCCATAGGTCCATCCGTCTCGGTGTTTAGCGAGACAGCCATGTTCATGTGGAAAACAGAGTAGAATAACAACACGTATACAATAGCAAAACGATCGCAATAAAAAGGCAAAAACAGGGTGCAAAACGGGATTAAAACTGGGAACAACCAGAAAATTTGCCAGTAAGCGCCAAAGACGCATTGGCCAGTACCACTGTAATCGATCCAAGATATCTTGGATCAGAGAAATTTAATAGTCAAATTTCGTTTCAAGTGTTTATTCAAACACTGTTTTCCACGTTATTTCAGCTGAAAATCTCGATCGGTATGGCAAGCCAAAAAATCGAGTTACCGCGTAGTACTCACAGAGGGAGATCGGAAGGGAACAACATTCTGACAGTGTTACTATGGTACAGAAACCGTGCGATAATGGACGATGCTATAGCCTGCAGGACTAGTAAATACTAGTCTGACGGTGCGCGTAATTAAGCGCGGATATCAGAAGGCAATTGGAGTCGGACACAACAGACTGTATTCGATGGGCTACAAGAAGACGCGGACGGATAAAGTGGGACAAGAGTGACATGTCAGCGAGGGAACGTACAAGACGGTCAATAGACGAACCCTGTAACACGCGTCCGGTTGAGGGTATCGAGGGCCTTAAGGTCCAGGATGTACGTGGGTCGAAATAGACCGAGGGAGCTGAAGGGCAAAGAGATATTTCGTAGGCGGCTGGACTACCACCTAGTAAGTGTCGGAGCTAAATGAACAGTGTGCTTGTGCAACATCTCGTGGCTAGCTGGGAGGCACTGTCACAGCTGTCGACAGAGGACTGAGCACGAGGCGATTAGTTGGATGGTGCGAAAATACACACGACACGTGGCTACTCCAACAACGTCGAAGACGAAACGGGAATGCAAAGAGAAGAGGAAACGAAGCTCACAATATAGGCTACGCTCGACAACAACACTTGCTGAATTGATACTGGGGCACTAACACGCTACAAACCGGTTGTAAGGAAGATCAAAAGAAAGAATAATGTACAATTAGTCAACGATGCAATAGTACATAAAAGATAGCAGCTATCTTTTAGGGCGCAACTGAGCTCCCACTTTAGGGAGGCTGATGGGAACATTTCGATATCGAAAATGACGGGTGAATCGAGGTTCAAGTTCAAGTGGGACTGGAACGATAGGATTATCCCGTGAGTGTTCCTTCTTCAGTGGGTCGTTGAACCAGGAGTACGCGAACTTTGAAATACAGGTGGATCTAAAAAGCGCATCACACCAATAAATTAATGCCCACGTATCCTGCCCTAGCAGTCCCTGCTGGGTCGGTTACGTAAAGTAAGAAAAAAGTAAACTCAGAAGGCAAAAGATAAAGTGGAAAGAGCTAAGCAAGTGGAATACCAAGATATTTGAGTCATTAAAAAAAAGAACTGAAAAGTGAAAGAGTCGCCTAGGAAAAAAGAAAGGTTTGCTGTTGCCACCTAAGAGCATCGAGCTGGCGCACAAAACCCTTAACGGTAGATTCCCTAACCACGTGGTCTGGAAGCGAATTCCAGCGATCTATAACTCGGCGCGATAGCCGAGTTTCCGTCCTAATCCTATCAGACTGTGGCTTATGCAGTTTCAGTGAGCGACCACGGAGATAAGGTAACGTAGCGCGACTAAATAGCCCTGACAAGTCCGGGCCAATCTTACCCGTCAAAATACGATAAGTGAGAATCAGGTCCCCTCTTATCCTCCGGTAGTGCATGGAGTATATCCCCAAACTGAGCAAGCGTTCAGGATACGTCTGTCCCCGTAGACCCTGCACTAATCGAGTGCCCACTCGTAACACCCTCTCCAAGTCCATTTTGTCTCGGTTAAGACATGATGGACAAGCCTGAATACAATATTTCAGGTGGGGTCGGACGAATGCCGAAAATAGCTTCACAAACAAATTGGCCGTTAAGATTCCGAAAGAGCGGCGGAGAAACCACATCATACGAAACCCTCGACAAGCAGCCTTCTTCCAGTTGTCTCGAGAATGAAGTGCTGATGCGTGTACGACTCATAAAGCAACCTGCTGAGTGACAACAGGGAGTTCACCACCGCCGACAACATATCGGGTGGGAAAATTTGCAGCTCCGATTCGGAGAACAGAGCATTTGGCCCTATTTATGGGCATCAACCGTAAGGTAGACCATTCCCAGAGCCTATCCAAGGCACGCTGAATTGCCTCAGGACCCCCAGGGATATCCACAATATTCCAGAGCTTAAGGTTGTCAGCAAACATTAGTGATGACACCCCTAGCTCTCCCGGCAAGTCATTTACATAGATCCCGAACAACAATAGCCCCAATACCGAGCCCTGCGCGACGTCACTTGGGACGTTTGCCTTAGCGAAATGCTACGCTGCAAACCTACGCACTGTTCCCTCCCCTCAAGGAAAGCAGACACACATTGATGGACGCGACCAGATATCCCGCAAGTTTATTGAGAGTCAAAGATGTGGAACAGTGTCAAACGCTTTCGAAAAATCTACGAATCGCACGTCTACAGCGTAGCCACTGTCTGCCGCTTCGGCCCAGCTTTCACGAGCTACAAGTAGATTAGTCTGACATGAAAATCCCTTGCGGAATCCATGTTGCGCATCACTGAGAAGGTTGAATCTATTCAGGTGGTTCTCCACGGAATCCCTTATCAGCTTTTCAAACAACTTGACTACTACGCTTGTCAAACTGACAGGCCGGTAGTTCGCGGGTAGAGCGCTGTCACCGCCTTTAAAAATCGGACAGATGATTGCCTCTTTCCATTCCGAAGGTAGGCTGCAGCTATCCAGTGATACTGAAAACACGCATGTGAGCGGACCACTCAGCTCAGTGGCCAATTCATGCAACAGCTTCGGATGAATTGAATCAGGACCGGAAGCCTTAGAGGGATTAATGCCTCGCAGTAGCTCGAAGACCTGAGTCTCCGTTATGTTAAATTCAGCTAAGCAAGAATCCTCTGGAACTCTTGAAACCAATTCAACCTGTGGTAAAGAGGTCTCCCGAGCAAAGACCCCAGTATGCTGATCACTCAGTATACAAGCCTTGCCATAGTCAGTTTGCGCAAGGGTCCCGTCTGTTCTCAGTAAAGCTGGTATAGACAGTTTTGCCCAGCTGCGTCTTTTTCTTAAGAAAAAAATCTTCTTGGGATTAGCTGCGGCCGTCCGCTAAACCCTGCTCGTATTGGAGACGAGCAGTTCTGAGATATTGCTTACACTTATTTCTAATCTCTCGATAACTATCATAGGTGCTGGCTGATGGAGCTGCTTGGTAGGTTCGCCAGCATCTAGACCGTTTCTTGAGTAGGTACTTGCCTGTGGTATCTATCCATGGAAGCTGTGCTCGCAAAGCTTTTTTACGTATGAGTGGAATATAGGAAGTGGAAACCTCCGTAAGGTAAGCCTTAAGTTTATCTCAGGCTAACTGGACAGAATCAGCCATCGAGATTTCACAGTTCAGAACTGAAGCCTTAGCTCGCATTGCACTAAAGTCCGTACGCCAAATATTCGGAAATAATTCAACAGCGGTCGCTTGGTGCCTTGAAAGAGCACATTGAAAGGATATGCATGCGTGATCGCTGGACCCTAGTGCACCGTATAAAACGTCAGGCACGAAGTCCCGGGACTTAGCGAAAACCAAATAAAAGTAGATGGTATTTGGTTGTCCATATACCTAGTGGGAAAGTCAACGAACTGGTGCAAAGGCACTTGGAGAGTCAGTTCAAGGAAGTCTGCACCGAATGTCCCTAATGCCGAATTGTAAGAAAGATCGACCCAACAGACTTCCGGGAGGTTGAAATCCCCTAGAACTAAACACTTATTCGCAGACTGAGTGCGAATAAAGTCAAGTATCCCCTGGAAGAACTTCTAGGACTCCTGTATACAAGTGTAAACTTCATAAGGCTGCATAAAACAGCCGATAGGGCTTCAACCGTCTGAGCCGACGACTGGAATGTGCAGGTCCTCAACACATCTAAGTTACAGCTCACATACAGTACAACACCGCCTTGGCGACCAACGGAGAGATCAGTTCTCAGCAGCGCATAGCCAGGAAAACATATCTCACTGTCCGTGATATCCGAAGACAATCACGTTTCAGTGACAGCAAGTATGTCGGGACGAGATTTGTCTACATGTAGACCCAACTCGTGCACCTTTTTCCTTAGGCTACGCACGTTGCTAAGTACTACCTCAAGGAATTTGGCACGACCATCCCGGGTTTGTGTGCGATCAGGATGTGTTCCGATAGGGCGAAAAAGAACTTCCGGCTGCCCACCTGAAAACCCACCAGACGGAGGCCTTGCTCACCAGCCGCCCGTCTAGTTTTGAGGTCTTTGCTAGACTCTTTTAAGTTCAATCTATCTGCCAGTGGAAGGTCCGGCTGAAGGCTGACACCACTACTCTTAAGTCTGAATACAAACCGCCGTAATGATTTGCGTTCCTCCGGGGTAGAAAGAACCATGCGAAATAGTCTGGGGCGCGGATTTGGCGTAAGTATAGTGACATTCCCAATCTGGTCAGCATTCTAACAGTGACACCAGGGAAGCCAGGTGGAAGCAGCTTGATTACGCAAAGTTTGAGCCACTTGATGTCTTCCAAGGTGCGTTCCCTTGGGAGAGCAGCCGCAGATTCACTAACGTTACATAATATAACGCTACTGCCCGTGAATGTCGGCACGACGGGGTGTTTACCCCACGTGCCTTGGATTCAACGCTTAAACCAGCTTTTTTCACCACTGGTGGTGGAACTCTTTTTGTGTCCGCAAACAACGTCGAAGCAACGGTAGCGTAGGTTTTCCGCTCTGTTGCTGGCGTCTTACTAGTTCCTGGGTCTTCAAGCTCTTTCGAAATTTTACGGGTAGACCTAGTCCGCTTCTTCTTTTGGCTCACGTGAGCAGGGGCCGTTGACCTTGTGTGGCAATGAGCAGTTATCAACACTGCGTCAGAACGGGCTGGTTCAGTGGCAGCCGAGACGGACAGCATCTTCGAAATGTTTTCCTGTGCATAACCGTCAGATGACTTTACGACTGCCGAAGACAGCATCTTTCTCTTTGGCATGGAAACTAATTTTCTGGGTTTAGCAGAGGGCTTCTGGTATTTCCGCACCCATTTTTCTTCACTTTGACCGGTTCATGAGGAGCGTCAGCAATGCCACCTGGAATGTCCGGTAGGATGTGAGACTCCCCAACCGAGTGACAGCCCTCAGCTGATGGACCGTCAACAATGTTGCAGTATATTGCACTGTTCTCAATCGCAATATTCAGAGATTTCAAGATCAAATTCATTTCCGCGTCGAGCGAGGCAATAAAAGCGAGCTTGGCTATTGCCTTCTCAACACCTGCCAACCTTGCAGCCGGCGCTGAAAGCTTAGTGCCGGCGATAGCCGGGCGCGTCGATCTCTGAGCACAGCATTCAGCGCAGCTGAAAAGCAAGGGGACGCTAGATGATAGCATTTTGTACTGGACAACTTGTAGGTCGGTACAGATTTCTTGATACCAGCGGTAGCAGATGTCACACTGCATATCGCCAGAGAAATGTTACCGGCTCTAAACAATTAGACTGTCCGCAAGCTGCACTAGACTCATCAAAGTCCATTGATGGACCCCTGAGGTCCAGCCGCCTCAAGATGCTTAGAGAGACAGCCATGTTCGTGTGAAAAACAGAGTAGAATTATAAAGCGTATACAACAGTAAAACGACCGCAATAATAAGGCGAAAGCAGGGTGCAAAAAGGGGACAAAAACTGGGATTATTGGATTGTAGAAAGAAGGAGTCCTTTGTCAGCTTTTTCACGTCCTGTTCATTGCATAGATGCCGTGAATCGCTACGAGACGGTATTCCACAAGGGGCCGGAACAGTTACATTGGAAAAAGCAAGGTCCCAGCTTACTCAGCAAGTGAAAATCCAAAAATCACTTGAAACATCCTCAGTCTGCGCGTAGACCACATGTTTTGGCAAGTCATTCCATTCATTTACAATGCGGGTTGATAGAGCGAGAGTGGAGCGAAGTCTGCGTCTTCTGGGTTTAAATAGTTTCCAGGTGTGCCTCCGAGTAGAACTATTAGTGTTGATTTGGAAGAATGCTTGTAGCTCCATACCCCTCTCCCCAAACAGAATTCGCCTAGTAAAATTCAGATCATCGCTACGTCGACGGTATTCCAGGGAGAACAGGTACTTCCGCTGTAGTCGAAGAGAGCAAGGCAAGTATGGATTTCGTAGCACGCCGCTGGACCTTCTCAAGCATGTTGCACTCGAACTTGGTAAGAGGAAATGTGGCGGGTAGTCCGTATCCATGGATCAGGCGTACATGGGAAGTAAACACGATTCTGAAGATTTCCGGAGTCAGTCGCGAGAAGGCTCTCCGTATGGCATGGGACATCCCGTTGGCAGCGGCAACCCTCCGTAATGTGTCTTCTGTGGTCCGTAATTCATGTAAGAAAAGCACACCGAGATCTTTCAAGAGTTTCTAAAACGGATGGTCTACTTACTGCTTGACGAAGCTGAGCCAGGAATCAACCTCGTCTCGGCTTTCCGACTTGTCAAGAAACAGGAGGACTCCTCTAAGGTCCGTCCCTTGAAGATTGTATGTAAAAACGATGATGAAATCCATCGCATTCTCCGACGAGTTCCGCGTCTTATAGGTGAACCATTTTTCGTACTACGAGACCTCTCGCCGGAGGATCGAGTAAAAATGAAGAAAGCGATTGATGAACTCAGATGTCGTCGTGATAACAGTGAGACGGACCTACATATCGTGGATTTTCGCGTGCTTCGAAAAACGCCAAGAACTCGCTGGAGGCCACTCCTTGTAATACCCGGGCGTTATAGTTGAAGGACGGACTGCGCGTAATTTCTTCCAATGTGCACAGTCTCAGAAACAAACTGGACGAAGTTCATCATTTTGCCTCCATGAATCGGCCGGATCTTATAGCTTTCACCGAAACCTGGTTGTCCTTCGATATTCTGGACTCGGAGGTGCAGATCCCTGGATACCACCTTTACCTGGCAGACGGCCATGGAGGAAGACCTGGGGGCGACGTGATACTCTATTGGAAGACGGACTTCAAGGCCCATCTGGTTGAAGCTGCCTGTGGTAGCGATGGCGACTTCGAAACTCTCTGGTGCCATGTTCATGACAGATGCAAATCTCTCATGGTCGGTGTAGTCTAAAGGGCCCCATTGGGTTCCGGAGCTTGCCTGCTGGACGCCATCATAATGCATGGTAGAGGCAAGGACTGCTCATTCCTGAGTGCCTTCAATGCCCAGAGTATCAACTGGGACCAACTGCATTGTGTTCCCGCTTCAAACGCTTTTGCTTTCGCTGTTTTAGAGACGGTTATCGAATGTAACTTATTCCAGCATGTCACAACGCCTACTCGTATAACTGCAGGACAAACACCCCATATCTTTGACTTTGTACTCCCACCGGCCCAAGCAGACGTCACCGACCCAGCCGTTCTTCAACCCATCGGTAAAAGCGATCACTGTGTGGTTTCATTCCGCTGGACTCGACGACTTACTCTCCACAACCAAGGTCGCCTCCGCAGAAATTTCTGGCGTGTTGATCCCCAGCGCTTACAAACGGCCGCCAACAGTGTGGACTAGAGTACGCCCGAACCCCTGGATTTGGACGATGAGTGGAACCACTTGTACTCCAAAATGCTTTCGCTTGTTGAACAGGTCGTTCCTGTCTACAAAAGACCTTTTGCCAGAGGTCCTCCATGGATTGATCGAGAACTGAGGTGCCTAATGAACAAAAGACGGAAACTCTGGGTCCGATTCAAGTTCAAGCAATCCAAGTCTGACTATTCGGAATATAAAGGGGCCAGAAATATCTGCAACTTGAAAAAACGTGAGAAACGGCATAAGTACGAACTCGATTTGGCTGTGCTATCCAAGACGACTCCTAAGGCACTCTTCTCTTAATTGAAGAGAAGTACCAGAGCAGGCAGTGGTATTCCTGCTCTGTATTCCTTGGCGTATGTGGATTTATTTGACGATGATGCTGCGAAAGCCAGTCTCCTGGCCATGCAATATTCGTTTGTTTACTCGATGGAGACGCCGTTTCCAAGTGACGCGGTGCCAATACTCCCTTCTTTGTTGGAGCATGTAAACATGAGCGCTGATGTCGTTGCCAAAGGCATTCGTGAATTAGATCCGAACTCCTCGCCGGGTCCTGATGGGTTGCATCCGCTGTTCCTCAAGACTGTGGCCCATTACATTGCCGCTCCTGTATGCCGGATATTTCGACATTCCCTTGAAGTTTGACGGCTCCCGATTGCTTGGAAAGTGGGGATTGTTAAACCCATACACAAAGGAGGAGATAGTCAAAACCCTGCCAATTGTCGACCCATCTGTTTAACGTCAATATTGTGCAAGGTAATGGAGAGGATTCTCAAACGGGCACTTCTTCTCCACCTCGAGAACGTAAACGTCATCTCTTGGGCGCAGCATGGTTTTCGGCGGGCGCGCTCCTGTTCTTCGAATCTGCCTGTGGCCCGAGAAAGATGGGCGAAATCATTAGACGCTGGGAAACGTCTGGATGTTATTTTTGTCGACTTCAGCAAGACCTTTGACAAGGTTCCTCATGAAAGGCTCCTTTATAAACTACGATTAATCGGTGTTTCTGGGAACGTTCTCTCTTGGATCGCCGATTTTTTGGATGACCGGACAATGCGAGTCGACGTGAACGATACTTACTCAGCTCCTGTGCTCATGGCTAGCGGTGCCCCACAGGGATCGTTCCTGGGCCCAGAACTTTTCAAGAGCTTCATCAATGAGTTCCCGGCGGAACTTCAGCTGAAATGCTTGATTTACGCTACGACTTGAAATTGTGGACGAAGATATCCTGTCTTGACGAGGTGGACCGATTACAGAATACACTTGGTACGTTTAATGAGTGGTCAGTCAAATGGCGATTGCCCATAAATTGCGATAAGTGCTCGGTCCTCCCCATTAGTGCTCCTGAGCCTTTCGGCACGTACCACATTGGTGAGGCGTTGTTCAGAACCTCAATCCTTGAAAAAGCCTTCGGCGTGTTGGTGTCATCTGGTCTACGGACTACACAGGACACGTTACGAAGGGTTGCTGCTGCCAACAGGATGTCCCATGCCATACGAAGAGCCTTCTCGCGTTTGACTCCGGATATCTTCCGACTATTGTTTACTTCACATGTCCGCCCCATTTTCGAATACGGATTACCTGCCACCTTCCGTCTCACCAAGTTGGAACGTGACCGCATTGAGAAAGTCCAACGGCAGGGATCGAAACACATCTTGGAAGTATGGGACTTGCCTTATCCCTTGAGACTTCAGCGGGTGTATCTGTTCTCCCTGGAGTATCGCCGACGTCGCGGTGACCTGATTTTCACCAGGCGCATCCTGAGATGAGAGATGGGGACGGAGCTGCAGGCGTGCTTTCAAGCCAATGCAAACAGTTCAACTCGAGGCCACAACTGGAAACTGTTTAAACCCAGAAGACTCCGGGTTCATCCTGCTCTCGCTCTATCAACCCGCGTAGTCAACAATTGGAACAACCTGTCGAAGCATGTGGTCGATGCCCAAACTGAGGAATGTTTCAAGCGAATGTTAGATTCTTAGCTTTTGAGTACAATGGGCCCTTGCAGCTTCCAGTGTAGTTGTCACGGTCCTTAGTGGATTACCGCCTAACGTCGAATCGCGGCCTCCACACTATGATCGGGAAGCGATGGACCTGACAAAGGATTTCTCCTTCTGCTCTCTACAATCCTATGAACCTATAAGAATGGTGGTTCTGAGTAACACCCCACCAATATGGTATGTCCCGAAAGGTTCGGGGGCGCCTATGGGTAGAACGGAGTGCTTTGCACGAGTTATGGGCAATTGCCAGGTGATTGACCAGTCGCGTAGCACGTCCAATGATGCTTGCAATCTGTCAGCATTCTCCAGACAGGATACCTCCATCCACAGCTTCATGTCATCGGCATAAATCAGGCAATCCATCTGAAGCTCCGACGGGAGGTCACAGATGAATATCTTGTACAGGTCTAGACCAAGTACCGACCCTTGCGGAACACCGCTGGTCATGAGCACAGGAGCGGAGTAGGCTTCATTCACCTTGAAACGTATGGTCCGGCCATCCAAAAAAGCAGCGATCCAAGCAAGGACATTCCCAGAGACACAGGTGCATCGGAGTTCAGGAAGGATCCTTTCATGGGGGACCTTGTCAAACGCCTTGCTGAAGTCCACAAAAGCAACATCCAGGCGTTTCGCAGCGTCTAACGACCTCGCCCTGTTCCCCTAGCAACAAGCAGGTTCGAAGTACATGAGCGTGCCCGCCGAAAGTCATGCTGAGCACAAGCGGTGCTGTTTAGGTTCTCGAAGTGAAGCTGCAGGGCGCGCTTGAGAATCGTTCTCGGTAACTTGTACAGTACTGACGTTAGGAAGATAGGTCGATAGCTTGCAGGATCTTGACGATCCCCTCCCTTGAATATAGGTTTAACGGTCCTTAAGTTCCAAGCAACCGCGCGTCGTCCAGCTTCCAGGGAGTGAAAAAATATCTGACAGACGAGAGCAGCAATGTAATCAGCCACGGTCTTGAGGAACAGCGGGTGCAGCCCATCAGGACCCGCCGAGGAGTTCGGATCTAATTGACAAAGGCCTCTGGCAACATCAGCCACACCCATTTCTATATGCTGTAACGAAGAGAGGTGGATTGGTACAGTGTCACCGGGTAGCCGCGTTTCTATCGAGTAAACAACTCAATAATGCAGGGCCAGTAGACTGGCTTTCGTCTCATCTACGTCGAGTAAGCTGCCCTGTTCTGCGGAAGACAGGACAGGAATACCACTGCCAGCATTGGTACTCGTTTACAACTGCGAGTAGAGTGCCTTCGGTGCCGTCTTGCATTGCGCAGGCAAAGTGAGTTCATACTGAGGCTGTTTCTGACGTCCATTCAAGATCCAGTCATTTCCGATCAATTTGTCCGCCGAAGAGTCAAGCGCGCAGTGGGTGAGCTGGAATCGGCCCCATAATTTACGTCTTTTGGACATTAAGTACCTCATATCTCGGTCTATTCATGGTGAGCCTCTGGCAAATAAATAAAAAAATAAATAAATAGTGTATTCTCGAATTTCCCAGACACACCTGACCAGGCATGATCAACGTTTACAAGCAATTTATGTTTCGCAACAAACACGTTGCTATGTATGTAATCGGCAGTAAGCCGAAAGTTGTCCAAGCTTTGAAAATTGTAAAATTAACCTTGATGCATAAATTCGTCAAAACATTACGACAAGTTGGGTTCTAGTGGGCGTAGTGTAAACAGGCTGGGCATTCCGTTTGTAGAGAAAACTTGTCAGGAAAATATTACATTAGGATTCTGGTCGGCTTGCCAGTATGTAGTTGTGGGCTGAATGGAACAATGGGCTCAACAAGCGAGATCGTCTTGGAGTACAAAAAGTTCCACTCCTCAGCTGGGTCCGAAGATAGAGGGATATTCCAGTCCACAGCCCTGGCGGCCACTTGCAAGCGAATTGGTTCGGCACGACAGAAATTTATGAGGAAACTATCTTGGTTGTTGTCCGGGAGAAAGTAAGAATTGCCTTGGAAATTCACTATTTTGGCGATTAGTCGATTATTAACGATTATCGCATCGATTTCAAACGTTCCGGAATGTTCTTCTTCTGCACGTGATTAAAAGCCATCTGACACCTCAGCAAAAGATATGGGGAACCACTAATCTTGGCAACTGCCCTTCCAATCCTAGAAGCCGAAGGTCAGTAGAGACCTATAAATACAGCCAAGGTCCGCAATCGTTGTGCAGTGTTCGTTAGCGGCGATTAATACATTATTTTGTCAATGTCATTGGCGTTTTGCTTTTTTCCTTCGGTTGGGCTGGGAGTTTTGTGAAGCAGTAGATTGTTATTTTTGGAGTTGCGTCTACTGAGAAGATTATAACAATTGGCGACGGAGAAAATTGAAGTGTGATGAATATTTCTGCCGAACAATTTCAAAAGCTGCTTTTTCAACAGCAAGCTAAATGGAGGCACAAATGAAAATGATTGAAAATCTGACACAGTGTTTGAGTTTGCAGACAACAGGAGCAGCGACGCGGGACATGCAGGCGGGTTCTGTTGATCTTCTTACGAACGCCATCATTGAATTTATTAATGATGCGGATTCTGGATGCACTTTCGAAGCGTGGTTCAAGCGCTGGGAAGACATGTTCCATACGGGCTTCATTCATCAGGAGGACTCATGGAAGTTGCGATTGCTACTCCGCAAGCTCGGAATAAGTGAACATTAAAGGTTCATAGACCACATTTTGCCCAAACAGCCGAAGGATCTGACTTTTGACGAGGCAGTGTCGCAACTGAAGGAAAGTTTTGGTGAGTCGGTATCTTTGTTTAGTATTCGCTATCATCGTCTGAAAATTGTCAAACAGGAATCTGACGATTTTGGGGCCTTAGCAGACATGATCAACCGTGAGTGTGAACGTTTCAAACTACGCTCTTTAACGGACGATCAGCTTAAGTATCTCATTTTCGTCAGTGCTCTACAATCTCCTAATGATGCTGAGATCCGGACGCGGCTTTTAGCTAAGCTGGAGCAGGATCCTGATCTGACACTGAAGACCCTCGTAAACGAATGCAAACGGCTTCTCACTCTAAAACACGACACTTCCATTGTCAAACGCAATGGTCTCGCACCACCAAATACCGTGCAACTTGTGAAAGAGGCCAGGACCGCCAACGCAAGCAAACCCTTCAAGAGGCCTACGAAGAAATCGCCCACAGCATGCTGGTCATGTGGCGAATGGCATTTCGCTCGTTTTGCCCCTTCAAACATCATATTTGTCAAACGTGTCATAAGCGTGGGCATAAAGAGGAATGCTGCAGTCAAGTCCGGTCGAAGAAGGTGCAGACGTCTTATCGAAAGGGTAATTCTAAAAGGGACGACGCTGAGTCTCTGTCCATAGTTGCCGCATTCCAAAGCGAATGTAAACCGAGACGACGATTCATCACTGTGTTAATCAATGGGACCCCAACGAAACTGCAAGTTGACACGGCCTCGGACATCACAATTAGTTCCAGGAGCATATGGAATCACATAAAGAGGCCGAAGATGGTCGAGTCTCAGAAAGTTGCACATAATGCATCCGGCGGTGTGTTACACTTAGTGGGCGAACTCAATTGCAAGATTGCTTTCCAAGGTGTGGAAAAGTCGGGAACATGCTACATTTCAGACCGGCCGAATTTGAATCTTATTGGTCACGACTGGATTGAAAAGTTGAACCTCATCGATGTTCCCTTGAATCGGATCTGCAACCGAGTTCGAGCAAGTCCAGACCCATCCGCAAAGTCCGTCGAAGACATGACACGTACCCTAAAGCGGAAAGTTGCTTCTGTCTTTCAGGATGGCTTGGGCCACTGTACGAAATTCAAGGCAACACTGAACTTGCGACCAGGTGCTAAACCAGTGTTCAAGGCAAAAAGACCGGTACCACTTTAGCAGTAAACATTTTCCATCCTGACTAACGTCTCCTAATTACTCTCACGAGTTACTCTTCGCATTGCCGTTCGCATTCATCCGATCATAGCTGATTCTTTAAACTTCCTTTTCTTTTTGGAACGTTACTTTATCTATGTTGCTCCCGCATTCGGTCTCAACCTAGTCGCCCTTAGTTTCACCTAAGATACCGCTCGCATTCGGACTGTTGTCATCATCATCGGTTTACCTGTTTCACTCCAACAATCGTATTACTCGCTTAACTTTGTCAACACGCTATGTTATATCCGTCTCTTGACTCTGCGCGTGCAGATCCTTCTTCTTACCTGGTAGTTGTGGTCTGAGTCACACCAGCGACGTGATGTAAAGAACGCGCTTGCAAATCATGTATACTAAACAAAATTACATAAGTTTTAACGTATCATAGGCACAATTGCGCGCCACCAGTTTGTGTTTGTGCTTCTTGATTCATTGCTGTCTGTTTGTTTGGCTGCCTCTTGTCCGTTGCCCGTTTTCTCCAGAGATTTCCACAGTTACACGCGCCAAAACAAGAAGGTTTATCCGCTGGGACTGATCGACCCACTCTCAATAGCCAGATGGTTTAAACGCTTGATCTTTTCTCCGGGAGATGAAGAACTCACACATCGTTCAAAATGAAGCTCTTTCCGCCATTCTGGAGAAGTTACCACCACGGGGTCTAAACAAATAAGTTTAGCTCGCCTCGTACGCACAGTAGAACAAGTTACTCACCTGGAATAATATATTTACATGGGTCCCCTGTTCTACAACCGAAGACAGACAATTCTGGCGTGATTACCTTCACTGCCTCAAACATTCCGATTCTCCAGTCACCTGGAGCTTTTCTGATGTCATTTCACGGACAGCGTTGCGCGTATAAGCGGCTTTTCCGATGAGCTTTCATGGAGTTTTCGCTTAGATATAGAGACAATCACACTTACATTTGAAGGAATTACTGGTCCACTTTGCGGCGAATAGCATTTTTGCCTGTTATGGACATATTCAGACACAAGAAACAACTGCACTCACCGTCCCTATGACAAGTCCAGCATGGATAGTTGGACACGGGTTGCGAGCCGGACAATATAATAGCAAAAGCCGGCCTCTATTAACAATGTGGTTGCTCACCTGCATCATTATCATTCGACTCCGCGACACTTTTATATCATTGACCGGCTTCAACGACTACTGCCGGATCATTACTAAGCCATTCGGCCAACGAAGGAAGAATTTTGGCTGTCAACCGACTGCGAATAATAGAGTGCAAAATCGGTCCATACGATGCATAGCCGACTAGCACTACAGTTCAACGGAAGCTACGACAGTGTTCCAGGACGTGGTGGGTTTGCGCCTGGCAAGCGTTCTCCCTATAAAAAGCCACAAATGTCCGCTTAACAACACTGCAACGTGGCGGATGTGACTCGCCACAAAATAAAGTCACAGCTATACCTTTCACACTGACGCAGTCCTCAGCCTTCTAAATCCAACTTGTGCAAATGATTTTACTATGAAGAATGCTTTAATGGAGCGCAGATCATCCCGGCTTCGTAATGGTCATTGATTGCACCAAAACCTTGTTTGGGCTCCTGTGCTCATGGATCACTACACGGCAAATTTACCCCCAACTTGTATCTTAAAGCAACAGTTTTTTGCGCGCCACAGCGCCATCATGGTCCTTGATCTGACTATTACCTGACAGTATGCTCGCTCATACGGGCTACATCTTTTCGTTTATTACTTTCATTGAAACGAAATGTTTTAATGATCCAAGAAGCTATGCTTGTATGCGTATTTGATCATGCCTCTACAGCTGTGTCTCGTTTTGCAGAGAATATTCCATTTATTTATTTATTTATTTATTTATTTATTTATATGCAGCCATGTCAACCGTTGAGCAAGAGCTCGATCGACTGGAACGTGCCGGAGTCATCACAGCCGTCAACTACTCATCATGGGCCGCACCTATTGTCGCAGTGAAGAAAGCAAATGGCAAGGTACGCGTCTGCGCTGACTGTTCAATTGGCCCCAACGCCGCGCTGGACAACCACCAGTACCCCTTACCTCTACCGGAGGATATCTTTACAAATTTGAATGGTAGTAAGTGCTTTGCTAAGCTTGATCTATCCGATGCTTATCTGCAAGTGGATGTTGACGAAGTCTCGAGGGAGTTGTTGACGATCAACACTCATCGTGGGCTATTCCAATACAACCGCTTGCCATTTGGTGTGAAAACGGCGCCAGCCATCTTCCAACAGTTGAGGGACACCATGCTAGCGGGTGTTTCTGGAACCGCTGCATATCTGGACGATATCATAGTGATGGGTCGAACACAGGAAGAAGTGTCTAACCGCTTGGATGAAGTGTTTGGTTGCGTACAGTCGTACGGTTTCCGGATCCGTGAGGATAAATGCACATTTTTCACGCCGATCATCAAATGCCTCGGTTTTATCCTCGAGAAGGATGGACGTCGACCAGACCCGGAAAAGATAGAAGCAATTAGAAAAATGCCTCCGCCAACAGATCTACAGTCCTTGCGTTCTTTTTTGTGGGCTCATCAGCCACTACAGCGCATTCTTGACTGAGATGCACCGCCTGCATGCCCCGTTAAACAAGCTATTAGCCAAAGGCCAAACATGGAACTGGACGTCAGAATGCCAGAATACCTTCGAACGCGTCAAGTCACTGCTGTCCTCAAACTTGCTTTTGACTCATTTCGATTCCTCTAAAGAGATTTTCTTGGCAACAGATGCATCAAGCCATGGGATTGGTGCAGTAATGTCACACACCTACGCCGATGGATCTCAGAAGGCAATCGCCCATGCCGCCAGAACACTTACGAAGGCCGAGAAGAACTACAGCCAGGTTGAGAAAGAAGCATTGGCCATAGTGTAAGCAGTCAAGAAATTCCATAAAATGCCATACTGCCGCCGTTTCAAGCTTTTGACAGATCACAAGCCCTTGCTGGCTATCTTTGGTTCGAAAAAGGCATCCCGGCCTACACCGCCAACCGGCTACAACGTTGGGCTCTTACCTTAATGGGGTATGATTTCGAGATCCAATACCAGTCGACTGTTTCCATTGGCCAAGCGGATACACTGTCACGCCTAACTGATGCCCGTCAGCAAGAACATGAGGACACAATCATTGCCTCGGTCGAGGTTGAACCTGACGTCAACTTTCTGGTAACTGATGTATTGCATGGTCTACCAGTTACCGCAGAAGCTGTACGAACCGAAACACTTCGGGACCCAATCCTCAAGAAAGTTACACAGTTGCACAAAACAAGTTGGCCACATGCATGTCCATCTGCTGAATTGCAACAGTACTTTCAGAGGAGACACACGCTCTCTATTGTAAACGACTGCATACTGTTTTCGGAAAGAGTGGTCATCCCCAAGGCATTTCAGGAGCGCCTTATTCGGCAGTTCCACGCCGGGCATCCTGGAATCAACCGGATGAAGGCGCTTGCCCGAAGCTATGTATATTGGCCTTTCATGGACAAACAGCTAGAAGAAATAGCTAAACGCTGTCAAAGGTGTGCCAATGTCTAGAAAGCGCCACAAAAAGCAGAACTCTGTTCATGGCCAATAGTTACTAAGCCATGGTGCCGCATCCATGTCGACTTTGCGGGACCGATCAACGGCAGAGACTTTCTCATTATCGTCGATTCATACAGCAAGTGGCCTGAAGTATTTCTTATGGAGAACACAACCACCAATGCCACCATATCGAAACTGCACCAAACCTTTAGCAGATTCGGCTGTCCCGAGACAATTGTCACCGACAATGTCTCACAATTTACTTCAGCAACATTTACGGAGTTTTGTAAGCAATGCGCCGTACAGCACATTCGCTCGCCGCCGTTTCACCCACAGTCGAATGGGCAGGCAGAAAGGTTTGTCGATACATTCAAGCGAGCACTCCACAAATCAAAAGAAGAGGGACGTATAGGGGAGGTGGTTGACCGGTTCCTTTTCCTCTACCGATCAACACTGAATCCACAAGTGCCAGACGGAGTCTCTCCAACACAGGCCATGATGAACCGGAAGCTCCGCATGCCTTCCGACGCCATCCGACCGGGCTCGGAATCCTCTGATGGTAAAAGAAACCGCAGAATGGAACAAGAGTTTAACCGGCGGCATGGAGCAAAGAAGCGATCTTTCACGATTGGACAGAAGAGGCTAGCGCGTGACTACCGGGAAGGCCATGCGAAATGGACGCCAGGGATGGTCAAAAGCAAGCGCGGAAACGTCATATATGACGTGAAGGTGGGCGCACAGCTTTGGTCACGGCATGCAAACCACTTACGGCCCACATTGTGCCAGTCAGAACAAGAAAGATCTACTAACATCCCTTTCGATTTACTGGTGAAAACTTTCAACCTGCCGAAGGTAGCAATGGACGACTGCACAAAGGTGAGCAACGAATCCAGAACAAGAACATCGGAACAAAGTTCTCGGGCGCTTCTGCCAAGTAGGTGGACCGACAGGCAGAGAACACCGTCCCGAAGACTGCAAGTTAATCCCAGGCTTTCGTCTCATACATCGGACCATATCTCAGGAGGGTAGGTGTCCGGGAACAAGTAAGAATTGCCTTGGAAATTCACTATTTTGACGATTAATCGATTATTAACGATTATCGCATCGATTTCAAACGTTCCGGAATGTTCTTCTTCTGCACGTGATTAAAAGCCATCTGACACCTCAGCAAAAGATATGGGGAACCACTAACCTTGGCAGCTGCCCTTCCAATCCTAGAAGTCGAAGGTCAGTAGAGACCTATAAATACAGCCAAGGTCCGCAGTCGTTGTGCAGTGTTCGTTAGCGGCGATTAATACATTATTTTGTCAATGTCATTGGCGTTTTGCTTTTTTCCTTCGGTTGGGCTGGGAGTTTTGTGAAGCAGTAGATTGTTATTTTTGGAGTTGCGTCTACTGAGAAGATTATTATAGTTGTGAAAAGTGAAGCGTCGGGTCCAGAGGAATTAAACCATACAGTGATCACTGGTCCCAATAGGCGGAAAAGTGCTAAAGTCTGCGACATCTGATAGCGACGGGGAAGCACAAAATCGAGAATATGGGGTGTCTGTCCAACAAATATCCGGGTAAGCACAGTAACATGTTGAAATAGATTACAATCGAGAACGGTTTCCAAAAAGTCCACAGCGAAAGCGTCTGAAGAAGTAGCACAATGCAACAAATCCCAGTCGATACTTGGGGAATTGAACTCACACAATAGTACAGTCCTTTTCCCCACCGTGCATTTTAATGTAATTCAGCAGCCGAGCCCCGGAACTCAATGGAGCCCTGTAAACAACCCCGAGCATCAGGGACTTGCATCTAACATGAACCCGGCACCACAGGGCTTTGGAACTATCATTACAGTCACAAGTTGCCGCAAATAGAGGAGTCCCGAGGTCTGCATTCCAGTACAGAATCACACCGCCACCAGATCTCCCTCATTTGCGGTCAGCCCGGAAGAGAGGATACTGTTGGATGGCGCCTGGGATACAAGTCGGTAATCAATGACACGTAAGAGGGGTCATATACGAGACAGCATAGAAGTTGGAGGCGACTAAACCCAACGTATATTGTACAGACTACAAAAATGGGAAGCGAAGCAGCGAGAGTGAGAAACGGTGCAGCGAGGTACTCACCAAAACTCTTTGTGAAAACCGATGTACCGTCAGTAAAACAAGTGGATGTTTTAAAGGAATTAACAACCGTAAAATCTTGTGTTGCAAAATACTGAAACAGCATGTTTTCCGGTGCAGTACGATACCCGGGGATCTGCACTGCCCATTCCAGGATATCCGAGGACGACCAGGTCTCGGTGAAAGGCAGGATGTCAGGATGACGCAATGAGGCAAAAAACTGACTTTCATCGAGTTTGTTTCGAATACTGCGCATATTCGCGGAACTTGCGCGCAATCCCTTCTACACTTCTAAAGCCTAGGTATGATAAAAAGTGGTTAACAGCGAATTTTGGTTACGTTTCACACTACGCGAAAATCTACCATATGTAAATCTGTCTCACCGTTGTCTCAGCGGGATCTGAGTTCGTCAACAGCTTGTTTCATTTTCACTCGATCCTCCGGGAAAATAATTGCGCAATACATAAATGATTCACATTTAAGACGCGGAGCTCGTCGAAGAATGCGACGGGCCTCGTCGTCATCCTGATATATATTCTTACTTGGATGAAACTTTAAGAAGTCCTCCTGGGGATCTACTCAAACTCCAGGGAATTGGCGGCACCGGGAACGTCCTTGCGTTGGTTGCGGACTTCTTAAGAGATCGGATACTTCAAGTGAAGGTGAACCAAACGCTGTATGGCTCTGTGTCTACGACTAGCGGAGTCCCACAAGGCTCTGTCCTTGGGCCGGAACTTTTCAAGCCCCACATTAATAACCTCCCTGTTGCTCTTCAAGCCGACTGTTTAGTCTACGCTGATGATCTCAAGCTATGGTCAGAAGTAGCTAGTCTTGAGGATGCGGACAGACTCCAAACGGCGCTGAACCAGCTGCACTATTGGTCCATTAAGTGGCAACTACCCATTAACTAAGATACATTTGATGTTCCGCTGATTCGTAGCCTGGAGTCATCCGGGGTATACCACGTTGGTGGATATCTTCTCAAGAACGTTCTGCACGAGGATCTGTGGGTTATCGTGTCCTATGACCTTAAAACTTCCTAAGACACCTTGAGAAAGGTCGCAGCCGCAAACAGGATGTTGAGTGCTCTACGCAATTCAATCTCCTTTATCAATCCGGCCATTTTCAGAACTCTGTTCACATCACATATCCGCCCGATATTGGTGTATGGGCTTCCAGCTACCTGTCCTCTCTTAAAATCTGGATGCGACCTGCTAGAAAGAGTTTGGAGGCGCGGCTCGAACACCGTCATGGAGTTTCGTGGTCTTGCTCACCCTTTTCGACTCAGCAAGCTGAACATGTTCCCCATGGATTATCCTCGACGAGGTGGAGATCTCATCTACACCTAACGGATTCTAAGAGGAGAACTAGGGAGCAAGGTAAAAAAGCAATTTCGGATCAACGCGGACTGCTCGACATGAGGCCACAAGTGGAAGTTGTACAAGAGCTGAATACTTCACGTCCGTCCAGAGGCTGCCCTATCAGTTCGTGTGGTGAATGACTAGAACAGCCTACCTGAGATCATTTCTGATGCACCGAGAGAGGAAAATACCAAACGGCTGCTTGACTGCCATCTGATGAGTACCGTAGTGTTCCGCTGCTCTTACTGCAACAGCGACGGTCCCCAGAAGAATACAGCTTCGCAGTCAGCTGCGTCAACCCTGCACTAATTCGGAATCGACGGAGCTGACAAGGGTCTCCCCTGCTGCTCTCTACACACCAATGAACCAATTGACGAAGCGGAGAGCTGAAAAATGTTGATTCCCTGTTTTCCTTTATGGAACAGTAAACAGATCATCCGTTGTAGGAACAGCTGGTCATACACAATCCTTTCAGCTGGAGTGGTCTTGGTCGACTCAGCTGCAGTCACGATGCTAAAGCAGCGGTCTCGAGTTGGCGATTTGGCATTCTCATGGCTCTTCCGCTTCAGAACAGGCGGGCCATCCTTAAGCAGTTTCTCCAATTGATAGACATTATCGACCCTGCTATCACATGAAGTCCTTTTTTCGGTCGTCAAAGTCCTCCAAAAGTCCTTCAAAGTCTTTCAGTAAATTAATGGTGGCTGCCTGATCTACTCCGTACTTCGGTGATGGGTGCACATATATATGCAGGTTACGTCGGAACATTGTATTTAATGGGAATAAAAGCTGGAGCTTTACATGACCCATAGGGTAAAAAGAGTTCGGGTCGAGTCTAATGAAAGGCCAAGCAACCTCATAGCGGGTTGTACTCGCGTGTTAGCAGTATATTCATCGGGCTTATGCGGCATTTAAAAAGAACGCAAGCCGGCTCAAAGCGTGACACCCCACCGCGCCCTCCGAAACGGCTTTGGAAAGGAAGTAGGTAGAAAAAAGGAAAGAAATTCCACCAAGTAGAAGGTAGTTATATCGGGGAATATCGCGGTGTAACTCGGCCAGGACAGTCCAGGCGGGTCTTAAAGTCAGCCACAGTGGGTGCCAAGACTAAATCGGCAGGCAGAGCATTCCACGGTCGGCAGGTTCGCAAAGCGAAGTAGTGTTGTCTGCAGTTCAGCCGACTTTGCTGATGTGTGAGCCTCAGTAGGTGGCCACGTAGATGGGAGCACGACTGATGCAGTGTGAATTGTTGGCGACAGTGATTTCCAGGGCTGGATAAGATCATGAATACAAGGATCAGGTCACCCCGTAGACGTCGTTACTTAAGCGAGTAGAGGCCCAGGCACTAAAGTCATTGTGGATAATCTAGGTGCTTGAGACCTCGGACCAGTTTGGTTGCTCGACTTTGTGGGGCTTCGAGTATGCGTTGGTCCTTCAACAACCAAGGGCTCCAAGCCTGAATAGCGAGCTTCAAGTGGGGTCGAAGAAAAGCGTTGAGGAGGAGGCGGAAATTGCTGGGGTCACTTTGACCGAAGGCTCGTTTTAGCAAACCTACCATGCGGTTAGCGGCAGCTGATTTCTGGCAGGAAGCGCATACGGAAAGACTGGTCTGGGTAATGATACCCAAGTCTCTTTCGGCTGAAGAGATCTGGAGGAGAGACGCTCCCAGGTAATATATAGGAGAAAAGCGGAAGGGCGGGTAGAAAGGATGCCACATTTCGAAGCGTTAAATGGAAGGTTGTTTTCTACGGACCACTGACGTAGACGGTCGAGGTCCGGCTGAAGTGCGTGGGCACCGTCCGGTAGGTCAGTTGTGCGCCACAGCTTCGTGTCATCCGCGCATAGCAGCAACGAAGACTCCACTTGCGGTGTGACGTCATCAATGAGGGCTAGGTAGAGGTGCGGTCCAAGAACAGACACCTGTGTAACTCCCCTTGTGACAAAGATGCGGGGAGACAATGCTCCGTCGACGCGTACTGGGAAGGTACGGTTTTGAAGATAATTCCGGATCTAGTCCATCAAGGCCCTTGAAACGCCGTAAGACTACAGTTTCTGCAGTAGAATCTTGTGGTCGAATTTGTCGAAGGCTTTGGCAAAATCCAAGAAAATAAAGTGCGTTTCTAGGCCAGAGTCGGCAGCAGTCGTCCAGCCATCCCTGGCAAGTAACAGGTTATTCAGGCATGACCGTTGACGCCAGAAACCGTACTGGCAATCAGAGAGCAGTTTTGAGCCTCCGTGTAGTCTATTAAAGCGTCTGCGACGATCGATTCCATCACTTTTGAGATCGTAGAGAGGAGAGTTATCGGTCGGTAATTGGCCAGATCTTTGCGGGTACCTCCTTTGTAGATTGGTGTAATAGTCCCACATTTCCAGTCATGGGTAACTTTGCCTTGCGAGAAGAAGTGGGTGAACAGCATCGCTATGGGTAAAACTAGAGCTGCAGCACACGCTCGCAAGAGTCTTGGGTGGAAACCATCAGCGCCAGGAGAGGCCGTTAGCCGCAGGGATTTAAGTTTCGCCAGGACCTTCTCCAGAGTGAAATGAACAATCATCAGGGAAGTTGAGGGTGAAACCGAAGAAGGTACCGTCGTTGTATGCATTGATGGAACGGTGAGTGTGGATGCGTACTGCTGGCACAGGACCTCTGCTGCCTCGTTAGCTGATTTCGTGAGCCATGTAGGGGTCGTCTGTGTGGTGACACCGTGCTTGACTTGTCGAAGACCGTTGATGTGCCTATACAAGGCGTTGGGATTGGATGAAAATTTACGCATAGGCTGACGCTGATGCTCATTGTTATCTTCTCGTACAAGATAGACGCATTGGTTACGGATTGATCGGTAATATTCCCACTTAGTGGCCGTTGCATGGGAGCGATAGTTTCTCCATGCCGTGTTCCTGGAGGCAGGCCACTTCCGTGTACGACTTCGGATAAGTGCTGGGCATCTCTTCCCTACGGAAACTTCTTTGCAGGTCGTCGTAGTTGAGCAGAGTTCCAGTAGGGTAAGGCAAAAGCTTGACCACACGCTGTCGGCACTCGATTGGGGCTCGGGTGACCAGTTGTTAGCGGAAAGGAGAAGGTTCAAATTTCCGTTATCAGTCCAGCTTTTTGTATAAGTTGGCGTGCTAACGAGTTTTTCGGCGATGCATATAAAATCGAAGCGGAGGATGCAGTGGTCGCTAAGCCCCAAGGAGGCATCTGTAGTGTACCTGAAAACAAGCTCTTTCTATATTTTGTAACATTGGATTTTACGGTTGTTTTAACCTTCGAAACGTCCATTTGTTTTACTGACTGCACGTGCGTTGACACAAACCGTTTTGGTGAGTAGCTCGCTGCAAGTTTTTTCGCTCTGTCTGATTCGCTTCCTATTTTTGTAGCCTGCACAATATACGTTGGGTTCAGTCGCCTCCGACTTCTATACTGTCGTATTTGACACGTCTTACGTGTCATTGTTTACCGACTAGTATCCCAGGCTCCGCCCAACAATTGGTGACCCCCTGTCAGGAACACGCCGTCCGCCATTGTGAATTTTCATTCTGGTGAGCTCGTTCCAGTGCTTTTCTGATTCATTGCTCGCTATCGTTTTGTTTTCTCACTTGCCGCATATAATTATTCATTTCTCACGATGAATAATGCTGATGATAAATCATCTACGTACGTGGTTACTGCCGTAAAGCTAGCCTCCCCATCTTTTTGGGAGAATGACCCGTAGTTATGGTTTGCACATTTAGAATCCACTTTTTACAATTGTAAAATTTCATCTGATAATTCTAAATACCGTCAACTTATGTCCCGGCTTCCGCAAAGCGTATACTCCCAAGTGAGGGACATCATAGCTTGCCCGCCCCCTCGATGCGAAATATGACACTTTAAAGCGGGCGATCATTCAGCGAATCACGCCCTCTGACAAGGTCCGACTGCGGCAACTGTTTAGGGAATTGCAGCTAGGGGACAGTATGCCATCAGCCTTGTTGCGAGAGCTGCAACAGCTCCTAGGCACATCCAGCATGGATGAAGGTATTCTCCGAGAAATGTGGATGCAACGTCTACCAGAAAACACACAAGCCTTCCTTGCAGTGGCAAGCGCCCTGCCTCTCACAGCAGTTGCAGAAATAGCAGACCGAGTCATCGAACGGCACCAACCAGAGACTGAAACCAAAGCATCTAAGCAACTTTGCGCTGGCACAAAGACAGGTGCGACTAGCCCGCCGTCGGCACTAGACGCATTATCATTGCAGATAGCGTCGCTTCAGCGCCCGATCAAGGAACTCACCTTAAAACGTAAGCACCGCAACCGGTCTGGATCATCGCACCGTCGCACAAAACCTGATGCCACAGGTTACTGCTTTTACCACTCGCGTTTCGGTACTAAAGCCCGTAAGTGCGTACAGCCGTGTAGCTACTCCGCTATAGATGATCCGTCAGGCCCAGCTGTAATGGCGACTAATGGTGTCGGCAATGCTCAAAGTCGTCTCATCTACATTGGGGAGTATGACTCCGATACCCAGTTCTTAGTTGATACCGGGGCGGAAGTCAGCGTCATTCCCCCTATGCCAGGTGAGCCTATCACTTCTCTGGCGACAAACCTCAGTGCTGCCAATGGCACGCCAATACCCACCTATGGTCATCGGTCACTTACCCTGGACCTAGGCCTTCGGCGCACTTTCCGCTGGGTATTCACTGTCGCTGCAGTCCCCTTTGCCATCATCGGCATTGACTTTCTCAGGCATTTCGACCTCTTGGTCCATGCGGAACGCCAGATGGTAGTCGACACTGCAATAAAACTCAGCGTACGTGGCATCACCGCCGATGTCCCCTCTATATCCCCGGTCTATGCATTGCCCCAGACCTCGCCAGACTACGTTAATCACTTTTCTCAGTATCCCAAGCTCGTTCAGCCAATGAACGCAGCTTTGCCTGTGGCAGCTCAAGTCACGCACCACATACGGACGAACGGCCCACCTGTGTCCTGCCGTCCACGCCGACTATCACCCGAGAAACTAAAGGTAGCTAGGGCGGAGTTTGAGCACATGCTTGAACTTGGAATAATCCGCTCTTACGACAGCCCTTGGTCCTTGCTCCTGCAGATGGTCTTCAAGAAACCTGGTGACTGGCGCCATTGCGGTGATTACCGCGCACTCAATCGCTTAACCGTCCCAGATAGGTATCCCATCCCACACATGCAGGACCTTACCGCATGCCTCACAGGTAAGACGATTTTCGGCAAGATCGATCTGGTTCGCGCTTATCACCAGATACCTGTGGAAGACAATGACATTCCTAAAACAGTCGTCATCACTCGTTTCGTTTTGTTTGAATATTTAAGAATGATATTTTGACTGTGCAAGGCCGCACAAACCTTCCAACTCCTTATCCACGATGTCACTCATGGCCAAGGTTTCACATATTCCGACCTCGATGATATCTTAGCAGCCAGTTCATCATAACTAGAGAACCTCGAGAACCATCGTGCTCTCTTTCAGCGCTTAACCCAACACGGTGTCACAGTCAACCCGACTAAGTGCGAACTCGGCAAATCAACGGTAGAAGTCCTAGGCCACCTCGTTTCATCGTCTGGCATCGAAGTCTTTCCTGACAAGATCCAGGCAATCAAGAACTTCCCACCTCCGACTTCGTTCAAGCACCTCCGTCGATTTTGTGGTTTGGTCAGCTACTATCGACGCTTCATTCCGCGCTGCGCTCAGCTCATGC
>OX104071.1:64414941-64503065 GCA_944474145.2 Dicrocoelium dendriticum | reverse complement strand
ATTGCTTATTTCCTTGGACTGCTTTTTTAATGTCCCCTTATTTACATGCTGACTTGGGATTCTTGCTTAAAGGGTTGCACTTATCCTGTCACACGTGTCCCCTTGGTACCTCTTTAGGCAATGTGATCGCGGGGCGTCCATCAGACTTACATGTATTCACTTCATCTAATGAGCGACAGTACATTCTCGTACGGTCTTTCCATTACAATACGGTTTTGGGCAAGGGTGGGTGATGCGGTGCGAAGCAACATTGGAACGAAACCTTTAAGTAATAAATCTTGTCTGTACAAGAACCCCCACTCCGAAACACCCGTACGGTCTCCTAAGAAGGTGTGCCGTTGAATGCATTGCTACTGAAAGCCTGTCAACATGTGTAAGGAAATGAGCATGTTACCTGCTTCGGTGCTGGTAAAGGCCATTCCATGTTGTTCATATTGTTTTACATCGTTTGTCGAGTGCTTGCCAACGCATTTTTTTGCCGATAAGAGTGCATTCAGCGCCCTTTGGTTTTCCATGCTGCTGCATATAAACGTGTTCCCTCTGTTAACAGCTCGTCATATGCCTTTCGGCCGAACACAGTTACGATCTTGTACCCCGTTCCAATGTTGCCTCGTACCTTATCACCCACGCTTGCCCAAAACAGTATTGCTATGGAAACACCATATGAGGATGTACTATCCCTCATTAGGTAAAGTGAATACATGTGTCTGATGGACGCCCCGCGTCACACTCCATGAAGAGTTATTAAGGGACCTCGTATAACAGGATAAGTGTAACCCGTTGAGAAAGAATCCCCAGTCATCACATAAATAAAATGAAATTAAAAGATCAGTCCAAGCGTCGAATGAAAAAGGAATGCAAGAGAAAGCACGGGAAGGAAAGAAAAAGGTAGGTAAAACCGGTTCTATTGAGGCGAGGTGGAAAAGCCGACGACGTTTTTCAGGTGATTATTCATCCTTGTTAATAAAAAGGGTGAATGATGCCCAGCGATTTAATTGTGGTAAGCGGAGCAGAGCGTTGCGCCGGAATAGGTAGGTAGTATGGCGAGCAAAGCACAAAGGATGAGGGGCACGGAGTGTTGGGACTACAGAACCTAAACCGTTAATGTCTCGGACGTCTGAAAGCCAGCAGAAAGGAGGAGACTGGACAGCCGAGGATAGATTAGCGCGACGCCCGAAAAGTTGTGCGGCTTGCTAGCCGAATCGTCGACGCATGGAGTTTTACACATGCAAGTAAATTAGGAATGCCATTCGGTGACGTCAGCAGAAACAGGCTGGTTATGCATGAAGGTTTCTATTATTCAATGAGGAATCAGGCCAGTAAGGCTCTCAAGGTGAATGGACTAATGTTTAGAGTCTAGTGAGCCTAACCATCTACGCCTCAGACGCGTGGAGACAGTAAGAAAGCAGAACTCTTGTCAGGTGAAACTAAATTAGTCGGCGTACTGAAAGATAAATAGAGAGAGGAAGCGGAATTGCACAGGTTAGGGATGAAAGTAGCACTATTACTCGAAGCGTGAACCACTTTCAAGAGTTTCGAGGTGGAAGACACAAAACACCTAGTGTACAAATCCTGGCTTACTTACGTTTCAAACGTCTGGCAGCAGTACGAAAACAGTGGACCGATCCGACGACACAGGATCAAGGAATTACACTGGGGGTTAAAGGTTAAAAAGAACCACTGCAACCAGAGGACGCGATAAAGATAAGAAGGGGTCGGGATAAAGTAGATTATATTGGTGGAGCGACGGAGCCAAAAAGCTTTCGTGAAAATGTCAGCAGCGCGTTGAACCTGCTGAAAGTGGAACGAAGCACAGCAGAAGCCTGGGTGGATTTAGTGACCAAGAATCTGTTTATTTTATTTTAGAATGCTAGATTCATTGAGCAATTAACTTGGGAATACAAATTGGTGGACAACAACAGAATTGTACAGGTTAGGAATGATAGAAGCAATTTTAATACTGGGTGCATGGAGTCTGCGAGGCTCTAGAGCTGTAGGGAGCAAACCGCTGCATCTACCGAACTTTGTTCAGTAATGCCTCCGTAGACTGGAATTATTCAGAGAGCAGGAGGGCGGTCAGGATGAACCAGGTCAATGCGGCTCAGTACGAGCTGCCGTCTACTGTAGAACTTTTTCAAACTGAACTTGCGTTAGGTGAAGGAGATAAGTTGGATGAAGACATATGTATTGTTAACGGGTCTACAGGAGCAGCACCTCTATTAAGAAGATGAGAGATGATGAAAGTGCTTACATCCTTTAGTCTCCAAATACTGGACAGAGTCTGGGAACAGGTGACCAGACGGTCAAGACTAGTTAAAGGCAAAGCATTGGAAGTTAGCCGTCCAGTTAAAGAAGTAACGCAATAATTATGCTATAAGGATTAGAGATGCGGTGCACATTGAATGCATTCTGTCATGCTTTGTTGCGCTCAGAGGGGTTCACTAATGATTGTCTAGACCATTCTCCTATAGCTCAACTGGCATGTTAATGCATACTATTTCCGAGATTGTTTGGACGTACCATAAATTAACCACAGTAAAAATGATCTGTAACACCTTACTGCCGGTCCGCGACTGTTTAATGGCCACTTCAAGTCTTGCTCAACACGGAGAGGTAATAGGGAAACGTGCGCAGAGCATGCCAAACGTTCCCTTAGTGTGGTTAGCAATGACGTTATGGACCGAATAAAATGCCTAAATAAGGTGGTTGCATATATCGTTGTTACCGGTGCAGGAAGCTATTGGTGTATAGTTGTGTCTTCAAACAAATCGTATCAGTTGCGCTAGACTGAAGAAAAGGACTATAAAATGCAATGTCTTCTCTTATCAAATCACCATTCGGTCGCGCACGTTTGTCAAGTTAACGTTAACGCCTGCAAACACTGCCGTGCAACGCAGCCAAGCAAATTGGTTTCGTCGTACGCTGATAGTAAGGCCTCTCTTAAGGCAGCTTCTGGCCACCTGTAGGCATTTATAAACTACCGGTCCCTCGCACCGTTTATTCAGATATCATGGAGTATATGGGTCAAGCTGAGCTCAAGCTAATTTTGCGAATACGTTGCTGAGTAGCAGAAGGGCCCAACCAAGTGCTATGCATTTACAAGCCGCTAATCGTTAAACGGAGATAAGCAGCCTACTGGAGGAAAACTTCGGGTATTTTAAGCCTACCCCTAAGCTTCCAACTGGCTATACCACGACAAGCACAGCGTATTTACTAGGTAGGGATAACCTGCGACAAGCTCATCCTGACTCCCAACACGTCATCAGCGAACAACCCGCTTTCATGCCTACTGACGCGGCTTTTACAAGTTCTACAGCTGCTTCATTAGCTTACCGGGACCTTCCTGCATCCTCGACAACACTAGTAAACGGGAGCCGGTTTAGTTATAATAAGTATAAAGGCCTGGCCCATAAACAAGCAAGGCTTACGCTGCGCACCCTTGTTGTCCCTGCCGCGCAATAAGCGTTTTGTAACCAAATATTGGCTTAAACCACACATTTTAGACCCTTTCCACCCCGTCCTGGCTACCCGCTATATATGCAATCTCGTACGCAAAAACAAGTTAGAGAGCGCTAGGTACTTAAAAACAGAACACCCAGCATTATTCCAACTTTTAGACGCCACTAAAATATTGGATTCTGTATAGATGATAGCCAGCTTTTTTGGACCCGAATTACTACATTCATGCATTTACAGGGCTCCGTCTAACTCTTCGGTACATGATAAGACCCGTATAGCTACTTGATGCAAACATTGATCCGTCCATGTGATTGTGAAATTGTCGCGGAGCTTTCAAACTGCCTGCTCTGTGATGGTTCCGGCCTAACGTCCCAACCACGCATAAAGACCTGTTAAATAAATAAATAAATATTTATTCTCGGCTATGCGATGCATGCCCGCGAAGGCCTGATCAAATAAGTGCAATTATACGGACATGTCATGGCAGCTGTAACAGTGACAATCGGAGGTTTTTCATAAATAAATAAATAAATAAATAAATAGTATATTCTCGAATTTCCGAGACACACCTGACCAGGCATGATCAACGTTTACAAGCAATTTATGTTTCGCAACAAACACGTTGCTATGTATGTAATCGGCAATAAGCCGAAAGTTGTCCAAGCTTTGGAAATTGTAAAATTAATCTTGAGGTATAAATTCGTCAAAACATACGACAAGTTGGGTTATAGTGGGCGTAGTGTAAACAGGCTGGGCATTCCGTTTGTAGAGAAAACTTGTCTGGAAAATATTACATTAGGATTCAGGTCCGCTTGCCAGTATGTAGTTGTGGGCAGTGACTTTATTCAGTGGCGAGTCACATCCGCCACGTCTCAGTGTTGTTAAGCGGACACTTGTGGCTTTTTATAGGGAGAACGCTTGCCAGGCGAAAACCCACCACGTCCTGAAACACTGTCAGAAATCCGTTTGTACACTAATGTAAAACTGGCAGAGCAGCTCGTCGACTGATTTAACACTCGGTTAACCGCCGTCAATTGCCTTCTAATTTCCTCTGTTAGCTGAACAGGTTATTTTTGCTCGCGGCGGCCATAATGGCTGAGGCCTATGGAGGGTTAGACCTTCGTCATCTTCGTGTCCAGGTGAGCAAAACTTCCGTTTCTTGCTTCTAGAATTTACAGGATTATGTATACTTCGCAGGAGTATAAAGGCGTCATGTCCAGCTACCATTACTGGACGACGGTCATGGTAGTGAGTGCATTTTTATCCACTTGTTGTACAGCCGTGTTCTATGTAGGTCCTTGGGGGTTTCTATGTCCTGTCCCAGGAGCAAGCTCTTTCACATTCCGATCCCAGATCTCCAAGAAGTTCCAGACCTCGGAGAAAGGGAAGGTGAGAGACAAACAGGGCCGCAAAGAACAGACGTGGAAACAAGCATTATTTACGTACTATGGTCTAACATTTAGAGGAAACATATGATGTACAATGTGTAACAATGATTATGCTAAAAGTGTCTTTTGAATATTCATCGGAAGCAAAGCCCTATAGGTTGGTTGCTACCGTGTACCTTGGATGCAGAGCGTTGCGCCGTTAAGCAAAGAAAACACAGGATCCGTTTGCTATGATGCAACTGTTGCGTGGGAAGTTTCGCTGGGGAGCGTAGAATATGCTGACCCAGGGAAAGCCAGTGAGTCTTTTGGACTCATACATGGGTAAGTTTCGCAAAAATAGCAGCGAAGAATTGAAGAATGAAGACCTGTAGATGAGAAGCTAAGGGGCGTCTCTGTACTGACCAGGTGAGAGAGAGTGCCGAATTAAAAAGCTAAGAAGGGCTAATTGACGGAAGGACCGCAAATAGCCAGAATATATGCGTACATTAAGGTTGCTGTGGACATCAGAACCTGAGATCTAACCGCAGCAGCCAGAGTGCTAGGGTAATAGTGCCTAGCTGGATAGAGGCATGGACTGCTAGCCCGAGACTTGGAGTATTGCAGGTAAAAAATGCCTAAGACAATACAGCAAGTAGTGGGTAGATAAAGGTCTAGAAATGTGTGGCAGAAGAGCGGCTTATGCTGAATACCTGGATATGTTTGCACGACAGAAGAAAACTAAGAGTGGTTTCGTGGTAGAATGGCAGCGGACAAGTAAAGCGCAAGCATACAAAGAGGTTGTTAGATAGTTAGAGAATAATAGACTACGACGCGTCGACGTGCAGCTAATCAAATCATGTGGTGGTGTTAATGGAGTATAATTAAGGAGGCCTGAGTCGGGAGAAGCCCGCGAGAGAGCTGTACTACGGCCAATTAGGTGTCGCGGATGAGCAATGGCATTTAGGTGTGGCCTTATAATTGCTAGTGGACACCTAATTAGGGCGACAGACAGCAAGTGTATGTGATGCACGCAGTCCCAGGGATTAAAGCTTGGAGGGAAAAAGTGTGGATCTTGGCAGCTCAGGATAAGCACAAAGATGATAGTAGCTTATGAAGAAGGACTGCTGCTAAACACGGGAGCCAGAGGTAAGACGAGGAACAGTTAGGGTCGCTGTAAGTGTGAGTATCAGTGATCAGCAATGGAATTTGCATGAAGCCTCTTAGTTGCTAGTGTATGCCCTTAATTACCCATAGTAAATCAGCAAAAAGCGGATGTATGTGACGCAGACAGCCACAAAGTATGTTCGAGATAGAAGAGAGCAGCTCTTAGCAAGCTCCAGAAATGCGTGGAGCCTACGATTACTAGTTGCTGCTAAGCAGAAGTGCTTAGGTTTAAGAGGATGGACAGAACATGGCGCTGCGAGAAACTTTCGGTGCCCTGATGTAGCCAGTCCATTAGGCTATTTGGTTACAAGTGGACTGCTACAGTGTCACAGAACACAACAACAAGCCAGCGATAGTAGGTGATACAGACAATCTGGATTACAGGATGAAGAAACAAGGAATGTCTCCTGGTATCTCCAGATAAGCTCGAAGATGTGTGGAGCCTACAATGAACATCTGCAATAAACGTAACGAAGATAAGAAGAACGAAGGGTAATTGTGCTAAGGGAGAGAACCGGCGGACAGCATCTAAATTCCGTTGAACCTTCTAGTTATTTATTAGATACAGTGACAGAAGAAGTCAGCAAACCAGTGAAGGTATGTGATGCTAACAATTCAAGAGAGTAAGTGGGAGAGATACAGAGTGGCTGCTAGCGTAGATATGTATGCTAACTACTATGACTGGCTGCAGCTGAAAAGTGGTGACATAAGTAATACGAGGAAATGATAATGATACAAGGTGAGATAGCGAGTATCCGCAACTAGCAGTGGCATTGGGGTGTAGGCTTCTAGTGGCTAGTGGATACCTAAAGTGTCCCAGAATAAGTCAACGGTCAGCAAATGAATGTGACACAGACGGCCATAAAGGATGAATGTTGGGGATGCAAGAGGGTTACACTTGGCAGGCTCCGGATATGTGCAGAGATACATAGAACTTACGACCACTAGTTGCTACTAAGTAGAAGTGCTGAGGTAAAGAGGATCGACAGAAACTGGTACTACGAGAAACATTCGGTGGCCAGAAGTAGGCATTCCATTAGACACTTTGGTCACAAGTGGGTTCCTACAGTGTCACAGAACACATATGTTCCTATTTGAAACTGTACAAATAGGACAGAAATAAAAATGAAGAAGCCCATTTCCATAAGTTCAGGCACGTTCGTGTGGGTACATTCGCTCTGCCATAAAGTGCAGTAACAATTCATGCATGAAGATCCAGAAATAGGTCTGATCAATTCTTAAAGAGCTGGTGAAGAACATGCTCAATCGCGCTTACACCATACGCTGGGTGCATGTGAGTGTAGCGTAAAGAACCATGGTGAATGCGCAGAAAAAGTCGTGGCGACAAAGTATGTAGATAAGAATGTGTCGGGGTAAATCCATCATGGTAGTATATAGCCATGGTCAGCTTGTCAGTGTGAGCTTATTGGCAGTGACTTTATTCAGTGGCGAGTCACCTCCGCCACGTCACAGTGTCGTTAAACGGACGTTTGTGGCTTTTTATAGTGAGAACGCTTGCCAGCCGAAAACCCACCACGTTGCATAAACATAGGAGAATGTGCGCCACAGGTTTGGTGTCGAGCAGATTCAATCGTTTATCAGACATAGTGGTTACGCTAAGTATACCAAAAATACGGGTATCTGTTGGGCGACTTCGCAAAGGGTGAGCACAGGGTGGTTTATTGCTCTTGGTACATAACAATCTAAGCATTCGGTCCTGACAGAACAGACATCATCGGCATGTACCGCTGTCTCATCCTAAAGCTTGCCTGGCTAAGTTTTCTGTCTATATGGTTCTCTGCCGTGTATAGTATCGCGGGGTAGCTGTTCAGCAACATATACCCGATTCCTGTGATTGGTGATATCAGCTACCTTATTTAAATGTTTGCTTATGGACAACCGTACAGTTATCTACCTTTGGCTGTCACTCGGCACAAGTTGATTGTATGATCGGCTCGATCCCCGTTCGCGCTGTTGTAAAACATATCTGCTTATTTTTAGGCTTAACTATATTATACTTATTACACTCAATCTTTCCTATTTTACCTTCCTCATTATTTCATATTTGGCCACGACTGGACTGCTGTCTTATGGTGACCGAGTACAGCTTCCAGAACATAAAAGGCTACACCTATGTAAAGCGCACTGTCGCCAATTGCCTGGCGGATAACAGTGCCATAATTGAATGCTCCGCATGACGGACCGGGCTGATGATACATCGCCTATTATATATGTAGAAAAGCAGCCCTAAAAAGAACACGATATTTTAAACAGGTGATGGCTTATATGCTACTTTGCCAAACCGACACGCAGCCAGGAATGCTGGCTTGGAAGTGCTGGCCAACCCATTCGAGGGTGTACCCTGCATGGATGCAGGTCCCCTAAAGACGTTTTCACGGCTGGCAGTATTACTTTACATAAACATTTGTTTAACTCTATAGCTGTTTTTGGTTTCGGCTTGTCACTTACTTTAATATTTATATCCTGCAAATTACTTTAATAGCCGCTTTAGCTCCATCGTATAAAGCGTGTGCAAGTACGTTTCTGTACAAGCTTGCCGTAAACATGGATCAGAACATAAAGCTGGACTGGGCCCAGCATCGCCGAGGAATATACCACCCATTTAGTTATTTAGTTATTTATCCTCCCCTTTGATTTCTCCGGCCTTTTACTTGGTGACAACTGCACTATTTGCCCACGTTCCTCCTTTGTTTAAAACATCAATCTCATACTTCTAGTCCACGTCTGATTTGTTCTCTGTAGGCTTGGTCCTCACTATGTTTATTTAATTCTTTGGTCTCTGATTGCATCTTGCCTCTCGGCTTCTCTGCCATAGTTTTAGCTCACAGTACGTCTACCGATCTCACTGTTCCTTGCTTATTTGGTTCTCTAGCTGGCTTCATTTTACTATCCCTTCTAAACTACGCCAGGCAGTGTAGTGGTCATATCCTTCTTCTATTAGACCGTAGCCACCTATACATAAACAAAGGTTTTATTCTCGACGGGTCGAGGCGCACCTGTGAAAGTAAGCTCAGATGGGTACCGTAGGTAAAATACTATAGGAATGCTACAGGTGAATAATTATTAACGGTAAGAAGGAAGCTTCTCTCAGGTTTAATCTATTGATAACTGTTGTATAGTCATGGCATCGCCATCGGAATTGGAGTTGATGCGCGGATAATCCGGTGAAAAATGTGTTGGCAAAGCCTGTGTTAAGTACGGTTTTGCCATGCTAACATATGCGCAAAAGTTAAGTGTAATGCTTTGGTGCAATTTTTCTGGGTGAAGAATCATAGTGCGTTAATTGATGTAAAAAGAATCTGTCTGAACCAGGAGGAAAGCAAGTCGAATGGAATGTGGAGAGCAGGCAGGTTTGATGGCATTTGTTTCTGAGGTAAGCAAGCATTTTTTATAAAGCCATTGAGGTACCCTTACATCCAAGTGTATGTTATTTAAAAATGTAATTGTGATGAGACGGGTCCGTGTGGAGCTACCACTGTTCCGGTTGGCATTTAGTCAACCGGAAAGGTATATTGTGATAGTCACAGCATAACCTTCCATGCATTCATGGATGAACGAACTGTGTGCCAATGAGAGTAAGAGCCAGCATCGTTGAGTATGTTATAGCCGGAGCCATTCCCCGGGTCAGATGGTGTCAACCGGTGTCCCTAAATCTCAACCGCTTTCTCTTCTGATATCTTAACTAGCCCTTTGGTATGCTCTCCTCTAGTTTACATACCACCGGCCAAGCACATGGTTAATACTCTAACGTTGAATATTGGTTTATATGTTCCGGTATGCCTGATCCTCCCTATCCTAATTGAGTAATCCGTCCTCTGACTGAGTCTCGCCACTTAGTTTCAATACCAACATTTTTATTTCACATTGTCGTCTGCCTCGCTCATTTTGATCAGCGCCTATATAATCCACTACTTGGCATCATCCTACTTTCCTTTCTAGAATACACGATTCTCTGTAATGGTCACATCCCTCAATAATTGGACAAGGCAGCCCTTATTCTACAAGCACCAGCCACTCATTACTTGAGCATCGAATGTATAAGCCTACAAGCTACGCAACCATCCCCTATTGTATATATTATTCGGCACTTCTTTCGGGCAACATACTAAATTTTAAGTGAGGTTCCTCGCAGCCACTTTCCAAATCAGATAGTCGTCCACGTCCAGAAAATAGCTAAACTGCAGTTTCATCCGGCTGGGCATCGTCCGTGGTGCAAAGCCAGCGGCCCCATCAACATTCGAACCAATGACCACCCGCAGTTCAATCCGTCAGTCAGCACCTTATGCCACCGAGCAACGGGAAACAGCTTCAGACAGCCAAAATTTACAAACTAACTGCGTTAGAGCGCTTTTCCTCCAATGTCATGCAAGTTAGGAGCGTTGCAGAGGACACGGTTTACTCCGAAATACGCGGAATCCACTAGTAGTAGCTATGTGCGACCTAACAATAAGTAAATGTCGGGGCGGATATGTTTTGGTGCACTCATGAGTAGGTGAGTTGGATTTAATTTAGTGAGGAACTTGGCAGCCACTTTCTAATTTATATTGACCTCCACATGCCCGGAAAAGCACTAGACTGCACGGTTCAGCCAGTCGGGCATCGTCAGTAACGCGCAACCATCGCATCCAACGGGATTCGAACTAATGAATACCAGTGGCTTGAACCGCCGGTCAGCAGTTTATGCGAAAGAGCCACGGCGGACAACTTCGGACCGTAATGCTTTATAAGCTAACTGCAATATAGTGCGTGTTATCATCCACTGCCGTGCAAGTTACTAAATTTGCAATAGACGGGATTAGCCCCAAAATACGCAAAGTAACGAATGTTGCTGAGGACAGTGGTTGCCTCGAAAGACACGACGTCCACTAACAGTCGCTATGTACGACCTAGCAGTTAGATAGCCGCAGGACGGATATAGTTTGATGCACGGATAACTAGCGAAGTTGGATGTAATTAAGTGAGCTTTTTCTCAGCCAGTCAGATAGACTTTCCCATACCCGGAAGACACTAGACTGCAGGTTCAGCCTGTTGGACATCGTCATTTGTGCGCATCCATCGAATCCATTAGGATACGAACCCATGACCACCAGCGGCCTTAACCGCCAGTCAGCAGCTCATGCCACTGAGACAGGGGCAACAGCTTCACACCATCATGATTTACAAGCTAACTGCGATATAGTAAGCCTTAGCGTATAAGGGCAATGCAAGTTACGAACGTCGCAGAGGACAGGTTTGGACCGAAAGACACGACCTCCATTAACATTAGGTATGTAAGACCCAGCATTTAAAAACGGTCAGAGCGGATATATTTTCATGTACTCATGAGTAGGGTACTTAGATGTAACTGAGTGAGGTTCTTTGCAGCCAGATTCCAAATCACTTAATCGGACCACCGTCTGGCTTGAAAACTGGCTACAAAGAACCTCAATTTAATACATCCAAATACCTACTCATGGGTTCACTAAAATATATTCCACCTGGTAGTTTCTAATGGCTAGGTCGCAACAAGCTACTGTTCGTGGACGTCGTGTCTTTCGGTGCCTACCCTGTCCTCTGCAACGTTCCAAACTTGCATGGCAGTGGAAGATAAGATGCTTTATATTGCAGTTAACTTGTAAATCATTACGGTCCGACGCTGTCGTCCGTGCCCGGTGGCATAGGCTGCTGAAGGCGGTTCAAGCCGCTGGTGGTCATGGGTTCGAATCCTGATGGATCCGACGGATGTGCACTACCAAATTGCAGTACTAAAATTGCAGTCTAGTGCTTCTCCGAGCATGTGGTCGGACGTTTGAGTTGTAAACTGGTTACCAAGAACCTCACTTAATTATATCCAAATCCGCTATTCACGAATACTAAATTTTATTAGTGGTTAATCTACTCTCTGCGTCTGCGCAACATTCCAGTCATTTCTAGCTTGGCTTCAGTTTTGTACCTGCACCACTTGCTTCTCTTGGAGCAGTCCGGCAGCTGAGCTCCACCTTCCAACGATATTCCAACCCAACTGTCTTCTATCTTCACAACGGCTCTCTCCTCATATTGCTTGCTTGACTCACTTCCTCTTTGCTAGCTCATTGTTCTCTGCCACTCCTTCGGACCATGAAATAGCCCTAGCTCTACTTTTCCCTGCGTAGATAACATTAGCCTCTTACTTTTAGTCATCGTTTGCTACATGTTATACAGGCGTGGCCCTTCCTTTCCAAATTTAATTATCTGACCTCCCATTTCATCTTGTCCCTAGGATGCCTCACCTCGGTTTTTATTGCATATAAACGGTTGTCAAAAGCAGTTTATTTAATGTATTTCCCATTCCTTTTCTGGTTCATATTAACTATACGGTTCTGCCGTGTCTAGTGGTGCTTGGAAGACTGAGTGTGCCGAAGTTGTCTAAAGAATTTATATTGAAATACGGGGCGAATTGGATTCTGCTCTCAAATAAAGCGTGCATACTACTGCTCCGCACGACCATTTGCTACCAATAACCCAAGGACTACAAAGCACACTTGAAAAAGCCAGATGTCTTCTACTAAGGGCGCGTACAACCTCTTTAGATATACACGCAACAAAGCTTGTGCATTCGTACTTGCGAACATGGAAAATATCCTCTCACGGTTCTCACGTTCCATGAAACAGCATGGCATTTTCTAAATATTGGGCTTATCCATTTCGGGCAAAGCATCGAGCAAGTCCAGTACTACACTTGCTTTATTTTATCTGCTCATTTACCATACCTCCTGGACTAAACTATACCCCGCAGTGGTCCCAGCTATTTTGTATAAGGCCAAAGACTCCTTTATTTCTCCAGCACCAGTTTTTCACCGTTTGCTACTCACTATTCCCACCTACTCCTTCGCTTAAGCTTTCTTCTCAGTGTACTACTTTGGCGCCTCATAGGTTCCATTTCCTAACCTTATAGCACTTGTCTAGATATCCTAAGTACGGGTGCAATTACCCAGTCAGCTTTATGCACTTCACTGTTCTGCCTGTCCTTCTTAATCCTCTTGGACCAGCCCGGTTTCTGAGGCTCTACGGGTTTACGACTTTATAAGCAAGCTGGCTTCTCTCTACTAATATTGACGCTCAGTTCCTTATGCCCACCAGGCTTAGCCTCTGTCTACTAGGTTATAATTCTCTCGCCTGTCTTTGCCGGCTACTGACGTGGTCACACCACTCTGACTAGCAGAACAACCTGTTTCTGGTGCCAACTTGGTATTTCGGAATTACACCGTGCCAGCAAAGCGTTCGGCGACGGCTTTCCAGGAAGTCATGGAGTTCCGCGTGGCACTCGTTCTCCCTATAAAAAGATAATGTCCGTTTGTTTGCACCATGGCATTGCAGTTATGACTCGCCACCAACCGAAGTCACACAACGTTTATCCGGACAACCGCTTCAAGTCTACAGACATCAGGCATTCACTTAAAAATGGCGTCAAGTTCAAACACAACTAAAAGTGCAGGAAAAGATTTACAACTGTCATACCCACGGTTAACACGTTTACGTGTACACATACATTCATTCATATATCAACAGAGGCGCTAATCCTATCGTCCATTGTACCTTAACTGAGCATAGTTTGGGCTGTTAATGAAATCGTGCCTGTGCACGTGTGTCTTGCTCAGCCGAGGATACAAACGTTATGTACTTATTTAGTTGCGCACAACCTCCTTTTCTGTAAAACCATCAGCCTCAAAATTCTAGCCCTAGCCTGATTTATTATCTTCATGCCTGCGCCTCTTTATCCTAATTGAATACTCCGGCATTTGGCTGAGGTTTGCCGCTGTTTCACCACAAAGACGTTTATTTTACGTTACCATCTGCTTCGCCCATTTTGGTCCTCACGCATATAATCCACTACCTGGCTCCATTCTACTGTCTTTGCTGGAATCAACCGTCCTCTATGTTGGTCACATCTAACCACTATTAGATATATGCCTCCCATATTCCACCTGCACCACCTTCTCATCCCTTGTTATTCGCAGGTCACATCCGCTCTTTCGGCTTACCTGTCTTTGTTGTGTACTCTGTTCGGCCCGTCCTTCAGCCTTTCTCCTATCCTTTTATTTTTTATATATACGCTTCGGGCCAGAGCTGTACCCCCGTCCTTGCTAGATTCCTTTCACCCATGTTCCCATTCTTCTAAATCCTTTTGCAGCATGTCCGGATTCCTAGTTCCCATGCTTCTGAATCCTGCGGGTTACTCCGGCCTGATAAAATATCACGGCCCTACTATTTTACACGGTTCCAGCTTCCATAATAGGCTCGGCTTATTAATTCCGCTCCTCGCTTGATTCATCATCTGTATGTTTGGCACTTCCTTCCTAACTGACCACTCCAGTCTTTGAACTTGCCTTGTTTCTCGTTCCTCAAACCAAGCGAAGGTAGGGTGATCCCTTGCTTGAGTGCAGCAGCACCAGCACTTCGGCTTGTTCGATGCTTTCCTGTGCATTTAATACTCTAAACCGCGGACAACTATGAGGTAAAGGTCAGTAGGCCCCTTCCTTCTTTTATATTCCTTGACCGCCTAAACGCCAGCGCAGCGCACCAGTACAGCTCAGTATAACTTGATTTTCGCTCAGCTGATCACTGGCCGACAATAGCTAGCATCATGCTTCCGCTGTATCCAAGTCTACTTGTTCCACTGTCTATCACGTGTATTATATGCTTTTTAGCTTTATACGTCCTACATGCTTACGTGTCGCTGTTTAGCTAGCCTTCCGACCAACAAACATTCTTTATCACTCTACTATTTAAGAGGTATTATGTGCTCCTTGTCATGCGCCTGTCAATACGACTTAATTTAGTCAGTGGAGCCATCTATCTGGTACCCTGTCGTCGCTACTTTTCTGCCCCTTTGTCTCACACCAACTCTCAGCTAGTTTTCTAGCATCACGTTGCTGAACTTGTTAAACTGGGCATATCATGAGTCTCTAGTCAGTCGGATCAACTTTTCTGCTCATTTCCTGTGCCCGGACGACAGGCTGCACCTCAAGTGATGGAGCGCTTAATCTACTTCCATTTCACATATTCAATTATCTTCAATGTACTGTAGGTTCCAGCAGCTCATTCATCTTTTAACAACGCCAGATACTGTCAAATTTCATTTAACACAACTAATTCTTATGCTAGGCCAATTCCAACAGTATTTGTCTCTCGCCTTCAACAAATATTGGGGATGGTATTGCATGCAAATAGCAGATCTGCCATATAACATCATTTGTCCATGCATTGCCTTTAACCTGAATCAACCCATAACTATCTAACTTTGGTTTTGCCTGACAAGCTACCAAGCTTTCGCTTGTGGCTTGTCAACAATCGAAAGTATGAATTCCTGTGGGTACCAACTGTTTAGCGACGATGCTCCTGGACGTGGTGGGCTATCGCCTGGCAAGCCTTCTCCCTATAAATGCCACTGATCGGTTTAACGGTGATGATGCGGATGCGACTCGTCTCTAAATAAAGTCACGGCTCCGTGATTACTCAACCATCCACACTCCCACCACGTGTGTCGCTCAACCCTTCTAACTCTGTCCACGCGATCAATGGCAATTGCCGTGACACCTTCAAAATCGTATAACAGATAGACACATGCACACCCGTACATGTATGAACGCACAGCCCCAACTTTCATGGCTAATTTACACCACCTTTTATAACTTCCCTGAGATTTAGTTGTAACTGTACCATGATCAAGCTTGCATAGGCTTGCCTTGCACTGCACGACAATAAAGAATTTATTTATGTATTTCTTCATGGATTCACATAGTCTAGTTCAATTGCCTTGGCAGTTTCCTCGGGCACAGTTTTCTTTTGCCCACTCCTAAACGATATCGCTGTCTACCTGGTACACTGCCGAGGACATAACTGCGATGCCTACGTTGCCACGGAAACAATACATGCCATTGCAATTGTTCACACTTCTCAATCGTGCGACACCAAAGGAATTCGGAAAGCGAATCTACTAAATGCAAGTTAACTGCGTCGTCCGACTTCCCCCTCTCCACTCAGTAGCAGTCGTTCTTGAAGAAGCCAACCACACACTCAACGAAAACAACTTAGCTGTAGCTCCCGCGAATAACCGCTAGAACCACCGGTCAAGGGGCAGTCTTGTCAATGTGTTATCACCGGTCGGCAGGGTTCCAGGACGGTGGGTATTTGCCTTACAAACACTCTCCCTTGGTGTACTTCGATAACTTCGAAAAATCTATATATTTAGTTAGGTACAAGCAGCCACAAAGGGCTGTACAACCACCCTGTGACGTTGCAGATGGGATATGCCACTCAATATGGTCATTGCTCCAACATGGCATTAGCAAATTGATGGATACCACATTACACAAGTTTTGCGCAGTTAGCTGCTTTCATACAACTGCAGTGCTGGTTTGTTCAGTGGCACACAAATATTCTTATAAAGCCATAAAAAGGAATCCACATGCTCACGCACCCGACCCGCACTCTGTACACAACCTCATCGAGCCAGTTCATCACCAACCAACTCCAGCCCAGTTACCACTGTACTTCTTACCGTTACAGCCACGCCGCAAACCATTTCGCTTATTCATTTCTGCTTCTACCTTCCAAAGCAGGCCTCCTTACGCTCGTAGATAAACCTCATTCACTATTTGGGCCATATGGGCGCCACTACTGACTTCATCTTATTACTTCTGCTATTAAACCGAAACAAAATGACAGCAGGTGCAACAATTCACTATTCTGATCACGCCTAAAAGGTGTGCCACGCTTTCTTGAGAATATATGTGCAACTATGTTTATTTGTATACATAAATATGAATATATACAAATAATGTACCAACTTCGCCAAGCTAATTAGATCAAAGAACCGGGTTGACACTTTTCGTTCTACGCCATGGGGCGATCGGCTGCGATATTATATAAGACACTACATTTCTCTCTGGGTCTCGTGTCTCTTTTTTCTCTGGTAAATAGGAGCTTATCCTATATAAGGCAAAATAAGTCACATGTCAGAATGCGTCAAATACGACGTTGCTACAATAGGGCATTTAACTTTGCCCATGGGCTATGAGCTAATGAATTTGCTAGACAGCTGTCACCTAGATCTCTATAGGTTGTAGCTAGTCAGTAAGGAGCTGCCACGTCTGGTGTCAACAAAGGCAAGCAACTCAGATGGCCGCTGCTTTCTTGCACTTCACATTTGGTGGCAACAAGCTCTTTCATACTTGATGACCCAACGAAGAAACAGAAGATCCATTGCATGTGACCTATTCTGCTCTTACTTAAAAAGTTCCAATACATAGTAAGGTCCTCAGTCACTGCAGCGCTGCACGTGTCTACCAACCTGTCACGCTGTACTATGGAATTTGACCCAAAATTAACCGTAACCCTGCCTGTTCCATTAAGCTATCCATGAAACTTGCTCCTGATGGAATTCCAAGCATTTTACTCAAGAATGAAAGCAAGGACATCCCCGAACTGCGCTTGCAACGGTGCTCATTTTTCTTGCGGAATGCCCACTATCCTTGAGCTTGAAAGCAATCTGTCTACGTACCGCGCCACATAGGTGGCTCCATAACGGAAACCAATAGCTACCGCCCCCTCAACCACACATCCACTATCTCACGCTTGATGGAAAAAGCGGTTAGGTGTGAACGCAAGGACTTCCCAGATTGCAGCAACTCATGTGGGCAAGTCACAACTTTAATTTATAACCACTGTACCTTACTCAACTGGCTAACATAGTTTCTTTAACATTGTTACCAACGCTATTGATTCAGGTTTATCAGTAATTACACGCTACCCCGATATGGAGAAGGCATTTGATAGGACTCCCAGTTACCCTTAGTACATAAGCATAATACCTACGGTGAACGTAACCGGCTACTCGATTTTCAGGACTCTACTTAACACGGCTTATGCGATCACTGAAAATTGAACAGGTCGAATCCATCCTTTCCACGGTGTTTAGCCATGTGTTATATAAATAAATATGGGTATATTTCTAGATAAGAGCTAGATGCTGTTCCTGCGTGGGATCAGATCAAAATGTGCATAACATCCATAAAATAAAATAAAATAAAGCGTTTATTCTCGGCAAGGCGAGGCACGCCTCTACAGGCATGATTATTTTGCAAAACAATGCGTGATCAAGAAGTTGCAAAAATTCGACGTGTTTGCCATAAAGGTGCTTGTTTGTGTAGGGGAATGTAAGTATGTAATTGTGTGTGCGTTTATGTAGCTGTGTAAGTTGCGCTGGTAATTGTGCTGCTCCATTCTTGAATGTTTGCTATCGTCTGCAAGGTGCGATTGGAAGATTGGTGTCCGTGGGTTGGAAAGGATTATCCAGATATCCACTGGGCAGTGACTTTATTTTGTGGCGAGCCACGACCGCCACGTCACAGTGTTGTTAAGCGGACATTTGTGGCTTTTTATAGGGAGAACGCTTGCCAAGCGAAAACCCACCACGTCCTGGAACACTGCCGCCGAACTATTAGCGGGAACAGTAAAACCCGAACCACCCAGTTGGCACCACGAGGAGGTTGTTCGGCTAGCCAGTTCATCGGCCAGCCAGTTCATCATAACTAGAGCACCTCGAGCACCTTCGAGCTCTCTTTCAGCGCTTAACCCAACACGGTGTCACCGTCAACCCGACTAAGTGCGAACTGGGCAAATCAACGGTAGAAGTCCTAGGCCACCTCGTTCCATGCTCATGCATGGAGAAGAAATATCGTTAATAACTGCATTTGATCGTGTTTATCTTTCCGAACAGTAAAGCAGGGATAGATACAAACGTTTCGTAGGCGTCGACATTTTTGAAGGCAGTAGTTTGGGTCTCCGTAGCTTATGTACGAATTCTGCGCTTTTCACCGGCTACCACCGCCAAACCTAGAGGTGCCTGATTCCATTAGTAAACGATCAATCTATTATGCCAATGGATTGTGTTATTTTCGATGGAAAATGCACCACTAGAGGAAATTTGATCCATTTTCTTTGGTCACATCACCGCATTTCGAGCATCCATTAGTAGCGGGCCCATGGAAAGGAATAAGCAAGCCAAAATTAGATCGTAAAGGTGGAGGGTGGAAACAAAGGAAATAACAGTAGTGGCTAACAAATTAGCCTTTCTTAGAAAAGTGCGACTGAGAGGCGGCCCACTTAACTAGAAAATACACTAATATTGGAAATTGAAGAGAAAATAATGCCCAGAAACAGCACACCAGAATCGCAAACCTGGCGCGAATTTCAAAGTGTAAATCTCCAAACAAGCGGAATCAAAGCCGTTTTGGAGCCGAAATGTTAACTAAACGGGACAACAATGGGTGGTCTAGGACAAACCCTAGGCGCTGGTTACGACAGGTAAAATAATTAAGCCAGGTGCAGTGGTTATGGAGATGGTTGCATTTTTAGCGGTCGGCGGCGGATAGCGACATTTTCGAGCCTCCGATAAATTCACGATCTGCTTTGGAAGAAGATACAGAAAAAAGAAAGAAATAATACAAAAAACGACTAGGCGTAATAAGTTCCGAATATGGAGTAGTAACTGGGAATGCCTAAGATAACGTGTAATTTTCTGCAGTAGCGAAGTATGACGCAGTGGGCCGAAAAGCATACCTCCTCAGTAAACGTAGTAAAAGTTGGGAAAACAGACGGAAAAGTTTTAGGGAAATACTAGGTAGGCTTTTAGAATTGTTATATAGGTAGAATAGCACAGGATATGGTGTAGCTAGCCCACAGCCAGAATGCGACCATGTGCGATTTTCAGAGTATATTGGGCCTCAGAATCCACTATGAATGTGGAATTCAACGTTTTTAATGTTCCGACGTGGATGCGAAAATTTTAACAAAGCCGCCTGAGCTGAGTCCATATGGATAAGACAAGGGAACATAAAACTCATTGCCTCGCCTGAACTAGGATAACGCAAGCATTTCCTACAGAAATATTACTAGGTTCGACTCTTTGAGGCTATTTTACGCGTAGTTATGGTTGTATCACTGACACTAATGAGCCAGAGTGGTCTTCCAGGGATAATAAAAAAACCTGTGAGAAAATTCGCAAATTATGTCCAGGTGAGAAACACCTTGGGTTCCGCTTTGGTCAGACACGAATACCACTTCTTTTGGGTTGCGCCATCTCAAGCATGACCGATTAGTGGGCCACAGGTGCTAAAGCACACAACTGTGCATTAAGTTGCTGGTTTAGAGCTCCATTTCTCTTGGCTGAGAGTCGGATGCAAGTGCCTGTGGTGTTGGACCAGAATAACGCAATCGTTCCCTGGAGAGACATCATCAGTTTCAGCAATTTGAGGTTATGTTATATATCTTAATGGATGTGCCACCAATGTTAGTGAGCTAGAGATGTCTTCTATTGATAATAGAGAAATAGGTGTCAAAGCATGCGGGTGGGTTCAAGCCTGTCCTTCCGCCAATGTGTTCTCAGTGGCGTTCCGCAAGGTTCGGTTCTTGGCCCCCTTCTCTTCACTTTATACGTTAATGACCTACCTGATGAATTGGGTGTGCAATCCCTAATGTTTGCAGATGACTTGAAACTCTGGTACAAGATAGACGATCCGATTGGTCCACTGAGCCTACAGGGGGCTCTGGATAGACTTTGGGACTGGTCAATTTTGTGGCTGTTGCCCGTTAATTTAGCGAAATGTTTCGTTTTACGCGTTGGTCCGAATGACCCGCCGACGCGTTATTTGTTTGGCGGCAACGAGGTACCGCAAGTTCAACTCCAATCTGACCACGGTGTTTTGCTGTCATCCGACTTTAAGTCCAGTGAACACTGGACGACTGCTGCTCGCAAAGGTTTCAACATGTTGTGGATGATCCGCAGGTCATTCAGAATCATGACCACCGACATGCTCGTTAGACTTTTTTCGGCTTTTGTAACGCCGCACTTGGAATACTGCGCTCTGGCTTGTCCTCCATGCCTGGTTCGTGATAAGATGGCAGTTGAACGAGTCCCGCGGTCCGGGACGAAAATGGTGCACGGATTAAAGAAGCTGACGTACCCGGAGAGGCTACGTAAGTTGGATATGTTTTCCATGTATTACAGGCGGCTTCGGGGCGCCTTGGTCCTCACATATCGTATATTGATGGATCAGATTGGTCCTGATTTGACTGGGCTGTTTCGCCCAACTCGAGTGTCAACCCTCCGTGGCCACCCATTAAAGTTGCACAAACCCCGGCCTGACCGGGTTTGGGCAGCTTTTTGGTTATCGTGTAGGGTCATAGCTTATTGGAACGCATTGCCTGCAGACGTCGGGATGGCACCGACGGTGAAAGAGTTCGTGCATCGACTTGACGCCCTCGGTCTGCAGTTTAAAGTCTTCCCCTTCATGTCTTAAACTTTTCTTCGTCTACTACGGCCTACGCTTCTTTAACTCATTTTAACTTACATCTTAATATTGTCTACGATATTCGACAAGCTTGTCTTCTCTGTTTCCTTTTCTTTACAGACACTACTGTTTTTTTTCACGTGGCCGGCACAGCGGGGACTGCTAGTGCAGGGCACGTGGGCATTGTTTGGTTGACCATGTGAATCGTGTGTGTTGATTTGGCTCTCCTTTGGCAATTCAAGGCACCGGTTTCCCTGTTGGATCAACGACGTTTTCCAAGGTGGAACATTCGCGGGATTTTCCTAGTTCCGGTCCCACTTGAACTTGAACTTGAGTGCGTTGACGGAGCGTCGTTCGCATGCGCATCGCGCGCGCCAAAAGCGGATATCGTGTTTGTGTTTCGAACAAACGGGAACAACGTTCTAACAGACAAACCGTCCAATTCCCTAATACATAAGAAACCTATAATTTTAATATATTTTAGAATAGTTTACACAGTCATACGGGGGAATTTCCAGGTCACTACACTTGGAAGTCCTATCCTCGGACAAACGATGCTTGTATAGATAAAGTAGAAAGACCGGCAGTTAGAATGTGAAAACGCATATAACCATTGATTAAGAAATTTAGAACTGTTTCAACACCTCGAAAACGCGGGAATAAATCAATACTTTATGAGGTCATAAAGGCTTAAAAACAACCAGTTGAAAGAGTTGAGATAAACGTTCAGAAGATCGAAAAGTCTTAACGGTGTTAAGTCTGCTGGTGCTTCCAAACTAGTCACCTGATCAACTGCGGGGACGTCTTCCTAAGCTCGTGAATAAGATGTCCATGCAACTCATCAGAGGAAAATGCTTTAGGAATTTGTGATACGTATCTGAGATCAACTATCCTCTACGTTGATGAAAAGTGATATCATGAAAAGCTTTGGTGGGGTTAACAGAGATCCGTTGCATTTTCGGAGTCAGTGTACAGTTAGTGTGCAATGTTCTAGTGATCCATTTCATAGTACAATATACAAGCCACCCTATGTATCTAGCAGTAATAGCTGGGCTTCTTGCCTCCGTCTGACGAAATAAGACTAATCCATCGGACGTCGTAGTGTAGGGGGCATGGCTTGTGTTCTGACACAGAACCGTTCTAGACCATTCCGTCCGTCATGTTCAAAGTCATCCTCCAGATTCCCGCCCAAGACACCTAATTTTTCGGGTACAAAATGAAACTATAATTTGGGTATATTGTTCACATCATACGGGGAACCTCCAAGTCGCTACACTACGATTTTTAAAGAGTAACGATTTAAGTGTATACGCAGGTGGTTTTCATTGCATTATAATATAAACACCATATTTAAACACACTATTTTCTTATTTCTTTGTGAGTAACCAAAAACACGGTCGAATTGTGTGACTTGCTTTCAATGAGTGCGGACAGGGAAGAAAACATACGTATTCGTGTGAAAATAAAACACAATATCAGACGCACATAGACGAAGCAGTATGTCGAACGAAAAGATAAGGATACTTACGAAAGATTACATAGAGTAAGAAAGCCATCGCGAATGTCTGAAGTCGCAGCATTTTGGGGACGGGTCGTCGAGAAGTCGGGTTGCGAAAACAAGGAGTACGAACAGGGGTGGCGTCGATGGTTCGCGGTTACAGCTAGTCTTCTTTTCCTTATCCTGTACGTTATATCCAGCGTTTTATGACGATTAAGATGATTTTAGCGCTATTGTTACTACAGCTATCAAACATACGCCTTGGATTAAATCCCTGCTTCGCTATGATAGGGTATATTATGTCCACTGGCCGGTCCATGCATGCTAGCTGAAAAGTGATGGAAAACAGCCTGAATACAGCATGTTGCATTAGTGCATGCTAGGAATAAAGGGATTTGTGCAGTATCTGAGCGGTAGACACTGGTTGACCAAAAACAGCAACCGCCTTTAATTTTCGCTAGTTGTGAATTCGACACTCCCTTTAGGGAACAAAAAGCAACCTAAACTATCGCTCTGATTGGACTCTTGAACAAATGCATTTAAACGTGACAAACTTCTGTTATATATGCCTTTTAAATGGTAACGCTTTTAAAAAGAATGCGGCAGTTCTTTTATGCATCAGCAGGCTGTTTGTTTTTACTTGCCTATAAGTAAGCTTCTACCGGAGTTGCAAAACTTTTGCAGCAGATGTTCGAAATGATTTGGAATATTGGTAGCTCGGGAGGCTTGCTCAGTTGCTGTGAAGTTCTCCGAGCTGGGCAACTTGGTTGCAAACGTTTCGCCACCATTTGAGGTGGCATCTTCAGTGCGGGATTGATAGCAGTTAAGTAGCAGTAGCTGGCAGAAAGCAAACCCAATAATGGGTTTGCTTTACAATGGAACATTGGTTTAAAACGGATATAAAACACAGGCTTTACTTGTCACTTAGGTTAGTAATATAGGAAATGGCGGTTATCATATTAAAAAAGTGGGCGCAAGAAATTACGCATGGGAAAGCGAAGAGTAGTTGGGTTAATTGGGAAGGTTACCAGTTCGGAAGTGCAGGCAAAAGCAACTAAGGCGTTAGGTGGGTATTAGTCATAGCAACTAAATGCAGGGTATCTACACGCGCTAGCTTACACCTTGAATGGAGCTAACATCAGAACCAGTATTATTGCTTCCAATGGCAAGCTACAGTCTTTCGCTTTGTCGAGGCCGTAAGGAGAAACGGACAAAACTGGGAAGTACCACTGAACGCCAGAACCCTCCGTTTTCTGCTTTCATGGGTGATGTCGACAGGTTTTCGCATGAACGGCTTTTGTTTTATCCCAGAAGAATGGATTATCTTCTCTATTGAAAATTTCGGCATCTAGCAACAGCACCATGCAGTTGAAATATACGCAACAGTTCTCCTGTTGTACACATAACTATTGGTGACCCACAGAATTCCTTTCAAGACGCCGTGCTTTTCCGTGTCTCCATAATATTCTTACCGTCGGCAACCGCGTAGTCGCAGCACCGTTACCTCGTAAAACCTGGTGCGCAGTAAATAATTTATAGTCATTTTATGGCATGGTTCCCTGCTAGTTTTATGGCGTCGCAGTTTTATACATTTGTGTGCAAATATGAGATCACGTTGTTTTAAACGTATTGGAACCAAAATACGCGTTTGGGACAGTATTTTTGATTGGTACGCCTTGGAGTCTGATTTCCGGGCTATTTTCCTTGGGCGGTCCTTTGACAGTTTTGAGGCGTTTAGTAGTTTGTTTCCAGACTTTTGCTGCCTCATTTCTTCAATTGCATGCGCTACAACAGCAGGAAGTGTGACGTGTCGCGGGGGAAGTATGACAAGGTCTTTAACGATGTGTCTGCTGCGCACGTCGCAATTCAAGAAATACAGTAATGAGACATTCTTAGTACGCTTTTACTTCTATTATTCTAAATCTTTCAACGCACATGATAACAACTGCAAAGCTCATGTGTACCTCATCAGAACTGGGTGCCAGCTGAACGTCACAAGCTTCAACCTGTCTCATAATCACCCAGTTAACCACTTTCTATTTGAGCGACACCCCATCAATCGCAATCTGACGGACGATGAGTTCAGTCACTCCGTGGACCTTTTCCGTAACAACACACCAACAAGCAACATCAAGCAGTTGGTCCCGGTTCGATTCGGAATGCAGGTTACTAGCGATGGTGCCCATAATATTCGTCGTAACGTTGGACCCGGCATCGAGTGCAAGCCTATGTTGATATTTTTAGTACCTGCAGTAAAGTTGCATCGGGTTATCAAGTCTATGGATGAAGACGGAGTTGCGCGAACTACACAAGTGAATGGTCTATGCATACACGTATTATTCGCGTGGCAAATTCGGACACGGAGACTGAGTACAACCTCGTGCGACATGTAATATACTTGCTCATCCGTCTGCGCCTGACCTAGGAATCAATGCATGCCGCCTGGGATTAGCTCAGCAGCAGCTGATTCCTCACACTTTCCGTCTCACTGACCTCGGTAGGTGGCATTTCCTAAATTTCGTCTGAGATTTTGTATCCTGAATCTCTGCTTGCGTCCTTAAATGTTACCTCCACGTTTGCTAGGCCGCATAGTCTCTTCTTTCTGCTTAATTCAGTCTGGTCTGAGCTCTCTCGCCTGCGTTCTGACAGCTACTACGTGACTGAGGTATACTAACTCACGTTTGTCTCTTCCGCTGCTCCGTTTGTATTCCTTGCTTTGATTGCTGTTCATCCTCTTGTTTATCCTAAAGCTATGTTAACACGATAGATCGCTTATTTGTTTGAGCCACGTATCCAGCTCCCGCCACAGCTGGCTTGCTTGTTGTCAGCTAGATGCGTTCGTCCCGCACTGCCTCATCTGTCTTTGCTATTTCCTTACCTCGCTTAGATCATTGAGGTATAAAAGCCTGGTTTACGGCAAAGGCACCCGTGGTATTTATCCTAACCTTAACCAGGCCACAGCTATTTCGCACTACCCTTCCAAGCCTTAGCATCGCGAGCGTATGTTAACCTGCATGCTTAGTCTGTTCTTGGTCCCACCTCATCCTGCCCTTATAACTCTATGCATGCCGCCTGGGATTAGCTCACTAATGGCTAATTCATCACGCCTTTCGTCTCCCTGACCTCGGTATGTGGCATTTCCAGTTTTTGTGTCCTGAATCTCTGCTTGCGTCCTCAATGGTCATTCCCACGTCTGCTGGGCCGCATACCCTCTGTTTTCAGCCTAATCCAATCCCATCAGCGCTGTCTAGCCTCTTTTCTTGCATCTGCTAGGCGACGTAGGTATACTCACGCAGCTTTGGTCCTTCTGCTGCTCCTTTTATCTTCCCCTGCTTTGATAGCTGTTCCTCCTCATTTTTACCCTAAAGCCATGGTAATGCGATGATTTGCTTATTTGATTGAGCCACGTATCCAGCTCAAGCCTCAGCGGGCTTGCTTGCTCTTTGCCTGATGCGTTCGTCTCGCATTGCCTCACATGTCTTTGTCGTTTCCTTACCTAGCTTATTACATTGAGGCTTAAAAGCCTGGTCTACAGCAGGCTTTCTCGTGGAAATTTTTTGTTTTTGCTAACCATAAACAAGTCTTGGAGTAACTCAGTATGATCTGCTTTTCTTACCTTCTTATTACTCTGAAACTATTGGGCGCTAAGCGCTGCTCTATCCCTAGCTACATGGCACCTCTCATTTCCCTTTCTACTGTCTGGTGCTCCTTCCTAGTCTGCTGTTGCTGACTTCGAGTTTCAAAACCCTGTTTGCATCCTTTTTCTGACTTATAGTTTGATGTGGTAACTTGTCGGTCTTTCATATCTCTTTGCTATAGACACCAATCACCTTGAAAAGTTATTGCAGGGTAACTAGTACCTATACATGCATCCCATTTCCAAACTTTCCTATTTAGTTTCACTCTTTTTTCTTTCGCTTGCCACCGTTTTCTCTTTGTCCTCATTCCTCCTACCGTTCCTGCTTCAAGTTATTAAGCAACCTTCGCCCGCATAGATATTTTAGATGGTAGCAGAACACAACCTACCAAATATTTTCTTTGCTCTTCAGGTATCACTTTCACCTCGTTGTAACATTTATTAATTTTACATTCTCACCACAGGTTGTCACAGGTTTTCTTGATAGTCTCTGCTACTCTCCTTTCCTTTAGCTTTTCTGCTCTTCCCCGAGGTCTGAAGATATCAACAGAAACTTACCATGGATCCCATCTGGCCTGTGTGTCTGCGACCGTATAAACCTACAAAGCCAAAAGTGGAGCAATTCACATCTCCAACACACTCACTCCTACCCTGCTCTATATCACTGGACATTTAATCTGAATGTCCTTATCCAGAGGATTGGATCAGCCAAGGACTATCTACAAAAAAGCCTTCAAAACAAATGCTTACCACAAAATACCTGAATCACTCCATAACTACCTAACCCTTGGTCCCGCCTGTCAAGCGGCCAATCGCTCGCTTACGGCTTGTCAGCAATCGCAGGCTGCTCAATCGACAACGAAAACATGACTTCCGCGTGACACCAACTTGGTGGCTTGGGTCTACACAGTTTCAGCAGACGTTTAGCGACAGTACTCCAGGACGTGGTGGGTTTTCGTCTGGCAAGCGTTCTCCCTATAAAAAGCCACTGATGTCTGTTTAACAGCACGGCGGTGAGGCGGATGTGACTTGCCGCTAACTAAACTCACGGCCCCATGATTAGCCAACCAAGCAACCACACTCCCACCAAGGACGTCTCTTAACCCTTCTCATACGATTCACGCGATCAATCACGATTGTATTGGCTTATATTCAAAATGGAATAACAGGTAGACACATGCACTTCTACACACATGTATGCACTCTCAGCTCTAATGTTCATGGCTAACTTGCACCATGTTTTATACATTCCCCTACAGTTAGTCTTACCATTAATATGATTATACCTACATAGACGTCTCTACTGCCCGATAATAAAGAATTTATTTATTTATTTGCGTGTTTTAGATTTCAACAGGATTTAAAGCTCCTTCAACGAACAGGCCCCGGTTTGTGCGTTACATTTCTTCGCACTGGTTGTACCTAAATCGCTCATGGGCGAAACACGTCCAAGCCGGACTAGTGCACTTCGGAAATACAACGAACATCCAAATTGAGAATGTCAAGTTGCGGTTGCAGAAAGTTACCCCTGCAACGGCTGACCTTGTTATCGCCGTTCGCGGAGCCTGGGAGCATTCGGAAGTTCTCTTGAAAGCGTCCCAGATGCATGCGGCGTTTTTCTGTGACAGGCTTCAGCTACTAGAAAGCAGCGCATACGTGCATCACGTAGTTTGCCTCCTAACTACGCACGCATGCAACCTAGTGAGGCGCCATTTAGCACAACCCAAGTTACTAGCAGTTTACTCGGACCTTGGAGCTGGAGTGGCATGTGAACAAGAATGGTTGAAGCCTCGATTGTTTGAAGTATCTCACCAGAGAAGCCGCTTCACTATCGATTGCTCCTTAGGAACATGTACCTGTTCATTTTAGGAAACCATGTGGCTGCCGTTTGTGCATTTAATGACGACATTCAAGCAGTACGCGTATCTGCCAAGTAAGCCGCTTCTAATGCGTGCACCCGTTTAAAGGTCAAATACCTATTCGCATCCGCTGGCTGGCGGACTACAATCTACCGGCAGGGTCTATGAAGTTGCTCACATTAGAACTTCCTGTTCCGAAACCGACCAGGTCTAAAATCGCACATCTTGTAGATCTTCTGAGAAGTGCAGACGTGGTTTATCCATCCGGATTTTCGGAACTGTACCAATAGCTTCTGCGAAGGACCAACGAATTAATTTGTGATTCGTCAGGCTTTTAACGTGCAAAGAAACAACCGCGTTGGCCGGAGACTATATCGTCCGCAAACTTGTGTTTCACCTGCAGCAAGTCAGTGGTAGTTGGCCCAGTTCGTTGTGCGCACAATCGGGTACTTTACCATCGAAAGTGTCAGCGTGTGCAAGCAGGAGCCCGTTGTACGCTTTGTGTCAACGCTTGACAAATGGTATCTGTGCCCATGATGGCAGTGTCTAGGTGTACTACCGGTAAGGAATAAAACATTCCTTCGTTATTTAGCTATTGAACGTTCATGTCCACTGGATTTCACAGTTGCCTCTGCCCCATCAATCTGCCACGCTTAAGAAGGTAAGCGACAGCTTGTGTAACAATTTTCCTCGTAGGCATTCAGAATGAAATTTTCGCAGATCTGAGTACAATTCAACCAACCGTACCCCATCCTACAGAAACTGCACATGTTACTGATGACATTATTCCTTAGCTTTCGTCGATAGGTTGTTGAAAAAGCCCATCGAATTCCCGCAACTAGTGGTATTGTGCAAGCTGTAGTGCCAGCGTAAGATATTCTTTACGTGTTAAACTCCCCTTTTCACTTTATTTTAGCGTCCACCTAGATGAGAGCCCAGTAAAGAAAAGGCTGAGAAGGAAATGCTTGGCTGGCTAGCCGAACAACCTCCTCGTGGTGCCAGCTGGGTTTTTCGGGTTTAACCCGTTCCACAAATAGTTCGGCGGCAGTGTTCCAGGACGTGGTGGGTTTTCGCCCGGCAAGCGTTTTCCCTATAAAAAGCCACAAATGTCTGCTTATCAACACTGTGACGTGGCGGGTGTGAGTCACCACAAAATAAAGTCACTGGGCCGTGGACATCCGGAAAATGGCATCCAACTCACGGACATCAATCGCTTATTCTCACATTCCTACCGATAACAAACAGTCAAAATTTTGCGGCACATTCAAAAATACAAGCTACATTCATAGACAATTATATACATATATACACCCATACACTTACATTCACTCTTATGCCAAACATTTACTCTTGGTATATTTTGATCACACTATGTTAGCTAAACATGATCATGCCTGTACTGGTGTGTCTCGCATTGTCGAGAATAAAACTTTATTTATTTATTTACATAAATACACCCATACACACATTCACTGTTATGCCAAACATGTACTCTTTGTACATTTTGATCGCACTATATTAGCTAAACATGATTATGCCTGTACTGGTGTGCCTCGCATTGTCGAGAATAAAAGTTTATTTATTTATTGTTTAGCTAAAAGCCCTCAATCGATTGCCTGACAGTAGGCCTTTAATTTCACACTAATATTATATTTTAGCCGATGAATACGACTTTTGGCAATGACCGCCTGCATGAGACATGCGCGTCCAAGGCACGTATATAGTGAACAAAGCTTAAGATTTATTCATGCTGCTTTCTGACCAATATAAACCACCGTCGTTGTTGCAATCTCTGCGGTCATTCGGGATTAAAGCTTTTCTGACAATTAACTGGACTAGCGGCACGTTTGGTACCGATGCAATAGGACCTAGTTGGAGTCTAATAGCACACAGTGCCAAGGCTCCTGGTCGTGGTATATAGGCACTAGCCGCGGCGCGTTTGTTGCCAAGGTACTGGAACCCAGGTGCGTTGTAATAGCACACGGCTCCGAGGCTCTTAGTCGCAGGATATCAGCTCCTTCAGTGGCACCTCTTGTAATAGCATATAGGCCGGTTGCACCGTGCACTAGGCTCTAAGGACCGTGACCTTAGGATAGCGGCTCCATCTGTGGCACCTTTGGTGCCAATGTAACCGGACCCAGGTGGGTTGTAATAACACTCAGCTCCGAGACTCGTGATCGTAAGCTGGTGGCTCTATCAGTAGCACCTTTGGAGCCAAGGTACTACCACCCATGTGTGTTGTAATAGCACTCGACTCCGAGGCTCGTGTACGTAGTAAACTGGCTCTGTCAATGGCACCTCCACGGTATAAGGCGATTACGTCAGCTACTACTCTCTGACTGAATAAAATTCATCAGAATTGCGTTCCGTTTGGACGCATTTTGGTCATTCATTTTCCTTTAGGCCTTCGGCTTCCGGCTATTTCATTTTGTAATTACAACTAAAAGGTAGAGGTCGCTTCATATTTACCATCATGTAACCTTGAAAATTTTATTTCGGTATTTTAGGGGGCGTCGGCAACTTTGCTGAGTGACCAACATGTCGTTCATAAGACGTACATTTAGACCGCTGAGGGCTAAAATTTTTGTCGTTTAGGGAGCCACAGCACTCACCTAGGGCATACGTTTTCGCTACCCGCGCGGATATAATGCGCATTCCGGCAACGTTAAGCGGAACTGGATTTCGGACTTGTAATTACATACTAACACAGCAGTTAGGTCAAACAGGAAAGGTTTTTACTTGACTGAACATCCTCCCGAAGGCTGCAAGCAGCGGCCACCGGCGCGATAGTTCGTCCCACATGGCGCTCAAAAGCTCACTCGCACTGACAGGAATTACAGTTAAAATGGAAAGCTTTTTATGCATGAAACAGCGCCGATAATGGTTTAGAACATTAGTTAACAACATCTATGAACGTATAAAGCCAGTTAGCTTCATAATGATTTGCTCCTCCGCGTGTCACCAACACCACGCTCCAGTAGGAGCGCTCGCTGTCCATATGTTCTGATAGAATTATAATCCATAGCTGCAATATTTCCGCAAAAGTTTCCCAGGGTTTTAAAAAATCGTGCTTTATGAAGCACCTTAAGTGTGGTGGCAATGATGTGACAGCTGCTACAAAACTCAAACCCCAAGTGTTACTTATTTCATTATATCAATAATGTGTTTCCCACTAAAATGCCGAGGCTCTCCTGTTGGCACAATAGGAGACTAATTCAGTAGTCCAGGACAAGACTCTCAAGGGACGGCAGGTATTTTTACTAAATAGTCTCAGAAGCAATATGTTATACTTTATACGTTATGGTGACTTCGTTCTACCTTACATACTAATGTTGCATCCGTGTCGTGCATGGTTAAGGCAAAAATAGCTACATGCATTACACACTTGGTTGGCGCAGCCTCGTTAGGCCGACACACAGTAACGCGAGTTGAATATTGGCACTTGTGCAACATAACCTGCACTGCTGGTTGCGTGGGCACCAGTTTGCACGCATTTAAAAACCTTTTTGCTGCACTTTTTGTCTGAGTCCCATTTGCGTCCAAAACGATCTATGTAAGACGTTGCTAGGGCTCTTGAGGGACGGCCCGTGGAAACACAACGGACGCTCGTGTCAACAGGGTTGTCACGAAAGATTGCCTCTAGGGTTCATTTTGTGGAAATTAAATGTCGCAAACGGACCTCCAAGACTGCGAATTAGTTACATCCAGCATCCATGAAAACAGTCATTTAAGTTTGGGTTTTAGCATTAAAATATGCGTACTACATAATATTAGACAAACGGGAGTTGATATTTTCTTGTCCACCCAATTTACCAAATTTTCATCATTTCATTAACAGTATCTACGTGCGTGCGAATCCCCGTCAAGCGGTTGATAGGGTTTTGGCATACTAAAGCACCGTATTAAGGGCGCACCAACCTAAAATGACAGAGTCCGGTGGTAGCTTGCTTCCCTCCAGTCGAACTAAGCAGCAACGGTCGAAATCCCTAAAGTACCCTGCTAGGCCTACTATTGGTGGCTGGAGATATCTAGCATGACAGATTGCACTAGACGCCGGACCCGGTACAATATCAGTTGATAACGTGCCAGTTGCTAAGGAATAGCGAGAAATATTCGGTTCTTCCATTTTGCGCGTGTGACCCATTCGTAGTCCATCATGTTTCCTCAAAAACGCCACTCGTGTGAGGGAGCTAGAGAGGTGGAAGGAATTAAGTAACCACGGCTCACAGGATGTTTCATGGTATACGTGGTTCGTTCTCTCGCCTGAACGCGGGGCTCTTCTGACTCCAAATTATTTCATCTGTACGCCTGGTTCATTTATACGGACTACCTGCCGGTTATCCTGGCTCAATTTCGAAGTTGACATGGTGTGGCTGATCTAACGATGTCATCCTAAAACAATTTCTGCCCTCGTTACTTGTTTAAAACCCCTACCCCAACAAGTGAACCTGTTCTCCATTGATTACCGACGCCGCTGCAGAGATTTGGATGTTACCTAAAGTCGTTTAGTGGACAGCTTGGAGATTACAGAAATCTCAGCATGCCATTACTTAGTTTCCTTCACCAGGGCACAGCTTGAAACTGTTCAGACCGCGGATTTCCCTTGTGTGACCTAGAGCGTCCTTATCCACCGTCCACCGGAGTCTGTCATCGAAGACGAGACAGTGGAGTTTCCGGACGACGGTTGCCTTCGTATTTTGACTAACTGGGATTCTGCTGTTTATAATCAGCTGCGAAGGTCCTCTGCAATACCTTATTTCGCGGTGCAGCGGGTCCTCTCCGCAATCATTTGGAGATGAAGAAGCCGACGTATACCCCCAGTGATCTGGTGAGCCATAAGATTCTGTGCATATTTCATCCGCTGGTTGAGCTTCAGTATAAGCGACAGCATTCGCACGCCTTGTCGAATTCATCTTCGTGTTATGTTTTGTTTGTTCGGTTGATCGTGTAGTGCTGTCCCAAATAATAATCCCCTGATGGCTAAAATTCTCAGCTCTACATGTTTTGCATTCCAACACACGTAGTGGCAGTTGTCTACGATCTTAAACCAAACTGATTAATTGTTTATATGTGTGCTTCCTCAAAGGCTGCATTGAATCAATCGCGCCACCAAACAACAGTATTGTATGCCGGTGCCATCAATATAGGAGCTGCCAATTGCCCCGCCCAAGGTATACAAAGCTATTGCATGACTTGACTTGATTTGTGTTACCAGTGTGTGAGGCGCTTAGGTATTCAAATGCTTATACCATAGACCACATATGTTATCAAAACGAAATCACTACCGTAACTGGAGCATAGTAACGAACTGAATGAAGTGTAACCATATCACCAATTTCGGGTTTTTTGGATTCTCTACCATGTTTCACGCGGGAGACGCAAGGTTAATATTTTTAGCTGCTGCAGGATGGAGGCAAAGTTATTTAGATAATGCTATAAAAAGTTTAGCTTGTTATCTGTGCTTCGAGGAAAGCGATTATAAAAGTTATAACCGGGTAATAGGGATATCCTAGTGCTTCCTTCGCCGTATGCATGCATCCACTTGTAAATATAAAAATGAATATTATAAGCAGCTATCCTCGACCAAGCCAGGCATACCTGGAGTTACCTGTGCTTCCATTTCTGGCTGCTTATCAAGGGCCCAACACCGATGCAGACCTGTGCGGTCTGCTGCAGAGTGCACAGACACTGCTTGTTGGCGTGCTTCCTTTCCTGTTACCTTTGGTAGAAAGAGCAAGCTCCTCGCCTCAACCCATTGCGGCAGGTATGGTCCATACAACGTTAAATAAATAAATAAGTAAATAGTTTTTTCGAATTTGTCGAGACACCAAACGAGGCATGATCAACATTTACACGCAACTATGTTTCGTAACAAACACGTTGCTATGTATGTAACCGGCAGTAAGCCGAACGTTGTACGGGTTGAGGAAATTTTAAAAGTAATGATGAGGAATAAAGTCGTAAATGAATGACGATACGTTGGGTTCTAGCGTGCGTAGTATAAACGGTCAGGGCGCTATATGTGTAGTAAAAACGATGCATGTAGGTTGGGAGTACCTTATTCTTGAAAGTGTCAGGAAAATACTAAAATATGCTTCTAGTCGACTTGCCAGTATGCAGTTGTGGGCAGTGACTTTATTCAGTGGCGAGTCACATTCAACACGTCGTAGTGTTGTTAAACGGACATTTGTGGTTTTTATAAGGAGAAGGCTTACCAGGCGAAAACCCACCACGTCCTGGAACACTGTCAGAAATCCGTTTGTACACTAAGTTAAAACTGGCAGAGCAGCTTGTCCACTGATTTCACCCTCGGTTATCCGCAATCAATTGACTTCCAATTTCCTCCTTTAGTTGATCAGGTATCTTTGGTCAGGGCCGCCATAATGGCTGAGGCCCTTGGAGGGTGGGAGCTTCACGAAGAATCGACTATGTGAGTGTCCATGTGAGCAAAATGTCAGTTTCTTGCATCTGGATTTCGCAGGTTTATGTATACTTTTCAGGAGTGTGAAGGCCTCGTGTCCAGCTATCATACTGGGCAACGGTCGTGGTAGTGAGTGCAGGTTTATTCATTTGTTGTGCAGCCATGTTCTTCATAGGTCCTTGTGGGTTTCTATGTCCTGTCCCGGGCAAGAACGGTTTATCGGACCAATCCCAGATCCCCAAGAAGTTCCGGACTTCGAAAAGGGAAAACCAACATTTTCCGCCGTTAACTGCCTTACACATAACTACTGAGACCGTTGCATAGCATCGCCATTCTTCTGACTGCAATCAATAGTCGCCGGAAACTGAGCTTTATTGAGCTAGAACTGCAGGATTGCTAAGGTACTGTTGTGTACCGCAACGTGAACGCACGAGCAATTATGCTGAACAGGGCTGTGTGCAATGGAAGACGTAAGTTTCACAAGATAAAATACGAACAGCGTGCCTACTATCGTGGTTAAAACATTTTCTGAACAATGAAGCTGACAGAAAGTTATAACATGTAGCTAACCAAAGCCTAAAATTTATTGTCTCAGATGATGCAGATCTCCTCTTCGAGAACAGCGGCCACAGATTTTTATTATGTTATCATAGAACAGGTCAAACTCGGCATTTTAAGTCAAACTTAGCGTAACGCATGAGATAGGGATGCATCAATCACGAAATGATCATTGACGCGTAGCATAAAAAGGCAAAACAGTAACAAGTTGAAAATGTTGCTGACAAATCGTCCGAATGCAGATCGGACGGCTTTGGTGTTATCGGTTACTCGATGGAATTGGTGACCGTTAGAAGACACCTATGTAGAAGTTTGTAGGCACCCGTTTTTGATCAGTCTCATGTTCAGCTCCACGCACTTCCCGTGTAGAACACATTACCACAAAGCCTTGTGGATATTTTATATCGCGGTCCAGCAAGTGAACACTTCCATTCAGTGCGTGGGTCGAGGTAGCAATGTCACTCATATACCGAGCAAAGTGCCTCTTCTTCCGCAATTCACAGGGGTCTGCTGCATGTGTAACAAATGATGCACTGTTCTCTGACACCAGTGTGCCAACGGTTGCATTATCCTCATCAGCCCATGCAGGCCTCTTGCAGTTTGCGCACTCGATGGTATCCTAGGCAGCTGCTGTAGCCTAGTCGCGAATGTAATACCACAGGTTGCCCGCCATAGCTATGCATTCCTCATAACACAAACGTGTAGCCACCTCCTCTACCTCCATTCTCTTCTCCACCGTACCTAGTGAAAGAAGGTTATAACACCGCCGGTTCACGGCTGGAGTGCAATACATGGATTTATGAAAATATATGTACAGTTTGGTTCGCACCAACCTGTGATCATTACCATACGCAACTGCACGCGGTACCCGTGTCATGCGCACGTCAGGCATATCATACTGCCGCACGATGATATAGTCGAGCAGGTGAGCGTGCCCACTCCGTGGGTGCGTTCAAGTGGCTATATCACTAGCATTCAGTGCAAACCCAGTGTTTGTCATTGTTAGGCATTGTGTGGCACACTTTGCGTGCTGCCTGCCACATACCGCATTTGCTGAATTTGGTCCATGCGGTACGATGCCATCTGTCCACAGCGCAGTATCACGCCCGAGGCACGGGTTGAAAGCACCCAGCGGAAGTAGTTCTTTACTGAAAAGTGAATGCCGTTTCACTGAGAATACCTGAATGTAGAATGGATCACATGTGTCCTCGGCTTAACACATTGTCAGGCATATAAATACGGCAAGCTTTTATCTTCCGAGCCCTAGGTGAACCGTCATCATTGCGCGCTGATGCCACTGGGTTCCCACACCAGCTGGTCTTTTAGGCGATCAGCTAGAATAAATCCGACCGCTGGTTCACTTGGTGCTGAGATGGTGTTGTCCGTCCAATAGAACGTATAGCCAGTACAAGCTTCAGGCATCCTACCTTACACAGCGAGCCGGGTCTCGCTTAGCGCAAGAAATTAAAGTTGTGCCCCGCTAACTCCATTGCGACCAGTGAAGTGCGTCGCTCATGGTGCTCACTCGGATTCCGGCCCAGTAGTGTGCGCGCGCCTTGGCACCCGGGGTCAAGTGCTTTGCTCGCAGGCATACGATATCATAGTTGGGCAATCACGCACGTAGTGTTCGTCGTGCTTCAGTGGTCTGCTTAAGGGACTCCGCCCATATCGTTTGGCTCAGTATCCGGAACGACAATACAGTTAGTGGTTTAGAGGTATGCTTGAGGAACTCAGCCTGGAGCATTTGCTTCTATAGCCTGACCAACAAGGCAATAGGAAGAAAAGCTAGCTCGGGAGTTTGATTGCAGTGACCCAATGAGATCTGCTTGAAGTCCGTCACGCGCAGTCTTTGAAGATCTGGAGCAATACATCCGCGTTTTGCGACCGTATTAGGTTTAGTCACCTGCGACCACGGCCGGATGCAGGATGGCTTTCGGGAGTTGGCACCAAGTAAACCAGGGGCGGCGTGGCTTGAGGCAGGCCATAACAATCCATTGAGCACCCGGAGGTGAACACCCACCATCAACGAAAATGCGTGACGACCGTGCCCTAGTCCTATCGAGCTGTGAGTTTATAACCCGTGGACCTGTTTCGCCCATGGATAGGGTTTAAGTGCAAGGGGCCATCGACCACTTCCTAACCTCCGTAGAGGAGGGACTAGGATACTGGCACGGCGCCCACAACTGAGCTTATCTGGAGCTACTGGGAGATATTCCTTGTTTTCACATCCTGTAATCTCTCAGATTGTATGTATCACTTACCCTCACTGGCGTGTTGATGTGTTCTGTGACACTGTAGGAATCCACTTGTGACCAAAGTGTCTAATGGAGTGGCTACATTAGGCCATTGAAAGTTTCTCGTAGCGCCATTTTCTGTCAATCCTCTTCACCTCAGCACTTCTACTTAGTAGCAACTAGTGGTCGAGGGCTCCACGTAGCTCTGCATATTCGGAGCTTGCTAAGTGCCACCCTCTTTTATCCCCAACCTTCATTCTTCTTGACTGTCGGCTCAAATTCATTTGCAGTCCGTTGACTTATCCTGGGACACTTAAGGTATCCACTAGCCACTAGAAGGCTTCACCCAAATGCCATTGCTAGGTGCGGATACTCCCTATTTCACCTTGTATCATTATCAGTTCTTCGCGTTACCTACGTCACCAATTTCCAGCTGCAGCTACTCATTGCAGGTAGCATACATTTCTACGCTAGAAGCCACTATGCATCTCTCCAACTTACTCTCTTGAATGGTTAGCATAACATACCTTCACTGGTTTGTTGACTTCTTCTGTTACTGTAAGTATCTAATAAAAAATGAAATGGTTCAATGGAATTCCGTTGCTGCCCACTGGTTCTCTCACTTAGCACAATTATCCTTCGTTCTTCTTATCTTCATTACGTTTACTGCAGTGACTCATTGTAGGCTCCATATATCTTTGAGCTTATCTGGAGATACTAGGAGACATTCCTCGTTTCTTCATCCTGTAATCTCTCAGAATGTCTGTATCACTTACCTTCGCTGGCTTGTTGATGTGTTCTGTGACACTGTAGGAACCCACTTGTGACCAAAGTGTCTAATGGAACGCCTACTTCTGGCCACCGAATGTTTCTCGTAGTACCAGTTTCTGTCGATCCTCTTCACCTCAGCACTTCTACTTAGTAGCAACTAGTGGTCGTAGGTTCTATGTATCTCTGCACATATCCGGAGCCTGCCAAGTGTAACCCTCTTGCATCCCCAACATTCATCCTTTATGGCCGTCTGTGTCACATTCATTTGCTGACCGTTGACTTATTCTGGGACACTTTAGGTATCCACAAGCCGCTAGAAGCCTACACCCCAATGCCACTGCTAGTTGCGGATACTCGCTATCTCACCTTGTATCATTATCATTTCCTCGTATTACTTATGTCACCACTTTTCAGCTGCAGCCAGTCATAGTAGTTAGCATACATATCTACGCTAGTAGCCACTCTGTATCTCTCCCACTTACTCTCTTGAATTGTTAGCATCACATACCTTCACTGGTTTGCTGACTTCTTCTGTCACTGTATCTAATAAATAACTAGAAGGTTCAACGGAATTCAGATGCTGTCCGCCGGTTCTCTCCCTTAGCACAATTACCCTTCGTTCTTCTTATCTTCGTTACGTTTATTGCAGATATTCATTGTAGGCTCCACACATCTTTGAGCTTATCTGGAGATCCTAGGAGACATTCCTCGTTTCTCCATCCTGTAATCCAGATTGTCTGTATCACTTACCATCGCTGGCTTGTTGATGTGTTCTGTGACACTGTAGCAATCCACTTGTAACCAAATAGCCTAATGGACTGGCTACATCAGGGCACCGAAAGTTTCTCGCAGCGCCATGTTCTGTCCATCCTCTTAAACCTAAGCACTTCTGCTTAGCAGCAACTAGTAATCGTAGACTCCACGCATTTCTGGAGCTTGCTAAGAGCTGCTCTCTTCCATCTCCAACATACTTTGTGGCGGTCTGCGTCACATACATCCGCTTTTTGCTGATTTACTATGGGTAATTAAAGGCGTACACTAGCAACTAAGAGGCTTCATGACAATTCCATTGCTGATCACTGATACTCACACTTACAGCGACCCTAACTGTTCCTCGTCTTACCTCTGGCTCCCGTGTTTAGCAGCAGTCCTTCTTCATAAGCTACTATCATCTTTGTGCATATACTGAGCTGCCAAGGTCCACACTTTTTCCCTCCAAGCTTTAATCCCTGGGACTGCGTGCATCACATACACTTGCTGTCTGTTGCCCTAATTAGGTGTCCACTAGCAATTATAAGGCCACACCTAAATGCCATTGCTCATCCGCGACACCTAATTGGCTGTAGTACAGCTCTCTCACGGGCTTCTCCCGGCTCTGGCCTCCTTAATTATACTCCATTAACACCACCGCATGATTTGATTAGCTGCACGTTGATGCGTCGTAGTCTATTATGCTCTAACTATCTAACAACCTCTTTGTATGCTTGCGCTTAACTTGTCCGTTGCCATTCTACCACGAAATCACTCTTAGCTTTCTTCTGTCGTGCAAACATATCCAGGTATTCAGCATAAGCCGCTCTTCTGCCACACATTTCTAGACCTTTATCTATTCACTACTTGCTGTATTGTCTTAGGCATTTTTTACCTGCAATAATCCAAGTCTCGGGCTAGCAGTCCATGCCTCTATCCAGCTAGGCACTATTACCCTAGCACGCTGGCTGCTGCGGTTAGGCCTCAGGTTCTGATATCCTCAGCAACCTTAATGTACGCATGTATTCTGGCTATTCGCTGTCCTTCCGTCAATTAGCCCTTCTTAGCTTTTTAATTCGGCACTCTCTCTCACCTGGTCAGTACAGAGACGCCCCTTAGCTTCTCATTTAAAGGTGTTCATTCCTCAATTATTCGCTGCTATTTTTGCGAAACTTACCCATGTATGAGTCCAAAAGACTCACTGGCTTTCCCTGGGTCAGCATAGTCTACGCTCCCCAGCGAAATTTCCCACGCAACAGTTGCATCATAGCAAACGGATCCTGTGTTTTCTTTGCGTAACGGCGCAACGCTCTGCATCCAAGGTATACGGTAGCAACCAACCTATAGGGCTTTGTTTCCGATGAATATTCAAAAGACACTTTTAGCATAATCATTGTTACACATTGTACATCATATGTTTCCTCTAAATGTTAGACCTTAGTACGTAAATAATGCTTGTTTCCACGTCTGTTCTTTGCGGCCCTGTTTGTCTCTCACCTTCCCTCTCTCCGAGGTCTGGAACTTCTTGGGGATCTGGGATCGGACCGTGAAAGTGCTTGTGCCTGGGACAGGACATAGAAACCCCCAAGTACCTACATAGAGCACGGCTGTACAACAAGTGGATAAAAATGCACTCACTACCATGACCGTCGTCCAGTAATGGTAGCTGGACATGACGCCTTTATACTCCTGCGAAGTATACATAATCCTGTAAATTCTAGAAGCAAGAAACGGAAGTTTTGCTCACCTGGACACGAAGATGACGAAGGTCTAACCCTCCATAGGCCTCAGCCATTATGGCCGCCGCGAGCAAAAATAACCTGTTCAGCTAACAGAGGAAATTAGAAGGCAATTGACGGCGGTTAACCGAGTGTTAAATCAGTCGACGAGCTGCTCTGCCAGTTTTACATTAGTGTACAAACGGATTTCTGACAGTGTTTCAGGACGTGGTGGGTTTTCGCCTGGCAAGCGTTCTCCCTATAAAAAGCCACAAGTGTCCGCTTAACAACACTGCGACGTGGCGGATGTGACTCGCCACTGAATAAAGTCACTGCCCACAACTACATACTGGCAAGCCGACCTGAATCCTAATGTAATATTTTCCTGACAATTTTTCTCTACAAACGGAATGCCCAGCCTGTTTACACTACGCCCACTATAACCCAACTTGTCGTCATGTTTTGACGAATTTATACCTCAAGATTAATTTTACAATTTCCAAAGCTTGGACAACTTTCGGCTTATTGCCGATTACATACATAGCAACGTGTTTGTTGCGAAACATAAATTGCTTGTAAACGTTGATCATGCCTGGTCAGGTGTGTCTCGGAAATTCGAGAATATACTATTTATTTATTTATTTATTTAAACAGACAACGACTTGTACAATCAGTCAAAGCCTTCGCTTAAATTTACACGCGAAAGGCAACGGGTCCAGCACATAGTCCGTTCACATACTCACGCGGATCGCTGTGTCCCAACCCTTAGTTGGAAGAAGGGCGTAACCCAACCCCCACCCACTGATCGCCCACACCTACGCTTACAGGAAGTTGCTAAATATCGCCCTATTAACCACCCGTCTATTATCTCGCGTGTGATACCGAACTTGATTAAAATAGCCCTCATGAGTCACCTTTTTGCAGGCGAGCACATAACTAAGCCACCGCAAGGATTCCTAAGTGCTCGATCTTGCGCAACCTCTCAGCTGGACTTTCACAAGTTAGTCAACGGGGCCAGTGACTCCAACCTTTCATTTGTCATTCTTTACTTTGATATGCAAAAAGCGTATGACAGGGCAACACACATGCGCCTGTTGCATAAGTAAAGGCTTATGGAGCACACAGTTCTCTATTAGGATGGCTGGGTTCCTATCTAATAGGACCCAGGCAGGCTGTTAAGATTGAGCAAACTGTATCCATCCCTACCACCGTCCCCAGTGGTGTGGGGCCGGTGAGCGTTCTTGGTCCTACCCTATTTTTGATTTATATCAATGAGCCCTGCATAAGTTTGCAGCAAGGCCGCTCCTTCACCTTCGCTGACGACGTAAAACTTATATACGTCTTTCCTCTGGTAATAAATTATCGGCAAATAATATTATCTGTGAGCATCTTAAAGCACTTGAAAAGGGGTGCGCACATGGGCAAGTGACGTTCTCCGCTCAAAAATCTAACCTCATAACAGCAAACGTTTAGTTACCGACAAAGGTGCGAAAACCTTAAAATTCAGCCCCTTTGGCAAAGGCTCTTTATTCTTAACCTGTGCTTCTTACATAAGCTAATTCATAAAAAGCTCCACCGTAATATCACTTGTCATAAACCAAAGAGCGCCTCTGAACCTAAACTCCGAAACAAGAGCCATTCAATTACCCCGTCAAGGGCAAAGAAAAGCCTGCGATCTCGTTTCTTCTTAGTTGTGTAGTAAACATATGGAAAATGATGCCTTCCAGACTAAGCACCCAGGAAATAGATACAAAGATTCCTATGTGTGGACAATATACAAAGCATCTTCCATATCTGTCCTTCGCAGGACCGCTTAACCTAAACTGGCCCTGACGTAGTTTGCGGACGCCCACGATGCAGTGCATGACATCTAAGCACCTTGAGCTCACAACTTATCCACATTCGTAGCCGTTACCGTCTTACCACCTAAGAGACATTAACGGTACCCGTCTCACTCATTTTCTAGGTTTCAAGAGAAGATATCAAAGTCTAAGATGACTTTAATCTTCAAAGATCTCTTCATCACCTGCTTGGCTTCTATTACAGACGATTCCACTTTATGACTGCAACATGGGAAGCGTAGACGCCAACACAAAAGCATCCTGTAAGGGATGATCGGTAATTCCCAGGAATTGTCTCTATCAATAGGCCCCATTGTTTTACCTTATGCATTATGGCAAGCACAGCACCGGGAGGTCTCAGTTGGATCACTCGCACGCATCGTACAGGTGCTAACATTAGAATTCTGAATGCAAAAGGTATTTAGCCATTACTGATTAGTTCCTGACGTGCTTCGGCCCCCTCACTGCCACCTTGGTCCAAAGGCTGCATGGACCAATTAGTATCTTCAAACCTCGGGCTGCTTTTTTCCAATTGTCACTTGGTCCATGTTTAACTATTTCAACAAAGAGCGCAGCCTAGCCTACTGGCTGGCCGGTTCCTCAACCCCTAGGTATTCTTCATATAGGATATGGCAGGGTAATGACGAAGCCATCCGAGCGGGCAAACTTCAATCCTTACATCTTAGCTACATATCCATTCCTTGTCTTCAGCTTTACTTTTATCACTTTCAATCTTTTCAGCTCACTGGGTCGGTGAAAGTATATTAAGTTAATGACCTTTAAGGTACGCCTAGTAAAATCCTACCAGACCAAAGCATTGAATAAGAGGTTGAAACCTATTTTTGCTGTCGATGCAACTAAGGTTAGCAACAAAATTGTCCAAAACCGTCTAAATACCGGCTTTAGGCGTATCGCTATGCACCTTCGTGGATGTCAGTTGCTAGCTGGACTTACCTGATGCGTTTTCATTTAGCCTGAGCACTAGCTACCTTACTTCGCCGTTTCCAACTACAATCGGTATTTATACAGCTAAGTAATATAAATAAATATATATATATCTTTCATGTTGTCGATAAAGAGAGCACTTTAAAAGTTCTAAGCGCATGCTACAAACATTTTGCCCTCCAGTTTTCCTCTCTTGACCCTATATACTTGGCTTTATCTAGTATACATATGCCTATCACGGTTGGCAACACTAGTAGGCAGGCATCATGGAAACCAGATCCGCTTCTTCAACCGCTCTTGTTAGTAAAACCTTCGCATTTCCAGTTGCCAGTTCCCTGGCACGAAAGCCATCCAACGACAGAGAGGATCCTGTCACATTGGCTGGCTGGACATCCAGAAACTTTTGACCACCACTCGCCTTATCGCAGCCGCCCGCGCGCTATTTATCTTTCAGCTGACTACAAAGCCTACCATGCTTTAGGCGTAGTGGTGAGTGAACCACCAGCTCCTACATTTTTGTTACAATCCTACGCTTTATTTAACTTGTCACTCTTTGTCCAAGGTGAAAGACGGCTTTTGCCAGGCAGTCAACCAAGGAACTAGCTAGTGCGACATTACAGTACTACTTAACGTTGCCACCTGGATGAACACCGCTGGTACTTGCTTCAGGACTTAAAATTAAAGAGAAACAGCTGGAACTTAATCAGAGAGCTGCACAATAAGGTGCGTCAATACACGGCTGACTCGACGTCTTGCTTACATCACCTGGAAAGCCTCGTTGGCTCCCTCACTCCTTATCAGTAAACCTTTCTCATACCGACCCTAACCTTTTCTTATCTCGCTTTCTCTTTTCATTCCCCTTATTAACCGGACGACCAGCTTTACTGCCCTGCCGTGAACCTGTCTCACTGGACTAGTCTGTTAATCTCTGACTGCTTCCATGATACCGAACCTTAAACGGTATTGGCTCCGCAGAGTTAACTCTATTACCCCACATTATTGTTATAGCCTCATTCTTATCTGCATTGTACGACCTAGTCCCAAAGGGCCGATTAATCCAATACCGCTGAGTCGGCCTCGTAATCACTAAATTCATTTGGACTTCTGGGACATCACTTCCATTGGTTCGGCTGACCTATTGGTCCTGTTTACACTACTCGGAGAGCTTCGTGGGCTTTTCCACTCCTTACCAAGAAACCTTTCTCACCCCGACCCTAACCTTTTCTCCTCTCGCTTCTGTTTTCATTTCTTTTTAACTCGGACGTCCGGCTTTACTGTCCTGCCGTTATCCTCTCTCACCTGACCCGTCTGTAACTTTCCGCCTGGTTTTATTTCCAATTTTCTTTGGCCTTTTTTCTTATTGCGCTCCAATTTTTATTCCCACAGCTTACACTCATTGCGCCTATCCAAGTTATCCTCGTGTGCATGATCTCATTCGCTCTGAGCTCGCTCCTGAGTATTGGCGGCACTCGGACCATTGCTAATTGTTGCTTGACTAGTACTTCCATTAGTATGCTCAACTTACCACTCTTCCTATTCCTATGCTTTTTAACTTATGCTGGCACTGGTATACTATTGAGACCGTATGTGTCATAACGACACCCAATGCATGGTAGTTTTGGCCCCCTGTGACCATTTTCCTAGATTCTGAAGGCTTCTGCACTGTAGAATCATGAACGTTTTAGTGTAGTTACTCTTACGAACTACTCCTCGTTTTGCCGTCAGCATTCATTCGCACCCAGCCGATTCCTTGAAATTCCTTTTCCTCTTGGAATGTTGCTCTACCTATCTTGCTCCAGCATTCGGTCTCAATCTAGTTGTCCTCAGTGTCACCTAAGAAGCCTCTCGCATTCTGGCTTCTGCCATCCTCATCGGTTTACCTGTTTCTCTAAAACCATCGCATCATTCGTTTAACTTTTGTTAAAACGCTTTGTTATATCGGTCTTTTGACCCTGCGCGTGCAGAACCTTCTTCCCACGTAGTAGCTGTAGTCTGAGTCACACCAGCGACGTAATGTATAGAACGCGCTTGCGAATTATGTATACTAAACAAAATTACATAAGTTTGAAGGTATCATAGGCACCGGTGAGCGCCACCAGTCTGTGTTATTGCTTCTTGACTCATTGCTGTCTCTGTTTGGCCACCTCTTGGCCGTTGCCCGTTTTTCCCGAGATTCCCACAGGTACATCCGCCAAAACAAGAAGGTTTATCCACTGGGACTGGCCGACCCATCCTAAAAACTCTTGGTCCTTTCTCCAGGAAATGAAAAACCTACACACTGGTCCAAATGGAGCTCATTCCGCCATTCCGGAGGCGCTACCTTCATGGGGTCTAAACAAATGGGTTTAGCTTGCCTCGTACTCAGAGAACAATTTACTCACCTGGAAAAATATATGTACATGGATCCCCCGTTCCACAACCGAAGACAAACCACTCTGGCATGATTACCTTCACTGCCTCAAACATTCCTATTCGCCAGTCACCTGGAGCTATTCTGATGTCATTTCACGGACAGCGTTGCGCACGTATACGTGGCTATTACGATGGTCTTCCGTGGAATTTTCAATTGGCCATGGAAACAGTTACACTTACTTACATTTGCAGGAATCCCAAATCCAATTTGCGGAGAAAAGCGTTTTTACCTATTAAGGCCATATTCAGCCACAAGAAACAACTTCACTCACCGACCACATGACAAGTCCAGCGAGGAAAGCTGGACATGGTTTACGAGCCGAGCATGAATATAATAGAAGAGCCGGTCTCTATTAACAATGTGTTTACTCACCTGCATCATTTTCATTCGACTCTTTGAATCTTGCATCATTGACCAGCTTCAACGACTACTGGCGTATCAGAACTAAGCCATTCGGCCAACCAACGAATATTTTTGGCTGTCAACCGACTGCGAATAATAGAATGCAAAATCGGTCTATACGATGCAAAACCGACTTGCACTACTGTTCAACGAAAGCTACGGTAGTGTTCCAGGACGTGGTGGGTTTCCGCCTGGCAAGCGTTCTCCCTATAAAAAGCCACAAATGTCCCCTTAACAACACTGCAACGGGGCGGATGTGACTCGCCACAAAATAAAGTCACAGCTATGCATTTCACACTGACGCAGTCCTCAGCCTTCTACATCGAACCTGTGCACCTAATTCTGCTATGAAGATCGCTTTGTTGGAGCACAGATCATCCCTATCTCGTAATGGTTATTGGTTGCAACAAAACCTTGTTTAGGCTCCTGTGCTTACGGATCACTACCTGGCGAAATTACCCCCAACTTGTGTTTTGACGGATTTTTGCGCGCCACAGTGCCATAATGTCCCTGGATCTGACTATTACCTGACAGTATGGTCAATCATTGGGACAACATCTTTTTTTATAACTTTCATCAAAACGAAATGTTTTAACGTTCCACAGAAGCTATGCTTGTATGCATATTTGCACACGCCTTTACGGGTGTGTCTCGTTTTACCGAGAATATACTATTTATTTATTTATTTATTTATTATGTGCGAGCAAGCTCGATGCACAGAAGTAGAGTTGGTAAGACCGCAACAACGGGGACCCAAGTGGATTTCATGCCCCGAGGCATTTTGCTAACTTTTGCTAAATTTCCTGTTACCCATTTCTTTATTGTCAGCGACAGGCTCCTGTAGCCTACTGATATTGGAAACAAAGCCGGGTGAATATAGAAAATCGGCTCTAAGAGATAAAACTTGCGAGGTTTGTCTAAGGAACATGTGCATTTTCCAGGCCAAAACGTGTCAAATGATCCTAAAGTTCTCCTGTTTACCTCAGGTAGATCAAGCACATGCAGCCTTGATATAAACTTCAAAACCACTTATAGGCTTAAAAATACTAAACTTTATATGCCTAGTAAATAGATAAATATTGTATTCTCGACAAAGCCAGGCGAGCCTTTTGGGCATAAGAAGCATATTGTAATATTGTACATGGTAGCATGATTAGCAGCATCAAGAGCGGGAGTAGTGCAGATGAAGTCAGTAGTGTGGGCCCATATGGCCCAAAGGTTGTACGAGGTCTATGTCCACAGAATGCAAGATGTAGAGATAAGAATTAGATCCCAAATGTGGTGTATGTTGGTGAGGAACTAGTCCGAGGAGGTTGTGTGCACAGGGCGAGTCAGGTGAGCGAAGCATGAGGGAGAAGCTGCAAAAGTATTTAAGAATAGTGGCATGTAACTGATCAAATGTGTAGGCGTGTTCGTACGAAAGCAGATATATGCATAGAATTTGTAAATGTGGTATCGGTCAACTTGCCATTGTGTGATTGGGGCAGTGACTTTATTGAGTGGCGAGTCACATCCGCCACGTCGCAGTGTTGTTAAGCAGACATTTGTGGCTTTTGTAGGGAAATGGCTTGCCAGAAGTAAACCCACCACGTCCTGGAACACTGCCGATTGGTGATATGACATTGACAAGATTGCATCTGACCGATTACCTTCGCGGATGTTTGCAGTCAGGTTTCGCCAATTTGTTTCCCATGTTTGTGTAGTCTCCTTCGGAGTCGACCGCAGGCGGTTGGAGCTGTTGAAGTCGGATAACTCAGGTGACTTGTATTGTTTTGATTGGTTTTCTGGGTTTCTTTAGGGTATCAGGATTGCGAAGTGCGAGTGATTTCTTCGTTCTGTGTTGATGCCATGTCCAGGTGAGCATCGCAAGTATGTCCTCTGAGGTGTTGCGTGCAGGTAATATTTTCCTTTAGAACAAGGGAAAAAAGAAAAACGGGCCGAGCAAACTGCTAAGGAAATTGAACAGGACTATGTTAATGTATAAATATAAAATTTATGGTAACGTTGTGCTGGTTAAAAGCAATGGAATGACCGAATATGTTATATATCATATCCGTAGTTTCGTGTGCAAGCACGAGCCCCGGTATTTGCTGAATGTGAGAGACAAATGCTGTCCGAATTAAACTAGCGTACGCAAAAGCTGTCCTGTGTGGGAACCGGCAGTAGCAAGCGTTAACCGGTAAATGAGTTAGGGGAATCAGAAGAACAAAGTAAGGTTTAAAATGCGCTTAAGATATAGGTTGAGCGATGGGTTGACAGTGGTAAAGCCCATCGTTCGAACATGTATGAGAGCCGGTGGTTACTACGCCGGGTGTGAGGCCCATAAAAATAATATCGTAAAAGGTTCAGCAATCGGATGCTAGAGAAACAGCTGGGTGAAGGAGTGAGACGGAGTGTCAAAGTTGTGACGAGAATGGGATTTATATACTACAACTGTAGCGTGAATATGATTACAAAGCCAGCCATAAGGGACCTGGAACAGCGGAAAGAGACAGGGACTACTACACTGCGGCAAACAAGTCAAATAGACGGCAGAAAACGGCGATAATGGGAATCAGGTTAATTATGAGTAAGAACCTAGTACGTCAGCTTTGCGATAAGGATTTAAGTGGGAAACATAGTCTGCTACTTGAGGTCCTACCCACCAAAGTGCGGAGCTACAGCGTGAAAAGTAATTCGGTGGAACATGTAGGTAGGTGGTCAATAATGGGAGAGGAAAGCCGGGGCCAAACAGGTTAAAAAAGTAGTAGGAATATGCCATGAATGGAAGCGAGATGTAGTGAGAATATTGTGGTTCATAGGGTAGCAATTATAGAATAGAGTTGTCAACTTTGCGATAAGGATATACGTGAGAAACATTGCCTAATACTTGAGTTCCTAAGCAGACAAGTTCGGAGCTACAGTGTGGAAGATGAGTCGGTAAAGCATCAGAAGTAGGTGGTCCATAGGTGGACATGAAAGCCAGGGTCGAAGAGATAAGTGAAGAACTAGGACGAGATAAGGTTATAGGTAGGCGTCATAGCCAGATATTTCAGGTCTTACGCACCAAAGTGCGGAGCTACAGTGTGAAGGATAAGTCGTTGGAGAACCGTAGGTAGGAGTTGCCTTGGAGGGGAGGAAAGCCAGAGCCAAACAGGTAAGTGGTAGGGATATGTGATAGATGAAAGCGGGATTAAAAGAGAATATTAAACGATGTTTTGGATAATAGGGCAAAAATTATAAGAACGACGACAGCTTAGCAATAGGCCTATACTTGAATAACCCAGCCCGTTACCTGAGGTTCTACGCACGAGCTTTCGGTGCTACAGGGTGTGAGGTAAGTCGGTGGAGCATCAGTGCTTGGTAGTTCATATAATGGAAGGTGCCAGAGTGAAAGAGATAAGTGTAGGCTAAAGACGAGACGAGGGATGGTCGGGCGGCATGGCCAGATATTTGCGGACTTACACACCAAAATGAGGGAGCTAAAGTGTGCCAGGTATGTTGGTGGAGCATCAAAAGTAGGTGGTCCATAAGTGGACAGGAAATACAGGGTCAAAGAGATAAGTGAAGAATTATTACGAGACAAGGTCATAGGTGGGCGTCATGGCCATATAACTGAAGTCAAACGCACAAAAGTGCGGAGCTACAGAGGAAAACTTGAGTTGGTGGAGCGTCGTAGTTAGGTGATCTATGATGGGAGAGGAAAACCAGAAGCAAGGAGGTAAGAGAAGTAGTAGGCATATGCGACGAATGGAAGCGCGATGCAGAAAGAATACTGTAATGCATAAAGAAACAGTTTTAAAAATAACGGTGGTCGCTTTTCAATAAGCATATAAGTAAGGAACATAGCCTGCTACATGAGGTCTCACGCACCAAAGTGCGAAGCTACCGTGTGAAAAGAACCTCTGTGGAGCATCAGAGGTAGGTGGTCCAAAGGTGGACAGGAGAGCCATGGTCAGAGAGATGAGCGAGGAAGTATTGCGAGATAAGGTTTTAGGTAGGCTTTATAGCCAGATACTTGAGGTCTTACGCACAAAAGTGCGGTGCTACAGTGTAAAAGATAAGTGGTTGTAGGACCGTAGGTAGGTGATCCATAATGAGCCAGAGCAAAGGAGATAAGTGAAGGCTTAGGACGAGACAAGCGATGGTCAAGCAGCATGGCCAGATATTTGAGGTCTTAGGCATAAAAGTTTGGAGCTAGAGTGTGAAAGGTAAATCGGTGGAGCATCGTAGTTCTGTGATCTATAATGGGAGAAGAAAGTCAGAGCCAAAGAGATAAGAGATGTAGTAGGCAGATGCAATGAATGGAAGCGAGATGCCGAGAGAATATTCAGTGCTATTGTGGTTCATAGATGAACCGTTATAGAAATAACTATAACAGCTTTGAAATAAGAGGATAAGTGAGGAACATAGCCTGCTACTTGAGGTCCTACGCACATAAGTGCGGAGCTACAGTGTGGAAGAGGAGTACGTGGAGCATCAGCGGTAGGTGGTCCATAGGTGGACAGGAAGGCCAGGGTCAAAGAGATAAGTGAAGAAGTATTACGAGATAAGGTTTTAGGTAGGCATCATAGCCAGATACTTGAGGTCTTACGCACAAAAGTGCGGAGCTACAGTGTGAAAGGTAAGTCGGTGGAGCATCGTAGGTCTATGGTCCATAATGTAAGAAGAAATCCAGAATCAAAGGGGTAAGCGAATAGTGGGAATATGTGATGAATGGAAGCGAAATGCAGAGCGAGTATTCAGTGGGGTTGTGGTTCATAGTGGAACGGTCATAGAAATAACTATGTCAACTTTGTAATAAGGATATAAGTGAGGAACATAGCCTGCTACTTGAGGTTCTACGCACATAAGTGCGGAGCAACATTGTGAAGGAGGAGCAGGTGAGCATCAGAGGTAGGTGGTCCATAGGTGTTTAGGCGGTGGGTCGCCTGTACAGGGATCCCGGAGCGATTCGAAAAGACAGATGGAGTTGCAGGGAAACTATAATCGGTAAAGTTAAAGATTCACTTTTATCTAGTTATTAAGGAACGACACCGTGGACGCTCCAGCGAAGGGAACGGAGCAAGCAGAGCACACAGGGCAGTCGCGAGTTGCAACCGAAACCAGTGCCAAGAAAAATGACGATGAGCAAATCAAGCATCCGAACTCAGCAACCAGTTCAACAAACCACACCGGTTGCCTGGGTGTATAATTAAAGTATTTAGTTACAATTTGACAGAGGCAAACCGGGGAATATCCAAACTGTTACATAGCCCTCTCCCAGAAGGGACTTTGTAAGCAGTCCTTCGATCTACGTGAGGACTGTCCGTCGCGAGCCAGCCTTCTGCGAGACCAAGTTGTGAAACCTGATGCAACTGCTGTGGGAGAGTCATGCAGTCGGATCCTAGCGGGCTCCCACACTTGTCCTCCCTACGGTGTCGAAACGGTAAACTATTTGTGGAGACAGTTAGTAAAGTTCACGTATGCGGTTGAGCAGAAAGTTCGTTCCACTTCCAGTTGACGTGCGCAGATCCAGCAAAAAGTGGAACCTAGGTGCAACCAACCGGCTGTGTATATGGAAAGCAAAAGGAAAAAGCAACAAACGCATAACCATACACAAAAGAGTGCAAAGGGAAAAACGTGCAAAGCTGTTTTTGGGTTTTCAAAAGGTTTTGCTCCTTTTTGGTCGTTTCAAAACATTTTGGTCATTTTGGTGGATTTTCGAACACGTTTGGCAAGAGCAGAAAAGTTCAAAGGCACGTTCTATGTAAAATAGTAGTCGCGAACGAACTGCAAGAAACGAACTGGAGGTTTGAGCTTCCTACCGCGTCGATTGATGGTAGGGCGAGTGTGTGCTGTCGGTTGAGATTGTCGGTTCTGCTGGACCGGACTGACTCGTCTGAGATTGCGGTGCGAGCTGTGATGGCGCAGGCTGTGAAGGTGCTTGTTGCACCGAATAGTCCGATTTGTCGAGGAATTCTAGCTTGAGTCGACCGACGTTGATCGCCTCAGTCTTACCATTGTAGTCCATGGTAAACGTTTTGTCGCTACTGCGTACGGCACGGTACGGACCAGAATAAGGAGGTTGAAGGGGCCGGCGAAGGCTGTCATTGCGGACGAATACGTGCGTGCAAGTAGTTAAGCGTTTGTCCACGTCGGTACGCAAGTTCTGTGCTCTTGGTTTCACAGGCTGAAACTGTCGCAAGTGATGAGATAGGCGAGCTGCGTAGGCGCCATAGTCGAAGGTTGTTGGCGCTTTTGGTGAGACGGGTTCACCAGGTAAGCGTTGTGTGCGTCCAAAGACTGGCGACGATGAAGGGGAGTGCGAATCCGTTTTAATCGTGTTTCTTATGCGTAAGAGAACGAGCGGAAGTGCTTCGTGCCAGGTTGTGCTAGATTGGGCACAGAGTGAGGCTTTGAGTTGCCGGTGGAACCTTTCTATCATCCCATTAGCTGCAGGGTGGTATGCGGTATTCGGTTATGTTGGCAACACAGAACCTTGAGCAGTTTGCCGAAGGAGCAGTCAAAGGGTGATCCTCTGTCAGTGATGACTACGCTTGGGCACCCGAAATGAGCTACCCAGGTTCCAGGGAAGCTCGCGCAACTGTCTCAGATGAGCGGTTAACTATCGGAATCGCCTCTGGCCAACGGGTGAATCGGTCGACACAAGTGAGGAGGTACACGTAGCCTTTGCGTGGAGGCAAAGGTTCGACCTGCTCCACATGAACGTGTGCAACACGAGAGTCAGGAGCGGGAAAGACGCCAAGTGTGCTTTAGGTGTGTCTGTATACCATGGTGCGCTGACACTCTAAGCATGCGCGTGCCCAAAGGCGGGGAACGCGATTGACTTTGGGCCATACGAAGCTTTCAGTTACGAGCTTCTGCAAAGCACGTATGCCGAGATGAGATAAGTTGTGTAAAGAGTTGAAAACTAGTCGACGCATCGAAGTATGAAATATAATTGGGAGAAATTTGTGTGACGTCACAAAGAATGGTCCCACAGATGAAGCTAGTGGAACCGCGTAGTTTCAACGAGGTGTTGCGTCGTAGCTTTTCTATGTCGGGATCAGCTTGTTGGGCAGCAGCCATAGCGGCTAGGTCAATGTTGGTGCCAGGCGATAAGCTGATCTGCTGAATGCGTGAAAGTGCATCCGCGACGGGATTGAGAGCACCTGAGACATGTTGTATGTCTGTCGTAAACTGAGAAACGTAGTCTAGGTGGCTATTTTTCCGCGGAGTATACTTGTCTGTTGCGCCATTGATTGCGTAGATCAATGGCTTGTGGTCAGTGAAAACTGTAAAATGTCGACCTTCGAGATAGTGACGGAAACGTCTGATACCTAGGTAGATAGCTATCAGTTCCCTACCGAAGGTGCTGTAACGCGATTCGGCAGGTTGCAAACGTTTCGAGAAGAAACCTAGAGGTATCCATCGATGATGGATGAGTTGTTGAAGAACTGCACCGACGGCAGTGTCGGATGCGTTAGTTGTCAAGGAGAGTGGTGCAAATGTGTCTGGATGAGCGAGAAGCGCTATGTTGAAATAACGCCTTTGAGCTTCTCAAAAGACAGTATAGCTTCGGCTGTAAAATGAAAAGACAGTTGTTTGCCGCGGAGCAAGTCAGTCATTGGTTGAACAATGCTGGCACAGTTAGGAATAAAGCGTCTATAATAGTTGACCAGGCCAAGGAATCGGCGTAACTCTTTGAAGGAACTGGGAGCAGGATAGTGCTTCAGTGCCTGGATTTCGTCTGACAGAGCTTCGATACCAGATGCTGATATGCGGTGGCCAAGAAAGTCGATGGAAATTTGGCCAAGCTCACATTTATCGGGGTTGACGGTAACCCCATACTGTGTTAAGTGTTGAAAGAGAGCGTAGAGATGACGAAGAAGTTTCTCGTCAGAAGAGCTCGCGATGAGAATGTCACCTCGATAAGGATAAATGCCTTCGAGTCCTCGCGTTACCTATTGAATGAAACACTGAAAAGTGTGGGCAGCGTTGCTGAGGCCGAAAGGCATTCTAAAGTACTCGAGCAAGCCGAATGGTGCGATGACTGCCGTTTTAGCAATGTCATCTGGCGCGACAGGTATTTGACGGTAGGCGCGAACTAGGTCGACTTTGCTAAATATAGACTTACCAGCTAGAGCTGAGGTCAAGTCGTGCATGTGCGGAATGGGGTATTTATCCGGGATGGTAACTTGGTGAAATGCCCTGTAGTCACCACAGGGGCGCCAGTCACCGGATTTCTTCGGTACCATGTGTAATGGTGATGCCCATGGACTTTTGGACGGGCGGATAATTCTTAGTTCGAGCAATTGTTCAAATTCCGCCTTAGCAGCTTTGAATTTGTCCGGGGCTAGTCTGCGAGGGCGGACCGAAACAGGGGGGCCGTTATTGCAAATGTGACGCAAGATGTTTGACGTCACAGGAGGCAAGTAGTTCAGAATGCGAACGAGTTTAGGATGTTTGTTGAAAAGTTCTAGTAAAGGTAGTGAAGCTTGAGGTAGGACACGAATGGGAGTGATAGCATCCAAGTTGGCGCTAGTCCAGATAACACTGAGCTGTGTCCTAAAGTCGAGAAGCATCTTCATTTTAGGGTCGACGATGAGGTCGAAGCGTTGAAGAACGTCTATGCCTATGATGGCGAAATGCACGGCAGCGATTATGAAAGGCCAGCGAAAGGTTCGCCGGAGGCCTAAATTGAGTGTTAGCAGCTTTTCGCCGAAACTTGCGATTGGTGTGCCATTGGCCGCACGCAGCTTGGTCGATGACGCCGAGACGGCCTCATCTGGGCTACGGGGCATAACACAAACTTCGGAACCAGTGTCGACTAGAAACTCGTTGCCGAAGTTAAATCCCTAGCGCGGATGAGGCGACTTTGGTGTTGGCCGGTAGTGTCCGTCGCCGTCACGGCTGGCTAGCCGAACAACCTCATCGTGGTGTCAGCTGGGTGGTTAGGGTTTAACCCGTTTAGCAAATAGTTCGGCGGCAGTGTTCCAGGACGTGGTGGGTTTCGCCTAGCAAGCCTTCTCCCTATAAAAAGCTAAAAATGTCTGCTTAACAACACTGTGCCGTGGCGGTCGTGACACGCCACAAAATAAAGTCACTGCACCGTGGATATCCGGATAATTCTATCCAACCTACGGCCCCAATCTCCTACTCGCATACTGATGGCGATGTCAAACATTGACGATTGGAGCAGCCCAACTACAAGCACAAAATACACAGCTACATACACATGGTTGGCGGCATCCGGTTTCGGATTTGCCTGTCACTGTGGCCAGACACAGGACGCCTGCGCCTACAGAGGGACCATGGATGGCTTGCGCTGCACCACCCACAGCTCCAACCACACACCCCATATCCAGTGTAAACCCGAAGGAATAAGACCGGGAGGCATGTGGATGGGAGCCACGTTTCATCAACGGAGCCGGCCCACACTCCTTCACAGGCAAACACAAGCACGCTGTATTTGGGAATCAAGCGCACACAAGGCGGTGGCTGGACCGTAGTCCGCTCCACACTGAGTGCATGGAACCGCTCTTTGAGCCTAGCACGGTCACAAGGACCGTGCACCCCGTCCCCTCCAGCAACGACCAACTGTCTCCTGGAGCCAGTATGGACGAGGTAGTGGGTAATAGACAGGTAGGCACCTTGTCAACATGCACAGCAAGCGCAGCCACACCGGGGATATCAAGCAACAGCCAATCACCTGGAACGACAAGATGAAATAAAACAAATCCAAAATGCATACTGATACGGTGGCATAACCCTAAGCTAAATAAGCATATGAAGTAAGTTGGTTAGCAACGAATTCGCGATAAGGAAAAAATGTCCACAAGTCAGTTAAAATGCTACAAACGCAATAAAGTTACCGAAGATAAGTGCAATTAATGTAAGCAACGTGGCCAGTTAATAGAAGAGGATCCAGGTAGGCAGAACAAACCAAATAAGGTGGAGTGAAAATTAGCCAGTTTGAAAAGACCTAGTTTAAGTGTAAGTTGGTTTAGCCCAACTGCGGTGAAGAAGCATCAAGAATGCAACATCAGCCTCAGCATGGGGCACACATGATTTGGCGGCGTCCGTATCCGGATTTGCCTGTCACTGTGACGTCCATGGGGACAGTCACAGGACGCCTGCGCCTACAGAGGGACCATGGGTGGCTTGCGCTGCACCACCCATAGTTCCATCCACACACCCCATATCCGGTGTAAACCCGAAGGAATAAGACCGGGAGGCATGTGGATGGGAGCCACGTTTCATCAACGGAGCCGGCCCACAATCCTTCAACAAGCAGAACGGAAGCATTCCGGCCTAATTGGGAAAGCATACACACCAGACGTACACGAGGCGGTGGCTGGACCGTAGCCCGTTCCACACAGGATGGAACCACTCTTTGAGCCTAGCACCGTCACGAAGACAGTGCACTCCGTCCCCTCCAGCGACGACCAACTGTCTCCTGGAGCCAGTATGGACGAGGTAGTGGGTAATAGACAGGTAGGCACCTTGTCAACATTCACATCAGGCGCATCCACACTGGGGAGCTCAAGCAACATCTACTTCTGAAATGCAAGATTACTCATCACGCAGGCAAACGTACCACATACGCCGCCTTATTGGCCTGGATTAGTAAATTGAATGGGAACATACTCATGGTGTTTCTATTCCGCATACAATTGTACCTTCTCCGGCACCTAAGAAACCGCCCTTTTGGGTAGTTCACGGAATTAGCATCGATCAAATTTGCCTTGGATTCGCAACACCTGAAATCAACATGAGTTTGTCATAAACTCACCTTCTTCATGTTCTGGTAATATTATTTTCGGTTTGCTCGAATGTCGTCCTACTGCACTAAGTTAACCGTACAAAAGCGGTATGAAGATCCTAGTGGAATTCATTCGGTATACATATAGCTACATAGATTGGCGTCATCTGTGTCCAATGGCAGTTCGAACGCGACATACGTACATGCGTTACTCCAAACTTAAGTGTGTACAGCTGTCACAAACTGGATAGAGACACATTAGACATCATCATCAATGGTACGACAAACGTGTATGGGTTTCGTTTGGAGGTCAGGCTAACAACCACTTTTGCAGGTATGAGAATAACTACCCCATACGAACTGTTGATGTTCTCTTCTACATTTAGACGTGACTGCTTTAAATCTTGGGCATCCATATTTGAAGGGATCCGATGTGGCAATAGTAAAGCAACTGCTAGGTAGAATGATGACTAGACTATTGGTACAGTGAAACAGTGTGCACTTAGGTGTTGCCCTCTGCATGTACAGTCTGGTTTGAGTAACTGATGTGGGAGATCACACAGCATGCGAATGCGATACAGTGTCCACTTCTGGCTCTCTGTGTCTCCGACCGGTTCGGTCATGTGCTACCCGAGGCATGTGCACCTACTCAAAGAACGATTGATGCGCAACCTTTGGTATTGACGAGTGACATCAACTAAGTCCCGCTGCCCACTGTCAAACATGCGACTTTCCAAACAGTGTTCACATTTATTGTGCAAATGTCCAAGTACTCAACCGGTTATACCCACCGACCTGTACTCTACTGTGGCCATAAGCTATTTGCTAACGGTCTATGTAGTACGTTCCAGGTGCAGCCCATTCGGTACTCATAAAACCATTGTCGTTACGCGCCGATTCATTTTCGATGTTGTATAATAACACATTGACGTACCATTCCGGTTATATGCAACCTTTTACTTAATCCATTCATAAGATTGGCCATGTGCAATGCAAATTCTGGTAGGCGTCTCTGCACGTCTGTCTTCCATCTGGTTATTATGTGTGTTTTCATAGGCCCCGGTAAATTCAGTATGGCTGAGGGATAACCGGAACTATAACTATACTCACTCTCTTCACTAGCCTGCGGAGTGGAACATGCAATGGCAACATCGTGATAATCGCTAGTCGGTTAATTGTCAAGCTTGTTCACTTGACACAGATTTTCAAGGGAAATTTCTCTTCGAATGCATAATCCAAAGTTGTCACACGAAGGACAATCGTTGAGCATTGTGTTACAAATGTCAAATTTGATATTTTATGTGTACTGTAAACAGCCAAGCGATGATACCCTTTTGATTCAAACGTATCCATCGAACTGGAAACATACACAATAATTTGCCACCCTAGCATTGATCCGTAGTAAGCACACAAATCGCTCGGAAATACCGCACTCACATCAATTACGAAGGAGCTCATGGACGGACTGAAACATTATTCTGCGGTGCACCGGCTCTCTAAGCACCATGAAAGTTAGCATTGAGCAGCTAGTCAAGCTACAGTTATGGTGAGCAATGCCATGGACCTGACATGGTAATATGAATCACGGCCGAATAATAATAATACGAAAATGAAGATGTCATAGCACACTCTCGGTATGTAACCATACAAGGTGGCCCTTTGAGGAGGTAGCAAGAATAGCATAGCATAGATCATGATGAGTACAATATCGTAATGGGCAACATGTGAAGTCATCGCGAAATGCAACCGAGTTAAATAAGCCTAAAAAACTTAGGTTACCTGTGGCTCATCCGTTCTAGGCAGGTGCAATAAGGATACCACATTGCACCAAGCCGGTAGCTAATCATGGGGCACACACGGTTGGCGGCATCCGGGTTCGGATTTGCCTGCCACTGTGGCAAGCCACAGGACGCCTGCGCCTACAGAGGGACCATGGATGGCTTGCGCTGCACCACCCACAGCTCCAACCACACACCCCATATCCAGTGTAAACCCGAAGGAATAAGACCGGGAGGCATGCGGATGGGAGCCACGTTTCATCAACGGAGCCGGCCCACACTCCTTCACAGGCAAACACAAGCACGCTGTATTTGGGGAATCAACCGCACACAAGGCGGTGGCTGGACCGTAGTCCGCTCCACACTGAGTGCATGGAACCGCTCTTTGAGCCTAGCACGGCCACAAGGACCGTGCACCCCGTCCCCTCCAGCAACGACCAACTGTCTCCTGGAGCCAGTATGAACGATGTAGTGGGTAATAGACAGGTAGGCACCTTGTCAACATACACATCAAGCGCAGCCACACCAGGGATATCAAACAACAGCCATTCACTTTAAACGACAAGCTGAAATAAAATAAATCCAATAATGCATACAGATACGGTGGCATAACTCTTCGCTAAATTACCATATGAAGTAAGTTGGTTAGCAACAAATCCGTGATAAGTAAGAAATGTCCACAAGTTACTTAAAATGCTACAAACGCAACAAAATTACCGAAGATAAGCGCAATTAGTGTAAGCAACGTGGCCAGTTAATAGAACATTATTCAGGGATGCAGAACAAACCAAATAAAGCGGAATGAAATTTAGCCAGCTTAAAAAGACCTAGTTTAAGTGTAAGTTGGTTTAGCCCAACTGCGGTGAAGAAGCATCAAGAATGCAACCTCAGCCTCAGCATGGGGCACACATACATACATACATGGTTGGCGGCATCCGGTTTCGGATTTGCCTGTCACTGTGGCAAGCCACAGGACGCCTGCGCCTACAGAGGGACCATGGATGGCTTGCGCTGCACCACCCACAGCTCCAACCACATACCCCATATCCAGTGTAAACCCGAAGGAATAAGACCGGGAGGCATGCGGATGGGAACCACGTTTCATCAACGGAGCCGGCCCACACTCCTTCACAGGCAAACACAAGCACGCTGTATTTGGGGAATCAACCGCACACAAGGCGGTGGCTGGACCGTAGTCCGCTCCACACTGAGTGCATGGAACCGCTCTTTGAGCCTAGCACGGCCACAAGAACCGTGCACCCCGTCCCCTCCAGCAACGACCAACTGTCTCCTGGAGCCAGTATGAACGATGTAGTGGGTAATAGACAGGTAGGCACCTTGTCAACATACACATCAAGCGCAACCATACCAGGGATATCAAACAACAGCCATTCACTTTAAACGACAAGCTGAAATAAAATAAATCCAATAATGCATACAGATACGGTGGCATAACTCTTCGCTAAATTACCATATGAAGTAAGTTGGTTAGCAACAAATCCGTGATAAGTAAGAAATGTCCACAAGTTACTTAAAATGCTACAAACGCAACAAAATTACCGAAGATAAGCGCAATTAGTGTAAGCAACGTGGCCAGTTAATAGAACATTATTCAGGGAGGCAGAACAAACCAAATAAAGCGGAATGAAATTTATCCAGCTTAAAAAGACCTAGTTTAAGTGTAAGTTGGTTTAGCCCAACTGCGGTGAAGAAGCATCAAGAATGCAACATCAGCCTCAGCATGGGGCACACATACATACATGGTTGGCGGCATCCGGTTTCGGATTTGCCTGTCACTGTGGAAAGCCACAGGACGCCTGCGCCTACAGAGGGACCATGGGTGGCTTGCGCTGCACCACCCACAGCTCCAACCACACTCCCCATATCCAGTGTAAACCCGAAGGAATAAGACCGGGAGGCATGTGGATGGGAGCCACGTTTCATCAACGGAGCCGGCCCACACTCCTTCACAGGCAAACACAAGCACGCTGTATTTGGGGAAATCAAGCGCACACAAGGCGGTGGCTGGACCGTAGTCCGCTCCACACTGAGTGCATGGAACCACTCTTCGAGCCTAGCACGGCCACAAAACCGTGCACCCCGTCCCCTCCAGCAACGACCAACTGTCTCCTGGAGCCAGTATGGACGAGGTAGTGGGTAATAGACAGGTAGGCACCTTGTCAACATGCACATCAAGCGCAGCCACACCGGGGATATCAAACAACAGCCAATCACCTGGAACGACAAGATGAAATAAAACAAATACAATAATGCATACAAATACGGTGGCATAACTCTAAGCTAAATAAGCATATGAAGTAAGTTGGCTAGCAACAAATCCGCGATAAAGAAAAAATGTCCACAAGTTAGTTAAAAATGCTACAAAACGCAACAGAGTTACCGAAAATAAGCGCAATTAATGTAAGCAATGTAGACCAGTTAATAGAAGAGTATTCAGGTAGGCAGAACAAACCAAATAAAGTGGAATGAAATTTAGCCAGCTTGAAAAGACCTAGTTTAAGTGTAAGTTGGTTTAGCCCAACTGCGGTGAAGAAGCATCAAGAATGCAACATCAGCCTCAGCATGGGGCACACACACACACACACACATACACATACACGCACAATAACATACATATATACCCCCTACACAAACACAAACTGCTATGGCAAACATATCGGATTTTTGCACATTCTTGATCATGCATCGTTTTGTCAAAATGATCATGCCTGTAAAGGCGTTGAGAATGAAAGATTTTTTTATTTATTTATTTCCCTGCTTCTCGGCGAAGTTGCAGGGCTTTACATATTTATGAGCTGCGGTACCAAAGCGCTGATGGTACCAACAGCTGGCCCGCCTGTTGTTAGACTTTGAACGTTTGAAGGGCGATTTTGAGCGGTTATGACGACGACGGTTCATAGTAAGCTGTTGGACCTGGCGGCTAAGGGTGGCAACTTGTGTTTGGAGGGCTTCAATAGTTAACTGTAAGCCAATGATAAAAGTGCCATGGGACGCGACGACATTCATCTTGCTGGCGTCGGCTTGTGGTTGTGATCGCTCAATAACGATCCGCTGTCTTCTAGTTAAGTGGGCGAAACGGAACTCACTGTATCGAGAATCGCTTGCGTGTTTTCCGGTAGGCGTTGTAGCCATAGTTTGCGAAGTAACGTCTCGTCAATGGTTGAGGAACCAAGGAGTTGGTGCAGCCCTCGTAGCAGGGTTGAGGACAGTTTGTCACCCGGCTGCAGATTCCTGAAAAGCTGCTGCAGGCGAACTTTCTCAGAGGACATACCACGCTTGATCGTGCCTTCTTTGAGAGCCTCATAGCGGTTTTCGGTCTAAGAAATGATGAAATCACGAACCTGCATTGATATCTCCTTTGAGAGATAGGAGAGGAGCTTGCAATACTTCGCGTATCCGGAAGTGATTCTGTGGTTGTAAAACTCAGCATCAAGATGAGCGAACCACAAAAGAGTATCCATGTTCCATAAATGTGGCACAGAGATAAAACGCTTAGCAGTGGCTGTACCTTAGGGTCTACAAAATCCATGGCTAAAAGTGACGCAAAATAGGCCACCGTATGCAAAGATAAACTGCAAATTATGAAAAATAACGAGCGTGCTCGCCGGGGAAAGTTCGAAATATCCGGCACTGAGATTGTTCCGGAGTCGGGTCACCAATTTATAGGGTCGTCTGTACCGGGAGCCAGGAGCGCGATTCGCGAAGACCGATCGAGTTGCAAGAAAACGTTTATTGGTAGATTAAAGATTCCCTTTTATCTATCTATTAAGGAACGACACTGTGGACGCTTCAGCTAGGGGAACGGAGCAAGCAGAGCACACAGGGCAGTCGCGAGTTGCAACCGAAACCAGTGCCAAGCAAAAATGGCGATGAGCAAGTCAAGCATTCGACCTTAGCAATCAGTTCAACAAACCACACCGGTTGCCTAGGTGTATAATTAAAGAATTTTAGTTAGAATTTGACACAGGCAAACCGGGAATCTCCAGACTGCAACAGATGGACAGGAAAGCTAGGGTCAAAGAGAAGTGAAGAAGTATTACTAGATAAGGTTTTAGGTAGGCATCATATCTATCATAGTGGTTTATTTGCTCAGTATCCATTGAAACTTTTACACTGAGACCTTCTGACCGTGGGTTACTTATAAGTTCGCCTGAGGCTCTTTGTACACAAAATATTCCTTACAGGATTTCCAGTGTTTTTGCGAGACATTGGCCTAGAATTGCTGTGTATGCTTGAAAAATTTGCATTTTGGCCACTATGGATTACTTAGTTGTTGCGGAGTATTACGAGCTATGTATAACATATCTAGATAGCTGTGCCTATTTAGAACGTATGTCGCTTCGCTACTTTTACTTTTTCTTTTCTTTTTTCTAGTATCTGCTTGGAAAGCATAAAGTCAATTTTAACGAAAAGTAATGTCGTTATTCGTAGGCAACAGTTTACTTGCGTATAGCTCGCGAACTACTGCACGTGGTGCATTGTTTTTACTTTTAACGTTATCAACGGTTAAAACTTGTTCACGGCAGCTTCATTATGTGCTACTGTACGCAATACTGTAGCCTTAGAAAAGGTTTTTGATTATGCTGAGATTGACTCAGGTTTCTTTTTGGCGCCAGCAATCAAATTAAACGCAAGCAAATTTTTGTTATATATTTCTCAATTTGGATTTTCCTATTGAAGTACGCTGCCTATGTAGGTCGCATAACAAACCCGTTTTCTTTTTAACTGCATTGCTTGAAATTATCTTTAATCTTTTCTTATTCCTTATAATTCCGCTCCTCATATCCCTCCATGTGCGCAGCGATAGTTGTGACGACTGAGCAGGCCGAAATAGTCAAAAGAATTTAACTTGGTTTTGGTGACTTGGATCCTGTTGCCAAAGAAAAACTATACAACTACGGCTCTGCGCACGTTTCACCGCAAAGAAAAGCAGGGAGATCTATCTCGTCTGAAGGAACCAGAAGAATTTCAAGGTAAGCGCCTACGACTTTTTAGCCATACACCAAACAATGCTAATGCATTCGTAATTGCCAATGAGAAACATATACACACATTGTTTCAACGCCCATGCAAGAGCGTAGGATTAATATAAATTTTGACCTGATCTTTTAAGGGCGCAGCCTCTAGCCAGCCAAGAAGTATACCTATTTATTTGTGTACCGAGGGACAACGGGTGCCTGGCACTGCAATACCCACAAATCCATCCGCCTCCGGTGTAAACTCGAAGGAATAAGACGGTAGACATGTGGATTGGAGCCACGTTTCATCAACTGTGCTGGCCCACACTCCTTCACAGGCAAACACAAGCACGCTGCATTTGGGAAATCAAGCGCACACAAGGCGGTGGCTGGACCGTAGTCCACTCCACACTGAGTGCATGGAACCACTCTTCGAGCCTAGCACGGCCACAAGGACCGTGCACCCCATCCCCGTTAGCAACGACCAACTGCCTCCTGGAGCCAGTATGGACGAGGTGGTGGGTAATAGGCAGGTAGGCACCTTGTCAACATGCACAGCAAGCGCAGCCACACCGGGGATATCAAGCAACAGCCAATCACCTGGAACGACAAGATGAAATAAAACAAATCCAATAATGCATACAGATACGGTGGCATAACAATTTGCAAAATTAGCATATGAAGTAAGTTGGTTAGCAACGAATACGCGATAAGGAAAGGATGTCCGCAAGTTATTTAAAAATGCTACAAACGCAACAAAGTTACCGAACATAAGCCTAAATAATGTAAGCAACGTGGCCAGTTAATAGAAGAGTATTCAGGTAGACAGAACAAGCCAAGTAAAGTGGAATGAAATTTAGCCAGCTTAAAGAGACCTAGTTTAAGTGTAAGTTGGTTTAGCCCAACTGCGGTGAAGAAGCGTCAAGAATGCAACATCAGCCTCAGCATGGGGCACACACATACACATACACGCACAATAACATACATATATACCCCCTACACAAACACAAACTGCTATGGCAAACATATCGGATTTTTGCACATTCTTGATCATGCATCGTTTTGTCAAAATGATCATGCCTGTAAAGGCGTTGAGAATGAAAGATTTTTTTATTTATTTATTTCCCTGCTTCTCGGCGAAGTTGCAGGGCTTTACATATTTATGAGCTGCGGTACCAAAGCGCTGATGGTACCAACAGCTGGCCCGCCTGTTGTTAGACTTTGAACGTTTGAAGGGCGATTTTGAGCGGTTATGACGACGACGGTTCATAGTAAGCTGTTGGACCTGGCGGCTAAGGGTGGCAACTTGTGTTTGGAGGGCTTCAATAGTTAACTGTAAGCCAATGATAAAAGTGCCATGGGACGCGACGACATTCATCTTGCTGGCGTCGGCTTGTGGTTGTGATCGCTCAATAACGATCCGCTGTCTTCTAGTTAAGTGGGCGAAACGGAACTCACTGTATCGAGAATCGCTTGCGTGTTTTCCGGTAGGCGTTGTAGCCATAGTTTGCGAAGTAACGTCTCGTCAATGGTTGAGGAACCAAGGAGTTGGTGCAGCCCTCGTAGCAGGGTTGAGGGCAGTTTGTCACCCGGCTGCAGATTCCTGAAAAGCTGCTGCAGGCGAACTTTCTCAGAGGACATACCACGCTTGATCGTGCCTTCTTTGAGAGCCTCATAGCGGTTTTCGGTCTAAGAAATGATGAAATCACGAACCTGCATTGATATCTCCTTTGAGAGATAGGAGAGGAGCTTGCAATACTTCGCGTATCCGGAAGTGATTCTGTGGTTGTAAAACTCAGCATCAAGATGAGCGAACCACAAAAGAGTATCCATGTTCCATAAATGTGGCACAGAGATAAAACGCTTAGCAGTGGCTGTACCTTAGGGTCTACAAAATCCATGGCTAAAAGTGACGCAAAATAGGCCACCGTATGCAAAGATAAACTGCAAATTATGAAAAATAACGAGCGTGCTCGCCGGGGAAAGTTCGAAATATCCGGCACTGAGATTGTTCCGGAGTCGGGTCACCAATTTATAGGGTCGTCTGTACCGGGAGCCAGGAGCGCGATTCGCGAAGACCGATCGAGTTGCAAGAAAACGTTTATTGGTAGATTAAAGATTCCCTTTTATCTATCTATTAAGGAACGACACTGTGGACGCTTCAGCTAGGGGAACGGAGCAAGCAGAGCACACAGGGCAGTCGCGAGTTGCAACCGAAACCAGTGCCAAGCAAAAATGGCGATGAGCAAGTCAAGCATTCGACCTTAGCAATCAGTTCAACAAACCACACCGGTTGCCTAGGTGTATAATTAAAGAATTTTAGTTAGAATTTGACACAGGCAAACCGGGAATCTCCAGACTGCAACAGATGGACAGGAAAGCTAGGGTCAAAGAGAAGTGAAGAAGTATTACTAGATAAGGTTTTAGGTAGGCATCATATCTATCATAGTGGTTTATTTGCTCAGTATCCATTGAAACTTTTACACTGAGACCTTCTGACCGTGGGTTACTTATAAGTTCGCCTGAGGCTCTTTGTACACAAAATATTCCTTACAGGATTTCCAGTGTTTTTGCGAGACATTGGCCTAGAATTGCTGTGTATGCTTGAAAAATTTGCATTTTGGCCACTATGGATTACTTAGTTGTTGCGGAGTATTACGAGCTATGTATAACATATCTAGATAGCTGTGCCTATTTAGAACGTATGTCGCTTCGCTACTTTTACTTTTTCTTTTCTTTTTTCTAGTATCTGCTTGGAAAGCATAAAGTCAATTTTAACGAAAAGTAATGTCGTTATTCGTAGGCAACAGTTTACTTGCGTATAGCTCGCGAACTACTGCACGTGGTGCATTGTTTTTACTTTTAACGTTATCAACGGTTAAAACTTGTTCACGGCAGCTTCATTATGTGCTACTGTACGCAATACTGTAGCCTTAGAAAAGGTTTTTGATTATGCTGAGATTGACTCAGGTTTCTTTTTGGCGCCAGCAATCAAATTAAACGCAAGCAAATTTTTGTTATATATTTCTCAATTTGGATTTTCCTATTGAAGTACGCTGCCTATGTAGGTCGCATAACAAACCCGTTTTCTTTTTAACTGCATTGCTTGAAATTATCTTTAATCTTTTCTTATTCCTTATAATTCCGCTCCTCATATCCCTCCATGTGCGCAGCGATAGTTGTGACGACTGAGCAGGCCGAAATAGTCAAAAGAATTTAACTTGGTTTTGGTGACTTGGATCCTGTTGCCAAAGAAAAACTATACAAATACGGCTCTGCGCACGTTTCACCGCAAAGAAAAGCAGGGAGATCTATCTCGTCTGAAGGAACCAGAAGAATTTCAAGGTAAGCGCCTACGACTTTTTAGCCATACACCAAACAATGCTAATGCATTCGTAATTGCCAATGAGAAACATATACACACATTGTTTCAACGCCCATGCAAGAGCGTAGGATTAATATAAATTTTGACCTGATCTTTTAAGGGCGCAGCCTCTAGCCAGCCAAGAAGTATACCTATTTATTTGTGTACCGAGGGACAACGGGTGCCTGGCACTGCAATACCCACAAATCCATCCGCCTCCGGTGTAAACTCGAAGGAATAAGACGGTAGACATGTGGATTGGAGCCACGTTTCATCAACTGTGCTGGCCCACTCTCCTTCAACTTGCCCAGCAGCAGCATTCCGGGAACCAGAAGTAACAGATATGCACAAGGCGGTGGCTGGTCCGTAGCTCGCTCAGCACTGGCAGAACCACTTTTGACCCTAGTGCCCCAGCAACGATTCATTGTTTCTGGAGCTAAGAATCGAGGTGAGGTGTGTTAGAAAAGCAGACACCTTATCAACATACCTATCAAGCGTAGCCAGACCGGAAATAGCAAACAACCGAACCGTAGTTTGATGCAAAGCAAACGCGCAACATTGACACAGTATATGCCTCAGAATAACATAATTGATGCATCCAACCACGTAGGAATGACTTTTGCCTAGCTTAAAAATATACAGTTATAATGTGAGTTGATTTAGCCCAACTACAGTGATGCATCATCATGAATCCAACATCAGCCTCAGCCGGATGCATGCACATACTGTATACACGCACACAAACCCAGCATGTACTGAATAACTCGTAATATTTTGGTGCCAGTATCAATCGTCCGCGTTTTGGTTATATGATTATGCCTTTTTAGACGTGTCAAGCATTGTCAAAGATAAACAACGTATATATTTAGTTAGGCCTTTAGTACTCAGTCTGCAGTAATACTGTTCTTCTAAAAAATACTAATACTGCAAGGCCATAACAAACTATGCGTTGTCTTTCAACTATAATTCACCCGCTACATCGCCTTCGTTTTTCCCCATAAGCGTTCCTTGGAGGTATGGCAAGAGATTTGCAGAGTGCATGGTTATTAAAGTGTTAATGCTTTGTTGCAATCCGTTTACTTATCACTTATGTTTCCATTGCATTTCTGCATGGCTACCTCTTAACACGCGCGCTTTTCCGAGTTTTCATAGACGGTTTGGCCTCAACAGATTGAATGTGCAATCAACCTGGACGGTCCGTTATTAGTGATTCTATTTCTTATTCCTACGTGGCTATCGGTTACCACAGCTGGATAAGGTGAGAAATCTATCGCGTCACAAGGAGATTCCACTGTTTCTAAAATGCTAAAATATTGGCTAGACCAACAAACCCACGCACTGATAATACAAACTTTGCCTCAACCTCTGACTGCAGGGTTGTACATTCAGATCAAATGAACGAAGCACATGATAAAAGTAACACCCTTAAAATCGCGGTAAACACACTCAAAAGCAACGTCTGTGTACTGAGCGAAACCTTAGCAAAGGATATTCTACTATCTCAGCTCTTGGAAATCACACAGACCACTGATGTGGATGAACTCAAAGTGGCAGGGGAGCTACTTACACACATTGCTAATGAAGTTTTCGAACGGATTCGTCGTGCACATAACGTAATGATATTCAATGTCCCCGACAAGACCAAATTAGAGAAGGTGAAACCACCGCGCATCAGCCTCTGCAAAAGGACTTCTGACTCTTTCAACATTAAACGTCTGCGATAAATATCCAAATGCAAATCGTAGCGTTTCCGTATCACTTTTAGAGAGCAAGGACTAGCAAAGGTTCCAATAACAGAACGGTTCGTTATGCTAGACATACAATTTGAGCACTATCGTTATCAAGCCGAACAAAACACCTCTGCAAAGAGCGCTTGAATCATCCAACAAACTGCCGCCTAAGCAAATGGTGGAACGTTCCCCCACCGCGATTGGGCTAGCCACCCCACTCCCAGTAGACCTTGATCTATCACAACAGCATGTGGACCCCACTGTGCCAAAGGTCTACCGCACTGAACTAACTGCTTCCAACCCAGCAAAGACGATAGCCCTCTCGGTAGCGCAGTATGAAGCTGCTACCTGCCAAAATGAGGCTGAGGCGGATAAACCGAACGATTCAGGCATGTGTGACACCGATACAGAACCTCTGACGGAGGAAGCTAGCGACAACACATCCAACAACTTATGACAAGCACCCCTACGAAGGTACTCCCGTGCAGCCGTCAAAAACGAAAGCGCATCAAAATGCCTGCCTCTTGCACCTCCCATGTGCCGGGACATCAATACAGTGAACGTCCCAACGAAACCAGGCAACCGACAAACTCCGTGCTACCCAACAAGTGGTCATCTCGGAATAGACATGCTGCACCCTTGAAGGCAATAGCTAACAAGTATGAACCACTGTGGGAGACTACGACTACTAACAAACAAGTGCCGCCCTCCCAGTAAACCATACTTGCTTCCAACCCCAAAACCAGCTGCTCACCATTTAGAAGCCAATATCCTCATCTGCGGCCAGAACCTGCGCGATGCCCGCCCCACCTTAATTCCAGTCACTAGCGCTACCACAATGAACAACACTACAGCCCTGCTACGCAGCCCTCAGTCAAACCAGTATCTCAATCCGAGACTGTCCAACCTAACACAGCCTGTTGTCGCATCCACACCCTACTCCTAAATACTGCCATTTCCGTGGTGCTATTAATGTGACTGTAACTATAATCAATGGCAGGTACACCGCTACAAACCTGCTGTGTATAGATCCCTTCGTAAGGTGAGGAGACATGCCACCCCACGCTCGCTTGCAAAGGTTAATCGCCAGCGCCTTACAAGTCTTCCAATTATGACTGGGCTGCCTAACGCGTCACTACCAACCCCGTTCCTGTTTTATGGAACTTGGCCAGCTACGACTCGCTACTACTCACGAGGCTACATGACAAGGCGGCTCTCTGTCAAAATTACAGCTCTTAAACATCCCACAGAAGCACCTGAGCAATTGCTATCGACCCTACCAACACCTCCGGCAGGCGCCAGCAGGCTCCGGCTTACAAAAATATAATATTAGAAATGGCAGGCGTTCTCAGCCTCTATCACCCCATGTAAACCTGCTTAAAGGTTCCCCTTCTACGCAACTCGTCGGCCCCAGAGTAACAGCAACCGCTGCTTTCGCTTCCCCTGAGACACTTCTTGCTGTACCTAGGATCCTGTCTTCTACGCATGTAACCTACGACAACCTGATGCCTCTCTATCGCATGCAAACACGCTCACTCTCCTCTCCGAGTCTTAGACGGCGGTACAGATATCAGAGTAACCAATGCACATATGGCCCAACTATGCCCCACAGGACCGCATAATCCCCATAGTCTTTCGTTATCTTCCAAAGTTTACGTGCAACATATCCCTGCCAATACCTTAGCCATCGCCAAAATCCTTTTGCCCAATCACGAACCTGTTCCCCTCCGTGTAGTTTCAGCATGGTAACAAAACCGTCTCACTCCTACCACCCGACCTGCTCTATTAAAATGTAGACACGGATACTGCTATCCCTGCTACCATAAATTGCACACTTAGCGCAAACTCAGCTGTGTTGCATAACGGCTCATATAAAGTCTTCCTCATCAACACACGATCAATCAAATATAAAGTGCCTCTTTGAGGACCTTTCATTCTGTTGTCTAGACCGCATGTAGTACTTATTACAGCAACTTGTCATCCACCTGACGCCTCTGATGCGCTGCCGCACATTCTAGGTTACACTATTTGCTGCAATAGACGTGCTAATCAACGTGGAGGTGGCTGTCTTATTGAAGTCAACAATTATTCACGTGCATCAACTTTCCAAGCTATTTCAATTGGCAAACCAGAAGCTTCCGTTTGGATCAAATCCAGCGGAGGCCAGCTCGACCAACTAATCGGTTGTGTGCATAACCCCCCAATTCCTTCTATTCTATGGTTACCGATATGGTAAAAATATGTCATGAAGCATCATACGCGACAGCACGTTATAAGGTAATTAGCAGCGATTTCAAGATGCCCGATGTTTCATGGCTTAAGCAGTCCACACTTTCCAGGTGTACGGCCTATTTTGACATTGTTTTTACACATGACAGATCTCAACATGTGCATGCTGCCACGAGAGGGACTAATAAGTTGGACCTGCTATTCACAAAAGGCATACCCCATGCATGAGCTAACATATTAAACAATATTCGGGGGTTGGGACCACAAGATAGTGGGGCTCATAATGTTACTCCCTAAAGTTCATACTCACCCAGATCTTATTAAATTTTTACTAAGACCGCTCCACCGCATCAGCTGAAAATCAATTTCCGGACTTCTCCGAGTCTCACCTTGGGATAACTTCTTGGCGGCCCATACAGATATGGTGACTCGTGAGCTTTATAAAAACCTAACGAATTGCTTAGACGCGCATGCACCAAATAACAACAAGATAAGCAAAATACAGTCTCCCAATGAAGCATGCAATGCAGAGTCACTGTCATTCCCAAGAAAATGAGCCCCACCTACAACAAGACCAAGGACTTTTTCTCATAGTTCGTATGAAGGAAAGCTTGACAAATTGGAGAACTCGGTAAACATGGAACAGATATCAGCTGAGCACCGAGCGCTTAGTACCCACCACGATGCACAACCACTTACTAAACTTGCGAAATTTCGGAGCAACGGCATTGGTATACCCATTACGTGTCTCATACTCCCTGATAAAAGGATACTTACTGTGCAGACGATCTCTGCGATTACGTTAACATTCACTTCTGTGACTCCTTCACCGCTACAGGTTTTATAGCACTAGATAGCACACCTAAGTTCACTGAAGACCTGCTGCACACTATCGCCTTTGGCCTGGGCGAAATCATGCGCGCACTCCGTTCGCTGAAGATGGCACACTACCTGTCCAGACGGTGTCTCCTCTACACTGCTGAAACTTGAGGGTCCGGACATCCTAGTCCTCCTTCGTAAGGTTATCACCTTGTCGATGAAAAGCGGCTGCTACTCAAGCATTTGGAAGCACGCTACGGTTGTTCCACGACATAAACGAGGTAATGGTTAAACTGTTTACAAATACCGTCTTATCAGCCACACACCTATCACCTCTTGGGTAATGGAGAGAATAATTAAGGAGAAAGTGTTTGCGTTCCTACTGCATAGTAAACTTAGTAACAGGCCACAGCACGGGTTTCTACCATCAACGTCCTACTAAACTTGCCAGTTTAATTGTTGAACAACGTAACGCACTCTATAGACACGGGGCGGGTACGGATCATTGTCTTCCTTGATACGGAAATGGCGTTTGACCGAGTCTCACAAAAGGGAATACTCACGAAGTTACCCGCATTTCGCATGACAGGTGATCTCCAACCTTTGTTTTCCGCATGCCACAGCCACCAAACACAGTCAGTGCTACTGGGTAGTATCGCTTCGAAGAGATCTTCTGTAACCAGCCGTGTGTTCCAAGGAAGCGTTCCTAGTCCCTTGCTGGTTCTACTGTACATATATGACATTTTTCGAGTTTTCAGATACGACACACCGTAACTGTTTGCTGACGATGTGAAGGTGGTGTTTTCGTTCCATCCTATTGACATGCAAAACAGCCTCTCCCTCATTCGAAATGACCTCAGCACACTCGAAACGTGGGGTGCTTTATAGACACTTGAATTTTCCCCATCAAATGCACCGTCCTCTCCTACAGATGTGCTGTACCAGCTAACACGCTTATACTTAACTGTACTTCTCTATAAATCTGCACTGCCGTTCGTGACCTCGTTGTGCACTACTCAAGCTTGCTAAATTTTGACGAACAAGTGAGCTATGGTTATGCAAAAGCAAGGGCAATTATTGGGTACATCTTCAAACCTGTGCGCTTAAGGATATCTCGACTCACTCTTTACAAATTATGTGCTCGCCCAATGCTGGAACACTGATAGTTAGTCATTGTCAACTCACGCAAATTCGATAGGTTGGTGCTCGAATTGGTACAGCGCTCGTTTACTAAGTGCCTACTGTGCTTTACTACACTCAGTTACCAAGATCTGTGAAAGCAGCTCGGGCTAGAGCCACTTTGGCTTCGCAGACTTAAAAGCAACCTTACCTTCCTCTGGAAGCTTGTCAATGGCTCTAGCTCTGGTATTAGCTACCTTTTCCAAACGTTGGGCGGTACCTGATTCTCTTTACGTAAAAGGCCACACACATTTTCTCTACCCAAAGCGCACTGTTCCATACGCTTTAACTAATTCCTTTACAGATACGCTAGCGGATGGAATAAGTTACCAGAAGCCGTCAGGATGCCTGAAAGTGTCGTACCGTTTTTCGCGTCTATAAAGAGATTACTCACAGTTCCCAAAGTAGTAGAAATATTGGGGGCATGCGTATCTGCAGAGTTCTGGGAAAACGGACCTACCCATACATAGCTGCACAGCAAATCTATTCTGCGTCTACCTGTCACTAAACTCTATCTTTCTCCCTAAGTTTAGTACTTTCCTTCCATCCACACCTGTATACTCTTCAAATATCTACTGCATCGGCTCGGTATAATTAGGATTTGTACGTCACTTCCCCGGTACCTATTCCAGGCTCGTCTCGGCTGTCCCTCCGGCACTTAGATTATAGCCAGCGCTTTATGCATAATACCACATGTATCGCATTCCCTCGATAATTTTCTTCTTTCTCAACTAAGGTTGTTAATCTTCTTCACAATTTTTCTTAAAGCTGCTTCAATCTATTCATTTGCTTATCCGCCAGTGCCATTTATCCTACTCCTAGCCCTCATAGATTGCCTGATATTTGCCTGTCGCCTTTGGTTGGTATTACCTGGCTAACTGTCCTGCTTCGTGACCGCCCTGGGAACATGGGGGACTAGATGGCCGACCTATTGCAGACCCACTAAGTTTCTTTGTCTCAAGTAGACCACGGAGGCTTAAAATAATGTTTTACAGCAGACTCATCCGTGGGTTTTCCTTTCCCCTAACCTGACTTGCTGTCCTTTTTACCCTTCCAAGCCATACCATCCTGTGAATTTGCTTACCTAAGTGTGTATTCTTTTCTTAAATAAATAAATAAATAACTAGTATATTCTCGAATTTGTCGAGACACCAAACCAGGCACGATCAACGTTTACATGCAATTATGTTTCGCAACAAGCACTTTGCTATGTATATAATCGGCAGTACGCCGAACGTTGTACAGGCATTGGGAATTGAATAATTAATCATGAGGAATAAAGTCGTCAATGCATGATGACAGAATGGGTTCTAGCGTGCATAGTGTAAACAGCCTGAGCATAACATTTGTAGTGAAAACGATACATGTATGCAGGGAGTATCTTACTCTCGAACGAGCCAGGAAAATATTAAATTATGATTCTAGTCGTCGCGCCAGTATGTAGCTGTGGGCAGTGACTTTATTCAGTGGAAAGTCACATCCGCCACGTCGCAGCGTTGTTAAAAGGACATTTGTGGCTGTTTATAAGGAGAAGCCTTGCTAGGCGAAAACCCACCACGGCCTGGGACACTGTTAGAAATCCGTTTGTACACTAAGTCAAAACTGGCAGAGCAGCTTGCCGACTGCTATCACCCTCGGTTATCTGCAGTCAATTGATTTTCATTTTCCTCTGTTAGTTGATCAGGTATCTTTGGTCCGGGCAGCCATAACGGCTGAGGCCCATGGATGGTGAGAGCTACATGAACAGTCATATTTGTGAGTGTCCAGGTGAGCAAAATGTCAGTTTCTTGCGTCCGGACTTTTCAGGTTTTATATGCCTTTCAGGAGTACGAAGGCCTCGTGTCCAGCTATCATACTGGACAACGGCGTGGTAGTGAGTGCAGTTGTATCCATTTGTCGTACAGCCATGTTCTTTGTAGTTCATTGTGGGTTATGTCCTGTCCCGGAAAAAAACTTCATGCAGTCCAATCCCAGGTCCCCAAGAAGTTCCGGACCTCAGACATCTAAACCTCTGCTTACCATCTTGGTCTAGTTCAGTGTAGTCTGTCTGTTTTACTACTACCTGATCGCTCACAGACTCCTTACATAAAGCCGTGTCAGTTTCGAAATATATCATGCACCTTCCATATACCACACATCCATCCCAACTCTCTGCTTGCTTCCTTGAAGGAAACCTCTACCTCTGATGGCCCGAATAGCCTCTTCTTTCGGCCTAATCCAGTAACGACTTAGTTGACTCGTCTATCTTCTGTTAGCTGCTACGCGACTGAGGTTTACAAACTCATGTTTGGCACTTCCACTGATCTTCCATGTCCTATGCTTTGATTATTGCACTTCCTCACCTTTTCCTCTAAAGCGATTACAATTAAATGACACGCTTATTTGGTTGAGCCACTTAACCCACTCTCACCACATGGCTTGCTTGTTGTCTGCCTGATGAGTTCGTCTCGAATTGCCTCACCTGCATTTGCTGTTACCTTATGTTCTGGCTGTACGGCCTCCTGCCTTCTGACCTCTCTCGGACTTCTGAGTTCTAAATGATCTAGTCTCTGCAGACGCAATGCTCTGTCTCCCCCGCCTCCAGAGCACTGCTACTCATGATTCATCACTAGGATATCCGCTTTTATCTTTAACACTTCTATCCTGTTGACGCTCTGTTAACTTTCTGACATTTATAATACGGCTTTCTCCCCATGAGCCGATATCCTCATCTCATCGCCATGGTCTCCTGCTTTTCGCATACTGAGCCCATACTTTTGAACCATCGACAGGTCCAAAGGTCTGTTCGCAACACCTCGAGATTTTTGTAGGCTCTTCCACTTCCCCTTAAGTGTCTCCTTCACGATAACATTCTTTCATTTTCGCGCTCTGCCTGCCTTCCTTTGTCCATTGGACGGATATCACTTCGGTCCTGGCTCTACTCTAGCCTCGTCTGACCAGTCTCCTATTTTCTGACTGTTTCCAGAAATCAGAGACGCACGTGTTCTAGGCTGTGCAGTCACAACACACCCTGTCCCTTAGCCTGAGAGCTTCGTTTAATATCCTAACGGGCTTTTTATATAGCCTCTGTAGTTCCGCAAATTTTCTTCCTTTTGACATTCACTACAGTTATCCCCTCTTTAATCTGACGGCCTAGCTTCATCTTGCTGACTTATCCTGTCTCATCTAAACGCTCTTTTGCTTTCTGACCCCTCCCCAAACACTCCTGCTTCATCTTCAATCTTTCATTCTTTACTGATCCGTGTTCCGCTCGATTCTCGTCGTATTTCGCCACTTATGATATACGTGTATATGCGACATTCAAATAAAAATTACATGCATAGGGGTACAATAGTTCAGGCATCGCCGCAATTGATTGCCTGCATTCCAGATGCATTCCTTTCTTCTGTCTGTGTGGCTGTCTCTGTTCGTTTCCTTTTTCTCCCGAGCCTGTCACAGGTACGGCGACACGCACCCAAGGAATTGTCATCCGTTTCGACAGCAATCCAAGGCACGCAGTTCCTTTACCTGGACATGAGCGGAAAATTATCAACTTTATTACAACTTACTAACCGGACAAATCATTCAATATCTTGCACTGATACAATTCTTCCGCGGCATGAACCGCTGAGTTCAATTTACCTAACATTACCTCTTCCACATATTCCTTGACTGGAGGACTTTCGACTACGGAAGGCACATTCTCCAGCCAATACAAAGCTTGAACAATCGGTCATTCTAAGCTCTTTAATCCGCTTGGACCGCTCAAATAACCGTGGTTTCCCATATTTCTAACCAATTTCACTACATACCCCGGGGGGATCTGCGATTCTTTCTTCGGAACCTATTCTGTCCTCCAGGACTTCAACATATTTCAACGTATATTCTTCGAGGCTTCACGTGGTTCTGCAGGTGATCAACACATCATATCCAGAAGAAATGCTTAGTTCCTGACCTACCGATCTGGCACAGGAGCGGACCCAGGCACGCAATGGCCACTCGCATAATGCGTCAGTCAGCAGAAAATTGGGACCCGACTTGACTGCGAATAAGGGAGCAAAAACGTCCAATAAGAAACATAGCCAGTTACAACTTGCCATTCAATGGATTGGCGGCAGTGTTTCAGGACGTGGTGGGTTTTCGCCTGGCAAGCGTTCTCCCTATAAAAAGCCACAAATGTCCGTTTAACAACACTGCAACGTGGCGAATGTGACTCGCCACCGAATAAAGTCACAGCCCAAAACTTCACACTGGCAGCTCAATTAGAATCATTATACTGGATAGCTTGCTCTTCAGTTATTTTCTAATGGATCACTCAGGATTCTCTATCTATTATTAGTCGAGGTATGACTGCGATATATGGCAGAGCGATTATGTCCAAACAAATGGATCCCGACCCCACTACAACCAAATCGTTGTTTCGCATGTTCACTATTGCACAGTTCCAAGCATGGACATATGAACAATTTTCTACTGTCACTACAGTTCCCATAAAATGTCTGTACAGCTGTATATACCTGATCATGCCTCAATTTGCGTACCTCGCATAGTCGAGAATAAAATATTTATTTTATTTTATGTTGCTTAGACCACTGCGGCTTATTAGCCTGCTTTACAGCAGATTCAACCGAGCTGATTTTCTAACCTTAACCAGGCTTATTCTCTTTGACGCTGCCTTGCCAATCCCATCATCGTGAGCCTATACTAGCCTGTCTGATTACTTTTTTGTTTAAAGCTGTTAGTTCCCTTCAACAATTTGAGAAGCATGAAAAGAAGACGAAGGCTGCTAGATGCATGCATTTCGTATTGTCTCCTCAATACCATTAAAAATGACCGCTATGCATAGATATAGCTAACAGTGGGTGCAACCAGACAAGCTTAAGGTGCAAAACGAATAATGGAAGTTTACACCTACATCCAAGGCCACTATAGGCTGAGAAATAATTGTTTCTTAACACACAAGTCTGGCTTGATGCGGCTTATAGCGACAGCCTCTGACGTTGATCCCGCCTCACGCCGACCTTATGAATCTATGCATGCAGCTGGATTAGCTCAGTAACACCTGATTCCTCAACCTTTCGTCTTCCTGACCGCGATAGGCAGCTTTTCTTAAACATTGTCTCAGATTTTGTGTCCTGAATATCTGCTTGCCTTTGTAATGTCTCCCCCACTTCTGCTGGTTCGAATAGTTCTGCATAATCCAGTCTCGTCTGCGCTCTCTCGTCTATCTTCAGATAGCTACTAGGTGACTGAGCTTTACTAACTCATGTTTGGTACTTTCACTGATACTTGCACCTTTCCTTGCTTTGATTTTTGGTCCTCCTCACTTTCGTCTGAAGGCTTTTTAGTGCGTTTATACCTTTATATCTTGTTAAGCTACTTATCCCAATCTGACCTCACCTGGCCTGCTTTGTGCGTCACTGATGCGTTCGTCTCGGATTGCCTCACCCGCCTTTGCTGTTTCCTTATCTCGCTTAGACCACTGAAGCTTAAATGCCTCGTTTAGAGCAATTTCACCCGAGCTCTTTCTAACCTTAACCAGGTTAATTAGCTTTCACGCTAACTTACCGAGCCCATCATCGTGAGCCTTTGCTAATCTGTCTGATTACTCTGAGGTTGATCCCGCCTCACCCCGACCTTATAAATCTACGCATGCCGCTGGAGTAGCTCAGCAACACCTGATTCCTCACACCTTTCGCCTCCTTGACCTCGGGATGTAGCTTTTCCTAAACATTGTCTCAGCTTTAGTGTCCTGAAAATCTGCTTGCCGTTGTAACGTCACCCCACTTCTGCTGGTCCGAATAGTCCTCTTTCTACATAATCCAGTCTTGTCTGCGCCCTCTCGCCTATCCTCTGACAGCTGCTTGGCATGCGAGGTATCCTAACGCATGTTCGGCACTTTCACTGATTCTTGCATTTTTTCTTACTTTGATTGGCGCTACTCATCCCTTATTTCCCTAAAGCCAGTACGACTAGATGATACGATTATATGTTTGCGCCACTTATCTCACTCTCTAATCACCTGGCTTTTTTGTTGCTTTCGTGATGCGTTCGTCTCGCTTTGCCTGAATTGTCTTTGATCTTTCCTTAACTCGCTTTGACCATTGAGGCTTAAGAGCTTTGGTTTACAGCAGTTAGACCAGGGGTAGTTTCCTTCTTAACTTTGATTCAGGCTCATTACCGTGCAAACTACCTTTCCAAGAGCTGTCATCGTTAGTCTATGCTAACTTGCATGCTTGCTCTGTCTTGAAACCCGGCTGAATCTGACGTTTTCAACCTTCGCATGCCGCCCTTGGGTTAGCTCAGTAGCACTTGACCCATCACACCATTCTACTCCCTGGCCTCGGTACGTGGCATTTCCAAAACCTTGGCACAGAGTTTGGGTCCTGAATCTCTGCTTGCTTCCTCCATGATCACTCTTACATCGGCTGGCCCAAAGATTCTCTTCTTTCTTTCTTGCCGTCTCGTCTGAGCTCACTCGCCCGTTTTCTGACAGCTGTGACTGATGCAGGTTTTGCACTTCAACTGCTCTTTCATTTGCCTTTGCTTTGATGGTTGCTCTTCCTCACTTTTTCCTCTAAAGCCATTTCAATCCAACGATATGCTTATTTGTTTGAGGTAGTTAGCCCACTCTCCCCTTACCTGGTCAGCTGGTTGTCTGCCTGATGCGTTCGCCTTGAATTGCCTCACCTGCCTTTGATGTTTCCTTACCTCACTCAGACTCTTGCGGCACAGAAGCCTATTTTACAACAGAGTCACTCGTGGTAAATCTGGTTTTCGTTTTTACTTTAGCTTGTAATCGTCTCCTTTTTGTCCTCACTCATCTTCTCATGCCTGCTTCTGGTTATCCAGCAACCTCTAACCAGCACAGATTATTTAGGTGGTGGTAGAACCCAAAATGCCGAATATTTATTTTGCCGTTTATCTGTATCATTTTTACCATGTTGTAACATATATGACTTTTACATTCATACCACGTGATGGCACAGGTTTCCTTGGTAGCCTCTGCTGCTCTCCTTTTCTTTACATTGCTCTTCTCATCCCGGGGACTGAAGATATCAACAGAAAATTAGCAAGGGTCCTACCTGGTCTGCAGGTCTGCGAATGATTTAACCTACAAAGATATAAGTGGACCACATCAGGCCTCCAACACACTCATTCCCTTTCGGGTCTACTTAAACTGCTCAATTGGAGCTGGATGTTCTTATTCAGTGGGTTGTGTCTGCCTTAGCCTGCGTGCAAAAAGGTCTTAAAACAATTGGTCAGCACAAATTATCTGAATCAAACCATAACTATCAACCTGTAGTCTTGCCTGTCAAGCGTACAATCACTAGCTTATGGCTTGTCAGCAACCTCAGGCTGATCAAACGACAACAAAAATATGACTTCCCCGGGGTACCAACAGTTTAACCACAGCGTTCCAGGTCGTGGTGGGTTTCCACCTGGCAAGCGTTCTACCTATAGAAGCCACTGATCTGTTTAACCGCATTGCGACGTGGCGGATGTGACTCGCCTCTAACTAACGTCACTGTCGCATGATTACCGAACCAACCACACTCCCACCATGGCCGGCCCCAGCCATCCTCAAACTATCCACGTGCCCAACTGCAATTGCAGCGGCACGTATTCACAATCGTATAAAAGAGCTACATGCACTCCCACATACATGTATGAACTCACATATACAAAGTCCATGGCTAACTTGCACCATATTTTATAACTTACCCGATATTTAGTTCTACGTTTAATCTGATCATGCCTACCTAGGCGTGTCTCGCGTTGCACGAGCATAAAGAATATATATATATATATATATATGTTAGCTGGTCGATAATGTGACCACCATAAAAGCCATAGGCCCTTGCATCGCACAATTTTGTTCTCCACTTATCCTCTCTTAGCTCCATATACCTAGCTTTATAAGCGTTATACATGTACCGATAACTGTTGGAAACACTCGTAGACAGGAAGCATATAAAACAGATCAGTTGCTTCAAAAAATTTTGCTTGTAATACCTGCGCGTTTCCCGTGTTCATTTCACTGGCACGACCGCTAACCAGCGCCAGAGAAGCCTCCGTCCGTACTCCTGGCTGGCTGGACATCCAGAAAATTTTAACCACAAGTTAGCCTTATCTCGGCCGCCAGTGCTTTATTTTCTCTGGTACGCTTCAAAGCCCATCACGCATTGTGCGTCATGGTTGGGGGAAAACCAGCTCCCACATTTTGCCTACATTCCTAAGCTTGCTTTACCTTATCACTCTTTGCTTAGGGTGCTAGAACTGCTTTCTCCAAAAAGCCTCCAAGGTACTAGCCGGTGCGACAGTACAGTGCTAGTTGACAGTGCCACCTTGATGAACACTGCTGGCACTTGATGCAAAACTTAAGATTGCAAGGATAAATGCTCAAAATGAAGCAAAGCGCTGCACAATTATGTGTATCAACCCATCAGGCACAATACTCCTTTTTTTCCAGCAATCTCAAGCCTTGAAACGGAGTTGTTAACGCCACAACCAAACAGGCCCAACTGGACTTCACGCCCTGAAACATTTTTCCAGGCTTTTCGATATATCTTTCTTTATTGTTAGCGACAGGCACAGTTAGCTTAATGGGGTTGTTGCCATAGCCTTATGTATATAATAAGTAGTCACTGAGATATAAAAAGAGATATTTAGCTAAATAATATTTGCGCTTTCAGGCCTGAGCGTGTCAATTGCTCCTGAAGTCTCCTGTATTTTCCAGGTGGACCTGGCAAACGCTGCCTTGGTATAACCTTTTCAACAACTTAGAGGCTTAAAATTTAAAGAACCATATATTTAACTGGTTTTGTGGTTCAGTATCCTCTGAAAATGGTACACTGCTACCTTCTGACTGTAGGCTAATTATAGGTTGCACTGATGTCTCTTGCATATAACACTTCTCGTACTGCGTTCCTAACAAGTTCACGAAGGCTTCTCGTTAATATACCTATATTCGCTTCGCACGCCTAAGAGGTTTGCTTTTTTGTAACTTACAAAGTACCTGGTTATTGCGGGGAACTTTCGGGCTATATAAATCCTTTCTAGACGGTTATATCTATTCAGAAATTATACCGCTTCGCCACTTTTACATTTTTTCTTAATTCTTATACCTGTCGACAAAACAGAAATCCATTTTCAGCGAAATGCAATATTGGCGTTACTCGTAGACCACCATTCAATGGTGCATAACTCGGGAAATATTGCGTGTAAGGTACGGCTTTTAATTTTTATCGTAGGCAGCGGTTAAACATTATTTTGAGGAACTTATGCTTGTACCACATTTTGCAATATTATAGCCATAGAAAAGTTTATCTCCTGTTCTGTGGTATCCTCAGTTCACAAGTTGACACTAGAGGGCAAAATTAGCTCAAGTAAATTTGCTGTATTCTGTTAATTTGTGTTTGCCTAATTAAGTAGGCAGTCTTAATAGGTCTCTTCAAACACGCGGTTTATTTTTACCTACAATTCTGGAAACTGTTTTTACACCATTCTAGTTCCCTAAAATTCTGCCCCTCATTTCTTTTCATGTATGTACCAGAAAATGTGACGACTGTGCGTTCCGAAGCAATCAAAAGAATTTATGGGAAACTTCGTGGTGAATTGGATCCTGCTTGTAATAACATCTTGCACAACTTTCGCGCTGCGCAACTTCTCGCTACTAATACAATCAAGGAGCATAAATGTCGTCTAAAGGAGTTGAGTGGATTTCAAGTTGGGCGTGTACCACTCCTTCAGCTGTACACGTAATAACGACCACTCATTTCTAATTGTAATTGAAACACTTATGCTTTCACTGTTCTCACTCACGTCCAAGAGGAAGAGATTAATGTAAATTTTGATCTGTACACTTGAGGGCACAGCATCTAGCTAGCCTAGAAATATACGTATTTATTTATTTATATGAACTGCAACACCGTAGTGCCAAACACACCCCAAGTGTTTATTATTTGCCACGACACGTTACGAATAATGTTGACAGCCAATTCCAGTAGACCATTTACATCTACTTCGAGATACACGGAAACGCTTTCATGTCGTCCTGTCATCGATCCATAAAGGATGGGACCATGATCAGAATAACCATTTTCCGCAAGTTTACAAGCTCAGTGTTATAGTCAATGTAATGTTGCGTCCAAGGTCGCATTGTTGCTGCGCCTGCATTCCCATCTCTTTTGTTACAGGATTTGCATTCTGCTTATCCGGGTGTGGGGCACTGGAGTCTTTGGCTCGGCTGTGTTGCTGGGCAGAATTAAATGCTTATATACTTCGCTCGGCAAAGGATTGTGCCGGCTACTCGCATGCGGTCCATTCTAGGCCTTCTAACTAAACGTCCTGGACCTGACAGATGAGGTGTGAAAAAATTCATGCATACGACTGTGGTCCATTGCTGGACAACTGCACTGCCGTGCTCATATTTTCGCGATGGCCAGAAGTGTACTTTTATTATTTCATCATCAGGTTTTGTCAGCACTGCTCTTCGTAAGACTTTTATTCGCAACGCAGTACCGTGTACCTTAATCACAGACTATGGAAATATCTTCCGTACCAAAATTGCTGACGGGTGGCTTAAAGGAGTGGGTTGCCGCCACCTTTACACTGCGCCAAGGCTGCTATGGTCCAATGACGCTGCTCAGCATTTTGTGCAAAAACTGAACCGCAATCACTTTGCTTAATCCCTCGAAGCTTACTGAGCTTGACAACGGTGTTGACAACTTTCTTATGCAGTACGGGAATGCGGCACATTCGAATACTGGGGACAACACTGCTAGGCCTTGCAAGCGGCGTGTCCTCAGGACGCAACTGTTATACTTGAAGTCTGCAGAGATTGTTTACCACCGTGGAAATGACCTCCGGCCATCTCGTGGAATAATCCACAGCCATCTCAATCTCTGATGTGTCGAATACCTGATGTATCTGTTGGGTGGTACACAGTAGAGATTTTATGCAGTTTTTATGTAACTCAGCTAATGAACCTGAAAAGTTTGAGTGTACCTAACTTTTGTTTCTCTGCGTCCATTCCAGAAAAGCCTGATGAGTACGCAGAAGTGCAGGACAGTACGCCGGAGAAAGCGTGATGATCCGAGGGGTTGAAGAAGAAAGAACGCGGTAACTACGGCATTCCAGAAGTTCATCTAGCCTGCAGTGGATATAGGGCTTATGCTTCAATGATATGTTATCGTACTTGTTATAATGTACCTTATCAGTTCGCGTAAATTAGAATTGGCTGGTACAATTCCCACCTGTGCTTGCTTTGCAATATTATTTCGTGTCGACGCTAGCTCTGCGTCTGAACGAAGCCTATTTCCATTCCGACTATTTCGCACTTGGTCGATTTTAATTATTTCTTGCAACACAACGGAAAATCCAGCTTGAACGCCAAACTACTGCATAAGATGAAATAAAATAGTGCATTCAAAACAGGTTTTCGCCATAGAACATGTTAAGCGCAACTTCCTTGGGATATATACAGTAGTTCGCTAGTTATGGGCTATAAACTGCCTACGCGTTACGCTCTGTTATATTTCCGTACCAATTATGTAAACGGATGCGGAAGCATAATATAAAGATATTTTAAAGTTCTGAATAGGGCGCCTTGTCTAGAAGTGCTATGTATTGCTTTTGGTTAGCGGCACTTACTTAACACAATGTAGGAGCCGAGAAACACATTTTCTAAGCATACGTCGTAGGAATTAATTGCTAATTCAAGCGCTTTACGCACCAATGCTCGTATGCTGCTAATGGGTGTTAAATAATTGTGTAGTTGTAGGAAACCTGTGCTTTTAGCCCGCAGTCAAAAGTCATCAGTCTGCAGTTTTCAGGAGACACGAGGGCAGACAAAGCACTCTTATTTTAGAGCACACGAATTTTCATGTCTGAGTGGTTGCAAATAAGCTGCCTTTGACACTTGGTTCAGGTCCACATGAATGTCATGACAACCGAAGTTTTCAGTGTAAACGTTAACAACAAATCACCGCAAGACTTAATTGCGGACAAATTTCTCTGCCTGCTTTCACGTGCGTAATACAGAACACGTGACATGCTGTACCGGCATGAAGCTTTGAGCAAGTTGAGATGGCGAATTGACCGAAATACGTTACCCACATCCACACCCACACACATCATTGTCGACTCAGCAGCTGCCTATTGGCTTACCGCCAGGTACAGTCATTGTGACGAACGCGTCCTTCTGCACGCACAGACTAGTGTCAAGCTGTTTGACCGCGACCGCTTCAGAGTATCGCAGCACACGAGTGTTGTTTGATGCGTAGATCACACTGAACATAATCTCTGGGTCAACACAGTGTTCGTCGTTCAGCAGCTGTCGGGCGAAGGTTGACGCAGGCGTCTTAGAAGGCTGACCAGTTGCGTTCCTTGGCTGCGCACGTTGGGTGGTGGACGAGGCTAGTTCGAAATGTGTTTCCTGACCCACGCTGGGATACGCTCCGCGATTCTAACCCTCAACTGGCGCTCGGTCATGTCCATGTAAGTGGCCTTTCAATTACCTGTGTAGTTGTAAACGGAGGGTGAATGGCGGTAGAGAGGTAGCCGCGGTTTGAGCAAAGGTGTGGGAATGCGCTTTGCTGTGTATGCCGGTACGAGTTGCGCCGCGGGTTACATTCGTGCAACAGCGGATTTCAAGCACCATTGAAATGTTTGGCCTAAATCATCTAATTTAAACAGTATCTTTATTGTAACTTAAGCTTTGGCAAGGTGGGCAACTGCTCTTTTTCTCTCATCTTACTAAACTGTGCGCTGAAAATGTCGATAGTTGTTTGATTTTAGGGTTTAATGGGGAATTGCATCGCTTTCTTTAGCTTGTCTCCCGGGCAGGTTTTTCTTGCTCAAACAGGATCTGCTCCAATCCCTGTTTATGGCGTTTGGCTAAAACTTCGGAAGTTCCGATACTGGCCCTCCCCGCAGCGGCTTACGTTATAGCGAGCCACTTAGCTATCCCTTAGTTCTGCCCGCAACCAATACATCGAGAAACGGCGTGCTATCATTCTGCTCAAACAAAGCAGCGTCAAACCACGACTAGACGTAAATCGCTTCGGACCTGGCTCTAATCTATCCTCGGCTGACCAGTCTCATGATTCTGACTGCTCCGAGACGTTATCACCCGAGGCTCTAGATTCCAAACACTCTGTTCCCCTCATCTCAAGACCTTTCCTTGACATGCTAACTGGCTCTTCATATAGTGACTTTCGTCTCGAAAGCTTCTTTTCTTATGACACTCCTTAACGTCCGGTAACCCTCAACTGAAATGCATTGTTGGCCCTAATTAATCTTTACTGCTATGTCCCTTTTCTTCCTGAACATGCGTATTCCGCCGATGCTCTCCTTTAATACTTATACCTATATTCAACGGCCTGCTCTCTTTGCATCCGACCACTGTGACCCTATGGATCGGGGATAGGCAGACTTATCGGTCTACTCCCATAACCCGGAGAACATAGTTGGCTTTTCGACCTCTTCTGAAGAACGTAAATCTCTTCGGACCTGGATCTGATCTATCCCCGGTTGACCAGTCTTATTTTCCTCACTGCTCCCTGACATCCGGGACGTTATCACTTGAGGCTTTACATACCAAACGCTCTGTTCCCTGTATCTCCAGACCTACCCTTGGCATGCTAACTGACTTTTCATATAGCCGCTGTCGTCCCTTTTCTTATGACGCTCACCTCTGCTATCCACAAGTGAATTTGGCGGCCTAGCTTCATCTTGCTGGCCTATCCGGACTCGTGTGAACGGTCTCCTGCTTTCTGACCCACGTCGGACTTCTGAGATCCCAATGACTTAGGCTCTGCCGATGTAACGTCCTGCAACCCTCAACTGAAATGCATTGTTGGCCCTGATTAATCCTTATTACTACGTCCCCTTTCTTCGTGTACGTGCCTATTCTGCTGATGCTTTCCTTTATTACTTAGGCCTAAATTCTACGGTTTTCACTCTTTGAGCTGATTTTCTAATCTCGCCACAATGGTCTCCTTGTTTCTGACTGTTGTGACCTGAATAACCAGGGATGGGCAGACTTATCGGTCTACTCCCATAACCCGGAGAACGTTGTTGGCTTTTCGACCTCTTCTGAAGAGTATTTTCCATTTCGCACTCTATTTGCATTAATTTTTCAATTAGACGTAACTCTCTTCGGACCTAGCTCTAATCTATCCTCGGTTGACCAGTCTCATTTTTCTCACTGCTCCCTGACATCCGAGACGTTATCACTCGAGGCTCTACATTCCAAACACTCTGTTCCCCTCATCTCCAGACCTTTCCTTGGCATGCTAAATGGCTCAACATATAGTCTCTTTCGTCCCGAAAGCTTCTTTTCTTATGACACTCACCTCTGCTATCCACAAGTTAATTTGGCGGCCTAGCTTCATCTTGCTGACCTATCCGGACTCGTCTGAACGGTCTCCTGCTTTCTGACCCACGTCGGACTTCTGAGATCTCAATGGCTTAGGCTCTGCCGACGTAACGTACTGTATCCTTCAACTGAAATGCATTGTTGGCGCCTGATTAATCCCTTATTACTACGTCCCCTTTCTTCGTGTACGTGCCTATTCTGCTGATGCTTTCCTTTATTACTTAGACCTAAATTCTACTGTTTTCACTATTTCAGCTGATTTTCTAATCTCTTCTCAATGGTCTCTTTGTTTCTGACTATTGTGGCCTGAATGACCAGGGATGGGCAGACTTATCAGTCTGCTTTTTCCGTCTCAGTGGTCTCTTTGCTTTTGACTGCTGTGATTCGATTGATCAGCGATAGGCGTAATGGTCTCCTTTTTCTGACCTCATCTCGGCTTCTGCGATCTCACTGTTCTTGTCACTGCCGACGCAACGCTTTGTTACCCTATCTCAAGAACGTTGCTGGTCGTAACCAATCGCAATCATTATGTCCCCCTCTCATCCTTAACGTGTCCATTTCTGCCGATTGCGATCCGACAAAATGCATA
>OX104071.1:63650796-63784728 GCA_944474145.2 Dicrocoelium dendriticum | reverse complement strand
CTGCTTGCACAATCAGGGAACAGCCTATAGATGCATCATCAACATACACGTTAGCTAGAGGTGGGGAACACCTCAGCTACTGTGCCGCAATACACAGAAAAAAGGAAAGAAAAAAAAATTCAACTGGGGCAAGCCGGCTGAGCTACCGGTAACGGATGGACATCGTTCCGGTAAGCTACCAGCCGGCTACTATGCATCAGAAAATTTTTTTTTCATATTGTGCGCCATTACGACACAAAACACTTTGAAACAGATATTGTCATCTTCTCCGCTAACCATATGTCATCGGGGAATGGAAATGTTTCTCAGTAGTAGAGAAGCATTGCAAACATGCCACTGAAGGATACTACAGCACAGCTCTAGCAATACATGGAATATGTTTGAGTACGTCTCGATGAATTGGTACATCGGTAAAATTGGAAGAACATCTCGGAGCTCGAACACCGCACTGTCGGTAAGTTGACACACCCCACTAGTCAATTAGATATGCCAACATTTTGTTATTTACCGTCTGCTCCTCACCCAAACTCTTGTTCAGTCTTGGATAGGTATCCTCAAAAAACATGTTCCCGCTAACCTTCTAATCCATATATAATGACCGTCAGTCGGATTGCAAACCACTGCTAAATCGGAATTCATGATTATCGTTCGTATCGGTATCTGAGAATAATCTGATGTTAGGGCATGTTTTCCTGACCAAAGTATTTGTTTGAATCATGGCTTATAGTTAGTGGGAAATCCTGTACGCTTTATGGGTGCGTCTTATGGAGAATTTATAAATTTCGCCTGGTCAAACTGTAACTTCAACCTTGCTTTCCATTCTCTGTTCATGAACGCTTAATTGTTGAAAAGAGTTAAATTTATCTGATTATCCCTGATTATCGCACGCATATCACACAGTTCACTTTCGGAGAAGATATTACCCAAAGATAGACGTCGTTAGGTTGGATTAACTTCGTTGCAGATATTTTACTTGAAAGGTTGGACGCGAACCTATACATCAGCTAAAACCGCTTTGCTTACTGTCAACACGACACGTTCATCGTGTATGACTCTCACGCAGATCAATTCATTCTGATACAGCAATCTGACAATACACAGCCAAGGTTACAAGGTACTTGTGGAATTAAAGAAGGTAGGAATTTACTCTTCCTGGATGCTTCGCGCTGACGATGAGATGATGGATCGTTTGAGCAAAAGGTCTTCCGAAAGGCGACCTGGCTTGGTCAGTACACGCGCCTTCGCAATTCCGTACAGAAGATGTACAAGAAAAGTTTGTGCTTTGTCCGTACTACCGGGCCACGATGATCTGCATCCCAGTGAAGCTGGAAGCTGAAAAGGATTTCATACTCAGGATACTGAAAAACAACCGGTGCCCCATTGCTTTCATCAAAATGATATTTCTTGTTTCGATTCGAGACTGAAGTAAAAAATATCTGCTAGATAAGTGGATGTTTTCCTTTCATTTCCTTTCAATGGGTTCAAAACTTTCGATGCAGTGGGAAAGAAAATACTTTCTTAGTGAGTCAAACTTGTCTGGAGGCTAGAGATTGCATTCGCACCGAAGCAGTCCCGCTTATTACCTAAAGCTTAAAAGAGAGTATACTGGCGTAGACCGAATCATTCTTTCTACTTCAGTTCACATAATGTACCTCAGACCTACGGCCAACCATCTGTCAGAGCGGATAAATGAATGCCGTCCAGCTTCAAAACAATGGGGCGAGAATAGGAATGTCCACATCTCCATCCTGGAACTTCTAATAAGCAGTGGACACCTGATAAATTCGATGGAAGCTAAAAAATATTTTAGCGCACCAAAGTGCAGTCCAAAACGATTCAGAAAGCACATATTGACCACGACAAAGCAAATGAAATCAATCGGCGGCAGCCTGAATTGTGCTAATAGCTTATATTTTAGTAATTTTAACGCTGCAATTGCCATAATCTGGTCAACTGAGTTTAGGCATTTAGCAGTGGGTCTAAGTTGCTCTTGATCGTCAAAACCCGTCCGGTCATGTCATGCATGTCAACACACTGCATAACTAGAAATAGCTTGTGTTCTAATGAATGGATGTTGCATACTCGCTTTTACCTGACAATATTTATAGAAAAGATATCGCTTCGCAAATACCCCCTTCATCGGACACCTGGCAGCCAATGCATTGTATGCTTTGGCAGCCTACTGGTACATTGACTCACATGTTTCGCACACCAACATTGTCCATTTTGGCAGTGTTTGAAATGACGTAATGAGCCGCTGAATAAGGCGCGCTCCACCCCAAGAAAAATCATTAACGGCGTCATGACCATTGTTAAGCGTGTACGACTGAATCCCCAGGTAATAACAGGACGATTTTTTCGTCTGAAGGCTTGTATTCATCATTTTTAAAGACGTTTTTTCTAAAGATCTAAGATATGCCCAACAAATGGTGGGCTTTGCTTTATCTCATTCACAAAACCAGCTCCATGTATTCAGCTAGCGATGAAATACCCATGGATTCGTTGACGTACATAGACGCATGTAGGCCACACTTTATGTTCTGATGGACAAACATGAAAAGCATTGTTGTATATTCAATCTGCTCACCGGGTGGTGCATGCTTCCCTAGCTCTATATGCGGTGTCAGAAATTCCCTTCTCTCTTTTCCATCGCGACTGTCAAACCGGACAGTACTTTCAATGGCTGCATGTATCGCAGAACATGAAGGCAAACCTCTTAGATGGAAAGAGATTCAGCATAGTAGTAAAAAGAGAACCAGTCAGTTTGCTGTTACCAAAAATGCAATTCACTCGAGAGTTAATATTGTGCATTGAGTTCAACTGGTAGGTGTATGATTTACAACTATTCGAAGCATAATTTGCTGATGGGATAGATCGTAAAGATTACAAAGTTCGATAATTACTTGACTCACAAAACTCATGATCAAATACGGTTGCTGAAATATTAATAGATTTTGAACTTCAGGCGGGTGAGCGTTTGTTCGACGATAGTACAAGCCAGGTTCCCTGATTTAATGCCATCATGCGGAAGAATTTGTGCAATTCGATATGCAACACTTCTATGTGAAGAGACCACATCTGGCCACTTCATTCACTAATCGAACCTACCGGCATATCCATTTACTACATCATTTAAAACTTCAATTTATTTTTCCGGTTTTTCATTATACATTAACAGTTTCAGTGCAAAGAACGTTTCGGATCAACACTTATCGTGAACCAAAGCTCTAACGTAGAATCGTTGCACGGGTAGCGCTTATATCGATCACAATCAAAATACTGTTCAGTCAACTGATTTTAATGTAATGATATCATGACAAGTATGAGTATAAAATTAAAAGTTGTACAGTTCTGCTCTTCTTCATCCATCCAAGAAACTGCTATAAAACCGCTTTCTTACTCTGTACCAAGTGTTTTCTACCACAAACATTCTCATGTGACGGCAAACTGTGCACTTAAACAATTATAACAAAACTGTTTTTGCCCACTGCTTTTATTCCTTTTCTAGACCGCTTTAAACAAAGGGAGCAGGATTTATATTATGTCGCCCGTTATCTGTTAGTAAGAAAATTGTAAGATCCCTATGTGCAAACTCCAAACGTTAAAAACAGCGGTACCCGTGACAAATTTCGGATCATCAAAATAAAAACGTACCACAATTCCCGCCATTTATTTGTTCTTATGGGATTCATTGAACCCCACCAGATTACCAACAACGAACCGAATGTTACGGTATGTCCAGTATGTTTCCGACAGTTTATTGCTTCGAAGTTAGAAATTTGTCAGGTTTTTATTAGTAACCTGGAGCAGGTGCATGACTCACTGGCTCTCAGGAGGTTGGTTGCAAATCACCGTCAAACCGTTTGAAGCACTTTAATTCGGTTACCTTCGTTGATTAAACAGTGCAGCCAGAATTTCGACGCACATGAAACAGTGTTGATCATATTAAAGAGCTACTATTATGGGTTATCTGGACAGAGTTGTGATATGTAAATACTTGAGGTGATTTGTAATGTCATGGCAGTCCAGTGTAGAGAACGAACCACAAAAGACTTTATCCATCCTGCAGAACTGTCGTGGTGGCATAGATATTATTGGACATAATTCCGTAGCAACTACCGGCTTTCCTGATGCCCCTTCTCTTGACATACCTTTGATCCCGGTAGTTGAACCAGGATCTTTGTCTGCCCCGTCCGCAGTTAATAACACTCGAGGATAGCTGTGCGTCAATTCAGCATCGGAACCACTATCTCAACTGCTTCCTACCGTTATTTTAGAGCTAAGGGTTGCCATCGACTCAATAGACCCTACGATCATGAGGCGTGGGCTCGACTGCCTTGATTTGCACTTACGTGATCCCGCACAAGTCACACAGGATAACTTTGAAAATAATCTTTGACCCCTTCGCATCTTCGTAGAGGCCTGCCTTATGCTTGCAGCGCGTGGAAATAAAAAGATTGGGCGCTATCTATCATATTGCAACGACCCTGCTGCGTAACAATCTGCTTCGCATTCATGGCGGTGGTCACTTATTGTCATTGGAGCAACGGTAGCGCCGGCTGGTCTATCTACCAATACCCGATCTGACTACTTTGAATCTGTTTCTCACACTAACGAGGAGGAAGGACGGCTTGTACAACATGCAAAATCGACAGCCGAAAGCGCTCTCAGTCCCACGACTCGATTTATGTCCATTCAGCTACTAGATCTGATACACATCTTGCACACGCGAGTCACCTCCATCTACACTGAATGGACTTCATGCAACTCCAGCGCGTTGCAACCGGACGGTAATAATCAAGAGTCGCAAGTTGCTCGAATCAGCTTATTGTGGCCCAATTGTTGGTGTCCGCTGCTACAAGCCAAGGCCAGCTTGTGTCGTGACTGCCGAAGAGACGTAAGCACAGACGCGTTAGCTTATCTTAAGCGCGCGCTTCTTTCTCCTGTGTTGCACTCTGTCTGGGTCGCAGTGGAAGGATTGATTCGACATGATTCTAATCCCATTGTTGGCGGCGTTTTTGAAACCACCACCTTGAAAATGACGTTCGCCTCTGCTCGAACTCTCGCTGCACCTAAGTTGAGCTTACATTCTCATGCTGCTGAGTATGTGTATCTTCGAATGCGAGCTATTCCCCTCCTGACCAAGGTGCTCTTGCAACATCGACTTCCTCTCTATCGGTCGCCAAAGCTTCATTCCTTGTGGACATGTAAGCTCGCGTACATAAAACCCTACATGCAAGCAAGCACTTCAGATTCGTTGACAAATGCCGTCCGCGAATCGCTGAAAAACGTTCTGTTATGTTCGCGGCACTCATGACTCTTCCACCACATTTCTCCGGAATGCTGAACTTCATAACACTGTACGAATGCTCTGGGATTTGACAGTCCTTCAGATTAATAGTGGATGTCCACTTTAGCAACATCGATGCTGGATCAGCTGTTTCCACCAGTGTATGAAAAGAACATTGACTTGCATTGCAATGTCACGGTGTCCGCAGAACCGTCAGCCGATGGAACAATCTCTCTCACGTCAAGGTCAACTGAAGCCGCTTCCCAAAACGGCGATGGCTCCGAAGCCTAAATGCCTGCTTTCGTTTCCGGCCCAGCACTTCCACGCAACCTCTCTACCTCTGCAACTGAGACCCTAACTCCCGTCGTTGGTGGAGTCTCTTCTACCGTAAAAGATTTGCAGATTCCACTTATTTGAGTTGTGATTCTGTTGGCGCGCAACACTTTCGACTTTTCGTTGTGATTTCATGTACGCTCCCCGATGTACCTCACAAATGTACCCCAATTTAATGCTTCGTCTTTTCATTTATTCCAATGTCTTTCACCCTTGACTTGAATACACGAATATTTTCTATTTGTATATGGTGCCAGAGGCAACACTTTGTTAATCTGATCTATTCGATCCGGTCTACCACATTCCCGGTACTTCAGCCAGCATTTGCCAGATGTCAATACGCAGCTTTCCATTCCTGGTAACACAGTGTGTACATCAACTATCTGCTCACTACCATTTTGCCGCAACATTCTTTTCAATACTACAGGCTCCTTTATAGATTTCCAGATGCAGTAAAACCAAACTTTCATCAGCCGAATACCACACATTCTGTATGTCGCCACATCACCATCAGTGGCAATCCAGTATTCTTCATTCCGCAAGGACTACATCCCGAAAGACTGAAAATAGCTGAGGATGATTTTCAACACATGCTCTACTTAGGGATAATTCGACCACTGCAAAGCATGTGGGCATCACCGTTGTATATGGTAACAAAGAAGACAGCATTCGATTGGAGTCCTTGTGGCGACTACAGTTAACTTAACCGCATCACTATTTCTGATAGGTACCCCATTGTATGCCTTCACGACTTTTCTTCTCATTTTCTCGGACGTACTATTTTTGCATACATTGACATCATGCGTGCGTATCATCATATCTCTATTCATCCTGATGATTTTCATAAGACAGATAACACAACACCATTTGGTTTGTTCGAATGTTCACGCTTGCCATTTGGTTTAATTAACTCTGCACAAATATTTCAACCTTTTATTGAGCAAGCACTTTCAGGCCTACCTTTTTTCTTCGCTTATCTTGATGATATTGTGATTGGAAAAGCTAAGGAAAGTGAACGCCTGGAACGCCTAGAAAGCTTATTTACACGTCTCAACAAGAAGAGAGTGGTTATTAATATCAACACGTATGTCTTTGGTTCATCTTCTTTGAAATTCCTTAGTCACACCATTGACATCAATTACATTTCGTCAGTCGCAGAGTAAGTTGATGTCATGAGAACATTTCCCACACCCACTTCTCTGAAACAGTGGAAACCTATCTTCGGCATGCTTAATTTTTGCCGTCGTTTCATTCCGAACATGTTGCCTTCACTCAGGAATATGATGGTTGATCATCCAAAGCAATTCCATTTCACTGACGCCACTGCACCAGTTTTACAAGAAGTCAAAGCTTTTCTGGTTACTACCATGATGCTCCTCTACCTGCAGCCAGATGCTCCGCTGTCAATAAACGTGGATGCATCTAATACAGCTACCGAAGCTGTCTTGCAGCAGACCATCGATAAAGTCCAACAACCATTTGGATATTTCTCCTTCAAGCTCACACCAGCGAAAACTCCATACAGTAATTTTGGTTGTGTTACTCGCTATACACTAAAGTATCCGCCACTTTCGATATCTTCTGGAAGGAAGTCAGTTCATTGTGTTTACCAGCCACAGGCCTTTGACATTCGCTCTACAGACTAAGCCAGAAAGGTATCCACTCCGTGAAGTACACAAGCTAGATTTCCTTTCAGTGTGAAACAGTGATATCCGCCATGTTTCTGGACCAGATAACATTGTTATTGATACACTATCATGCTAGAAAGTAGATTTATTGAACATGAATCCCATCGATCTGGAACTCAGTTTAACTGCGAAAAGATGAACCATCTCCGCCGCAGCTGAATCACAAACAGTTTTCACTTGACATCCAGTCATTGTCTCCACTCGTTAAAAATTGATAATGGTGTTTCCGTGGCAATCCTAAGGCCATTGCTTCCTACATCCACAGGAACAACCATGTTCGAGGCTCTTCATAAAATCGTGTACCCCGTAGACATGCGACTGTCAAACTGATCTCTGAACGCTTTGTATGGCCGAACATGAACCAGGACATTCGCACTTGGCAAAGACATGTTTAGCATGTCAATGTTCAAAATTCATTCAGCATATACATAATCGGACAACGGAAAGTTTTCAAAACCTGATATCAGATTCGACCATATCCATCTTGATATCGTTGGATCGCTACCCTATTCCAGTGATAATTCCTACATCCTGAGATGCATCGATCATTTCACTCGATGGCCTGAAACAATTCCCGTTGCACACACTTGCGGGAACAATCGCACAGTGCACTTGTCGTTAGATGGATATCCACTTTTGATGTCCCTTCCTACATCCTCACTGACCGCGGTTCACAATTTGAATCCCAGGTTTTCCAACAGTTGGGGGAACTATGGGGCTGCAAAATAATTCGCATCACAGCTTCTCATGCCCAAGTGAACATTTTAGTCGAAAGATTTCATCGAAACTTAAAAATTGCGAGCAAAACACACTGATCCGACTCATTGGACCGATACACTTCCGATGATTTTGCTTCATTTGCGTACAATGTTTCCATCAACCTGCGGAACGGGTTTTTGACCCCATATTACGCATCCCCGGTCAATTGTTTAACCCAGCAGACGTCGGTGGCACTGATCACATCAATTAGTTTACTAAATTGAGGAATCATATAAGCCAAATTATTATTGCTCACCCACCATAACAGTGAAAGCATCATACGTTCACCCTGCTCTCTCTTCGTTCACTCAAGCTTCATTCGTAATGGCCGCGTTAAGCAATATTTACAATAACCGTATGGGTGTCCACTTTTGGTTCGTACACGTAATGCTAAACATTTCACTATCCTGCTACACAATGGAACTGACAGCGTTAGTCTTGGCGGCTTGAAACCAGCTTATATGGATGCTTTTGAATCCATACCGGCGAATAGCAATCAAATCTACAACAACAGTAGACCACCGACGTCTCCGACAATATGATATAAACTGTTGCTTCAAACAACGTTACAACGTGTCAATCGATCCGGACGACAAGCACTGACTTGACCAAGTTGTAGCCCACTGAAGACAGCCACAAAACGGAGGCATTGTTTTGCTCCCCAGCATCTGCACTGTTAATTAAGAGGTCGGTGAACCGCGAGGCATTGTGGCTGGTGTTGGGTAAGTTTGGTTGCCCGCGTAAGTTTGCAAGTTTAATTGAATGTCTGCACATTGGTGTGCGAGCGAGGGTGCAGCTGAGTTGAGAGACCTCGGATGACTATGCAGTTGTCACTGGTGTGAAGCAAGGCTGTGTCTTAGCTCCTGTCCTGTTTAATATATATCTTCGTGCAATGTTGTCTTGTGCTTTTGATGCCGCTTGTGCTTACGGTGTTCGTGTGGAGCACCGTATTGATGGTGGGTTGCTGAACATCCGTCGTTTCGGTGCGAGAACTCTAGTCTGTGAGACAACTATCCGTATGTTGCTGTTTGCTGACGACTGTGCGTTGTTTTCACACAGCGCGGATGAGTTGCAGCACATGACTAGTGCTCTGGCTTCGACAGCGGCCAAATTCGGGCTCACCATCAAAACAAGCAAAACTGTCTGTCTCTTTCAGCCTTCACCGGAGGTGCAATCTTCAATATTGCCGCGAATCAGCATTGGTGCTGAAGTATTGGAAACCACCTCCCGCTTCCGCTACTCTGGGAATGTGATGTCGACTGATCAGCAGCTACACAGTGAGCTGCGTATCCGCGTGTCGAAGGCAGCGGCGGCATTCGGGAAGCTTGAGTACCGAGTGTGGAACAACCATCAGCTTACCGTTGGCACGATGCTGATGGTGTACAAATGCCTGGTGCTGTCCGTTCTTCTACACGGCAGCGAAACGTGGACGATGCACCGTCGGGATGTGCGATATGTCGAGCGGTTCCATCAGCAGTGTCTGCGACGGATTTTGCGCAATGGCTGGGGCGACTGAGTTGTTGACACAGAAGTGTTGCGCCGAAGTGGGATGTATGCGATGGACTGTATTATTTTATTGAGACACCTGAAGTGGCTCGGTCATGTGAGCCGTATGGATTCGACGCGGATACCGAAGCAGCTATTATATGGTCAGCTGAGTATTGAGAAGCGGTTCGTGGGGAAACCAAAGTTACGTTACCAGCACATGACCAAAGTGAGCCTCTCACGTTCTAATCTTGATTGCAGATCATGGGAATCGAAGGTGTTGATCGGCGTGTATGGCGCGATCTGAACACGAAGGCAGTTGCTGAAGTGCGGGAGAAAGCCCTCACGCATGCAGAGAAGAAGCGACAAGTGCCGAAGCGGCAAGCACCAATGAATTGTACTCCATCGACATCGAGCGCATTGTGCTGTAGAACATGTGGTCGCGAGTGCCTTAGTCAGGCAGGCTTAGTGAGCCATGAGCGGGGCCACTGGGGACTACTACCGAAGCGGCGACGGGTCCTGCACAGAACGTAGACAGAACCAGCGCAGCGTTTGTAGGTACGCTGCATTCGATTTACTGACAGCGTGCTTGCATGCTAAGTCTCTTTATTTCAGGTGGTGTGTTTTCAATTTTGCCCTAATGCTTTTCTTTCTCATATAAATGTCTACCTGTACTCTATTCCATTAACTTGCACACCTCGCTTAAGCCAATTGTATTCGATTTCCATAACATTTTTTTGTTTCGTGGCATTTCCGTAAAGTATACTTTCTGACCTCGCGAACTTATCTAGGATTCGTTTGTAAACAACTTATTTCATATGCTCATTAACTTAAGGTTTATGTCACCGTTTCCTTATGCATTAATCGAGTTATTTTCTTTGTATCTCTCTCTCAGGTGATTGGCTGTTTTTTGATGTCCCTGGTGTGGCTGCGCTTGATGTGCATGTTGACAAGGTGCCTACCTGTCTATTACCCACTACCTCGTCCATACTGGCTCCAGGAGACAGTTGGTCGTTGCTGGAGGGGACGGGGTGCACAGTCCTTGTGGCCGTGTTAGGATCAAAGAGTGGTTCCATGTACTCAGCGTGGAGCGGACTACGGTCCAGCCACCGCCTTGTGTGCGCTTGATTCCCAAATACAGTGTGCTTGTGTTTGCCTGTGAAGGAGTGTGGGCCGGCTCCATGGATGAAACGTGGCTCCCATCCGCATGCCTCCCGGTCTTATTCCTTCGGGTTTACACTGGATATGGGGTGTGTGGATGGAGCTGTGGGTGGTGCAGCGCAAGCCATCCATGTTCCCTCTGTAGGCGCAGGCGTCCTGTGGCTTGCAGCAGAGACAGTCAAATCCAAATCCGGATGCTGCCAACCACTGTTTGGTCCGTTTGTCACTAAAAATACTTACTTGTGGAACAGCGCTTTTGTTACCCAGCTTGTCAAAACTGATCACACGTTACGTGAAATACACGCCAGTTAAAACCTGCACTTTGGCCGCTGTCCATTACAACTCCCGTGTTGAAGCACGTGACAGCTATAGACAATTGGAAATGTACTTTAACTCTCATTCACTGATAAACCTGTTGCGTCAAGGCGGAAAAACATAACTTCACTGGAATGACCGGACAACGGACGTGTGCGCTTCCGTCCACCTGCTTAATGCTCGACGCATCTAATCGCACCTGCACTGCGATCTGAATGGGACAAACTTATCACACACGCATATTCGATAAGTCACTGTTGTATATATCATTACTACGTATAAAATATTATTTAGATTAATGCATGGCATACTGCTTTGTAACTAGTCGCACTCTTTAGTGATACTGACATGACCACCGTGCGGCGGTGCTTCATAGTTAACGGATCTTTAGCCAACATGTAAAGCGCAATCAAACCATCTATGTCTCTTGATGCTAACGCACGATAAAAGCCTTATCTATTCACGGTACGTACCGAATCACTAATTTGATGTGCGCAAATACTCAAACGCAATACATATAGGTCCACGGAGAAGATGACAGAAACCGCAGCAGTTTGAATGCTTGTTCGTTCCCAGCATACATGTCGGAATGTTCAGCTGAACATCGTGACCCCTCCGTAGATGTAACATTCAAATAACTCATGTCGCTGACCTGCAGATATCAAGACGTTCCTTATTGTTGGCGTGCGCATGATTTGGTTTCAAATTAAATTATGTTGGCTTGCAAAAATTTATTACAACTGGAATTACCCCATACTTTTCTTATATGCTTGACTTCCTAATGTCGTCCTACTATCGTCCAACAGGCTTCGTCATTCATCACTCGAGGCGCGCATACTTCCTGATATCCCCTGGAACGAACGTCCGAAAAAGATGAGCAACCGTGAGGAAGTTCGTAAAGCCGAGGCGAAACAGTCGAGAATTGTGTACGGGGTTCCTGAGCTCCAAAACTCAACCCCTGATGCAGCGGATGCACATGACCGGGAGCAATGGAGTTACATCCGCCACGAATTCTCCCTCAATAATATCATCGCTAAGCGGTTGACCAGGATTCCATTTTCACCCAACTACAAAGGGAACGGTCCCAGACTTATGAAGGTGGTGCTTCAATCTGAGTTTATGTTACCGCTCGCCTTGGAAAACTGGTCCAAATTCCGCATGAAGCTGCCAGTGGAAATTCGATTAACGGCATCAGGTAGGCTGCCACGGATTACCAACGACTCACGGGGAGCGGTCAAATTGTTGAACCATCCACTCATGCAACTTTGTGTAGGCATAGATTTATCGACAACTACAATATCCCACGAAACAAGGCTGAACACGGGGGACCAGCAGGGCCCGGAAGGCCGCGATCAGTCGTCTAACCGAAAGCAAACTCAAAGGCAAAGGTCACCACAAAAAAACGGTTAATGGCCGACCCGTTAACGGTCGGCACAAACTCCATTCCTACCACAACCTGTGCTAGCTCACTCTTGGTTACAAAAGCACTATCCTGCATGTATACTAATGCACAAGGCCTCATAATTAAGTTGGTAGAACTCCGTCACCGTTTGGCATCGGAGCCTCGAGACATCATAATAATCGCCGAAACCTGGCTGAGCAGCGAAATCACAGACGCTGAGATTGCCATACCGGGTATGTCACTTCTCCGGAACGACAGAACGGGCAAGGGCGGTGGCGTGCTCATTTATTTCCGAACGAACCTTCGTTGTGAGCTCATAGACAATCCCCAGACTTGTGTCACCGACGTCCTTTGGTGCAAACTGTGGTTGGAACGCAACGACGTATGCCTTCTCTCTGTGGTTTACCGACCACCGAAATCCACTCCGGAAAGGGACAACAGACTTATATCTGCTTTTCGCTCCGTGCTTAATCATAAGTACAGCCACATCCTCGTTGCAGGAGATTTCAACACCCATGACTTGGAAAATCCAGCATCCGAGACAGAAGTGTTCAAGGCATATTTGAAAGAGCTACTCTCTAGCACCTTCTTGTATAATCACGTCACCGTTCCAACCAGGTTCAGAACAGGATACAAACCATCGATATTAGATCGAGTGCTCACTAACGAAGAGCTCATGGTCGATAGACTAAAGGTGTGCAGTCCTTTGGGCCGTAGCGATCACGTGACTTTGCAGTTCGATTACATCTGCTACGCCGAATATCCAACTGCGGAGCCCGAAACGAGGCAATCTGTTACCCATTACCACGTTCTGTCTGCTCTAGTTGAGAATACCAGTTGGAGGTTTCTAGCTAACTGCACTCCAGAACTAGCCTGGGAGACATTTGCGAACACCATCACGTCACTAGTCATAGAAGCCTCAACACCAAAATTTTCCCAACATCCCGCACAGCGAAATCATTTTTGCGAAGCCGGACGCGAAAATGCATGACTCGAAGGGAGTGGGCACGGCGCAGGTATAAAAGCAACCCCAGCGCAGAACACTGGACAGAATACGTTTCGCATCGCAACTACTGTGTGCTTTTGGTTCGCGAAGACAAGAGAACGCATCAGCAGGAGCTATCCAAACGATTCTGTTCGGACAAAAAGCTTCTTTACAAACATGTGAATGGACTTCGCAAGGTGCAACGGGGAACCCCACCACTTAATACGACCAATGGGTATACACATACTGCGAAGGAGGCGGCCAACGCATTACGGGCCCAGTACTCCCCAATCTTCCAAGGTGTACATGCCTCGACGTATATTCCGCCACTAGTTACCCCACCTTCCGTTTTATCAAACGTCATGTTCACTGCAGAAATGGTGCTGCAAAAGCTGCTATCCTTGCGTCCACACAGCTCTCCCGGGGCCAATAACATTCACCAGAAAACATTACAGGTAGCTGCCATCCACTTGGCCGAACCACTAGCTGCATTTTTTCAGCGCTGTTTCGATGAGAACATCGTACCTTCGAGGTGGAAACAAGGTGTAATAACGCCCATATACAAAGCAGGAAGTCGATCGGATCCTGCCAATTACCGCCCCGTAACGCTCCTGCCTGTGATCGCCAAAGTCATGGAAGCGGTGATAGCAGATGTGTTAATGGGATACTTGGAAAACTGCGGCATAATTGCGCCAAAACAGCATGGGTTTCGTCAACATCGTTCATGTACGACGAATCTACTGATAGCTTGTGACAACTGGACCGAGACTGTCGATGAGGGAACAGGAGTCGATGTTGCATTCTTGGACTTTTCGAAAGCCTTCGATCGCCTGGATCATCGAATCCTGCTCATTAAACTCCAACAGTACGGTATCGGAGACACGTTGTTAGGATGGATCGGTAACTTTCTCTCTGAACGGCAGTTAGAAGTTAGAGTTCGATCATCCTTTTCCGATCCGATTCGAGTGGGATGCGGCGTACCGCAGGGTTCGGTACTTGGGCCTCGTTTGTTCCTGCTTTTCATTAACGATCTAGTAAGAATTATTACGTCGAAATTCTTACACTTCGCGGACGACCTCAAGGTTTGGCGGGCGATAACACGATCGGACGACCATGAAGTCCTACAGCGTGACTTGAATGAGGCCAGGAATTGGTCGGTGAGAAACGCCCTGCCGTTTAATGTGAACAAATGTCGCGTTGTTCATATCCGCCATCGACAAGTCCACGTCTACAAGCTTGGGGCACACGATCTGAAGACCACCACTCAGGAACGCGACTTGGGTGTGCTGGTACAGGAAGACCTCTGGTGTTCCAAACAGTCAGATTCCGCTTCTAAAAGGGGCAACCAGCACGTTGGACTCCTGCGAAGAGCAGTCGGAATTTTGGATCCATCCATCTTCTCTTTGATGCTGAATGCCTACGTGCGTCCTCACGTCGAATATGCAATCCAGGCCTGGCAACTCTGGCTAAAACGTGACCTTGCAGCGCTTGGGACCCCACAGCGTCGAGCAACGAAAATCGTCAAGGGCTTGCGCCACACTCCTTACCAGGAACGACTGGAGATACTCGGAGTGTTCAGCGGACGGTACCGGCGACTTCGTGGAGACCTCATACTAGTGTACCAGATTTTGAGCGATCCTAGTCACGTATGCTGCCACCTCTTGAAGCTCAGCCCGAACACTAACCTTCGCGGTAACAGTTTAAAGCTGAGCCAACAGTACAATCGTCTAGACTGTCGGAGAACCTATTTCTCCCTCCGGGTCTGCTGGCCCTGGAACACCCTTCCAAACTCAGTTGTTTGTGCCCCCACATTAGATACGTTTAAAAAACGATTGGACGTCGCACTGAGCCCTCTGCGCTTTGTTTTATGAACGAAAACGCTTGTATATATTTAGGCTGACCAGCCTCTTTGGATTTATACCCCAAATTCACGGTCGTAAATCTGTGTGAACCAGTGAGTACTCCATTTTTATTTGCTACCATCACCAACGATAACAATTTCTTAGCCAGTTTTGCGTCGTACCACTTTATCCCCCTAAAACTGCTATACTTCTACCTCTTATCTCACTGACGCTCCTTACTTCAACCACTTATATGGTTTGCCAGTCTGTTAGTATTTCTATTGCCAACCTGCGGGACTCGTTAAGTGTATGCTTTTTTACCCGTCATATTCCATTGTTCCATTGTTCCATTGTTCCCACTGGTGCTACTGCGTTATGGTGGACGCAGTCCCATTAATATGCGTACTCTTGGTGACGCTTGTGACAATGAAGTGTGTTCAGAAGGACCTTTGACCCGAAGATGTTGAAGTACTCGTAAGTAGCGGGATTTTAGTCGCACTTTTAAGATATTCATCCCAGTAGTTCACAAGTTACATAGCACAGCCTTTACCGGAAAACACCAGACACATTTCGCCTTATCTGGGGTCCATCAGTAGTGTGCACTCTCTCGGTGTTTCAGTCAAGCACATCAGTATTATGCCGACACATTTGTTTTGTTGTGCAGCGTAAGTGCCGCGTTTAACTGCCCATTTTCTTCTTGAGTGAACAAATAAATTCGATGTGCACACCAAAGTTGGAATGATCATGTGCCCAGCGTACTCTGATGATAGAGGGGTGCTTTTAATTGACTTTATACTACTCAAGGTGACTATCACTGGTAACCATTACGTTGATTTGATCCGATGATTGAGCTTTCTTGAGAGAAACACGCAGATCAACGTTGGAAGCTGGTATTCTGAACGGAAATACTGCAGCTCATACAGCCAATATATCAAATCTGCTATCCGTGAATGTTACTAGGTGTAACGCAGGCATCCGGCCTTCTCCTGAACTGGCCGCATGTAGCTTTCACGTGTTTCCACATTGGAAGACAATAAATTCGCTTCGGTCGACCAAATGACGTGGGGCAGAAAAAGTCGGGTGGTGGGGCAAGAAATACATTCTGGTGGAATGGTAATGAGTGTTTTCGTTACAACTATGAAAGAAGATTTAAGTTAGGAGTGATTGTAGAAAAGGCATATGTTGTCATTATCCTACTTACCATTACTTTGGGCATAAAACTTAGCAAACATCACCCGTATATATCGACAGAGCTGAAAAGTTAACTCTGCTTTAGAGAAATCAAGCGCATTTCAGGCGGTTCTCAATGTGATGTGAATTATAGACGATTTACACAACAACCGAACGTTATAGCTTGAAGATATACAGCAAATAAACGTTCTAATTTAATTGAACCGCATACATAGGCACAGGACAATGTGCCACAATGCCATGGTAAGTACTCAGGATTGATGCCAGTATGCCAAAGAACACTTGCATCATGGATACGCGAAGTTGGACCAATATAATTGTCGCTGAACTGTGGATTGATTGCCCTGTAAACGCTTGATATGTGAATGTAGGCGCTGATTAAGTTGATAAGTTTGAAATGATCATCAGACGGTTGGACAGTCACCGATATACTTGCCTATCCTTCTACGAGACTAAGGCAATGATTAATCTTGTGATAGCCAATTTCTTTTGAAGTAAATTACCCGGAACATACTGTAAGCTAACAAATGACCTATTAGCTCAAGGTTGAGGTAAATGTCGAATTCGCCACCCACTCCAAGTAGACTGCAGCTTGCACAGCCCGTGGATATGTGACCCACTTGCACGGTTCCTATTTATCCGGCAAAACAGCAGACTGCGAATAACGCTGAAGTACAAATAATCCGGCGTGGCTCTTGAGCTGCGTTGCAGTTTTATGGCAATTTCAACTCCAAAGGCCTAGTTTACCTGTGTATGCTTGTGAAGCAAATGGTGGGATACGAATCAGACATTTCCAAGTCCATGGAAACCGTTGGTCAGATTAGATACTGGATATAAAATTGTAGTGAACTGGGAGCACTTGAAAGCACCCCCTATACACCATCATCGCTGCTATCCACGTGTACAAAAGCGAATCCGCTTTGTTGCTCCACGGAAAAGGAAACGCGTGGAACCACGTGTAAACAACGTCGCCGCTTTCTTTGTGTCCTAGCTGTAACTAATTGCACCCAACCTGTCCGATCGTTTACACGGCGCTCCCACGATCCAGTCCAGCGTGGATTTGTTGGCTGTGTACCCATATTGACACAGGCTTCGCGACTAGCACCGCACACCATCGGTGACAGTAGTGCAGCACTCCTCAAATTGCTTCGGTAAGCTGTATTTTATTTTGTTAACAGGTTGGGAGAGTAAAAGCTAATTACGAACTCAGCCTTAATATGTTGCATTGCTTCTTTACGAACCGTACATCATGGGGAGTTAAACGCTCCATTAAACAGATCCGAGAGTGCAATGAACACCCATGTTCTGGGAATGTATCTAATTACAACCTTGTTGTACCTTTTTTCCAACCGGTTACATTTAGCATAAAAACCAACGAAAGATTTGACGGATAACAAATTGATACCATGGAGCAATGGAACAATGGTTTTATTCGGGTAAAAAGCTAAAGACAACTAGTCCCGTAGGATGGTAATGACAAAAACGCAGGATAGAAATGTACTGTCAACAGAACTGGGTTCACCCGGTGGACGCACCGCAATATTCCTAGTCTAAAATCTATCTCTACTATAAGTCCATAAAGAAAGATGAAAATGGTGCGAAAGTGAAGATGGTGCCACCTCCTGGTTAACACATACTGGTGATGAAGAACATGGAATATATACTGTGAATTTATCAGCAGTGAAATATGTAACTGACACTAGAGCTTAGGCACTGGTAATGAGTTATTTGATGTGGTGCAACGAAATGAGTATGCGCTGTAAATGTAGGGAATGGTAAGGTAGGTTTGTTTTCCTAGTAAATTCATTGACAGGACACCAGATTTTCAGCGAACGCAAACTTTCTTTGGGTTGAAATATAGGGTTGAATGAATTTGCTCTCAACTTATTTCACCTGACTCAGTAGGAGAGCTGCATTTATGTCGCACACTGCACCCATTACTATTCTAGTTCTATTATCTTCATTCTTTGTCTCAGGATAAGTCGGCAGATTTGAGCAGGCGGAACTTTGTACTGGTACAAGTAGAGTGGCATTATCAGACAATTACATACTTTGCTCCAACAAAACTGGACTGCAAATTTTCCAGCTATGAAGCTGGTACCAAGAAGAATTAACTATAACCACTCGAGTAAGTAAAACGAGAATCTCACTTCTTCGAGGTTACGCTATAAGCTTGAGGATTAAATGTGTTTATCACGTTGAACTTATACCTAAATTTGGTAAGTTGTTCTGATGTATGCCCTGAATGTTACAACTTTTTCACTCAGTCGACTATAATCTAGCTGCACCAGCCTTACTGATTTTGCGTAGAATGTTTGCCGGGTTCTGTTATCACCTAACACTATATCGTCTACAGACTACAGTGATCAATAATCGAACATAAGGAAAGCGTAGTGATAACCTAACATATTAGCAGCAGCCTTTACCTCTGACTGTCCACAGCCCTTTTATGCTCTATCCATTGCAGTTGTAACTGCTCATTTAATAATCGAATTATGTGAAGCGTTGCACGTTACCTTGAAAACCTAGAGATGACCGTGCTTTTCACCCATCACGTTTGTTTTACCTAACCCGTTCGGTAAGTGAAATTACATACAAACACTGAGCAATGAATTTCTATGGGCTCAGAACCATTGCTCTAAAGGTGCCGTCGGTTAGTCTGGTGAGGTTATCGAAAAAACAATAATCAAACTGCATGTACTTTAAGCATGGAAAGAAGGACTTATCGCCTGTTCTGCTGTCGTCCGGCAATCCACGTACTTTAAAGGACCCACAGTAAACAATAAATAAATCCTAGGTATGTCCCAGGGGTAGGATAGAGTCAGCGTAAAGCGACAAATTGTAAGCAGAAAAGTACGTCATCCAACCGCCATTTAAAGTGGACTAGTATCGGTACAGAAACGACCGATTACAGGACAGCATTCCGCGGGTGGCATACACGGTTGGAAAAACAATTTCCAGGACACTCCAGTAAAATATGAACAATGAATTTATACAAGTTAAGAAGCTATGCTTTACAAGTCCCGTTGCATAGTTGGCGAGGATGTCGAAATAATAATAATAATAATAGCAAAAAGGATGATAATCGTAAAACAATTAGTACTTTAAATGTGAAAATAAGGACTTATCGTTTACCCCGCCGTAGTGCTGAAATCCGCTTTTGTGCACAGCATTCGCAGTTCATCTCAAACAACTTCATGGTTAAGTTCAGATGTAGGATGGAGACGGAGTGCTAGGAGACAAAGTGAAATAGTATGAGTGCGTCGTCTTTTAAATATTGTTCGTTTCGGTGCAGAGACGACCGGTTCTGGGAGAGCACTCCACGGTTGACAGACACGAATGGAAAAGCAATTTCTGTTGCATTGCAGACGGATATACTGTTCTGCGAGTTTCAGTGATTGGCCTCTCAGGGTTGTATTTGTGCTGAGTCGGAGTAAAGGGCGGCACAAATGATGTGGTTCTTGTCGGATCAAGTATACCATAATCAGATTGCTTCCTAGTCTGCGATAGCTTTCGCTAATTACCTCCATTCGTTGCAGCCTCTCCTGGTATGAAAGATTGCGCATTCAAAGTACGTTCTTAGCTGACCGACATTGTGGCTGCTCCAGGGCATTAAGGTCGTGTTGCAGCCATGGATGCCAAGTTTGCATTGCGTAATCGACATGGGGGAGAACATACGTACTGAGCATTTAGGGCAAGGTGCAACTATTTATTTGTCCAAACGCCCGTCACAACAGCCAGACGTGGTGGTTCCCAGTCTTCGAGGCCTTTTCGGATTGCGTGGAGTAACCCAACTCATCTTGAGCCTGGACACTCAAGTCACGTTTGAGAGTTGATTGTTACAGTACATTCTTTCCGAGCCGGTATAAGTAGTTGCTCTGATGTCGGATGGAAAGTAACTTACATTTACTGAGGTTGGATTGCAGTAAGTTTTGGGTTGACCATTGATATACCTTATCATAAAGATGCGCAGCAACTGTTATTGATGGCAGATGGCGAACGGCTTCCCTGCAAGAAGACGACCGTATCCCTGATTTTACGGACTTCTGGACCAAACTCATTTCTCAGCCTCCAGTGCATAACGACCGTCCATCTCGCAGTATCATCCACACTAATTAGGATTTGGTGAGACCCATCACCCAAGAGGAGCTGCACGCAGCGCTTCGTCAGATGCAAGGCTCCGCACCGGGGGTTGACCGTGTCACACCACGGGATGTATTGAGGATGGATCCCGTTTTTATAACAGCGTTTCTCAAAGCTCTCCTCGCTTCTTCGCCCTTCTCATCACACATGAATACAGCACGGATCACTTTTGTTCCTAAGGCAGATGCACCCTCTTCTCCTGAGTTATTTCGGTCTATTTCATTCACTTCCGTCTTTACTCGTCTGCTTCATCGAATCCTATTTAACCGCTGGGTCCCCACTTTTCCTTCCAATCGTCTACAATTCGGCTTCCTACGTAAGGATGTATGCTTTGAAACACCTACGATAATGCCCGCAGAACTGTGACAAGCACATTCTTCACACTCTCCATTTTCCTTTGCTTCAATTGATATTTCCAAAGCCTTTGATTCTCTTTCTCATCAGTCCCTACTACTAGAGGACTCTGCTTTTGGCGCACCCCCACTGCTACTGGATTACCTTGCTTCCTACTACTCCTCAGGTACTTACACTTTCAACAATGTTCACCTCCATCCGGAACGAGGAGTTAGACAGGGTGATCCTCTCTCTCCCCTACTATTTATCATGACGCTGGACGAAGCTCTACAAGAGTTATCCTCTGAAGCCTGGACATCCCCAGCAGGGCCAATTGATTATCTCGCCTACGTCGCTGACGTCTTTATTTTTGCTCAGGACCGGTTTTCGCTGCAGAAGTGCCTGCGACATTTCAGTGATAAACTGGCCCCGTAGGATTGTCCATCAACCAGATGAAGTCAACATCCGTCAATATTATAGTGGACCGTTCAAGAAAACTAACGATACTGGACACCGCCCCTTTCGACTGTGGAGATTTCAGTATTCCTACCTTGGAACCAGAAGAGGAATTCACGATGTTAGGCTTGCCTTTTAGTTGGAAAGGTAAGCTCCCGCCAACTTCCGCAGGCGAGTTACGTGCTCAACTGGAAGAAGTTACAAAAGCGCCTCTAAAACCCTACCAGCGCTTGGAGCTTCTGAAGACGTTCCTGCTTCCAAGGCATTTTTATAAACTCTGCTTGGCCGTTGTTCACAAACAGACGCTAAACCGCATGGACAGGCTTGTCCGAGACTAGGTGAGAAAATGGCTTCGGCTGCAACTGACACAAATCTGACTTATTTCTACGCCTCAATCGGGGACTTTGGTATCGGTGTACCCCACTTATCCGCCAATATTCCACTGTTACGGAAGGACCAATTAGAACGACATCTTAATAATGCACACCCAATTACTAGCTGGGCCATCCGAGATCCCGCAGCTGGCTCTATTCATTGACTGGCGCGCGCCAATGATACCGTCGGCAACCGAGTGTTGATGGATAAAGAAGCAACCGCGGAAGCATGGAAAGGCGCGCTACTTACCTCAGCAGACGGGTGTCCGCTCAGGGGAGTGGTCACCACCAGCTGCACATCACTTGCTGCGGAATACGACCAGGATATTCCGTGGACTGTTCTTTCCAGCAATACAGCTTCGAGGTGGGTTACCCTCTACAAAAGTACGACGCGCAAGGGGACGACCGCCTGAGACCCAATCCGAGCTACTATGTCGCGGCAACTGTGGACAAAAGGAGACTCTGTCCCATGTCCTACAATCATATGGCATCAACCATGAAGCACGTTGTAAACGTCACAATGTCATTGCAGAGCAAGTCACTAAAAAGCTCCGCAAACGAACAATTAACATCGTTCCCGAACCAAGAATTCCAACAGTGACCTCATTCATCAAGCCAGATATACTTGCAGTAAAGGGATCATCAGTACACGTCATCGATGTCGGATTTTGTGACGCCGACCGGATGGCGCGTACGCACCAGTTGAATGTTGACAAATATGGCTCCGGAAAAAACGCATCAGTGATCTCGAATTATATAAGCGCACAATCCCCTGAAACACGCGAGATTTGCCACTACCCAATTATCTTAAACAATCGGGGGTTTCTATTTCCGGATTCGACGAGAGATTTAACAACCCTCGGCTTCACCAAACTCGACATCTCGGAAATCTGCTTCTCCGCCCTCTGATTATCACTGGTGGTATATGATACATATATGAGGGGAATTTCCTCCCAGTTCTCCTAAAACGTTTCCCGTAACCTGATATTTCATACATTCAGTGTCGGATTACACAAGCACACGGTGACGACGAAAGCGCTTCCGCCCAAAAGTTTTGAAGTCTACTTAAAACCAACGATTATTATTATTCCGGGCATTCGCCCCTTCTCGGCAAATTGTTGTAAATCTCCACTCAGGAGTCATGCAAGCAATTTACCGAAAATATAATGTTCTAGGTCACGCTGAAGCAGGTGCTGGTCGGCTTTCGCATGCATCCTGCGCTAGATCTTGATAACGTCGGTAAACATGAGGAAGTTTGAAGCGATTCCCGTGCAAGGTCATTTGTAAAAATCATAAACAAACGTAGACCTAGAATTGAGCCTTGCCTCACCCCACACTTGACTTGTATATGGTCCGATAGAGAGCTCCGAATCCTAACCACTGATTACCGTTGAAGTAGAGAGCTGGCAAGCCAGCTTAAAATGGCTTCGCCAATCCTGTAACGCTGGAGCTTGGAGAGTAGTATCCAATAGTTTAGACGATCGAAAACCTTAGATCACATCAACGCCTTCGTCAGCGTCAGCTGCCTCGGTCCAACTACTGCTGTGATTAGTAAAGTCGTTATAATGACCGCTGTCAACGGAAGCCGTGCTGCTCTGGCCTCTGATATTACAGTTTTCCAGCTAACACACCAATACATCAGTAACTATGGATTACATGACCTTGGATAATATAGGAAGAACTGATACAGTGCAATAATAAAGGGGATAAGTGCTGCTTCCAGCATTGCGAATCTTGGTTATTATGTCGAGTTTTCACATAGCGGGAACTTGATTCTGGTCTAAGCAGCTCTGGAAAACTGAGCCAAACTTATTGCAAGTTTGCTCGCTGCTGCTTCTAATGTCACTGGACAAATAGTATCGCCACGTGGCAAGCTGTGTTTGCGTAGAGACATCAACTTTCACAATACAGCCTCCGCGATAAAACTGATGTGTGTTTGTCCCGGCACGGAGACCATAAAGTCTGGAAGATCGCTTGGTGGCAAGACGCTCTGAAACGTGGGGGCATATTGCATCCGCATCGCGTTTGTTGCATCCACAGCCTTTCTTGTTTGGCTATCGAAGGTCCTGAGTTGAGGAAATCCTTTCCACACCTTTGTTGAACCATTCGCATGCTTGTGCAGCGGTCTGTGGTTAGTACTGAAGCCTTTGTGATGTTCTGCTGATATGCGGCTTTGTCTTCTCTTAGTAGTTGTTTGCAGTAGTAACGTTCGGATACGTAGTTGTCGCCGTTTTCTGGTGCTGGTGCTTCTCTGTACACACATAAAGCTGTGTTGCGTACTCTCACGCATTTTCGATTTCTGCCGCCAACGAAAGAAACTCATTTACACTTATTGCAAACTCTTAACACAAAAGCCCCTGCAATCAGCTGACTGAATTTGTTGACGAACTCGATCCAGGGGACTTCCGCAGGTTCTTGGACAAGGAACGACCAGGTTTTAGCGTTGACGAGCTGGGCTAATCGATCTTAGCTTGTGATGGCTCGTACAGTCTAATAGTTCTCATTCCGATATTCCACACAGCAGACGAAGTTGAAACTAATCACTGCCTGCTCACTGCTACCGAACAGGCGGTCTAAAACCAACATATCAATCATATGCTCCTTGTAGGTAAGCTGAAGATCTAGCACAGTTGGCCTGATACTTGTTCCAAATCTAGTGAGCAAACTGATGTTATTGTAACGATTAACAATGCTTTGGAGTTCTTGTAGATAGGCTTTGGATTGTTCTCCGATCATGACAGGAGTTACTAAACAATATACTTTGAAATCATCTATGATAAGCATGTAATTGTACTTTCGCTGTCAACTGCATCCTAAAGCAGCCGCTAGGTGGCAGTCGGTTTTGGGTGTAGAGTTAGGGGGTGGTATACCAAGACAATAAAGCAGGCTTCTCTGCCTTTTAACTTCCAACGGAACAAAAGAGAGACGGCTTTACTGTTCTGCTCGTTTCAGTGAGTGACCTGTCAGTTTTGCATTGCTACTGAGTTGCAGTAATGTGCGGCATATATGATGTGGGTCGAGCAGAATCAAGTAGGTAAGCAGCAGATCGCATCATAATCTGAGATATCATCCGCTGAATGGTCTCAGTCGTTTCAGCATCTGCTCGTATGTGAGACCCATATTCCAATGACGTATTTGGATGCTTGATGTTGTGGCTGCTTCAGTACATTAAAGCCGTGTTTCAGCAATGGATGTAAAGATAGAATAGTTTATTGGACAAGGGAGATAACATTAGCACTGAGCATCTGTTGAAATGCAGAGCTGTTCATATGTCCGGATGCCCGCCACAACAGCCCGTAGTGTTGCTTACCAAGTTTTACTGCTTTTTCGGATTGCCTGGATCAACCTATCATCTTGAAGCAGCGCACCCAGATCACGTTCGACGGGCGATTGCTGCAGTACATGCGTTCCGAACATGCGTGAGTACTTGATCTGGTATAGTACGGAGAATATCTTGCATTCACTAACCTTGAAATACGGTAGAACTTCGTGTGACCAATGAGGTACAGCGTTTAGGTCACTCTGAAGCACAAGCTGGTCGGCATCCAACATAATCCCGCGCCAAATTTTGATATCGTCAGCAAACTGTAGGAAACTTGAAGCGAATGCTTGTGAGAGGTCAATGTTAAACACCAAAACAATCGTGTAATTATGACAGTCTTGCGGCACACCACACTCAACTTTTATGGGTCAAATAAAGAGCTCCCTACTTTAGCTAGTACTCGCCACTTAAGGAAGATTTTGTTGATCCAGCTTTGAGGAGGGTTAACGATCCCGCAATACTGGTGTTTGGCAAAGAGTATTCGATGATCTAGACGATGGAAATCCTTAAAATAATCCGCGTAGATCACTTCAACCTCTCCGCCGTCGTCAGACAACCCAGCCCAAATAAGCTCTGCAATTATTAGATTGGTATAGGTAGAAATTCGTCACATCTAGACTCAATCTGACAGCCGCCACACGCCCGGAAAAGCACTGGACGCGCGTTTCATCCTTTCGGGAATCGTCAGCAGTGCGCATTCCATCGGACCCTTGGTAGGGCTCGAACCCGCAACTCGACTGTTGCCAGTCCGTGGTTGAGACCACTGAGCTACGGCGGACGGCAACGACCATCATGAATAAGTAACTAGATGTGATATATAGCGCCGCTCACTATACACTGACTTATATGTTACTACCGTGAAGAGGACAGGGTAGCCCCTCACCAAGCGACGAGCTTACCAAACTTAAGCCGCCAATTAACTTATGGCATTATAAGCAGTTTGGTCTGCGTACTGATTACAGAAGAGTGAGCTACCCTGTCCTCTTCACGGTAGTAACATGTAAGTCAGTGGATAGTGAGCGGCGCTATATATCACATCTAGTAACTTATTCACGATGGTCGTTGCCGTCCGCCGTAGCTCAGTGGTCTCAACCACGGACTGGCAACAGTCGAGTTGCGGGTTCGAGCCCAACCAGGGGTCCGATGGAAGGCGCACTGCTGACTATTCCCGAAAGGATGACACGCGCGTACAGTGCTTTTCCGGGCGTGTGGCGGCTGTCTGAGTGAGTCTAGGTGTGACGAGTATCTACCCATACCATTCGACTCCACTACTACTCTTCTGATTATTAAACTCTTTGTGCACGATCACCGTCGACGGAGAGGAATTATGCTAGTTTCATGTAAAAAACAGTGATAGGCGGTGCTGGTGAAGACTGACATTTGGACTGCTCAACATAAGCTTTCCTCATGTTTTCGCCTTTCCATAGAACCTGCCTTTGGACAGAAGATTTTGGTGATGGTAATGTTTCTGACATTGATGTATCGGTTAACAAAAGGACAAGCTTTGCACTAGTTCACATAAGCATCCGCCAGTAAAATGTATGCACGTAGTACTGCGCTGATTGGCATTTATACTGGTTTTCATTCAACATTAGCGTCAAAATTGCAGTGTATAATCAGGAACCTATCGATCTTGTTCGAATAGAGCTCAGTGTCCTAATCCAGGGAGCAACAAGTATGTGTTTTACATAGTTGATCCACTGGTCAGATCGATCCAGCTATGAGTGCTCTTCCTCGTTTATGAAATAGAAGCCTGGTAATCGTCAGTAGAATTAAAAGTAACAGTTGAATAATACTTTTATTAAAACTTGTGGGTTAAGTGGTTACTCAAGCGTAATCCGATTTCGCTTAGATTAAAGGTGGAAAGCGGCATCGAAGATTTGGTTTCAGATGAGAAGAGTGCTGCTGCTTTAATCAGCGGATCGCTCTAGAACTGACAAAGTAGTCAGGCAGCGTTGTCGTTGTCATTTGTTCCAGCAGTCAATGAAACGCAATGTTGACCAGTATGTTATTAAAGCCGTGCATTGCTTTCACTGAAGTATACACGCATCTGCTCATACTTTAAATTCTGCTCAGACTAGGAAATATCTCACATCTTATCAGGAGTATTTCGTTTCTTTTTCAGTTTCAATTGTAATCACCCGGCTTATTGTCCTAAAATCCCCGTTACGGTTTGCCCTGCGGAGATTATCAATATCTGCATATCAAAAACGCAAATAGCTTCTAGAAATCGCTACACTAGTTGGGATCATAATGGAATATTCCGATAGGAGCCAGCATTATCTACATGCTGCAAAGGAATACACACTTGCCATGCGAAATAACACGAACGCCAGGTGCTGCTAAGTGGATAGGTTTACACCAGCTGCCGTTGCGCTTTGTTCATGTAACAAACCCACCTTTGAACATCCCACCCTAATAGGTATTCAAGCGTACTTGATCTACTACTTGGCCAACTCGTTTTACTTCAGCAGGTCAAGATTCCCGCAAGCTTTCAATGCGGTGGTGTTTGTCTCATCAGTTGGTTCAGAACTGAAGGGGTACTGTCGAAGTGTATCAATTTGACACTTTGATTTCTATTTGAATAGTGCCGTAGTTTACGTCTCGCCTTTGTTTTGCTTTGATCTAGGGAGCTTTTACGAGTTACTTGATACCAAAGCGATTCTGTCGCTGACAATAGCCAGTGATCAATTGTCAATTATATATTGCGAAAAAAGCCGAGGCTTGACTCATCTCGCTGGATGATCGGTTAGGGGTGGGCAAAATGAACGCCAAATGGCAATAGAATATATTGAACAACCACGAATTGCGAACTTGCCGGTTACGGTGTTCACATCTGTGTAATTCACACTTAGTTTTCTGTATTATTCAAGGTTTTCGTCTGTGGCTTGCAGGTAAAATGAAAGTGGGTTGATTTGTGGTTGTTTTTCGGTCGTTTGTATGTGTCGTTTGGGTTACGTGATATGGTGTAGTACGACCGGTGCACCGTAGACACCTGCTTTGAACACGGCTAATGTGGGGGTTGAAATAACAGCTTCTGAGAGGGCATTCCACGTGCGGCTAACCGGCAGCGAGAAGTTTATTCGACACTCCAGCTGACAGTATTGTTCTACTAATTACAGATGGTAACCTCTCAGTTTGTTGTTGTAGCTCAGTTTCAACAGGTAAGGGCTGAGTTGATTAGCGTTAGTTAAAATTTGATAAGCCATGATTAGATCACTACGCAAAAGGCGATAATGTCCGCTGAAAATTCCAAGCACTCAGAGGTGCTGTTTGTGTGACTAGTGGCGCAGCACCATTGATGTTTTGGTCGACCGATTTTTCTGAATCTCCAATTTCATGAGATCCCGCTTTAGCCATTGGTGCCGTACTGGGCTTGTATCTTTAACATAATGGCGTATGTACGCTGGAAGTATTTGGCACAAAAGTGAGGGTTCGAACTGTCTGAAAACTCACAGTAATGGCCGCACAATTCGGATCCCCTTCTTCGATGACTTTTTGGACTGCCGCAAGTGACCGAGATCATCCTAGACCAGCACACCAATATCCTTTCCGAGAGAACAGTGTTGCCGATCTTGGAGCACTCTGTGTCGTAAGCGGAGCACTCGAAATTTAACCACATTGAATAGCAGGTGATTTTGGATCCACCATCCATAAATCTTGTCAAGTTCGTTTTGAAGATAAATACGGTTTTCTGGAGCTCTGAGCACGCACCAACGTTTGCTTTCATCGGCGTAGAGTAAGCAATTTGAAGCAATTTGACTCACTAGATCGTTTATGAGGACAAAAATACACGGGGCCACAGTACGGAACCCTGTGGCACACCGCATTCGATACGAATTGGGTCTGACATGGATTCAGGTACTCTCACCTCCAGACGTATGTGCGAGAGAAAATTGCAGATCCATTAGAGGAGGGAGTCACCAATTCCACATCTTTCAAGTTAAGCAACAAGGATACGACGGTCCAATTGGCCGAATGCCTTAAGTTAATCATTGTATGCCACATCAACTTCTACAATAGCACTCACCGTTTTGGTCCATCTGTCTGGTGTAAATAATAGGTTGGTTGTGCGCGACCAATTCTGATGAACGCCGTAATGCTGTTGAGCAATGTGACCAAGGCCGCCCAGAAAAGATATGAGTGCGTCTGCGACGATAGCCTTCATAAATTTCGAAAACCCTGGCGGAAGACTCCCTGGTCGCTAAGTAGCTAGGTCGGAGCGCCTCGCCCCTTTGTTAATGGTAGTTATTATCCCGTGTTTCCACATTGCAGGAACCTGACGCTCGAGAAGGTAGTGCTGGAACATCCGAGCCAAGGGTTCAGCCAAGTCGTTAGCCGCCACATCTAACGTACTTTGGCGGATCTCATCAATTCCTGGACATGCGGGCAGGCTCATGGACAAAAGGTTTCTGGTTTCGGAGTCTGCCGTAAAATTTAGATGATTGAGTCCTGATGTAGGCACCATAGTTTCCAATACTTCAGGAGACCACTGGATCAATGAAACGTTGATGCATAATGCTGTTGCAAGACCTTCCACGCTTCTTTAGCAGTCCGAGTTAGACCATCCGTTGTTTGAAGAAGGAGAAATCCGCTTTGCATCTTGTGGACGTTGTCCACGTGCTTGTGCAGAAGCTTAGGATTGGAAGTTAATCGATCGACTAAGGCATGTTGATAAGATACTTTGTCATCGAGCACGAATTGGGTATATTGATTACGCTGGACAACTTAGGCCTTCCAGGTACTCGGACTCGGATCGGTATTATTGGTATACAACGCCGCGTTGCGCATCACCATGCCTTTGCTCGTTCTACTTCGTAAAAACGACGCAATGATTCTCGAGCTGATAGTCCTGGCTTCCGATGCTCCAATAACCAAGTTGTTAAACTTACTAGCGAAACGTTCCCAGGCAATATCGGGTACATCCTCGGTTAGGAATATCCAGTCCGTCGCCTCAACAAATAGGGTTTAGGTGTTGTATCTGATTATCTTGCGAGTCGTTCGAGTTCTGTCCTCGTGGTATTCAGCATAGCAAGTGTACACGAAATGCAAAGTCGCATGATCACTGCGGCCTAGAGGAGTATCGATTGTCGTGTTCTGAATCACCAGTTCTTCATTAGTGAATATCCGGTCCAATATGGATGGCCTGTTATTTCCTTTGAATCAGGTGGGCGAAGTGAACTAGCCATATTCTGTTATTCCCACGTACAGCATTCTGGTTTAAAACACTTCGACATTTGACTAACGCACCAGTTATTTTTGAGCGCCTTCGTGCAGTTAACACTGGAAAGTTGTGCAACTTTAACCTTAGGGTGCCATTACCCTTCCATGGAGTATTCACTCTGTCGACAGTGAACCTAATGGCTCGTGCGCAACTGTTTTAATTATCGCCGTACATTTGTATGATTTGACTGAGGAAAAACAGCAGGAAAACAAAGTCACAATCATCATCATTTATGCGCTGCAACTCGCCGCAAACCTCCAGTTGCATCTGTGGATAAGTCTGGAGCTGATATTTAAGAATTCGAAGCAATGAACATTTACGTCCCAGTACCATAAAGTCAACATTCATCCTTATCTTGTGACGGTGGTAATGGATTCTCGGGATGAAGGAACTTTATCACTGATGGTCTCACTTCATCGTTCGCTCTTCTCAACGAAGGCCAACAAATTTGTTTCGAAATACACTGGCACGGAGCTGTATTTTATTCGGTCTTCCGACCAGTATAAAAGTGTAAGGACGAGAGCGGAAACATAACCACGCCTGAGGAAAAATGTCAGGATATTCCACTGTTAAAGGCCCGTGTAATAAAAGACGACTTGATTGGGGTTCCACAACCCCGTGGTCTTTCCATTTTTCTTCTAACTTTATTTGGCGAATATTTTCACGGTGTGCGTTCATAGCGACCAGCACCAGGGGAGTAATAGGCCTGTGCTCAAACCAAGGCAAACACTTACAGGTCTGCAATCTTATGGCATCCGGTAATGTATTTTGATGCGGAATTGCTTGAAAACTCAATACTTCAAGTTTCACACTTTGTTTTCCCGATATAAAATAAATCGTGTTTGTGATGTAGATGTGTCCACTGACTGGCGTTAATGTTCTAACTCAGTGAAAGCTAGCGTAAACGGCATTTCTACTGGTCGCATTTGCCGATGCTGCGGCTAAAATTTATTGTCTTGTGCGGCTGGTAGATGACATCAAGCTGACACCGATTTAAAAATATCATAACTAATGAGTACGAAATAACTTATTGGTCAGCGGAGTTGCATTTGGTCATTACCCACCTAAGTAGTGGTTTAGTAAGCATTGATTCTACCGACCCATAGCTGTTGTGCCGGTATTCTAACCGACTAATGCTTGGTTCTTACGTCTCAATTCAATGTGACAAAATAACTACGCTAGATCAAACTACGCCACTCGAAACCTATGTAACTAATGCTGTGGCTAGTTAGATAGCTAGAATGTACAAACGGTATGGGACAAATATTGTGCACTATAATAATGTAACCGTGGTTCAAAAGTTCAGAATAATGTACAAGATGAAACTCATGGCTAGTTTTGCAAGGTGAAAGCCAAATGACGTGACTGTGCTTGTGAAACGCTTAACAGAATTTGTTTGAGTTTGTAACCGTTTTTGACACACAATGTGTGATAGTGTTCAGGATTAGTGGAATCTTGAAAGGAATGAGAAGACTAATTAAGATGCAATAATGAAATGAAATGAAAAATGAAAAAATAAGATGCAATAACCCGGCTTAAATAAGCAATTGAATCTTAATCGGAATTTGTAGTCATCAAAATACAAATTTAGCAATCCAATAACATAAAGCAAATAAGTAAGAAAAACAGCCCAGATTGTTGCATGGTTTTCTCTTTCCTAGACTTGTCCAACACGATAGCCCTACTTAGCCCGTTTTCATCCATCGTCCATTTTTCGAGAACACTTGGTAAAATGTGACCTAAAACACTTATATAGCCTACTATTTGTACTTTTTCGGTTGCTACGTTAGTTAACGCGTTGCTATGCAATATTGTGAAAGTATGCTAGCCAGTCCAAGTTTACTTCCGAAAAACAAGTTTTGATTCGCTCGTGTGATTACATTTCCGGAAAATAAATGGAAAATCCTAAAAGGTAAGTGTAAATTAACTGACAAATTTTACAAAAGCAACCTATTTTGTTATAGCTGTGTAAAGTTCTATGTCTATATGGTATTTTAACAGAATATTTTAAACTGTGAACTAACTGTTGTATATATTGCTGCAACTATCTTTTCTTTTTAAGGATGGCAGCAACAAATAATACCGTGACAGGTAGCTTGGAATAACTTCATTGTTGATAATGAGTGAAAATATGTTCATTAATTATAACTACTCCGATATGAGATATATTATCGCAGAAGAACACTCTCCATTGTTCCAACGTGTGTTTCCCTTTTGATATAATTTTCCCTTTTATTGTATTTTAACCATATCTCACTTAAGTAATTGAGCCTCTTTGTAGCCAACTTCTAAATCAGATAGTCTCAATTAGTTGAATCATTATTCTTCAATTGGGATTTTAAGCCGCATTTTTTGTAAGACTACCAACAGCGTCATGGAGGTCAACCTTAGGCTTCTGGGTGATGAACAAAACTCTGACAAAGATGGCATCAATAATATAATTCAAGCTGCTGCTTCTCTTGATAATCTCTCAAGGCGGCAATTAATCAGTGACGCTGAGGCTACCTTAGCCTTTCCTCATGAATAATAACAAGAGTGATAATAGGGTACAATTCTTGCGTTAAGAAACTGCGAAAATAAGAAAAGACTATGTTAAGTTAACTCCAGTGGATCATCAGTCTCAAGTTGCTTTAGCAGAATAATATAGACAATATTCACATCGGAAGGAGGCATAGAGATGTAGCTAGACATTCCTAGGCCTAATAATGAAATTGACCCAATCAAGATATGTTTTGGGCTGCCATATGTTTGAGATGCTGGATGAGCTCAGTTGCATTCCTTTCAGCCTTTACTTGCAGGTAGATATTTAGGACTGTGTGGTTATGCACGGCAAAGGTACTGTTGAAAGTGGTGAATTTACAATAGAAGCAGACAGTAATAGCCCGGTTATTCACCGCAAAATCAGAACTTATTCTGTGGACCGTAGTCTTGTAGAAGATGCCAAAGGAAGGGTGATTATTAAAGTGCGCCATATTTACCCGATTTTCGGCGCAATGTTAGATAGGAAAGGCACTACAACTAAGATTATGGATGCGGTCTAAGGAATAAGGTAATGGGAAACATTGGTAAGACAGTAGGAAGATAGAAATGAAGTAACTAGGAGCCAGAAGCAAAATGGCTTCAATACGGAGTGATGTAGCATAAGAAGGAACAACTGAAATAATGCAGTCATCCATGGATCCGTCTCCGGGGGACCTGCTTCCATGAGGGATAGTCCTTCGAGTGCTTTCACCCGCACCTCCACACCCATCTGGCCGGGTGTCGGTGTGGTTTAAAAGCACGCTGGTCACTACCGAGTTTAATCATCATTTACACAACAGTGCTTTTGGGTGAGCAATTTACGCATGTCAGTCTGCCCTTTCGTCATTCATAAATGATTTTGGCGTACAAGACGACCGGAATCACCTGTTGGCGTCATATGCCAGTGAGTGTAAATTCAACAATTCAGATTGTAATGTTTGATTTTCCTTTCTGCACACCTTTTACATTCACTAGTGGGTCTTTTGGCATGGGTATCTATGTTGCTTGGAAGCTTCAAATTATTACCTCCGGAGATCGGTCCACTCCTGACCAACAGAATAACAGGAGAAAAATTTGAAATAGTTAAATTAGGGGTAGAAATATCAACGAAATAATAGACAAATAGCACGTCACACGACATTGTGGGATGCCATACGATTGGGTGTGATACAATATTGCAGAACTTTAGAATGATACAGTTATAAGTGAGTTGGTTTCTCCTTTATAAACGCACAAGGTGATGCGAATTATCCGGATACCATAGCCCAGTACTTACTGTGAATATGGAAAGCGAACCATCAAAAAAAATCAGAAACTATCAGTAAAATTTTACAAAAGGACGCTGCGCTTATGATTTTTTCTTCAAAGAAATCGCAAGGATAGTAAAGCTGGTCTGTGGAGGATAGATGACTTATGTCTTCTACCGCAGGCTCAGAGAAAATGGTCTGAATGTGCAACTGGTTTGTTAAAGCTGGATCTTACACAGTGTAAGTCATCTGAACGCTACTTTATTAACTGTAATTTACCACATGGTAAGGCAGAAAATTAAGTACGACTGTTCAAATACCGACCACTGGTTCAGCATAACCACGACTGAAATGCGTTCTCTTCTAAGCATTCTATTTGTCTCAGGCTATACTTCATTTCCGCGAAGGCACATGATTTGAATCTTGAACAAGGTTTTCACACGGCAGGAACCAGGAATACAATGAATTAGAACGGCTTTGAAACAATCATGGGCTACCTTAATCTAGCAAAAATAGCAATTTGCAAGCCGATGACAAATTTGCAAAATTTCGACCAATGTATGACCTTTCAATGAAAGTTTAATGACATTCTTCTTCATGGAAAATAACCTGTGTGTGTATAAAAACATGACACCATATTACGGCGTCACAGTCTGAGTCAATGCATAAGGTGATAGTCTGTTTGATTCTACATAAACATTGGGTAGTTGCAATACCATTAGGTTATGCTGCTTATCGATCTATACCAAGGAACTCAGGCCACAAATGACATGATATTAGAGTTGGAATATGCTATTGTTATGGGGCTAAGAAATAAGGTCCCGAAGAGGCGGCCCTTTCACCTCTTACATACTTTTACAGGCTTGTAGTTCATGAAAGCGCAAATCCAGAAAGGTATCTAAACAACGGGCACAGCATGAGCAAACAAGACAGATAAATTCCCCATTGACATGAAGGCCCTGAGAAAACTAAGCGTTGATGGATATGACTATAGGTTTGACAGGCATGATGATGTGTTTGTTTTCTCTTGCAATGTTAATTCCGTTGTGAATTTTGTCAGTAACTCTCCTGGTGAACATCCTCTGACAAAAGTAAGGTGTTGACGGGCGAAGGGCAAAATGTGCGTACTTAATGAATTACATTTGCTTACCAAGCATAACATTTCCACGGGAGGAGTAGATCGATTAGACTAAAATGTCGTCCAATATGGAAACTGTTTTGGCAGCAAAACGTGGTGGCGACTGCTGTTCGGTTTTCTCCTTGAAGCTGTAATGAAAAATGCTCGACATTTGTACTGAAAATCACCTGCAAATTCGCAAGCGCAGCATGCCATATTTTACTTCAGACGAGCTATCGTGAAAGTCTACTTACATGTGTAGATAGCAGAAACAAATGCCCCAGAAAATCTCATTGCACTGACAGAAAACACCAATATGTTGAGGACGTAATCTGGAAATATAGCTTTGGACACCACTTGGAATCCATTCCAAAAATAGTAGGCAGTCACTGTTGGAAAAAGGCTAAACTACTCTGTTCCGCTCTGTAGCATACCACGAGTAAACTAACAAATAATTCATGTACGTGCTCTACATAAACCTTTATATTGAATAACTGCATGTTATATTATAATTTGAAACAAATATTAAGCACTGTCATTGTAAATCCGCCAACCATTGCGTAGTCGAGTAGAAAATGTGAGTTCCTGTTTACTTTCAATATCCCATGTCGCGCCTCATTTGTTGCTGGAATCCTGTAAAAGGGGAGTTGAAAAATCTTCATATTTCATACACTAATCCAGTTCCATAATTCAAACCTCATGGGTGCTTTTCTTCCTTGTTTATAACATAAGCAAATTTCGTAACTTGCAGGACAGTGGAGGATAAGACTCGCTATCTCGCAGTTACCTTGCAAATCATGACGGTCCGAAGATGTCCCCCGTGGCCCAGTGACATAAGCTGCTGATTAGAGGTGCAAGCCGCTGGTGGTCATGGGTTCGAATCCTGATGGATCTGATGGATGTGCACTACTGATGATGCCCAACTGGCTGAAACTGCAGTCTAGTGCTTTTCCGAGCACGTGGACGACGACCTGATGTGGAACGGGCTGCGAGGAACCATCAATTCTTTATACCAAAATCTACTCATTACTACATCATAATTTTCATACCTCGGCAGAAAACGGCTTAACTCAGAGATGTTGATGACTGCGCTTTGTTCAGCGGCGGTGCTAATAGTATTGCTGTCGACTCCAAAAAATTTATGTTCGGCAGTAGATACAGTCTAACTCGCTTTATTGCCCATGCGGTTTTAGCCCATTCCGCTTTATTGCCCAGTTTTTAAACTATCAATTCTTTTCTCATAAATATGCTAAATTTCCATCATCCAATTGCACATTGCAAGGTCGTCCCACCGCTTAATTTTCCAGCTGCGTGGGCTGTGTTCATGTCACTTTGTCAAATGTGTAAAGGTGTACGTTTGTTGGCACATGAGATGGGGTGAGTTCGATGCTGTTACGTTGGAAAAATCAATTTTGCAGTGGGCTCGGGGACTATGTCAGTGAATTGAACACAGCTCAGCAGGCAGACTGTTGACTTGAGAAGAGTCCGGGAGATACGATAGTGAGACTGGGGAGAGTTTAGTGGAAACTATGCGGGGTGCCTTGGCTGCGACTTCATTGAGGTCAACTTCACTGTAATCTACGGAGTTGAGTGGGCCCATGGCGGCAGTTTCCTTAGGGAGAGTTCCGCTTTGAGCTGAGTAGTTTGGGTCTCTGCATAGCGACTGTGTTTTTCGGGCCCGTTTGTGTATTGGCACAAGTGTAACCCGGATGAGTCTGGCAGGGCTGTACCAGCCCAGTAACAGTTACCTACGTCATGCAATAAACGAGCTAGCTTAATGTACAGACGGCTGTGGGCATACCCTCGGCCCTATTCAAAACTCGAGAACTGAGCAAAGTAGGGTAATCTTTCCGCTCGAAATTTGTCAGTACTCTATTGGTTAGAGTAACAGTAAGGATTTGTCCTTGACAGAAAAAGAAGTTTTGGAAGAAACTAAAACTAAAAACCTTGCAGGCCAAGTTGTCACGTGATTTACACATTTCTCGTCGTATCCTAGCTATAGCTATCCAGGTAAGATGCTTTTGTTATAATTTTTAAATTGTAGGTCCTGCTCTTCTGAATAAACTTCTTCCGTAGGCTTTATTGCCCACCTTTGAAAGATCCTGCTGGTGGGCAATAAAGCGGGATCGACTCTATTATCAAGTTATGGACTGTTTTCGAGTCATAATAACCAAGCGTAACTAGTTATAGCAGATGAGAGGACATTGCGGGTGGCATCGTCCTTTGCGCTAACTTTGCATGCTAGTTGTTTTACATACAAATAAATCACAAGTGTTGGCCAAGTAACAAAATGTACTTTAAACCAATGTCAATCTAACACCGACACATACAGAGTTTGAAAAGCACGGTAAGAAGACGAAAACTGGTAGATGCATGCATTTCGTATTGTCTCCTCAGTACCATTAACAATAACCGGTACTGAGGAGACAATACGAAATGCATGCATCTACCAGTTTTCGTCTTCTTACCGTGCTTTTCAAATTTCTGAAGGGAACTAACTGCTTTAAATTTCACATACAGAGTTGAGCCGATTTGCATGCAATCAATCGTGACATGTGCGCATGTCTGTAAAGCGCGCACTTAACGCACTCTATCTGAATTGACCAGCTGAAGACACAACATCCTCTCCCGCCTAGTCATGTGGAGCATTAATTCCATATCGTTCTGGTGGTCTTGTCTACCGGTCTGATATGCGTAGCACCGTGCTGTACGTAGTTTTGGTACGGCAGGGGGCGGAAAAATTTATCTTCTTGTTTGCTACTTGTAACTACCGTCCTTATGTTTGCCGTACGGCCATCTTCCAGCTGATAATTACTAGCACAAAGATATCTTTCCCGATAACATAAGCTGTCCTTTTGCACCGTGTGACCTTTGACATCTATGAGTGTTGTCGGTTGATGAGATGATTTCCTATACTTGTCTTGAAATCTCTGGTGTCGTTCTAACTTGTCGGTGTTGCTATTCACAGCGGTGGGGAATGCGGTATTTAATGTTGTCCGTAGAGGACGCCCAATCCTAAATTCCACTGGTGTTTTGACTGTGGCTCGGTGTTGTGCGGTATGTGGTATTAGAAGCGTATCTTCGCAAGTGTACCTGACAGGACAGCTTGGATCCGGTTTTTCAATGACCGGCGGCAACGTTCGAACATGCCGTTTGCTGCTGCATGGTACGGAGCAGTGCGTGAGTGTTGTATGGTGTGAAGCTGCAAAAATGGAGAAAAGCATGACTTGTAAATTACGGACGCTTGTCCGTCACTATCAGCCCTGGTACTCAGAAACGGGAAAAATCTATTTCAGCCAGCTTATAGTACTCGCAACAGTCCCTATTTGTACGGGTGAAATCCGTTTATGTAAAACTGGAGAGACAAGCCATAGCGATGTTGTATTTCCGCCCTGACGTTTCATTAAAATTTGCGCGGAAATATGTGCGAACATCAAAATATGCCATAGTTAGCTGAGCAATTAGCTACATGTAAGTATTTTACCCCGTAATATTTCGATGGTTTCGAAAGCTGTTGATGTTAATGAGGAATGTCATTCCGGTAATAAAATCCCCGTTCCCGACCTACGGGTAAACAACGAACAGCTGACCGAGAATGTAGACCCTTTAGTAGCCGCGCCACCGCTCACCACTTGAACAACCCACATGTCTCACAGGTTAACCTAACCGATCATGCCTCCCCAGCATTAATATGACATCCTCTCTTCCCGGTTGGTTTCGGTACCCCGTGATTTGTCATTTTCCGTGCTGTCAAGTGGTTGCGTGCTGTCCAAGCACTAGTAAACGAAGCGCAACTGTCCGCAGTGTCCCACCAAATCGGTCCATTTTACCAAAGTGAACTACCCGTAACACAAGTTGGATGCCACTCTTGTTGATGAAAAAGTAAACACAGCAATGACATTCTAGTGACATACCATCGCCTTCTCATCCGCGTCGACTCTCCCTCTCTCCTTCATACACGAAAACCCAAAAGCGGAAGTATTGACGAAGTAAAGGGAAGGTGGATGCCAGCTGACACCTGGTAAATGGAGACAACAAAAGAACGCCGGTCAAACCTATCGAGCATCTAATCCAAACCGGCCTTGCTTTGTAAACACCACGTGAGGGTCAGCAGTCTGAGCAGAAGGACGATTGAGTTCGGCGGAAACCAGTAATACGACGGTTTATATATATATTTATATATATCCTTAATAATGGAAGAGTTAAGTGTATTTCCGTATGCTTCATACGAGTTATTTTATTTAATATTGTCATTTCAACTTATAGACCAATGCATGACATCCCCGGGGTGGCTTCGCGTGATGTGCATGTTGACAAGGTGCCTACCTGTCTAGCACGCTCCACCCGGAGACCATTGGTCATTAATGGAGGGTACGGTGTGAACGATCCTCGTGGCCGTGCTACAATATAGTAGTGGTTCTATGCACATGAATTGGGTGTGGAGCGGACTACGGTCTAGCCACCGCCTTGTGTGCGCTTGATTCCCCAAATACAGCGTGCTTGTATTTACCTGTGAAGGAGTGTGGGCCGGCTCCGTTGATGAAACTTGGCTCAAATCCACATGCCTCTTCGGGTTTCCACTGGATACGGGATTTGTCTATGCAGCTGTGGGTGCTACAGCGCAAGCCTCCCATGGTCCCTCTGTAGGCGGATGCATCCTGTGGCTGTCTACAGGTGGCCGCAGTTACTGGCAATTCCCATACCGGGTGCTGCCATCCATGCACATCCCGGAGATAAAACCATCCCGTCTGTAGATGACAACTTTTGAACTCACGACCGAGAAGCCATTTGTCATCATGCGAATTACTTTCTCCAGCCTGACGGGATAAGAAAACGTTGAAAAGTTCGGGTATCAGGACTAGAGAAGAAAAGCGGAAGAGTACCAAACGTTCCGGTTCGGACTGGTTATCGTTCACCAAAGTTGCCTACGTCTGGAATAGTTAACACGACAAAATTCTGTCTTGTCAAGTACACTGGAAACCCTGACGCATAGGTTGTGAAAAACATGCTTACGAATATAGTGGCTATTCCGGTTTATGATTGGAAGGGGTGGATTTATTCAGTAGCAACTCTTTAAGACATTGACTTTGAACTTTGCATCTGAGACAAGGATGTCAAACATAAAGACAAATCACATTTCTTGACTGATAATACTGGGGAGCACACGCATCCGGCACTGCCTTCCAGCCTTGGATTCGTGCTTTTATGTACGCTTCAGGTGAAGGCAGCCCAAAGCGTACCTGAATCCGGGAGTTACAGAATGATCAAGAAGGTAGCTTCAGCTACCCCTGTGGGCTTCGCAAGCAGTGCATACTATGCAGTAAACTAATTGGTATACGTTCGCCTACTCGCTGTGTGAACTTAAAATAGCTGTCAGTTTGTTTAGTGGGACCGCATTTGAAGCAGTAAATGGTTCTGTTCTGTCCACGCCTACTGCGGAGGCCCCCGTGTCGTTGGCGAAAACGGATGCTGCGGTGGCTTGCTCGGTAATAAGGATAAGGAGGAGTGCATGCAGCCGTTTCGAATGATTTCTTTTTTATCTTTAAATCCAGCCCAAGATTATGGAATAATGAACGAGTCAACGACGTGGTGAAATCCCACCATTTGTCAAACGTAAAGCTCCACACAGCATAATCTGCACCAGTTTAGCAACATTTGACCTACGATGCAGATTGTGGCTTGGCACATTTTTCAGCACCAGCGTTTTAAATCCGTTGGGAAACACCGAAGCTATCCCAAGTGGAATCCAATGATGCCTGAACAGGTTACTAGCGCCTACCCAGGTACAATTCTTACTCCAGCGACACATGGTGTGCATCTGTATCTGGGGTCCTTAATGCTACATGGGAATCATCGATAATGCGCTGTTCGCATTATGTACAATGGAAGAACAGACTATTTTCTCGCCAACATGTATGTCCTTGTGCGCGCGCATCTCTCGTGACGTGGACGAACTAATACAGAAACCAATAAAAGCTGTCGACTTAACTATCGCCCAACCAATAGCTCGTTTCGTTCGAGGGTGTTTTGAAGAAATTCAAGTTCCGACCAGATAGAAACATAGAACAGTCACCCCGATTCACAATAGTGAGAATCACAAGAAACCCTCGAACCCATGTCTGATCACTCTAATAACGATGTTATCCAAAGTAATGACAGGCATTGTCGCAGGGGCGCTCATTTGTTACACTGCGAGCAACAACTTCATAATGTCACAGCAACATGGATGCAACTGAAATCGGTCATGCACGTTAAGTTCAAAGCTCGCCCGAGCAAGCTGGACGGAATCAGTCGATACCTGGACCTCTCTGCAACCTTCGACCACATACTTATTCATACAATTCAAGGTCATGGATTTGGTGACCGTGTGCCGGATTGGACAGACAAGTCCCTCTGGTAACTCCCACTGAGCGTGTTAGTCCGCAACTTGATTTCCGACCTAAGTGAACTCTAGTATGTGTCCTAAGTATCGGTATTGGCTTCACGTTTGATCCTAGTCTACATCAATGATTTCGCCAACGTGCTCTAGTCGGAATTCTTAGTACCTGCATAAGATGTCAAGACGTAGTAGGACATTAAGAAAATGCATGAATAAGCCGTAGTGTAGGGATCAAGACAGAGCCTGGACCTGGTCATCCGAAAACCGCCTCTAGTTTAATGTGGCAAAATACGAATTTGTGAGTATACCCCATCAGCGTACTCATGAATCTTGGCTTGGTGGACAGCAGTTGCCACGTGATTTCCGGGAAAGCCAGCCCGGGAAGCCAGCTGAAAAGACATCGGAAAGAGCTAATAATTACATTAGAATGTCACGGAAATCCTTCGTAAAGTTCGCGCCACCAATCTTTCCACATATAATTAACGCCTAGGTGAGGCCCCACGAGGAGCACACTATCCAAGCTTGGCGTTCCAGTTGATACACGAGATTGATTGGTTAAGGTTCTGTGCCATGTCCCTTACCAACACGGAATTCAAGCAATGGGATTGTGCGGCGGTGAATGTCGGTGATAGCGAGGAAACCCCATTATGGTTTACCTAATACTGACAAATCAAATCACGCCTCTCGCGACATGTGGCAACGCGGACATAGTACAATACGGAGAGGCTATCAGCTCATGCTAACAGCACAGTGTGGTCGAATTCATTGCTAACAACACTTTTTCACCCGTCTGGTATTCAGAATATGGAACGCCCTTCCAACTCACGTCATGTTGGACACAACATTAATGTTTATCTAAAAAAGCAATCATTGACGACACCTTCCCACCTGCATTAGTTGATGCAGATTCACCTAGAGAAGGAATTGACTCAAACCAATCTATATGTTCACCAGCCCTTTCCGTCACATGGTTGGCGGCATCCGGTTTTTGATTTGCCTATCACTGTGGCCAGCCACAGGACACCTGCGCCTACAGAGGAACTAAAGTTGACTTTCTGTGCACGACCCATAGCTCCAACCACACCCCATATCCAGTGTAAACCAGAAGGAATAAGACCGGGAGGCATGCGGATGGGAGCCATGTTTCATCAACGGAGCCGGCCCACACTCCTTCACAGGCAAACACAAGCACGCTGTATTTGGGGAATCAAGCGCACACAAGGCGGTGGCTGGACCGTAGTCCGCTCCACACTGAGTGCATGGAACCACTCTTTGATCCTAACACGGCCACAAGAACCGTGTACCCCGTCCCCTTCAGCAACGACCAACTGTCTCCGAAGCTTCCGACCGCCTTGATTACCACATCCTACTTCAGAGGCTACAAAGTTACGGAATCGGAGATCCTGTACTTGGTTGGATTGGCAACCTCCTTTACTAACGAAAGCTTCAAGTACGTGTTAGGGGATCCCTTTCTAACCCAATTGAGGTGGAATGTGGTGTCCCACAAGGCTCAGTGCTGGGACCGCGTTTATTCCTGGTGTTTATCAACGAGCTGGCAAGAGTCATCTCCTCAAACTTCCTGCTTTTCGCCGATGACGTCAAGATATGGCGGGCGATTAGTAACAAGGCAAATCAGGATCTGCTCTAACATGACCTAGATTGCATTTACGATTGGTCAAAGAGGAACAAGCTTCAATTGAACATGGCTAAGTGCAAAGTGATGCAGCTGCGTCACCAGCCAGTGAGCGTTTACACGATTGGAGACCACATTTTAGCGAAGGTTTATCAGGAGCGTGACCTGGGTGTATTGGTACAGGAAGATCTCGGGTATTCAAAACAAGCAGAGAAAGCGACGAGAACCGGAAATCAACACTTCGGCCTTCTTCGCAGAGCCTTCGGTCGGTTTGAACCACCAATATTTCCCCAAATGCTTAACGCCTACGTGCGACCTCACGTGGAATATGCTATTCAGGCGTGGCAGCCGTGGCAGAAACAGGATCTCGTTGCTCTCGAGACTCCTCAACGACGGGCAACCAAGAACGTCAGGGGCCTCTTTCATCTGCCCTATCAGCTTAGACTGAAATATCCAAGAATGTACAGCAGTCGATATCGGCTTTTGCGGTGGGGGTCTCATATTTGTTTACTAGATTCTGAAGAATCCAAACCACATTTGCCGTCCGCTGCTGGAATTGAACCACAACACTAAACTAAGAGGTCACCCTCTGAAACTGACAATTCATTATAGCCTGCTTGAAAGCCGTAGAAATTTCTTTTCTCTCCGCGTGTGCCAGCCTTGGGACGCTCTCCCTAATTATGTCGTCTCTGCTCCCAATCTGGCGATATTTAAAAACCGTGTTGACCATGCATTGTTTCACTTACATTTCGTTTTGTGCCTTGTTAGCCAGGGGCTACAAAACGCAATCAAACGGTGTCTTGCCAAACGCCTAACCAGTGGATTGATGGATTTGTACGTTTAACACGCGAACGTCTCCGCTATTCCACATAAGTTTATGGTGAGTCCACCACAACGCTTTTCACTTTATTACGCAATTGATTTTCGCAATAATTTCCATCCCACGGGACTTGTTAAGCGATGCTTTTTTACCCGTAATAAACCATTGTTCCATTGTTCCATTGTACTACAGAGGTAAGTACCTTGTCAACATGCACATCAAGCGCAGGCACACCGGGGATGTCAAATATCAGGCAATCACTTGAAATGACATTATCAAATAAAGTAAAGATATTAAAGCATACGACTGTGCTGACATAAATCTTCTCCAAATTAGCTAATGAAGTAAGTTGCTTAGCAACTCACCCGCGATAAGGACAAATTGTTCACATGTTACTCAAAAAATGCTACAAACGCAATAAATTTAAGGAAGATAAACACGATTATCGCAAGCAATGTGTGCAAGTTAATATGAGTTCATTCGGATTGGAAGAACAAACCAAATAAACTGGAATGAAATTTATTCAGCTCAAAAAGTCCTACTTCAAGTTTATGTTGGTTTAGCGGTGAGGAAAACTACATCAGTGTTCATGTGAATTGCTTGGTTAGTGGCCTCAAACCCGAATTCTCCCTTGTTCACTTTCTGTTTCGTAATGCTCTCGCTGGTTATCCTACTTTCATGCAATCGCTTTTCCACCCGTCATACATCGTTATTTCTTGTTCAATGATCAACTCAGCGACCATAGAATCTAAGCAGAACTTCACCTCTTTCGTGTTGGTTTAGAAAACATCACCTTCACTGCGGAATCTGTGTTGAAGTAGTTGTTATGCATGCGTATCCACAGTTCTCCCGGAGCTGAGGACATTCGACCAAAGGCTCTACAGGCAGTAGCTAGGGATCTAGCAGCACCACTGGCTATTTTCTATCAGCGATGTCTAGAGGAGAACCGTATTCCACCAGTATGGAAGCGAGGGGTCATCACTCCTATTCATAAAGGAGGTAGCCGCACTGATCCTGCCAACTACCGTCCAATAACACTACTTCCAGTACTATCCAAAGTGATAGAATCAATTATCGCAGATGCGCTGATGGAATACCTGGAAAGCCACAATTTAATAGCCCCAGATCAACATGGCTTTCGTCAAAATCATTTGTGTAATACTAACCTATTAATGGCACGTATTAGCTGGACTGAAGCTGTTGATGACGGACTGGGGGTCGATGTCATCTACCTGGATTTTTCAAAAGCATTTGATCGCTTAAACCATCGCATTCTCCTTCACAAGCTTCGGAATTACAGCATTGGCGACCCAATCCTGAGTTGGATTGACAATTTTCTACAAGAACGACGGCTAGTGGTGAGACTCCGAGAATCATTGTCTGATGCAATCGATGTGGCGTGTGGAGTACCACAAGGCCCGGTTCTTGGACCTCGTCTATTCTTGGTGTTCATTAACGATTTGGCGAGATCAATTACTTCCGATTTCCTATTTTTCGCTGATGATATCAAGATATGGCGAAGGATCAGAGGATCGGACGACCATGAACGGCTCCAGCACGATCTTAACACATTGTCGAACTGGTCAGTTCAAAACACCCTACCGTTCAATGTAGACAGATGTCGCGTCGTACAATTACGCCATCGTCATAACTACACCCATTCGCTTGGGACCAACGGACTGCAGAATAGCTCCCAGGAACGTGACCTTGGTGTGATCGTACAGAGCGACCTCAACTGTTCAAAACAGGCTGAGGTAGCTGCAAAAAGAGGCAACCAGCACGTCGGCATGCTGCGAATGGCATTCGGGAGATTTGACCCATCAATCTTCCCAATGATGCACAATTCCTACGTGCGCCCGCATGTTGAGTACGCTATCCAAGCTTGGCAACCTTGGTTGAAGCGTGACCTAGGAGCGATAGAGGCACCACAACGGAGAGCAACAAAGAACGTAAAGGTCCTGCGCTATCACTCTTACCACCGAAGGCTGAAGTTGCTGGGAATTTTCAGCGGGCGCTATCGAAGACTGCGCGGTGATCTCATATTAGTATATCAAATATTGAGTGACCCCAACCACGTATGCCGTCATTTGCTGAAACTTAGCCACAACTCGCAGCTCAGGGGTAACTGCTTAAAGTTGAAGGAACAATACAGCCGTCTAGAGTGTCGACGGAATTACTTTTCCCTTCGGGTTTGCAAACCTTGGAACGCACTCCCTGGCTCAGTTGTATCCTCTCCTACCTTTGATGTTTTCAAAAAACGATTAGACGTTGCTCTTAGCTCCCAACATTTTGTTACCTAAACTCCCCTACTGTGGATTACGCCTAGGATGCATTTCAACAAGATTTATGTATCAAATGGACCTAAGTGAGCGACCATATTTTACTTTTCTCACTCTTTACCTCAATGATCACTGCATCCCAGTGTCTTTCTTAACGTTTACGCTCGATAATTTATTTTAATTTTACACTGATGTTACTTATCAAACTATTCATCTCGGTAGACGTTCGATAGATGACCCAGACATATTTTGATTTCATCATATTTACGTCAACCATCTTACGGGACGTGTCAAGCACTTGCTTTTATCCCGTGATAAATCATTGTTCATTATTCATTGTTCATTGTACGTATACTGCCATTTGAAGCACCAGCATATGTCACCAAAAGATGAAGTGTGTCTCGAAACTTGTTTTTGGTTCTTTCGGATTGCACAGCTACTGGTTTTAAACCCTCTTATATTTTTTGTTTGAGTGCATTTGTTTTACTTTCTTGAGGGGAATGCACCAGTTGATTGATATACAAAGTTAATACGGACTGTTAGTCGAATAAAATCATCGAAAATCTGGCAGATGCTTTGAGTAGACAGTACTTGTAAATCTGATCTAGTCAAACTTTGCTCCGGTTATTGATAAGAAGACGGAATAATATTTTCCTGGTTCAGTTTCATCTACATTTACTATATTCACATCTCTCTCATTTTCATCATAGCGAGTTAACTAGTGGGGGCCGGAGCACTCATTTCGCGAAACCTTGCTATTTACTTCGCCGGTATCCTTTGCGCTTCGGCAACTTAATGTTGATTGTGACGATGGTTTCGATGATGCGGATCAGGAGCAGAGTGGGGGTTGGGAATTATCATTATGAATTATATATTTACAAATTATAAATATGTAATTATGCCTACTCGTCAGCACATTGAGATTTTTTATTTCTTCCTCCATTTTGCCCTTTGTGTACAACCAGCTGGTGTTGTAAAACACGAACTTCACATTTGATTATTCACATCATTTTGGTTAACTGAACCAACGGCCTAGTGAAGCATTATCATTCACTACACCGTTGAGGTGCTGGCTGCTGCTGCCCGTACCATACCCGACCCAAACTCTCCGTTGGCCCTGAGTAGAGACTGTTGGACGTGTTTTGGCTCACTGCTGAGCAAACTTGGGCTTCCTCTACAAACCTAATTGTGTTATTTATGTACATCTAACTTTACTGTTATAGAACAAGGTCCTACGATTTCCGTAATTTCGCGTTTTGCTCTTTTGTCTTAGGAATCAAGTAAGGCTTGAGATTCGACGTATAGAGCATTTTGCGTCTTCTCGTGTCGATAACAATGACGACGATGATGTTACCACCAAACTTGAAGCAACTTGGAACTGCATATTCATTGGCATGTGGCTTGCAAAAACGGACAACTTAGTCGAAGCAACTTATTGATCGAACGCAGTATCTGAGAATGACTAGCCAGACTACGGTCGATGTTGTAGAACCGTCAGTCCGGAGAGACCTCTGTCTCAAACTGATCTTCTGCTTCCACTGTTGGATATCTTGTCCCAATATTCATCCAACATTAGTGTACTGGTCACCAAGTCTCTCCCAACGTATAAAGAATCAGCACTTGCATAATTCGGGTGGAGAAGGGCTAACTTATCGACAACTCATGCACATTGATCAACCAAACTCAAAAAACCCGGGCGAGTTTCGCTACCGCAAACGTGAACAACTTTCCTCTAGTAATACAACGCTTCCGGGCCAGGTGATCTTACCGCTTTAGTAGTCTATTTACTACTTATCTTCCTTCAGTAATATTGTATCGTATCTGATTGCTGACCTAGATACTTTGCGCCGTACCCTCGTGGAGAACTTAATGCAGCAATTAATTAATGCGCGTAAAGTTTTGTGAATTCCTCATTTCACAATTAGTCATCCAAAGCAAGAAAACCAATTAAAATGCAGTCGACCTGGCTGACTTCGGCAATAACAAATACAGTGAACTCTCCGAAGTGCACCATCTCTATATCTCGATGACCTCTCTAAGTTGACCAGTTTTTTCATTGCTCGAAACTTCATCATGTAAACCGCGTGAATCTATAGCTCCTGTATTATGACCACCTCTATATGACGACCACTGTGATCCTGCCATTTGATTGGTCAACTTATGGAGGTTTTACTGTATTACAGTGAAGTCGCGTTCCCAGTTCCGCTGTCATGTTCGGACACATTACTTACGTACACTCAAATTGGGATTATTCATCTGGAAACACTTATGTATATTGAGTCTGTGTCTAAGATACACCAACGCTTTGACTGCTACTTTATGTGACTGTTAGTGGTGTGAAGGATTTCAAATACACGGGCTGATATTTTCCCATATGTAGGGTACGCATGGGTATGTGTGCGTGAGTAACGATTATATTTAATCTACCAGGTGCCGAGCAACAGTTATGTTGGGATGCAGGCAGACTTGAATTACTAATTCCGACCCTAAGTGTACCATGTCAAATCATGTAGACATGATGGCTGGGACATTAAGGATGGAATCGATGCGGCTGTCGTTGTCCATCAATGTTATAATTCTATATCACGCATATTTTATATCTCCAGTAAGCTTTACGGAACACCATAGACACAATTATGTGCTCGATACGACGGATGTGACATTAATATTGGGGGAGTAAAAAGCAATGCTTTCTTAAAGCCACCGCGCGCTAGAGAAATTAATTGGCTTCGGAATGACAGTTGTCATACTCAGAACTGCTTCAATTTCTTAGGATATGCTTGAATCGATACATGACTTACACAGTGTGTTCCCGCCTAGAAGGGCGAAGAAATAACGGGTGCCTAGTAAAGCACCAGATAATTTCAATAAGTCTGGTACAAGTATCAATAAGGTCACAACTAGTCTTGGTCCTACAACTTACAGAATGTAAACTAATATGGGTTATGAGAATATCGCTGTCTGTTATCTGTCCTACGAATACACCACGAGGTGGCGAAAACAAGTTGAATTTAGACCGTATAAATGAGCATATAATAGGCTGGTGTGTCAAGCCGAAAGAATCTTTCATTGGTAGTATATATCACTCTTTATCCATGCAATTTGCTGTGAGAGCAGCTGCGAAAATTCATTAAATTCGCGTTGCAATTCATACTTCCAGCGCGCTTCCAGCAGTAGGCATCCCCATCTTGACCCCATTGCTAATGAAGTTACAGAGATACAACGGCGTTGTCAAAAATAGACTCGGTGAAAATGTTTACCAGAGAAAACATGAACACACAGATGGGTGGGAAATACGCGAAGCAGCCAAGGACGGATCTCCCATGATAATGTGTCCGAAATAACTCTATACCTAACATATCTTTTGCTCCGCAACAAGATTCATAGTAGACTGCATTGCCGAACCAATTTAGTCATCCATCCAATTCCATTATGACGTTGCACACGTAACGTGTATACCATTTACCAAGTAACTAGTTGAACAGTCTACTTCTCGATTTTCTTTAATTCATCCATTCAAATTGAATACCTCATATACATCAGGTAGGTGTGTTTGTGAGTCTTGGTCGGGAGAATGCAAATACACCTCCGTTCATCTTGTGAATACAAGCAGGATATCACGGAAAGAAATAGCTTGATGAAAAATAGGAAGGTTAATCTGCGAGATGGCTGTGTGGTTTTAGAGTACGCTCCGTGTGCCTTGGATTGCGTTACACATTCTCAATTGGGGCCTCGTTTGAATTTAATGTCAGGTTATGCCATCCCGATCACTGGGACCGCCTCTAAAGTGGAGGATTTCAGTGTTTGTCTTCCCCAATCCTGCACTGCACGACGAGTTTCGTGCTCGTTTGGACTCCACGGGTAGTGTTAGCATGGTTTGAGGGTGGATCTGAGCACACAGTTAATCAGAGAGGTTGTAATGTTTCCTATTGTATACAACAAATCAACCTAGGGAACACCAAAAACTCCGCGATTACACGACGTTGGATCTGGTCTTCAACCGCTGGCACTGACTACCCTGAGGTACCGATACAGTTTGAATTAATGCCAGGTTCATCACACTTGTCAGTTGGGTTTTAATGCAATTCGCCATCCTATTGGCAGGCCACCTTAAATTTCCATGCACACGGAGGCAAACCGTCGATGGCTATGCGAGAAACAATCGCTAAACAAGCTTCAATAAATTATGTATTGCATCATTGGAAGGTCGCTCAATAAACGCATTGTGCCTCAGACAGATATGAGTAGAATTCCACTCGGGCACTTAACGCGGTGAATGCCCCCGATAAACAATGACACTAAGCAAATTGCAATATCGTATGACCTGATAGGCTGAGTTCGTGCTGCATTCGGTAGATGACAATTATACTTGCTTACTTTACTGCTGCGTAAATTAACCTTTAAGGTGAGTTGGTTGTGGGAAATGATAAACTGCCTGGTTAGATGGGCCAACTGACCGTTTTGAATGGTTGTATATTTCTACAAATATTTGACCGCGTGTTAGCCCATTCCTGAAATATTGTCTAGAAATTGGTGCGTACGTGATGCGCTTGCCCGATGTACTTGATGTTGGATAAGTTGTGTATGTAGCACAAGCATTTGCAGTATATCAGCAAATACGATCACATTGCCCATCAGGCTGACCAAGTCGAATAAAATATTGTGGGCAACAAAGGAAGCTGCTTTATTGAGTGTTTCTTTCTGCTGAGCAGTCTGATCGCGGATGTTTCGACACCAGTCGAGGTGGGAGCTGAAGTGTGTAAAAGCAAGTAGGTTGTTATCAGGAACTAAGATTCGTGCATCTCCACAGACAGACGCTGTCAGCTACGGGGCTGGCCTTTAAACAGTTCAATCAGTCGTAGCCACGATTCTTTCAGACTGGTCGCCTCACTGGAAATTCTCGAATATATCAGTGACCTCTATTTCGTGATATGAAACTTGTAGTGACTAGGATGACGTCTTGCAATGTTACCGTTGCAATAGCCATGTTACTTACTGAACATAGTTACAACGGCTGTTCTGTTCGTTTTCAAGCTAATCTTGTGTCGCTTCCAGCCACAGTTTCCTATATCAGTCGTACCTCTTTCTTTTTCACTTGTCTGTACACGACAGCGAAGTCAAATAGACGGGTTTGTCTGCTGTTGAAAATAATTCCCAGAAGTTTTCTTCCATTTTCTTGTATCCTCAGTCATGAACTTGCACCGAATTCACAGATTATGTGTACGTGTTTCGACAGGTACCTTTGTGCTCTTGTATTCGCGCAGCCAGTTTGTCCTTTTGGTTCAATCAATGTTTTGCACAGTTTGGCACGGATTCTTTAGGCAACATGTGCAGCTACGTTGCCCTTTTAGAGTAGCTGTTGGTTGGTGAGCCACAATGAGGCAACGTGGTTTGAAACGTCAGGTAGGAAGTTCTGAGACGATAAATGCGTACTGAGAAACAATGGGTTTCGTCGTTGTCAGTGTAATGGTGGTATTCATGCTTCTGGTTTTAATGTATCTACGAATGGCACTGCGTACGTGCCGTTTGAACTTGAATGATTTGGTTATAATACTTATAACTTATATTTCTCGTGGTACCGAAAACTCAAGCCCACAAACGGAAGGGTTATATTCACATATGCAATATGCTGAGGCATACGACGCTGTGAGTTGTTTGGGTTGTTACAGGGTTACAATAGGGACATTTCTGCAAATATTTGCTAATTTTGTCATCGTATGCTACCAGTTCGCGAGCGTTCTCATTTGGTTGTTTTCGGTGCAGATGGCTGGTTCCATGATGGTGGCGGTTTGATGGAGGGAAGGATTATGAAAAGGATAAAGCTATTGGATTCACAAATCAATATCAGATGAGTACTATGTAAACTTAATTAATAGACTGGAGTGATACAGTTGAAACCATTTTTGAGTAGCTAGTGAAGGAGCAGCGAAATGAAGAGAAAGAATGTATTTGGATAACTCTCTTAGAGTATCCAACTCCAGTTGCTTTAGCGAAATAATATAGACATTGTTCACATCGTAAGAAGTTGAAATAGCGTGTTGTCTAATTATGGAATTGACCCAATCAAGAAGTGTTTTGCGCTGCCAGATGGTTGAGATGCTTGGTGAGCTCAGTTGCATTCCTTTCTGCCTTCACTTGTAGGTAAATATTTATGGCACGCGTGACTATGCACAGAAAGGGTAATATTGAAACGCGACATTTAAACAGAAGTAGACAAAGAAATAAAAGCCTATTTACTGCAAAAGCAGGACTTATCCAGTAGCCAAATAAAGGGTAATTATTGAAGTGTGTTATAGTTAATTTCTTTTTGGCATAGAGATATAGAGCAAATGCACCAAAACTAAGAGCAAAGCTGTGGTCTAAGAAGTAAGTGAATGGGAAATATCGGTAAGAGAGTAGGAAGGTAGAAATTAAGTAACCAGGAAGTAGGAGCAAAATAGACTGAATGCGGAATGAAGCAGGATAAGAAAGATGAAGGGAACTAATAGTCATCCGTGGAACCGTCCAGGGTACAAAACAATATATTAAAATAATGACTGAACATGGTAAGAATAGCTACTGGTGATGCGTCAGACGGAGGCTTTAGGGATATAGCTAACAATTCCGTTCGATTTTTAAACCACACAAGTTAGCACTGCATGGTAAGGGATTTCTAAAGGTGAAACCTTCCACCGAATAGGTTTTGACATCCTTAATAAAAAAATGTGCATTAGCCCACTCATTATGACATACTGCTTATCTGGTTGGTTCAAACGCATCATATCTGATCTCCACACTATCACAAATTGTTATGCGGAATATGATGTTGGCCTAGAAACATTTTCGACCTCTGGGTTATTGGGAATATTTGCACACTGACTGAGAACGGAATAGGCACGTGAAGGTCACATAACCATCTCAGTGTAAAGCGTACGCTATTTTTGACCAAATGGACGATCATTTAAGCCAATGAGAGGAAAGTGGTGAAACTGACCACTATGGGATAACCATAGGGATCATTTGGAAGAACGTTTGCACAGATGTGACACACGGCGCAAATGTGTTTCTGAGCACACAGAGTAACACTAAAACCTTCAAACATCAGCTCTTCTGGCAATTTTTGCTTTATATTTGATACTGGACAAGCGAGGGTATCAAAAACGACGCACCTTTACACATGCCGCCAGGGACGATCCAACCCCGCTCCCCCAATGCTACGACTTTGGAATGTGCTGTATGTAAACAAGTAAGTGACAGTTGAAAAAAAGCGAATATATTATGTTATCAAAGTAGTACCTCTGCAAAGATTTGGTGGCAAAGAAAAATTAATTGCTTAAATAAGATGTTTACAGAGACGACAACTAACATGTGCGAATCGAGAACTTGTTAACGGTTAAGCGCACGCTTTCAGCGGTTAACTGTTCACATGGGTGCGCTAGTATCGTCGCACCTAACCCATTTATGCATGATTTGAATAATATCTCGTGACGCAACGTGGTGGCCTAGTATGAGATTGCATTTCCGATCATCTGTTAAGCACAGTAGATAGCCACTGTTTCAGTAGACTAAGAAAACACAGTATAACTCATACATCCGCATTTTCATAGATGTGTTAACTTGCAAATATCCGTAGAAAGTTCATAATTATTTTGCTACATCACGGTGTTCCGAAAATTTTAACGGTTCCAAAAGTCCGAATATCATATTGGTTAGTGAACTGATTCAGAGCTTAGAGAAGAAACATTACGTAAGATTTGACTATGGCGAACACGGTTATTTCAGTTTTGTATGTCTCATATTGCGCCTAGTTCATTCTAAGCATAATTTGGTCATTGAATCGGTCCGGGTTTGCTTATATGGCGGCGAAGGGAATTTTCAATCATCTTAATTTGATATTCCTCATTCTAAGCGTTAACTGATAATCGAGATCCATATAGCATTTCCAAAAAATGACCACCCGAAATTATCTGAAAAGATTTGTATGATTTCTAAACGTGTTCCCGATTGGTTGTATCCGCAGTGCAAATGAACCGCTACATAAGAATTTGAATCGCATCTTTAAGCCGATTGGACATAATGATTAGTGTAAATGACTTGCATGCGGTATCATTTCTACGCACCAACAGCCCGCGGTGACCTTGGAAGCCAGCCCAAAACAGCCAATGACGGAAGAGTTAATAATGTGGTAGAGCAGCGGACCGGAAATTCATGGATCGGGGTTCGATTCACCTTCGAGGCATATTATTGTGCGTGAATTTTAATCGTGGCTTCTACTTTCTCCGAACTTTACACTTCTCACAAACATCCACCATTAATAACATTTGAGTTGGTGGTGTCTGGCGTAGATGCGTGGGTGGCATAGCCTGTATTCAGCAACGGTGCCTAATCTGAAGCCAGTTCCACGCAGCTTGGAGGCACAACGTTTTCCAAATACCTGAAACGACTGGGTATAAGTGGACTACCGTGTACTTAAAGGTATGCCTTGCGAACATTATCAGTGGGGGGGGGCTGCGAACACGGTAACGCGACACTCTATTGGAGATCTTATGTCTGGTTTTTCACTGGTGTAGCTCAAGCTTTTGGACGATCTACCAACGCAAGGGCGTGCAACGTTGCTGTGTCCGGATAACCATGCAGTCAGAGGGGCATGGCCACAAATGATCAGGGGCTGTGTGACGGGTTTGCCGACAAAGTGTATTCGGGAATATTACGCAGGCATCAATGCATTGTACTTGAAGCGGTTAAAAGACACGAATGAAAGCTCAAGGTCGTCAATGACGCTGTTCGAACTTTTCTCTCACTCTACATTCCTACAGCGCCTCTTCCATCAAATTTATTCCAAGTCAATAGGTCCAACTTGTGTATGCGACCCGACTAACTAAGGGAGTTGTTTAGTGCTCCCGAAGGTAGGACCCATTAACATCTGATGTAGGATCTATAAGCAATGAAAACGAGTGATGCCTTAACCGGCCCTTCAGCTCAGTGGTGTTGACATCAGCAATTTTTCATCCTCAATACTGTCCAGAAATGCTCGCATCACCTGGACTAGTACGAGTTCACTTGAGTTACTCTTACACATTTAAGTGAGTAACTTTTGCAGTACATATTCCTTCCTAGGGATTCCCTTCTGGCTGGCATTCTGGAACATTTGTGAATAATGAAGTCAAGAGCGATAGGAGGCAGAGACATTTAACTCCAACCTGGCCGATCGATGGCTTTTACTTCAGCAGATAGAAGTACCGTAACTAATTTCTACAATCCACCGTAGACGCACACCTAGTATGATTCAACGCCGTGTGGATAAGTGATGTTTCCATGCCAAATCCTTTATTTAGCAAAATGTATGCACTTAAACGGTAAGCCTAGGATCATAGTTTGCATATTGCTTAAGAACAGACTCACATGGCTGGTGCACGACGATTTCCTTCCCCGCAACTCACATTGTAGTCGTTGTGCCTTACGTATGCCCTATCACCGCAATGAATTCCTCGCGAATGGATGGATCACAAGCCAATGAGAATGTGCACACTCTACACACACTAATGAGGCGGTTCCCAAAAAGTTTCCCGCGGCGCCGAAGGGGAGGTACTCGTAATGGCTTTGGGATGATAACAATTTAGTAGCAAAGCAGTATTGATTCCGTCAAAATCTGTTGTGTACCACAAACTCGTTATCAGTCCAACAAACGGTATACAAGCCATTCCGTCGCTACGAGACTGGAACTTAACATAGTGCGACGGTTTGCCTATTTCCTTGAACCACAGCTATACTGGGTGCTGCGTGCGGGCATCTTGAGAAATACTCCTACCAGGTTGATCAATAGTGAGAGGACAGACAAAATCAGTCTCCTGGTCCTCCAGGTTGGGGGTTTGAAATGGGATGGCGTCCATTTCTGTAAAACTAATTCATTGCCACCTACCCGCTGCCTTGCGGACAGGCTTTTGAGCCAAAGTCTTTGCATGAGGACACTAATCGTCCTCCAGTTTAGGTCTGGGCGCCTTGGCAGTATCGCAGCTCACATACAACCATGACGTTTTCATCAAACATAAACTTCATCCTGTATCGGCCGTCGCGCAGATTATCAAAGGTCGCCTTATCTGCTGTATACAGCAAAGCGGCTAAGCGAAAACTGCTTGCGTCTCCTTTCTTTTCCATTTGTTTCTCTTGCTCCCATCCCGACCACTATTATTAACCTTCCTTCTATATTTTCCAGCTTAATTGACAGCAACCGAAGTGTCACTGGACTAGTGCCTACTGAATCCACTTTCTCGCGATGCGCACCGGAAGCCTATCGTCAACAGTCCCTTATAAAGCCACGCTATCCCGTTTCCATGGCGACATTCAACGCTCGCACTCTAAGACAAACAGGTCAACAGGCTGCACTCGCACGCACCTTGGACACACTGGGTACTGATGTGTTTTGTGTGTCCAAAACTAGGATCAAGAACCAAAACGGGGTTATTGAATTAACTGCACCCGGCTTAACCTCTAGTTATTGCTTGAACGCATCCGGAGACACCGTTGACGCACTCAAGGGTCAAGCTGGTGTAGGTATCAATCAAAGCTCAAACGATGAGCCCTAGTTGGTGGATTGGATTCCGGTAAGCAGTCGTTTATGTGCAGCCTGTTTGACGACATCAACAAAGGTTGATTCACGAAGTAGTACAAAACTTTGTTTTTCTGGTGTTTTCTGCTTATGCCTCCGCCGACTGCAGTTCAGCTGCTGTCAAGGACGCACTCTAACACGAACTGAACGCTCTACTACGCTGTGCTATTACTTCAGATCTTATAGTATTCGTTGGGGATATGAACGCAAAAGTAGGACGTCTGAGTTCTTCAGAAGCTCAGCTGGGTGGTAATTATCGGCTTAATTCCGAACGGACTGACAAAGCGAGCGTCTGCTGCAACCGTTTGTGGAGCACCAGTTGTTTCTTAGTAGCCCTGCTTTTAGACACAGTGGGCGCCGAAGTGCCACTTGGCGTCCTCCTGTAGCTGGCCAGTGATGGACCCAAATTGACCACGTAGCCATAAGTTACAGGTGGCATGGTTCCATCCTCGATTACCGTTCGTACTAGAATACCTGCATCGACTCTGACCACTGCTTGGTACGCTGTTTTTTTCTCTCCATGGATTTACCGGGAGGCGCGCCGAGCACCTCCTCCGATTGGCAATTGAGAAATTGTCTCAGTGCTCGGTCACGCAAGCCTATCAAGACGCACTGTGTACCGAACTTTCTTTGTTTTGTCCTAATAACACTAAGCTTCAGTGGAATAGGATCTCGGCCGCCAGGCACGGCGCAGGATCAACTGCTTGTGGCATTATCAATGGTCACCGCACCAGTCACTGGATAGCCGAGAGGTCGGTGAACCTATTGGAATACAGAAGTAACCTCCCTGCTGACTGTGAGCACAATGTGACTAGACGGGCTATTAGGCACGAACTAAAGCAGAGCCTACGTGCTACTAAGGAAGCCTTGTGGACCACTCTGGCTCAAGAAATGGAGTAGGCAGGAGCAGCAGGCAATTACCGCAAGCTCTTCCATTTGTTGCGCACCACTGGTCCCAGGAAACCAGACGTCAGTGAGACAAGCAGAGACAGCGCAGGTGCACTGATACACAATAAGGAGTGCCGTCTGACTCGTTAGGCGGAACACTTTCAAGATCAGTTCAGCTGGCCCCCTGCTTCCTTACCTCTCCCTGTTCCGGTGTTATAGAACGATCCATGGATGGTTTGTGACAGTTGTGGCAAAATTACTGGCCTCCATGCTCGTTCCTCGCCTCACTGTGGAACGGAAATCTGGGATTAGGGAAGAGCACGCAAGTGTTCACCCAGGACGTGGCTATGTAGACCATACATACACTCTGCGGCATGCGCTAGAGCAGCGACACGCACACCGCAGACCGATAATAGCTGCATTCCTGGATTTCAAGAATGAGTTCGACTTAGTCGATCGATGCATTCTGTTTGAGATACTTGCACGGAAACATGTTCCCACCAAATATATGAACATCCTATGTGCTCCATAGTCGAAAACTACAGGCCGCGTCTTTGTCTACGGTGACCTGCAGGATAGCTTTCCGACAGCAAGTGGTGTTCGTCAGGGTTATCCGATTTCCCCATTTTGCTCAATTTCGTCGTGTATTCTATCATGGAGTGTTCCCTTGTGGAATCTAACGATGTAGGCGTTAAGGTTCTGCCTAGTGAAACTTTAGTTGATCTTGATTATGCGGACGATATCGACTTGCATTTCGAGAATGTTGAGGCGGCACAATCAACCCTGAATGGCTTGTCTAGAGAGGTCCCATTATTTGGTATACGATTTGCACCTTTAAAATGCAAAATGTTGCTGCAGAGTCATCAGCCACATGATGGTCCCTTGACGCTTGCTAAGGAAGAACTCGAGGTAGTTGATCAATTCAGTTACCTTGGCAGCTGCATCAACAACAATGGGTGCATAGAAACTGAAGTCAGTTCAAGTATTGGTAAGGCCAGAATTACCTTCCTTTTACCTGCGGCATCTTTGGCGACAGAAGGGAGTTTCCGTCCGTCTGAAATATCGTGTATGCAAGGCCACAAAGTGGGTCATCCTTCCTTATGGTAGTGCAACTTGTCCCCTTCCGTCTGAAGATCGGAGATGCTTTTAAGTCTTTGACCATCGTTATCTGCGAAGCACTGCTGGTGTCAGATGGCCCCAGCTTGTCCGCAAGGACAACATGAGTAGGCGAGTACCAGCTAGTGATATGCATCCGAACACATTAGAACAACAGATAGCACTGAATAAGTTGCGTTGGCTTGGCTGCGTGCTACGTATGCATAGTCACCGCTTAAGTAATAATAATAATAATAGTAATGTGTCAGCAGTACGCCATAACTGCGCTTCGCCGCTGTGCGACCACCACCAATCACACGTGGGCTGAATCTACCGCAATGATGCCAACCCCTAGAAGGGCCTTGTTTAGTCTGCCAGGTGTAGGATGGCGCAAGGCTCGAGGTGGACAGAAGTGGACTTGGCAGCGGGAAATGTAGTCACTGACGATCAAATTGGATGCCGTTGGTCCGTCTTGCCTTCCGGGCTAAAGTCCACGTGACTCGCCTTGTGCTTGGCTCGAGACTTTACAGGTCATGACTCGCAACCCACACCAGGGGCGCGTCTGCTGCCGTCTCCTAATCGGGTTCCTGTTTAAGTATTTTTGGTGCTGAATTACCTGCGGGATAATGGTTGATTATGGCGCGGTGCAGAGAAAACCGCAAGGAAGCTATCTCGCCGATGCAGTCTTATCTTTGCACGATGGCCAGCTTATTGTGACGGTATGTTGTCTACACAAGGTGTAGGCATCTTGACCCTTAACGTTTGCTTAGGGCATTAGGGTTTCCAAGTAAGTCCCGCTTCTCTCCCTCTTTATTCCATAGGTCCTTATGGTTGTATGGCACCGAAGCCTTTGGAATTGTCTCTTGGTTACGCTACGCTCTGACGATCTGGTATCAACTCCCCTAATCGACCGAACGAATGTGGCTTGGAACTCTTTCACGCACGACAAATTAACCGACAATAGTCGAAGTTGTACGACCCGTGAGACAGGTGCAACACGGTTACTACGCGTGTTGAAAGGGCTCCTAGACCAAAGTCAATTTCAACCGCTGCAACCCAATTCCAGAGAACAAGACAAATAGACAGGCCTTTCACGTAGGCACTTGTACCGGTCAGGCTCAAGACGGTTACTGCGCAGTCCATTGTTTCTTTACACCTCGGTGGTGCCAATGGTTTGCTTAAGCAAGCCCTGAAAGCAATTGAGTGGGTACTGTGCAAACATGCCAACGGCATATGTTGGAATTGAATGTTGGTAGATGCGGAGGCTGGACTGGACAACTGTACGTTTCTTAGGTAAAATAGACTGAACGTTTTATGATTGCGGTGGTTGGCCGGAAACAGTAATGTTTCCTGAGGTACAAAGACTAATAACAACGCGAATGTCTCACGAGTTGGGAGGATAATGGAAACGTGCAGTTTTCGCAATCAAGTTTCGTTGCCTTCTGTGGTTTAAGCTTGTAATCACTGTGGGGACGTTGGATCCCCATAACAAATGCATCAGTTTGGATGGCTGATGTACTGTTGTTGTTGCTGTTTGTTGTTGATAAATCAATTCATTTATCACTAACTTCAACATGGGGACTCAGTTCGAAGCACAGGAAGTGGATTGTTAATCATACAACTTTTATTATCGTTTATGTCCGATTTTTCACAACAGTGAACTACGGAAACGTCCCAATCGCGTGGTTCATTACATTTGTCCGAGTTGGAATATCCACCGCCATCCCGCATGCACTACATACGCATACAAAACAGCGACGGCAAATCAGTTGGCGACCCTAACCGATCGACGTTTGTCACTTACCAGTAGATGGGTACGACTGTGCTCGATTTGAAAATGGCGCCACCAATCCTCAATATTCAACCGACATTTACGTCAGTTTGCCCAGATAAACGCCATAATGACAGGACGGAATTACTCTGGGGTGGAAGTCCTTCGTTTATGGCTAGGGAAACAAAAGTCTTCTATTGGGAATAAACCTGGTAGTCTGCGTCCAATATTTTTCCTTATCGCGGCTTCAAATAAATGAATTTTGCAGGAAATCGAAATTTTGCATTTACAGTGATTTGGATTTTTGTGTGTTCTCCATGTCATTGTTTGAAGCACACATATGATAAGAATCCAAGTTACCAAATAAAAGTAACACCTGCGCACGCTAAGGAACAGCCTTAGTACCCCGCCGTTTATCCACCTTGTGCTCAACACCAAGATTCGAAGGCCAACCAGTTTTCAACTATTATCACTACCACAGCTTCCTGGATAGGTGGCAACTGAAGCAACCTATGGGTTCCACAAACGACAAATTTAGCGCACTACATAGATTCATCCCTAAATGTCTTTGGTCTATCACAGTTTAAATTAAATTATGCCGAGGATTCGAAATAGTGCCCGCTAACTCAGACAACGTTCCACCAGTCTGTATTTGGCATATACATAAAAGCTTTATAAAACATTTTGTTATCTAATCTCCTCTATTGTGGATTACACCAAGCATGTTTTCAACAGGACTTATGTATCAAATGGACCTAAGTGAGCGATCATATTTTATTTTCTCACTCCTTACCTCAACTATAACTGCACCCCAGTGTCTTTCTGGACGTTTACGCGCGATAATTTTTTCATTTAACACTGATGTTAATTATAGAAGTATTCATCTCGGCAGACGTTTGATAGATGGCCCAGATATATTTTAATTGCATCATATTCATCTCTACCATCCTACGGGACGTGTCAAGCACTTGCTTTTATCCCGTGATAAATCATTGTTCATTGTTCATATTCACCTGACAAGTGTTATCTGTACAACAGAGTATTCCACTAATTGTCTTCCAATTATCGAGGGCACTGAATTCTGGTTTTAATGAACAACTACAATTTTGTATCGTAGGGTTTGATTTCTATCTTCTGCCGTGATTACTAACTGTTAGCTGGAAAACAGCAGCATATAGACTTATTAAATGGTTTTCAGTCATGTGCCCCCACATCTTTCACTTTAACAGTTGTTAACTCTTCAAAAACGTCCTCCCTGCCATTATCAACTCTTTCAATGCAGAACTTATTGGCTTGTATGGAGGAAAATTTTCTTTTCTAATGTAACTTAATGCTGAGACATGTTAAATGTAGCCATTCTTTAAAATACCATAAATAATTTTTATTTCATAGATCTTCATGATTGTATGGCAACCAAGCGTTAGTCCAAATGGCCGATGTACCACTGTTGTTGTTGTTGTTGATGATGATGATCATGATGATCATGATGATCATGATGATGATAATGATGAGCATGATGATGATATTGATGAGCATGATGATGATAATGATCATGAGGATGGTGCTGCTGATGAGGTGGAGGATGATGATGATGATAGAATCCATCCATGTCAAAAAAAGAAATGATGAAGCCTATCTGGACTTCCCAAAGCGTTTAATCACGTAGACTACAGCATACTGCTACACAATTTTCGAGTCTGTGAATTATGTTTATGGGTAACCCGCAATTTCCTCCTTCAAGTTTGTTCCACACTGCGTATTTCAACGGTTTTATGCTCCAGAATTGCACACTCCAGTCTGGTATTGGGACCACATCTCCGTAGATTCTCTTCCTTAGATACTACAGCCAACTTCTCTACAGTTGCTGGCAATCCCCCTATCTTTCATGATAACAATGCAGTGGATTATCGCACGGCACTGTAAAGAGATAGCTTTACGTGATCATACCAGAACTGATCCGGTTTGTGGTGACCAACTGCAAAGTATTGGACTTGGGCCAACAACGAACTCAATAATGTCGACTTACGGAATAACCGTTGTAGCGCGTTTCTTAATGAAACGGTCATGGGGAGGTTATGAAGAACCATCTTACTACTCGAATTGCGCAGATATGAAATGGAGAATAACACATCGGCTCTTTTAGTTTCTATGAAGTAGATTAGGGAAGTCCGAATCTTCATTCAGCAAATGCTGAACGCGTACGTGACAGCTCATGTGGAATACGTCGTCCACGCCTAGCGTCCCTGACGCAAACATGATGCTGATGCGTCTGAAGTTTTAATACGTGAAGTTACCGAAATCCTGGGTGCTTTTTCCCATCCCTTAACGATTTACAAAGAAAATTCTTGTGTTGTACAATGAATGATTTCGAGGATTTGGAAACAGCTCATCATGACGTATCCAATACTGGCGAACCCCATTCATGCCTGTGAACATCTGTCGTAACACAGTCAAAATGCTAACTTAAGATGCCACCATCTCAGATTGAGCGAGCACTATAGTCAACTTGAATACTGGCAAAGCTTCCGCTGTAGAGTATCTCGAACATGTAACATCCTTCTATAAAAAGTTTCAACAAAACTTCTGATAATGCGCCGCTGAATTCACATTGCTAAATAAAGACAATTCCCAACCGAACAATTTGCTTATTGTCTCTTATTGCAGTGTAAGAGTATGCAACAAAAGCAGCTAAATTTTTCGTAAATCACTTCAGTGATTCCGCGAACTGCGACAGTTTTCTGTCAATTTATATCTAGTTCATGAAGCTTTTGTTCCTTTCATCATCCCGGACTTGTCCTCCTCCCTCCGTAGACATTGGTCTTCACCAAGGAATGGTAACAGTCCGGGTTGCGGACTCTCGCCCCACAGGGACCAGATAAAATGCACACTGCTAACACTTCCTGAAGGAATGAAAATACGTATAGTGCTTTTTCGAGTGTGCGATGCCTGCCTGACTGATTATGACTGTGCTGAACTTCTGCTGCCATCAATTTTTCATTGAAAAGTTTTGGCTAGTTTTTTGGCCTATCACTCTGCTGCTAATTCCTGCGTCAGGCACTCGTAGGCTTAATGATACATTTGCGTCCATTTATGCGGAGTCCACAATCGCTGAGTCGGTTTACAATCCGATGCAGTGGAACATGCCTAATTGCAACCATCGAGCCCGATTACGGTTGCTACGCCATCGTGCTTATTCCCTGGAACAGGTCACACTTGCAAACTTACTAGGGGACTGTGCTTCCTTAAATGTGCTAAGCTCAAGTGTTTATACACAAGCAGGGCGAAAACGGAAGGAAATATTCAGTCAGTGGCGTAACGCCTTAGCGGTACTTGTTCGCTTCTAGGGATGGCAAGTTAGCTGACCTCTCACTGAGGCGTGTTCTTTAATTAGTGAATGTAATATAATATCAACTCATAGTATGACAGTCTTGCACACCACCTCCATGTACACACGATTCATCCCAACTTAGCACAATTTGAAGTAACCTGTGCTCACAAATCAGTCACATGAAATTCGCTCGCAGAGGCAATAAGATGCATCTACTCTGAGGTCACCAAAATGTTACCGCGTTCACAGACTTCCTGTCAAAGCCACTTATATTCGAAACCAGCTCAGCTTCGACGAATGCTCTCGCACTACACTGGTGAACAGGTGCCAGTAAAGTTATGCAGGATGATTGTCAGGTTGAGGTTAACAAGTATTATAGTGAAAATCTTAATACAACTAACTTGTTAGTAAAAGGAGCAGTATTTTTTGTTCCCACGCTCTACCGTTATCGCTGAAGGTGTTATGATGGCTTAAATACAGACACCATTATAGTGCATTAATTGTCAACAATCCATGTTATTTGATAGGAGATCAAACACAGAAATTTCTTCTCCATCAAGGTTTATCCGCTCATCGCTTGCACTTATTGTGTACAGTGGTATGCATGTTAACGAGGCGAATAGTAACCGCCTTTTCTTTCTGAACTCGCCGGAAAATATAGGTTATAATACGATGGATAGTGTTCATCCATGCGGGTAATTCAGTTAAAGCGTGTCGGTAAATCCATTTGTGTTAGCGGTGCTCAGATACGCAATTTGTTTTTCTCGAGCCGTTGCATTTATATTTGGACACAGTGGCTCGTTCGTGAAATGCAGATGCAGCGGTTGAAGGCCGGATTACCCACTGCATGCAAGCACACGTGTCCGCTCTAGTGCTGACGAGTGATTGACAGAAAGGCCGAGTGCGTTTTGCTTTAACAGGATAGCCATCATGATCGGAGTGGATACAACGATGTCTTCGACTGACTGACATATCGTGGTTGACGAGCAAGGCGACCACACAGTGTTGTGTAAGTGGAGAACTTGCCCGTGGTATCCGGGCAAGCGCATACTGGTGCGGCGAGAATCTATTCACGGAAGCTGGACACAGTTTTGCAATTCTCGCAGTCAATATCGATGTCATTTTGTGTCTAAGTACTGGTGTGTCTCACGATATGTTGATGCGAGTAATTTCATCCTTTGCAAGTGAGGCGGGTACCAGCCGGATGCAGACTGTTTAGACTGCGTGCGTTCCACTGAACTGATGTACTCGAGGTGATTCTGTATTCCATTATGCACCGAGGTTTTAATGGAGAGAACTCGCGTACACCACGAATATTGGTTCCGGTTGTTGCCACTGAGATCGTTGCTTCTGTTACGTGCCTCCATACGATGGGTATTAAATGCTGATGCGTCGGAAAAGAAACTTCCGTACTAGAAGGAGAAAAGACAGGCTTATGCATTTTATCCTTGAGGCTATGTTAGCTATCCGTAGTTGCTTAGCCATCTGGATGCTTTTGAAACAGCCTAGTACTGGAAGCGAGTGTCCTATCAAGTCACTGCTCCTTACCCTTTTCACCAGCTAGATTTCAACTAGCCCGCTTGATCACAACGATTTCCCACAGAACTCGAGTGAAGAATTAGGGAGGCTTAATGTTCCAGATGCTCTAGCAACAGTGGTTTTGAAGGTACATGACCATCTAGGAGCTTCCCAAATTTGACCGTTGCATTTTTGGATATGGACGAGAATAAAAGCGGCTTTCAGAAGGAGACCGCATAAATATTGTTCATCTATGTGTACAACCGTGCTGCTGAAGTTATTCGAGGAACTGCATAGACCACGGATTTTCACGCAGGCTCATGTTAACTGTAAACCGCAAGGCTCCCCAACGGATATCGTAGCTCAGCTGGTTCATTCCGTAGCGTCTCAATTAGCTCACAATGGTAAATGAGCATGATTATTTTCTTATAGATTGTATTGTTTATATTACTTAGAATTCTGGAGAAATCAGCGTTGTTAAACCGACTTGTAGTGAACGGAGTGCACTGGGATGTGTGTAATAGGCTGCGTGGAGATTTCCCTGGTTGTATCCACTTCGCCTGATTAGGCAGTCATAACTCATAGTATCCGCATCGATTATGATACCTTCCTAGAAAAATACAACAATGGAATTTTTCCCAATAAAACCAACTTTATTGGATGCAAATATACTGACGGCGTTCAGAAAGGTTCTATGGTACTTAAGTTAAGCGCCTTGGGTACTTCGACATAGACTGGAGAAACTGCCCCGATGAACTTCATCCAACTTCCGTACGTTCACCGTCTTTAAATGTTCTGAGGTCACCTTTTCTTCGTAGCGATAAGATATGCTCTATCACAAATCTCTTGATCTGACAGCAAGCAACAAAAGCGTAGCTAGATTATCCACCACCAAATATCTACGCGACGTTAGTCCAAATACCTCTTTTTTGTACGAAAATTTAGCAGACATTTCACCTTGGAAATGCTCATGGTATTCCGCATCCTAACATTTACGGTTGGACATGCAATCTTCCCAAATGGCCGCGCCGTTTTTCGGGTACATTCCATGGACGAAAGATTGATGGAGCACGTTTTTAGATGTGACCGTTGCTCCTGGGATTTTCTCCTTGACCTAATATTGGCTTGGCACCTTGACAAATGAAATGGATTTTCCTCTCATTTCTGAACTGACTGCTTTTACGCTCGACAATTCGGCCATCCATTATTTCTGCGCTTTCAAAATCTAAAGCTTTGCTATTTCACCTTTGTAACTACCGTGGCACTATTCTACATTGCTGTATCAGTTCAAGTACCCACTTAACGAAAGCCATGGTCAAGCAGCTTTGGTGATCGTTGAAGTGCTCTTCGAAGTGCTATTTGAAGTGTATTTGGGTAGTTTTCCTACCTGGGGATTTGCGCCTCTACTTAAGACACCATTGGGAGGTTTCTCCTCGGATTGCCCAATTCCGAGTAACGTGTGCTATTCTAAGCCAATTGTGGCGTCATTTGCATGTTCCAAACTCGGTGGTGAGCAGAACCCACAATGCATTAGGTAGCCCGGAGCTGTTTTACTAAAATGACTCGCTTTCTTGAAAGTTCGCTATTTCGAGTGCTCACATACACTTGGGTGGTTTCGTTCATTTGCCAGATCATCAACGCCAGTCGTGCTATTCACTCGCTTGAAGTCGTCTTGCTTAGGATCCGGGAATAAAGAAATTATACATGATTTTGATGCGACCTCGAGCTCAGTAAACAGTCGTATCGGATGCGGACATTTTAATCCTGATCATTCAGTGCCAGTATGCTGGTCCGCATCACTCGTACCGCCACTAGCGTGCACTCAACGCACATAGTACACGTGTGGCGGGTGTGCACCAATAAGTCTGCGGACCACTAAGCCACATTCACTTCACTGAATTCTGCGGTTGTTGTTCGGCCGCTGTTGATATTTACGCACATGCAGTGGTACACATCAGCAATCCCAGTTTTTGCTTCTGAACGCACACACTTAGGGAGAAAAACCCGTGTCACCCATTCCCTACCCCATTTGGTCTCGTCGGCTTTCTGTCTGCCCACTTCCCTATATCATGACCGCTTGATGCAGGGGTTTGAAGCGCTGAAGAAAACGGTTTTGAGGTTACTAGCGTCGGGCTATTTGCGGAAGTTAGTGCCACACGAAACTAGCTGTATCGCATTTGACGTGTCCATCAGTCAAATTTGTGACCGGAGTGACTTGTAATGGTGATCGCATATTTTTGGTACACCACATGAGGATTGAATTGAAAGCGAAGCAAGTCACTCACGTCAAGCCCGCGGAGACGGCAGACGCCACTGTGATGCAAACAGCTCCTAATCCATACTAGATATCCTGCCGACCGAGTGCACATTGAAGCGCGCAATGTGCCAACATCCCTCCAGCAACTGTCCAAGAGTGTCATGCATACAGCAACCGAGACATTATACCTTTTCCCGACTGATTGCATCCACAGTTCAAAAGAATTGCTACCCAAGCCTCTGATTTGCATCTTCAAGCAAATTATCCGGTATCATTGTCACACGCCAACTGCGCGCAGTGACCTTGGAAATGAGCTAGCCCAAAACAGCCAATGGCAGTAGACTTAATAACCCATGCATGAATGTATGAGTTGGTGGTGTAGATGCCTGGGTGGCATAGCCTGCATTCAGCAACGGTGCCTAATCTGAAGGTAGCTCCACGCAGCTTAGAGGCACAACGTTTCCCGAACACATGAAACGACTGGGTATAAGTGGACTACCGTGTACTTAAAGATATGCCTTACGAACATTATCAGTGGGGGGGGGGCTGCGAACACGGTAACGCGACACCCTATTGGTGATCTTATGGCTAGTTTTTCACTGGCGTAGCCCAAGCTTTTGGACGACCTACCAACGCAACAGCGTGCAACGGCGCTGTGTCCGGGCATAGTCAGAGGGGCACGGCTGCCCATGATTAGGGGCGGTGTGACGCGGTTTCGAGCGGCGGTCTGCTGAGAGGGCTAGTGCCCAAATGCAACGGTGACAACTGTGTTACAAGGCGAGTAGATCCTGCTTTGTTACAGCAGGCGACGCTTACCGCCATAGTGGATGCAGTACACGGACTTGCTGGTCCCTGAATCACATGATATAACGCGACCGGGCTGTCAGCAGTTTACATCGGCTGATCCGTACACACACACATGCATGGACGGACTGGAGCAGACCCAACGTAAGGGCAACTGACACTCATCAATTGAATTCGTATCCCATACCCAGTTGTGTGGTATGTTCGCATGTTGGAATCACTGCATCATTGCTTGGCATATTTGTCTGGCCATCACACCGGCTATCCTCCAGCAAAGTTACTTGACGGACAAAGCATAGCGGCGAGCAACACATCAATTCCTTCATACGATACTTGTACCTGCAAATCTCACAATTCAGCGTGGTCGACAACACTCAGTTCCCCATTTAATGGCCTGTGAACACGTAGTTCACAATCACAATAAAAGCACCAAAAGGATAAGAATGTAGCTTATTAATCATGCGGAATGAACATCTTCACATAAAACTAGAAAACGTTGCCAAAGCAGACAATAATGCACACCCAGCAAATTGTGTATATTCTCTGAGCTTCTAATTTAAAGTTACAATTACTGAATGTGTATAAAAACGAAACGAACTCTTCTGAAAATAGGCTTTTTCACCTATTTACACACAAAAGTTTAGTGGAAATTTTTCTGGCTCAGTATCAATAATGTACAACCATTTTCTATGCAACTGCGCATTTATGAAACCTTGTAAACGAAGGAATAATCCCTGATATGTAGTAGGTACTAAAGGCCTATACTTCCGGAAGGACTCGCTAGGTTACGAACCCTATGTAGATTATTGGATGCCTAGGAAGGTACAATGCAACGTATTTATAAGAATGCTGTGTTCAGCTGTACGTCACATCGTGGAACGCACCTGATCCGGCCAACACAGTGGTCCGTTTGACTCGCTTGTCGCCCGGAGGTTTATATAAGCGCTTGATCAGCAAGCGCCTGTTGCAGAATCTCAACAATTTACAACATGGCTCTACGCCGTCCTGGTTTTACTTCCATTGCATTCATGTAGTAATGTCAAAGTTTGGCGGACGAGTAAACCGGCGACAGTTGCCCATGAAAGTTTTTGGTCACTTGCGAAGAAATCATTGTTTCTACTTGCATCAGCAATAATCATTTGGATTGCTGTTAATCCCAGCAAACATATAGAGATCCGTGACAATTTAATGCATGCGGGTGCTATCCATAGGCAAAGTTGGAGCCAGTAAAAATGTTGCCCCAGCGCCCAACATGGATCCCGCTTATCATACTTTGATAACATTCACCTGAAGATCCATGTTTCTTTGTGTACTGGATCTGATGGAGCATAGAATCACAGACAATTAGGCATTTTACATCAAACGTAACATTTTAGCTCAGCAAGCCAATAGAAACACGCTGGTGATTGCTTTAACATGAGGTGAAATTGGCCTCTTTGGATGTACATAGGCTCGCCACCTCTTATTCCGTGAAATGTCTGAGATCACTAAATTATGGTCTCGAAATGAGCTGTGGCATCACCCAAATATACGGCTACCTTGGAAGAAGGTGAGTCGAGCAGTGTCGACGTACTGTCCACGTAGATCCCGATGGAGGGTACGTTTCACCACGAAGAAACATGATAAGTATCAATATTACATACACTAGACTTAATCTTAACACCGGACATGGACGAACTGCAAGGATTATCTTTAAGTCACCAATAATTCTATTAAGATTTATCTAATATACCTCTCTGATCGGCATTATTATCAAGGTTAAGTTTAACGTTGGTTAATGTGCGGCATTCAGTTGGTCAAGTTTGGTGGCAGTGTTTGCTGAGTTGTACAAACAGTAAGCCACCAATTGCAAATGCCACACATAGCTGATAATAAATTTGCCGTTTTACCGAGGTTTACTTCATTACTTGGGTACAGTTAGCATCTGCTAAACTGACAACACTGATATTGCCGTACAACCGATCGGCGCTGAGTCTGGGGAAAAGTAAATGATAATGATAAAATTCATTAATGGCCGAACAATTGGATGCAAAACTCCATTTCGCATCGAATATCTTCTTGCAGAAAATCGGAGTCCAACAGATTATTGTGTAATCACCACTTCCTGAGCGCCTTTGACAGAGCCTTAGTTACACACGTTTGAGTTACATCAAGCCTTGCGACTTTCATCAGGCGTTGAGACCCCACTATATTTTGTTGATGTTACACGATATACCCATTCGCTCCAGAGCTCAGCACGTCCAGTGGCCGTCAACTCCAGTCGACCATTCAAACTTTACAGTTGTATTGTACTATGATTTAGTGACACAACATAGAAGCATGACGGACTCTTGATGTGAAACGGTAATCCCAGCGCATTTGGACACGACTCAACGTTCCTCTGCAGGTACGAAGATAATGAATAACATGATGGGTGATTCGATAATCGGGTACTTAGTCTGTCAGCATAAATGTGTTATCCGCACGGCGCTTTTGAACCGGCACGAAAACTCCTTGTTGACCCTATTTGTCGACAGGCAGGTTAGTAGCAAGAGATGGGCACATGACTATGGCCCTGATAAATACTACCATGTTGCACAGAGTTGAAACGTATGAAAATAAGTTGAGTAACGGAAATATGATTTGCAATATCACGAACAAGATGGTGTAACGACGGAACAATGGTTAATCGAATTGCGGTGCATGAATTTTATATAATTATTGCTACTTTGAGCTATAAACCTACAGTATACGCAAGATCTGGGCAGAAAACGGTCAGGACAGAAGAATTTGAAATATAATCATGTAACCATTATTCTAAAGGGCAGGATAATATACGTAATAGGACACGAGTAGGTTTGCAACGGCGGACGGAAAGAGATAACATTCACTATGATGTCAAAAGCAAACTGAGGAAGGGGTGACCTTGAGAAAAGTGCATGCAACAGAAGTGAACGTGAAACGATACTCTTTTGAGCATGTAATAGTTGAAACCAAGAAAATCTCGGAAGGTGGAAAGAGTTGGGAAGAGGATCACATCAAACAAAAGGCAAAAATTCATCTGGTACAGGAAATCAGAGTTCTTTCGGACTTTACAGAACGCATCCGTCTCGCCGGAATTGGATCCATAATTTTGTACAGAATAATATGAACTTGATTATCAAAATTTCTCCTTTCATTGGACAGACAAACTTTTGATGAGTTTTACCTGACAAGGCTTCGCATAGAGTAAGTATATTTATGAACACGTACTTGGTAGTCAGTGGCCTGAACTTCCAAGCAGCTACAACGAGTGGTAATCGCTATGTATGTTTGGTATCTTTTTAAAATTTCAATTGAAATGAGCACTGACTGTTCAATGACGAACAAATTCTAGGACAAGTTGCGCGCACCGCGGAAATTCATTCATCCAGTTATTTTATATTTTGGAACAGTCAATGGTAGTAATCGTTTTGCTGTGACTGGCCATCGTCTGGGATATTGTTGACGGCTGCTGATAAATAAGCAGCTTTTGAGACCAATTTCAAATTCGGTTCTCAAGCCTCTTTCGCCTAGAGATATCAAATCAGAGAGGTGCGCACTGGGTTTGCTCTTTCTCGGAGAAATGCTATTAATCTACTCAAGTGTTTGGAACATTTTTGCCTCTATCTTCACTTCCTTTTCAGATTGAAATTTCAGTTTTAGGCACATGATCGAACTACTTTTGGTCCATATATCGGAAACAGCTGCGGTGCATGATCCCATGCAGCAGATAACACGCTACCGATATTCCGCCTTCTGTTTTTAAGAAGAAAAGGTTTCCGTCGCAATACGCAAACTCAGCGAAGAAACGACCATAATCAACTAATTGCAATGAAGGAAAACCAACAGTCAATCCGTAATCCTCCTAGAACCGTTAAGTGGCCTTGACACCTAGTAGGTACATAGTAGAACGCGATTGGACGCATATGCTCAGAGAAACAGGTTCCCTTCATGTACACTGCCGTAATAACTCTACCGGAACAGTCGACAACACATCCCGTGGCAAAGATTAGTCCTACCATGCTATCCTATCCTATCATGCCGTTAATATTGATTTTGAGGTCTCTGAATAGCCACCCAGCTAACCGCACCTGTCATAGGCGGATTCGTTTGGAAAAACGGACACAATGTGCACGTCTTTTTGTATGTATGCCACCACTGAACCACACATGGTGGTATATTCGAAACTGAAGTCCCACTGACAACAGGCAAGGAGACCGTCACAAAAGAGACATGTGCCACTAAAGGGGAAATATCGATTTCGAGACCCAATTAATGGCTGCTTTTGATGTTTCGGTTTTCCGTGATGACATGTTGCTCATTTTGACTACAGAAATGATAACTGCAAGTCAGCTTAACTTAAAGTGGAGAGTAGTTACGGGGCGGACAAGTGACATAGCCTGCGCCACAGAATTATGAACATTCTCCGGACACCATTACACAACTGGGTAGTGATTGGTGGGGGAGTAATGTTCTCTCCGCCTTTGAATGGATATCTTGTCAATATCTTGGAATATGTTTGGAACCTAATGGGATTTCATGATTTCAGAAGGCTTTGAATACAAATCGGTTTTAGAAGGGTCTTATTGTGTCAAGGGCGAAATGTTGCCACAGTAAAACTCTTCTAAAACCGATTTGTATTCAAAGCCTTCTGAAATCATGATATCTTGTCAAGTTAACCAGATAAATGACGTTGAAACCATGGCTGCTAAATTCAGGGAAGTGTATGTGGACTCCTGACAAATAATCTTTACAGTAGTAGCATTCATTTTAAACGGCATGAATCAGTGGTGTCACAAACTGTTCAGTTAACAAAGGAGGTTTGCATTTGGAGCATCTTATTGATTTTGAATTCTAAAGCAATTTATCTATTTGATGATGTAAGCTTTCAGCAGGTGATGAAGTCTGAAATGTTATGGTAGGCCCAGAGTCGAAACCGAACTTTATTCGATCCAGTTAGATAAGCTTGTTCCGGTCGAATAATGTGAGCGAGGGAAATGCGACAATCGAAATTTTTCGTAAAACATGGGAACAACTAATTATTCACCTTCATGGGTTCTTAAATTCCTTATGGGCATTTTAATAATGGAGACCACAAGTTACCGTCGCGCTATATGGGGAATTGATTCTCCTCCTTTTAAGGAATTTGTAACATTACGCTGCTTTGCATCTCATTGGGAAGAAGTATATTCGATTCTATCTCTAAAAGTTAAAATATCGGTTCGGGACACTAAGGAAGAAAGTGGTGACACAGCTTTGAGTAGATTGAATTATGGATTACGCAGCCAAGGATGAACTGACCAAGATGCTGGTCTTACATTTTATGACGCCTTTGCTGCTGACGAAACGAGATATGTAACCAAGTTAATCACGATACACTGCCTTAAGATACATGTAGTTAGAGCCGACTGACAATATGAAGTTTTATGCTGCTAGAACATTGATACAAAAGGGCGTTCGATGGAGAAAAGAAAACTTGCAGCCTGGAACTACTAAAGCTGAAGAACAGTTTCTGCTGAAGTATCCACTGCCCACTGCGTATCCTGAGAACTTCTTCGGAGCCTGCAGAAGACCACACAAGGAGAATGTGACAATGCTAACAGTCGAAGTGACGAAGTTTCCCTGTTTCTTCCATTCATGTTACGAGCGACATTTGGCACAAGATCAGTTCTGATTACTTGCACAAGTGCAACACAGCTCAAACTCGACACAACTACATCACATGAGGGATTGTTCTCCCGAAATGTCAGAATAATCCGTGAGCCTGCACGGTCTTCCACCTCATCTACCAATTAGTGTGTTGTTGCGATGACATCTACAACGACAGAAATGACTGTCGGCAGTCTCAATGGATGGCTGCACATTTCCCAACTCAGTTAAAGCAACCCATGTGGAAACAAGATGGAGCTAACAAAGTGTGGAACAAAAAGTCCACCTCATTCATCACCAAGTGTCTTAGGACGATCTGTCACCAATTCAACCCGGTGAATTGTTCAAGACATATTGCATAACCAAAATCAAAATTGCTAGCCATCAATGATGTGTTCGTGATAAGGACGAAAATTCCGGTGTTGTACGAGCTCAAAACACCTAGGAAATCTGGAAAATTACCTTTGTCCTGATTGCGCAATATGCACCAGTGTCTTAGTCGTTTTACTAAGACACCCTCAGACTAGCCCTGTCCTTTGCATGTGTAACGGTGGATGAGGAGCCTAGCCACGTTCCGGTTATAATTTAGTCACACTGCTCCGCCGCAGTTACCCAAGCCTCAGTGACATAAGGCACTGATTCCTATGACTACTCTCATCCCTTAGAATCCGATAGGATCAGGTGGATGCGCTCCTGAAGAGTCACAGTGTGACGAACCAGGTGTCTCTCACTTTCCTGTTTGTGTGATATCTGTCTGGCCGATTGTAGCTGCAAAGTAACTTCTCGGAAACAAGAAATTCAGCTACTAATCAACAAGACTCTCACACGGGTAAGTGTGTGTTTTTCATGCATGCATTGAGTTGCGGTTGACGACAGCAATCGGCTTTTCAACACATCGCAGTTTATATCTCCTCTCCGCGTAGATGACTTTTGGACATTGGTGAGTAGCCAAATCTAAACGTCAAAGCTATAAACAGAGGTGTTCAACAATTTGCCTTTCGACGTAAGTTGGTTGTGAATCAAGTAAATTTAAGGTTCACAAGCGAAAGATAAAGCACCGATGATTGAGAACGGCCATGTCCTAGCAGATAACTCCCTGACGCTAAATTATGAAAGCAACTTCGTTTAATTGTCGGCTCCTGAAGAGCAGGATTCACACAGTTCAACTCTGATTCCCTTAATGAGATTCATAATTTTGAACCTGTTTGTGTTACTTCTATGATGTAATGCGTTATACGCTGTCAATTATTCGTCTATCACCATCAAAGCATAGCAACTACTTTTGGAGCCGGGGCGGAGATTATTGACAAGTTTCTTCTGACTTATCGCACAAGTGTAATTCCGCAGACACCGAAAGCTTTGTCTGCGGCGGAAATGCGATGGAAAATCCATGTGCCGCATTATGCCCTCAGACCCCAGAAAGAACAAATGCCATTCCCCAATTTACAGATGAAACGGCAGTTTAGCATTCGACACGGTGCTCGCAGGCGAGCCTTTTAGGTTGATCAGCAAGTTCATGCGAAAGATTATCGCACCCACTATCCCAAACGGTCTTTAGACCGTGTGCGACACAAACGCGGCAACATGATTTATGGTATCCAGGTTGAGACGGCAATTTAGTGAGACACGCCAAACAGTTGTCAGTGACTGGGACTGACAGAGGACATCAACAGCAACTACCAGCTGGGAAATTAACTCTGCATATACTATTCGATGTAAGAGAACAGGAAACTCCCCAACGCACCCTAACGCACCAGCCTCTAGATTTGCCCTAAAATCTGGCAGTCCAAAGGCCGAAGCGCGGGCGCAAATTCGGGTCATCCATGCAGGTCAACCCAAAGCTGAAATCTTACCACACAACTTAAAGGGAGGAAGTGTTAGGTACCAAATCTCAGGGCAAGCAGCCGAGACGCCGATCACTCATACGGAGCCAAATCATGACCGGTGAGTCGAAACTCAGTCGCATGAATTGGAAGAATACTTAACCAACTGGATGAACCGGTCAGTTAGCGCGATATAAGCATTGCATGATTTAACGTAATTTGACCCTTCCAGATGTTTCCATGCAAGCTTTATATACTGTCCACGAAGGTTCCGTTTGACCTTCATATTGGACAGTGCGATCGACCAATGCATCTCGCTTCCCCTCTGTTCGTCAGAAAACGGGCTTTACTCTTTCCTGTGAAACCAGCGATCTCGATTTCCGGACGACAGCTAACAGCTAATTCAAGCGAGCGATGACAACTTCAACACTATATGACTTAGCTGAAGTTTGGTCCTTTATATTTGGTATAGAACACTCAAGGTTACCAGAAGTGCCGCTCCCTTTCTCGCTGCCATCCGAGGCGGAAGGCCCCCGCGCATCCTATGGTATGCTTCTGATCATCATACATCTGCTACTGTCGAAGATTTTGGAGAAGCCAAATCTGTCCTTATCATTGATTGATTGCCTCTCAGTTGTTGTGGAGTTCTCCGAGCTGGGCAACTTGGTTGCAAACGTTTCGCCACCATTCGAGGTGGCATCTTCAGTGCGGGATTGATAGCAGTAAAGTAGCAGTAGCTGGTAGAAAGCAAACCCAGTAATGGATGCTGTCAGCAGTCACTCCGTTCCTTATATAGGCAAACGGGGCCATTAATTTTTGCTTCGTTCTCATTGGTGAATCTTTGTGTTCAGCGGTTGTGCTCGAGTCATTGTCATTGGCTGCGGAAATGTTGTTGCGACGTGGTTGGGAGTATCGCACGCGGATTTTGCAACGGGTGTGGGTGAGTAGTCTGAGCTCATGTTGACCATGCTGTTCATTGTCCGTGTTTTGGATTAGGTTCTTTCGGACAACGGTTTTTGATCCTCTTGAGAAGCGAAGCGAGAACGAAGCAAAAATTAATGGCCCCGCATGCCTATATAAGGAACGGAGTGGCTGCTGACAGCATCCATTACTGGGTTTGCTTTCTACCAGCTACTGCTACTTTACTGCTATCAATCCCGCACTGAAGATGCCACCTCGAATGGTGGCGAAACGTTTGCAACCAAGTTGCCCAGCTCGGAGAATTCCACAACAACTGAGCCAGCCTCCCGAGCTACCAATATTTCAAATTGATTGCCTCATTGTGTTGCTTGTTATATGCTATATAAGCGTGCTTCATCGGTTTCACGTCCGCTAAACTCGTTTAGGTTACTGTCGTTATTCTTTTTCTTTGGCAGACGCAACAGATCTGCATTTCGAACAGAAGTAGTTTTGGAGTTTTGCTTTGTTCCTAGCGAATTTGGCAACTGTTGTACCGAAACTGGGGTCCGTTTTCTGTTGCCATTTCTTTTGGCCAGCCGTACCATACGAACAGATGTCAGCCATTTCATAATGTGGATTATTTTGACATCCCTAAATGTTCCGGCCTCTCTGATCACTTAGTGTTGTAACATCTAACTACTAGCAGCGACGAGTGAAGCTCAGATCGAAATCAAAATTTGAAAGTTGTTGATGTGTATGTAAAACATCAACTTTATATTATGAGAACTAATACAGAAATACACAGTGTCAACTTGTCTCAATGGGGAACTACCGTCCGTAGCCGTTTTGGAATCGTAGTCTCCGTTCGTCTGATGGAGTTTCGATATGTTTCCATTGAAGTTAATACTGTGTCAGCGTACACGACCGTTATAAAAGGGCAACTGCCGAGAAAATCAATTATGTGGAAAAAGCTCATAACACAAAATATATTAAACATTCCAATTCGCCCGTAGCATGTAAAATATTGGTGCAACTTAACACTCTACTAACCTCCGAGAGGAGCTAATGATACAATTTGTGCAAAACCAGTCATCATCGCATTTCGAATACTTTTAATTGATGATGACTATATTGAAATCGGCTAGGCATTTTAAAAATTTTCCTACCGGGTTTGAGGTTGAATATTTAGGAGATGCACTTGTAGCGTTGAATACGAATGCTTTTTTAAAACAGCTATTATGTTACTCTTTCCCGTTTTGTCCCGCTTACTTCCAGCGGAAAATATTGTTGACTATTACTGTTAGGCCTTTTAGTATCCGCCTTGCGTCTGGATTGTGGTATTCAATCGAAGTGGAGTTCGAGTCGCACATTAAAAGAACCTGTGCTAGTTCGAGCATTAGCATCGCATCCCAACTGGAGATGTTTGGCTGTGTTCTGTCCAAGGAATGCCCTCCAAGACCGACAGGTTTCGTCCTGATTTGGACTCTAGGTAGACTTAGCTTAAGTTGTGATTGACATCCGACAAATTGTGGTTTATTGTCCGAGACATAAGCCGTTTCAAACACTGCGCATTTAGGTCTGGCTGATTGAGCAAGGTGTAGGTCATCAATCAGTATGTAACGGGTTCCACTCTTACTTTAGGCCATCTTGAACTGATGAGCCGAAAGCACGACGAAACTGGTCGGTCGCTTGTTCAGTGTTTGAAGGGCGAAGCGCCGAAAATCTCCAATTTGTTGAACTTTATTTGCTTCACTGCCGAAGCAGACAGTCCGGAGCACGCATCCAACCCACTGATCTGTATAGATTCCTGTGCTCTACATGACGAACGAAAAAAATTGAGTTTACAGTTGGCGTGGTCATTGTTCTCGTATGAAGCACGTAATATCGCTTTAACACTTTTTGGCAAGGCAATGGTGATGTCAATATTTAAACTCATGTTTCCTTATTTGTAAATTTACATTCTGCATGATGCGAAAATTGTGTAGACCGGCCACACAAATGCACGGGCAGACTGCGCCATAAGAAAGGCAACATCGAATTCATCAAACTGAATATCACCGTTGGATGGGCATTCTAAACAGGTATTAAAGGAACATTTTGTCACAAACGTTTTCCATTGCTTGGCGCCATCTAAGGGTGCGGTCAAATTTCAGCTTTCGAATGCCACTCAGGTTAGCGCTTTGGTTGTTGGCACGGTTGTGGAAGGAGACGGTAGCCTGAGCTGACAGTAGTGACGGTGGTGGTGGTGACCGCGTAGCACTGTGTGGTGGGGGAGGGTTCGGTATGCGAGCTAAAGTAATGCCACTGGCAATTCGCGTGTTACACAGATGTAAGGCTTGTGGCGCCTAGAATGTGTACATTCTCCTTGAGTGGCATTTAACTCCAGCGGCGTTTACTGCCAAAGCTGTTCTTACCCCTCCTAGCCGCCAGCACTAATCTATGATTGAATCGTCCGTCATCTCCCTCCGGTTCATTTCGCACTCTCACTTCCGCAAGCGATTAAAGATTTGGTACGACTTTGCATACGTATGCGTGCATCCATGCATACACGCAAGATGCAACACCTGAATTCGGACAACCATGGGCTGTGGTCAGTTCGTTCCTGTGGATGTGCAACTATCTACTGGATGTTCCGGTTGGTATGCCTAAGAGCTCGAGACGAACGACACCTCCGGTACCACATCTGTGGGAATGTGAGCATGCAGCTGATGAAACAATAAGGGAAAAGACTGGGTGTCTCGACCTGATTGAAGGGTGGAGACAACGAAACAGTTGGGTGCCTACTGGTTCACGCTGGGCTTAAAAAACCCATTGTTAATGGCAACGGTAGATAATTGAATAAAGATTTATTAGACACGTCACGCAACAGTCGACAAAATACCACTTTATGGATGCCCTCAGTTGACCGAAGAAGCTACCAAATTAACTGGCCAAATCCATGTTACTCACTACCCCATAACTTACACTGGGTCAACCAAGTGCAAATACCACGCCCTTTTCGTGCGTTCTCCACCCAACGCAATAATACCCTAATTTAAATCTTGTTCAGTTTTTGGCGGATTGGAATAGAGTTGATGAATCATGGACACGGTGAGAGCTATCACACAGGAGCAGATATGGACAACGGATGGGGTGAATATCCTTTGTGTTTCTGTGTACGTCGCCAAGTATTTTACTAATTACCATAACAGTGCAGTTTGCTTTTAGTATGGGTGGGTTAATTCATTACGGTTTATACTCCGCAATGTTGCATAACAAAAAACCATCTGATTTTGTGGAATCGAACTAACTACACACCAGTGGAACCCCTAATAACTCATCTTTTGAATGTGTAACTCACATAATTCCACACAATTCTTGCACTGTGTGGTCACCAACAAGGTAACCGCATTCCTAAGTCAGCATTGTCACGGGAACTTATTACGGCGATCCATCAGAGATCAAATCGATAACCAGCATCCAGGAAACTGAGTTGGTTTCTCCTGTGAGACGGTTATCACCTCAGTTCAACGAATGCAAGTTTCACCCATGAAAGAATCAGAACCAATTGCTATAGTTACATTAGGTTAGTAGCGTTGAAATGTGTGCAAGCTTATATACCAGTACGGAACGAAGCATTTAGCCTAACAGATACGGTGGAAAAGCGTTCCATGCCTTAATTTCGGAAGAAATGCAAGAGTGGCAACCGGGTGGATCAGAGGATTGTTGCCATGTAACATAACCTCCGGTGATCTTCGAAGCCGTGGAGTTCATTAGCGCTGTGGCATTTACGGGAAACCTGCAGAAAAGCAAATCGCTCGCTCCGGAGCCCCACTGATTTCGCCAGCAAGGTTCAAATTCCATGAGCTTGTTGGCTGCCCATGCAGTATAAATGGAGGTTGTCCACGCTTAGGTGGGATTTGATGTCGTATACCTACATTACACAAATGCCTCTGACCGAGAAATTATCCGGGAAGTACAGAATTAGAAATACATTTGTCACATTGCGGTTTGGATAGGCAAGTTTCTCTTTCGACATAATCTAAATATAAGTGTTCGTAGCTAACATATTCGAAGCCATGTGTAGGATACCTACATCCAGCTTCCTCCAAATACAGTTTAGTTGGGACCCCACTAGTTTACTACATTCTTCCGTTTCCTGTTTTCTCCTAATGCCCACTTTCGCTAAGGTGCATCCCAAGGAAATTACGTAGAGTTGTCTTTCACTTATATTCCGCTAGCTAGCCTTGTTACCGACCGAATGAATCTATTGTAGGGTGAAGATAGTGCAAGTTCCTCAACTGCACTTACATTGTGGTTAATAGCAACACGTCCAGCAAGGTATGATTTGAAGTCCTGAGCATAATTGTGTGCTCCATTCTGCTAGACAAAAGGGACGTTGGTAGATTTGTTAGAGTGATGTATGAGCAACGCATCCACCGACTCTAGGTGTAAACCAGTGTACGTAACGTTCGAAGGACGAAGGCCAGCAGGCTATGTTGCTGATGGCATCCCATAATTCGATATCTACCAAACCATACCATTGGTTTTTGGCTTTATGCAACAGTGGATTTCGAAGCATGGTGCTGTCTTCATATACACGTCACTTTTACGTACTACTGTATATGCTTGTTAGGAAAAGTAGGCTGATAGACTGAGTTAATCGCATAGGAACGTGATGATGGCTTCTACTTCGGTTCACGAGTGACACTTCCCCACATTGGGTTGATAGGGTTCAGGATAAAACCTGCGCAAGGCTGTTATGGAATACAATACTAACGAACATCGTTATTACAGAGCATAGTAACCAGGGATATTTCTACAGGCAAAATATCACTCTGTTTGAACAATACCCAAATATAGGTTTTAATTTTAAGCCATTGTTACATACGGGATGTGAATAGCCGCTGTTCTATGATCACAAACCTGCAAACATTACTCTTCGATCACGAGTAATCTACCGCCAAAATGACATGAATGTGAAAATCATCATAAGATTTAATCACAGAGATTCTTGATTTCTCACCATCAGAGATGAAGCGCGTTGCATCTCATCAAGAAGTAAGGGCTTATCTGAAAAACACACCGAATGATGAAGTATAAGAAACACTCAGAATTAATACCCCTAGGCGCAAACCGTTTCCAAGCTACTACAACACAATTTGAGTCCAAGACAAAATGTCGCAATTAGTTTGCTCAACGGTCAATGGTATATTGTGGATCAATAAGCCGAAGCTAGACATGTCCCGCCGGATGATCGGTTAGGGGTGAGCAAAATAAAGGCAAAAATGGCAATAGGAAATATTGAACAACTACAAATTGCCAACTTGCCTTTTACAGCCTTCACATCCGTTGTATTTACTATCCAAAGTTATCGTCTGTGATTTCCTTGCAAAAAAATGAGGTCGGTTGCTCTGTTTTCGTTTTTCTGCTGGTTGTTTGGGCCGTTCAGATTACGTGATATTGTGTAGTTTGGACAGTGCACTGTCGACACGTGCTTTGGACACGGATAATGTGGGGACTGAAATATCAGCTTCTGTGAGGGTATTCCACCTGTGGCAATTAGCGGGCAAGAACTAACCAATTGCTAAAACTGACTTAGGCATGTGCAGCAAGGCTGGTTAGAAGGTATAACTTTGTTTGTCTTGTGAAACGAAATACCAAACATTGACCAATGGATAGGGGCTAAATAATTTTGTTTGCAGTGTTTAGTCGAACCGTACCCAAATAATGGAATACATGATTCAGAAAGTTTTATAAACTTTTTAACAGTCGCCGCAACATTTAGACTTAAATCCATGGCTGAGAAGCACCGGAGGCATGCGGCAACATTATCCAATTCGCACCAAGTATTGGATTTCATATCGCAGCAATTATCAGTGTGGTCAGGCGGGCTTATTTTCCTTTAAGTGCAGCCGGCTGGTGCTAATTTGGACCTAAGTTACCCAACGCAATATTAACAGCACAACTGAAGAGGAAACCACTATCCTGAGTTTGGATGGACAATTAAGTGTCATCCATTACGAAAAGTGACAGATGAAACCACCGTGGTTTTGGTCTAACGGTATCTTGGTGCGGATTTTAGCTGACGTTCGCAAAAACACACTGTAGAATTTGAGCTGCGCTAGTTTGAATGGGAAAAACACATATTATATGCTGTAGCTTTTAAAGCCAGTGAGGGTGAAACCTTCACATTCCTTATGTACGTAACATTTCAAGTTGCATCGAATTACCTCATGAACCAAATACAATACATCACACAGCTAATAATGGTATCCATGATTAAATAACACTGGACTGCGTCCTGCTTTGCGAAAATTGCTATCATCCGTCATTTGGCAGATGACACCTATTCCGCATTTCAGATGCCTTAGAAACTGTACTAGAAATCTAAAGCGTCTCTGGGCAGAATTGTGGAGAGGCGGCGCTGGGAAGTCCGCTCTGGGCGGCATGTGAACGGGGGAGGCAGTTTTAATACCGTTGATCGTTCGCTACGAAATATAAAGGGCAGAATTCCCCGATAAGCTGTGGATTGCATTTTGGTGCTAATCTCTATGCCCAAATGCACCAATGCACGGTGTCACACCTATGAACACATTTTTCCCATTGTGGCCAGTTCCACTACGTGCACCTCATTGCTCCAAATGAACATATCGATCATCGAAAAAGATGTGCACTTCCCACCGTCTTTAGCAAGGCAACATTTTACCGACGCCCCGCGTGGCAAAGGTATTCTCTAGGCTACTGCCTCTGGGTCTCAATCTTTTCAACAATAAATAAAAATTGTATCTGCGGTACACAGGCGTAGATCGGATCCAAGCTTCTTACAATTACTGGTATACAGTAACCGACATGGAATAAGTCCGACAATCAAGCACATAAAATTCATTTAACTTATGTAACCATTCGCTCGTCATTAGATATCGTTTGATCACCTGGTGAATTGCATCGAAACCTTGCGGCAACTAAAGTATAGATAATGCCTAGCAATGTTCAAGTTTCTGTCAATATAGATGCAGGGGTTGCCTTTGAAACGATAGGAGCAATCTCAATAAGCAGTAGAGTTGATCAGACCATGTATACTATTTCACTCAATGTGTCCTACGTTAAAACCCACTGCAACGAAAGCACTACAAATAACTTGGAGAGAGGAGGGCCGCTTAGCATAATTTAGGATGGATTGTACCTTTTTGACAAAGTACTGAGCGCATATGGTGAACACCAGTCACTTACGAGAGTTGTCGCCACCTGATTGTCATCCAATGTTTCACGCAAATACGCAAACAGACGTAGCTGCATAAAATGCGCACGTACAGTCCCAGAAAATTCTCTCGAACCATAGTTGTGAGGACATATGAGATGCTTGGTAAACCAGTGTGGCAGTGTAGAGATCAGCTGAATACAGGCGTGCGAGTTCGTGGAGAACACATATACAGGCCACAGCCTGCAATGTCGTCGAGAGAGATAAGGCGCAGATAGGCACATTACACTGTCAAACGACCGTCAGCATCCGCACGGTGGACCGCTATAAGCTATCTTTGCAATGGTTGCGGAAGGTCCTGTCTAAAAGTAGACTACTTAGCAGTGGAAGGATCGATGGCTATCAGTCTGCCTCGCCACCCAGCCACATTGGCTTAACCAACGTGCAAAGGGCTACGAAAGTGCGCACTTCAAAAAATTAATAAATAACTGCTTTATTGCCTGCAGAGCGAGGCACGACTGCGAAGGCATGATCATGACAATAGAAACAGGTATGGTAGGTAATTATACAAAAAATAATGTAAGTTAACCAGTAACTTACAGCATTTGTGTCTGTATACATGTAAGTGTATATGTTAGTTGGCGAAGTGAGTGAAATTGTGAAGTGTGACAGAATAATTGGAGAGCTATTTTTGGACTACTGGTTGTGTCCTAGGATTGCGGCGCGCAATCTCATCGTGGACCACAATTCCCATTGAAGGGTGGCTTAATCACTGCGATCACCTGGACTGTAGCGGAAGCGGATGGAAATTGGGTCTTGCCCGCCAGAAAACACCGCACAATCACGACGCTTTTTGATGTCATTTCATCTCATCAAGTGGAGATAGCAGACCTCGAACCTGCAACCACTTGAATAGCAGCCGAATCCTCTACCCCTTTGGCTAATGGGTCACGGCGGGCAACGCTTGACACAACAGTGAATGATTAATTGGAGGGTTATATGTGGACACACTTTGTGTGATTGGATTGCGACGCGTAATCTCAAAGTGCACCGCGATTGGATAAGAAATCAGCAACACAACTCTCTGTAATACCATTATTAAGTGACACGGTATCCCAAGAATAAGACAATAGTGACTGCTGCTATGGAATAGTTAATCTTATGCATTGGGCATGGTCATTTCACACTTCAAATGGATGAGCCGACAAATGTGACAAGACCTGGCCTGCTGATTGTGCTAGTAACATTGTGCAAACTTCCACCGAAGAACATTAATTTTATACTCGAAAATAACGTTCCGCGGGACAACTACGTAGATGTTTGCAGGGATGGTGCCAAATCAATGAGAGGAAAGGTTGTTAATGTTTTGACCATAGCAAAACTGTTGAAAAAACGCGCCAGTCTCCAATAGATTCTTCATTGATAAACACTTACCTTAAAAGAAAAGCACTCAATGTCAAAACTGTCCTCAATGAGTCAATGAAAATAGTTAATTTCCTTAAATTTCGGTCTCTGAATACCTGGCTGTTAAAGGTTCTGTGACGACACGGAAAATGTTTGCATATATTTACTAATCCATACAGAAGTAAAATGGCTGTCCGATGCCAAAATATTGCTGCTTATTTTAGAATTACGTACAAAAGCCCCCGCTTTCTTCATTGCTGCAATTTTAATTTACAGTTCTGGATGTTTGACAGAAAGTGGTTAGCAAGACTTGCCTATCTGTCCGAGATTTTCACAGAAATAAATGATGCAAACCTGGCCACACAGTAAAAATCTGCAACCGTTTTCAATGCAAATGAGAAAATTCAAGGTCTTCAAGGTATGTTAGAATTTTGTGCTATTTTATTTGCAATTGAAGTCTTGACAGCTTTCTGACAATAAGAGACAAGCCAGAAGATATGTAAGGAGGAATGAAATCCCAGCGGATCTCTCTGGAACAAGCCATGTCCTAGCGTTTACCCGACGAACATGAGGAAGGATTGAAATCTTTTTATGAAGCAAGAACACAATTGTTTAGGTGAAAAAATCCTCATACGTTCATATCCCTTCCGTATGAGAGATCCATAGACATTCTAACTGATTCTGCCATTCAAGAAGAATTTCATAAATTGTCGCTAGGACAAGTACCTTGTCTTAGCAATGGCAGCTGTCTCCATGCAATTTGCTATCGACAAAACTTATCCGTGTGAAAGTGCATTTAGTTAATACAACCATACGTAAAGTACGTACCGCAATAGACTCGAAGCTCAATCATATATGAAGCTGTGGCTTTACACAATGACAACAAATATCAAACGAGACAGCGTTGTGTGACAGAAATCGTTTCATCCCACACACTAAGCCTGAGTGTACGTAGTGTTACTATTTAACTTAAACAACTGACAAATTTTACTAACATTAATAAACATCCGTTGTAATTCAGTGTAGCGTAATACCATTTTCCACGAATCTACATCTCATTCTTATTTGTTTAAGGCCTAGTTCTTTGGCTAACGGTATATCAAGTGGTCCCTCGTGTGAGGTTTTACTAAAAGAGGGTCTACATGCCAACATTTTTGAGAACCCCTGCATAATAGAGCTCCCATAAACACAGACCTTAACAGTTGCATCTACAAGATTAAACCCTTGCACACATGTGGGATATTACAGCTCTTTCATTGCTCAACCATCCCACAACTTTTTTATTTCTCCTACTTTATCCACTTACTTAGTGTCGCAAGAGGTAACGATCACGAGAAAGAATGGTTTGACACTAGAACGAACGAGGATCGGAACAGGTAAAGCCAGTATGGACGAAATCAGACGGCGCAAAGCAAGACCCACAGAACGAGCGGTGAGCGGATCTTGAGCAACGAATGGTAACGGGTCTGAACCGAGGGGAACCAAGGAGAAGTTATTTGTTGAGGCCAACAACTGATACAGAAACCCTTTTGTCGATGCCTTAAGAAGTAGCCTTAAGTCGAATAACGCGACTGGGACCAAGCAAATCAGGAGGCTTAGAACAACTCCAGGCTGGCCAAAATGCGATTTACGGAAGCGGCGATACGGGGTCAGACAAGCATTGTGTGACGAAAATATGACAGCGGTCGTGATTTTTCGGTTTCAGTTAAACCGTGATCGATGTATTTCACGTGCGTGACATGCTGGTTAACAGTGTTCGTGTACATCAAAAATGGTAATTGCTCGCAGTTTCGTTCTTACTGCCACACGACGATTATGTCCAGATTTCCACGAAGCGCTTGACGGGAGAGGCAATCTGGTCATCGGTATCTTTTATAAGCCACAGTGTGAACCATAACACTTACATGGTTTCACGGGCTGTCTGAGGTCAAATGGTCAAACAATGCGTATGTGGTTGGGCGTGGCTGCCATCGTCGTACCACGTACCATGTGTTTCATACCATAGTATTCGCCTCGAACTGTTAACCGAATGTTGCTAATTTGGACTCTGCCACTTATGTAACGAATGGTGTGTATAGCGAAAATCTAAGTTGAGCAAAACCCGAACATAAAACACTGGGTGTTATTGGACACAATTAGTAAAGCATTTCTTCAGAGTGTTAAGTTTACGCAAATTTAAATGTCTGAGCTAATGTATGATGCCGTTGCCGACAACTTGAATACATCCAATAGTGGTATGCGCAACCTACTTTGATCAATGGAGTAAAAAATTAATTAATTTGCTGGATGAAAGCTGTTGTCGACAACTTGTTCCCTTACCTAACACGATGAACCACATTCCGACAGCATGGCAAGCGGTTACGTGTGCTGATGAAAGCTGTAGACTCAGTTGAAGATTAAGGAATCATTCAGAGTATTTGTGTCTAACTGAACAATCGTAAAATATATGGATCGCTTATAACGGGTATTCGATAGAAAGGGAGGGGTTACCTTCGCTTAATAATCGTAGGAATCACGGTTATTGAGGGTGATTTATTCTACACATGTCTGACTACCTTGCAAAATTCCAGTTCTTGTTGTTGGCGTTCTAACTTGTTAATCAATGTTCAAGCAATTCTACAAGTGCCGCATTCACATATTCATTCAACCTATATGCTAGCAGGCAAGTATGTATAAAGCGAAGTTCTTAACTGGATTCCAGTCCGTCATTGCTGGACACGATTACACTGCTACTGGCACTGTGTTGAATTGGAGCACGTTCAAACTTGATCACATGTAGTCTGTGATCAAATCGCTTTACAATGCTCTATGACTTAGCAATGTATCAAAGTCATGCCATATATTTGGATCCTCAACCAATAGCCTTTAGATATCCCGCACTGAACTGATACCGGGATGGATAAGCTGCTACAAACCATTAATTTCAGAAGGCCAAGAGGAAACGTGTTTATCTAACCCAGAACGGGATCACTGATTGCGTAACACTGAATTTTCTGAAGCATCAATTAAGTCAACGGTCTTTGAGAGATCCAGGTAGACCGAATCAATCTCACCCAGCTTGGACAGCTTCCGTCCATAATGCGAAAACAGTCAGCAGATCTGTGGTGCACGAATTAGTCTGGCAATGATGTTCTGATAATAGAAGTTTGTTACTCCCCAAGTATCCTACGAGTACTGGTAAAAAACCAGCACCGTGACTTTGGAAAGCATCAGATGCAGTGTTAAGCGGCGATGATTTACTCATTATTTACGGCTACCACCGTCAAATTCTTCCGAAAGTGTGGGCGTAAAATGCTTCCTGTAGTACCGCCTGGACTCTGTTCAGTAGTATCAGATGAGCCAAAAAACATTCACTGTTTCTATGCTAGTGCAACTGTACTAGGCGTTACAGGTTATGTAATGACTGCAGCTTGAATTTGATAAAATCAGGCGACAAAAGTCTTACCGGAGAAACCAACTCAGTTTTCGGCATAACTGGTAAGGATTAATCTTCTGATGGATCAATGTGATAATTTGTCTGGACACTGAATATATACGAATTTAAAAAATTTACCGAGGAACAAATAGCTAATTGATGTTAAGGAGGGTAATATACTTGCATTTGCGAAAAGTGATTTGGTAGCAATGAGTTCTCTATTAATTCCTACAAAATCTGAGCTTTGTATTGGATGAGAAATGGGGTTTACCAATGTACTGAGCCGTACTCGGATTGGCGATAAACACTAAAGGTAGTTTTCTTTAATCCAAAATATTAGAAAACTGACTATATCTACCGAACTTGTAAATTTTCGGTTGCGTTTATCTGGGTCCCAATCATGAGCATATTTACCGAGAGTAACTAAAGATTTCCCAAACCACCATCGGTGAAGTTTGGCCTGACCCCTATACGCGTGTTTGATCTGGGCGTGTAGTCAAAGATCAGAATATTAAATGACATATTGCGTTTGTTACTGCTACTTAATCAAATGACCCATGGGCTGGAAAATTACTTCCTCTCTTGAAGTATAGTGTTTGCTATGCGAAATACACTTGGAATTCATAATTCATTGCTTGCCAACAGCGGGCATTTATTTGCGCATCCCTTCTCAATGGATCCTTTTGAAGGGTTACTTCTGCTAAATCAACATACACTCATATTCGCAATCAAATAAAACTTTTCCATTATCTGGTGTGCATTACGTTTTGCTGCAACTTAACAACGATCTTCCCTCTCTAGAATGAATTCAAATGCCCGAATTTGTGAAACAAACGTTGGGAAAGGGAGCATGAATGTCCGGGCGCAGAGATACCGTTCATCACCATCACCTCCATGCATAGATCCATTCGATTCTCCTCGCGATGCAAATTGACGAAAATTAAGCGGATGCTTGTTAACAAGCAGCCGGACAGCAACATCTCTCTCTGTGTGTACAAAGACCACCAAACCCGATTTAAGGACTCCAATGGAAAGAACGAGATGTCAACAATCTTTATGGGAAGTAGTCGCCATCTTCCAATCGGAGATGCGAATAATACTATCGGATTTGTTCCCATCATCCATACAGCAATACGACGAATAAGTAAATCATTGCTTTCCCGCAGTTAATCGACACAGAGTCATAGTTCGGGATTTGTGCAACTCACAAAATATTTTTCGTCGATGGAGGAAGTTGAGTTCCCTAAACAACTTCGTTCAGGCAGCGCGTTAAATAGTAGATATTGGGAACTTTGAGGAATATAAATGCATTCAGATTCCGAATTGTGTTTTGATACCTAATGAACCAAACATGGTCGGTAGTGCGGTTAGGATTGTCGCAGTTCGAGAGGATACTGATTTCTAGTTCAAGGTCAAGTGGGACCGGAACAGTAGGAGAATCCCGTAGTTGTTTCACTTTGTCAAGCGTCAATGATTTCGGAGTGAAATCTGTGGGGTGATCTGCAAGGAGGAACCAAATCTACACACACGTTACGGTTAGCCAGACAATGCCCATGTGCCCTGCACTAGCAGTCCCCGCTATGCCGGTCACATGAAAGGAAGTAAAAGTGAAAGAAGAACAAAAGAAAGGCAAGCCGGTGTAATGAGTGTAACAATGTTGGAAAGCGATTGAAAAGTTAAAAAGGTTTGAGTATCAGCAGAAGAGAGCAAAGCTACGAAGAGAAGGGGAAGCTTTTAAACTGCAGACCAAGGGAGTCAAGTCGATGCTCAAACTCTTTCATCGTTGGCGTCATCACTATTTCAGCAGGCAGCGAAGTCCAAGGATCAATAACCTGGCGTGATAACTGAGAATCAGTCCCAACCGGGTCCGAGCAGGTTTTCTGCAACTTCAGTTTATGGTCACAAAGAGTTGGTACCCGAGTGTAAGGGAACGGTCCAGATAAATCAGGCCCGAGCTGACCTATTAATATGCGATAGATGTGGAGCAAGATACCGCGAAATCGCCTGTAGTGCATTGCAAAAATGTCCAACCTCTCAGGGTACGACAGCTTCTTTAATAGAAGCATCATGTTCTTCTCCGATCGTAAGACTCGTTCAACTGACATTTTGTCCCGGACTAGTCAGCGTGGACAAGCCTGTACGCAATATTCTAGGTGTGGCCTAACGAAGACTGAAAATAATCTTGCAAAATTTCGGTTGTCATAATCCCAAATTATCTGCAAATCCTTCATAACGTACCAAAACCTTTGCTAGCAACTGCTCTCCAGTGTTCATTGGAAATAAAATCAGGCGACAGCAAGACACTTTGGTCAGCTTAGAGTGACACCTGCGGAAGTTAATTATTCCCGAGTAAGTAGTGCGTCGGTGGGTCATTTGATCCTACTTGCAAAATTGAGCATTTAGCGAGATTAATAGACAACTGCCACAAATCAGAGCAGTTCCATAGTCTATCTAGAGCCCTTTGTAGGGCCAGTGGACCACTAGGATTGTTTACTGTGGACCTGAAATGCAAGTCGCCCTTGAAAATTAATGATGACACGCCCAGTTCTTCAGGTAAGTAATTAACGAACAAGCAGAATACCAGTGAGCCAAGGATTGACGCTTGCGGGACACCGCTGGGAACACACGGATTTGAAGACAGTCTAAAGTCCACACGAACACTTATCTCCCTTCCGATTAAAAAAACGAAATCCATTTTAAGACTGGCCTCCATATACCATAAGTCTGCAACTTAAACAAAAAGCGAGCTTGGGGTATTTTGTCAAAAGCTTTCAGGAAGTCACTGAACAGTACGTCCAAGCCTTTTCCTTGATCAGCCGGTTTGGCCCACTGCTCGCTGGCAAGTAACAAGTTGGTAAGGCCAGAATAGCCCCTACGAAAACCTTGTTACGAGGGGCTGAGCAACCCAAACGCACGTAAATGTCTTTCAAGTGCATCCCTCACAAGTTTTTCCAGGAGACTGACCAACAAGCTGGTTAGGCTAACAGGTCTGTAGCTCTCAGCGAGGTGTTTGTTATTTTTTTAAAAACCAGTCCCCAGGTATAGAGCAACTGCGCACCGACTTCTCAAGCAGTCGCGCAAGAGGATAGCAAAGTTCATCTGCTAACTCACACAACAGTTTAGGATCGATAGCGTCCTATCCTGCTGCCTTATTAGGAGTATCTCTCATTGAAGCTTGACCACCTTGGACTCCGATATGGAAATCTTCTCTAGATAAACGTCTACAGGAACCTTAGCTTCAAACTAAGACTCAGCAGTTGTGACTAGCGGATAAATAGAGCTGCATACTTTTCCCCAAACAAGTATGCCTTGCCAAGATCAGAGACAGCAGCAGAGCTGTCTGGACGAAACAACGCCGAGAGCAGCAGGCCCACGTTGCCACCCCTTTTAATATGAACAAAGAAGCACTAATGAGCCCCAATAGGGCGAAACGGCCGTCTGGTGCTTTTCCGGACAGCTGGTCGACATATCTGAATTGTCGGCTGATTGCGACGAACAAAAATACTCGCCAAAATCCTTCCATTCATAAGTAATACCAATTCGCCCGTACGGATTCCACAAAATGTTATGTCGAGTCATAGCTGCCGTAACCGGGTAGTCCTGACGCCGGAAGGCCGACCGTTGTCATCTGCATGGCAGATGCCTGCATGGCAGTGGAGGATGCGTCGGGTTATATCGTATTTAGCTAATAATTCACGATAGTCAGATACCGTCCTCCATGGCGCAGTTGCATAAACTGCGGGCTAGTTGGCATAAGCCACTAGCAGTCATGAGTTCGATCCTCCGCAGAGGACCGAAGGATGCGCACCACTGATGGGCCCAAATAGGGCGAAACGGCCGTCTGGTGCTTTTCCGGACAGCTGGTCGACATATCTGAATTGTCGGCCGATTGCGACGAACAATGAAGCATTGTGTTTGGTAAGGATTTACGGGCAAGCTCGATTTCATGTTGTAAACGAGCACGTCGCAGATAGGGCCTGTATTTGTTTCATACTTCCCGGTACTTTTGGTAGCTGCATGTCGAAGGAGAAGACACATAGGCAAGCCAACATTTGGTTCATCACTTAAGCAGATTTCTCGCCGCAGATTTAACCCAGTGTGGCCTGGCTTCAGCTTCATTCCTCAGCGAAACCGGGATAGGAGGTATGGACAACTCAGATAAATAGGACTTGTATGTGTCCCAGGCTGTCTGAATAGTATCATTGTCTGCAATGGCGCAGTATGACATGGCGGCCTTTGCTTTTATTGCTTGAAAATTGGCATGCAATATGTTTGCTCCTCGGTTGGTGAGGCATTGAATACACAGTTGAGAGCGCACTTGGAGCATTGGCATGCATGGTCACTAGCACTTAAAGGTAAACCGTATTTCATGTCTCTGAGAAAATCCATTGACTTTTCGAAGACCAGATCCAAGAGAGACGGTGCTTGACCCAGCATGGACCTGATTGACCAGTCAAAAATTGATACAAAGGAACATGCAGGGCTAGGTCTATTAGCTCAATGGCAAGCTCACTAAAGCGACATCAGAGAAGCAATTTGGCTAGTCAGCATTTGGAAAATTGAGTCAACATTTATAATATTCAAGGAAGATTTAAGAAATAGAAAATTAGCACCGGTAGTTGCTTGAGGGCGTCATACGAATACAAGCTATAGAGAGACTGCTAGTTGTAACAATGTTTATCGTGATTTCCCACATGCATTGTTGATTCAATGTTTGGTTTGGTCGCCAGACTAATTGTAACTTACTGACGAAGGTAAACTTATGCCATAGTTCGGTATGCGTTAGAGTAAATTTGTCGCGCCTGGCAAAGACAAGCAATCAATTTCCGGTTAGGCACACACATTTTAGTTCATCTCGTTAAAGTCGGTCTAACTGCACAAGTGGCAATTTCTCCCAGTAAGCTACAGATGATACTATCGAACAGTTTATCTAACCCACAGCAACAACGATTTTCCGCTTTCCATACACAAGGCTACAACTTGTTGAAAGTTGTATCTAATAATAAGGAACCATTCCCAATTCAGCTGCTACCGACATTTAAAAGGACTTTTAGTCATTGGACACATAATTTACAAATTTCTAGCCCGAAAAGGCATAGGTGTACTTGAGGTATGCATTACGATTGCATAGCAAATCGACATAGTTGTCTTATTCTTTGAGTTCACAGCCAGTTGACGCAAAATAATTTATAGTTCCTCTGCTCAGTATATTCCCTGTATTTTCTTACGTTAACCGGTAGACATTACACATATCGCTTTGTGCTAGCGGAACATCACATACTCACTTTCTTGCAACGTTTCAAAAATTACATTTGTTGCAGAACTTAGTGCTTCAGGGACAAGCGCATATTCAGCAAAGTCAAATCAGCGAAAAGCCTAACATATTTGGCAAACCAAATTCCTCGATTTAAGTTGCACGTTTAACTCCATAAATAACGACCCTTCTGAGACGCGGTTTTCGCCTTTTTTCAGTTAAACAAACGGTGAATATGTCGTTAGAATATAGGCCAATCCGAATAGAGTAAACGAATTCTTTACGACTGCCTCCCATTGGCTGTCTGCCTCATTCGGTTGATTCATTCGCACAATTTGATCTCACACTTCCATCACATCCTTTCATTTTATGTTATTGCGCCTCCATATTTCTAGCCACCCAGTACAACTTACCACTCCTTGTCGTCTTCGAAATATCTGCGGCTCAGTCTCCTTGCTCCATGCCATCTGGTGCTTCACTCCAAGTCCACAGTGTTTTCTCCGATGTCGTCTGAACTGCACTCGATTTCTTCCGAATGTTTTCCCTTCAATGTTTATTTCGCATGACCTGGCACCGATCCTCGAATTCACCACACCATTATTCCACCGCCCTTGACTATCGGTTATTGGCTGAACTCATACTTCTTGCTCCACCTCTTCCCCACCCGTTCACCGCAGTCTTAGCACCGTTTCTGAGGGATCGTTCTTCTTCTCACATTGTTCCTTTATGGCTGATGTGGCGAAACTAGACGCAAAAGTGTGGCAGATGCCGGCACCAGAGTTCTAGTCCTTTGGCTGTGTAGGCGTTGCACTGGGCTCAAACCGATATTCGCTGAAGCAGGGTGGCGATTCTCCAGCAGCATAAGGTACGGGTCCACGCCAGTTGATCTAGTCTTTGATAAACATCACTTGGCGTGCTTCAATGCTGACCCTGCTTTTCCGTTCGATAGACTGCGATATTGGCTCTTTTTGTCGTACAAGAATTCCCACTTGGTTGCGAAGGCTTGGAACGCAGAATTGATAAACTGAAACCGATGTCGGAAACCAGCTCCTCCGTTGTCCCGTGCCACGCGAAATGCCATCTGAGCTTGTTGCTTTCTGCCTCTGTGATCGTACTGGCATGTAAATCCACTTCAACATAATCACTATATTTATCCCTCGTGAGTAGGTAATATTTCCCGTTGTCAATAAATGAGTCAAGCGCCACTTCCAGCCACGCTCGATCAAGGAGATTACGCAGCAGCATCATTGATTCCCTCGTCTACCGGATTTCGTGTGAACGGCACTCCTCATTACTCGATACATGATCTTTTGTTTGACTAATATCTGGCCAATAGTTCAAATCTCTGGCTCGGTTAACAGTATAGTTAGCATCAAGGTGAGCGCAGTTAACTTATTTGAGCATTTCTCATTGGAGCGATGAATGAATCAGAGTACGGCTTCCCTTAAACAGCATACCCTCGTAAACAGAGAATTCATCCCGAAAATTGAAGTAGTGTGTTAATTCCTTCAGCAGCTGCTTTTTATTTTCTGGCCACCCATTTAGAATAAAGTATTACAAAGCTGAAAGCGTTGCATCTTCAAATGTGTGACGTCTTATCTCCTTTAGGCGATCTTGTGTTGCAGTCAGTTGCTGTACTAAGTTTACTGCTTCGACCTCTTCCGGATTATGTTCGGCTACCGGCTGATGAGCTCTTGACAGTGTATCCGCGATGAACATCTGTGCGCCAAGCGTATCCACAATATTCAAGTAGTACGTTTGAAGCCGGATAATCACAGAATGAATGTGGGGAGGAACGACTTGCAGTGGTTCCCTGACTATTGACACAAGCGGTTTGTGTTCGGTAAACACAGTTGTCGTTCTTCCAATAGTATAATAGTTGAAACGATCCATGGCATAAACTACCGCAGGTATCTCCTTTTCAATCTGCGTATAGTGCTGCTCGGTCACAGTGATTAATCGACTACAGAAATACAAGGTAAGAGAACAGAAAGTATTCCGTCCTTGGAACTGTCACATCGTACCTCCAAACGTTAAGCTGGATCGTAATACCCGAGTATGAGCGCGTTGCTGGTTGGTTAATTAATTGTTTCGAATGCGGTTTCCTGCTCTTTTCACCAACTGCACTTTACTACTTTGTGAGTTAACATCCTGATCGGCGTCATGATATCAGTGAGCCATGGCATAAAACTGCTCAAGTAATTAAACATAACATTTAAGAAATGAATCCCCTTCACGTCTTTAGGGGGCGGCACCTCTCGCATTGTCTCCATTTTTGCTGGAACGACCATGACCCCTTGTGTTGTTAGCAAATGCCCATGGAAAACCACCGCGTCTTTTCGAAATTCAATGCTTTCACGTTTAAGCTTGATGTTCTTTTGTACACAACGCTGTAAGCAACGGTTGAGATTAGCGTCAGGGTCTCGTCTGCCACGCATGTTACACCATCTAAATCCTCTACTGCTTGCAACAATCGCTTTTTGAAAAATTTCACTCGACAACTTTAAGCCAAGCGGTAAACGCAGCCAACGATAAAGCCCGAACGGTGTCGCCAAGGTAGTAAGGAAACTGGATTCATCATCTAGTACTGCGTACCAGGAAGCCGAAGGGAGATCTACCTTCGTGAGACACTAGCTTTGGTCAGTAGCGGAAATGAATCTTCTAAAGTAGGTATCACATAATGTTCCCTACACAAGGCCGCATTCAACGGTTTTGGGTCAGCACACACACGCCATCTGACTGCAATCTGACTAACAGTGTCGGTTGGCTCATCTACTCTGCAATCACACCCTCTCTGATTAGTTTGCTCAATTCAGCGGAGAACCTATCACGCAGTGCAACTGGAACTCCCCTGTCTAGTATCCCTGTCGGTCGTGTCCAATGATTTAAGGATAGGTGAGCGGTTCCCTCAAACTTTCCCAAACACGGGCTAAACACAAACAGATAGTTATCACAAATATCGGTTTCTCTCTGACATGCATTCACCAAACGACCATGATTAAAAACAACAAAACCGAAACAATGGATCGAATCGATGCCGAGAATCGACATGTGCTCCTTCTTCATGATCACAAGCTAGTCGATGTGAAGCTCCTTCTCTTGGGTTGACCAATTCCATCGTAGCTGAGCCCTTTGCATGATGTCTGGAACAATTCCGCATGCGCAGACAATCTTGATCGAGTCGAATGCCCACTCTAGGACAGTGTTTCCTTTGTAGTATGTTGACAATAGCCCCCTTGTTCAACTGGAATCGTACGGCTTTGCCTCTGATCAAAAGACTTGCATAAACAAGTTTTTTCGGCACACTACAGTACACGTTTCCAATTAAACATTCTGCATCTGCGGGTGGCTATTCACGAACGACCGCACTCCCATTGGTTGCTCCGCAGTAACGAACAAATTGGTCCCTTTTTCCAAATTTGGCGCATCCCCTACTACACGCAGGACACTGTTGGCGGGAGCTCGGGTTTCGCGCGGCGCAAAATATGCTGGTCTACCTTCTCACGTTATTAGCCTTTGCTGCGTCTCATCAGGAAATAGCACACAACTCTGTATCAGTTGCGCGTTTCATTTTCTGGTACTGATAGGTGGTAATCACACTGTTGCAGATATGGATGCACTGCTGGAGTGATAAGTTGCGTTGTCTCAAAACTCGATTTGTCGTACTTTCATCATTGATTCCTAGAGCGATCCGGTCGCATAGGAAACTATCGACCAAAAGTTTACCGAAATTTCAGGACCGGACCAAACTCTTAAACTCAGTGACGTACGCATCGACGGATTCTTCTAGGCCCCGTTTGCACAAAAGAAAAGATAGTACTGGTCGGTCTCGTTGCTTTGGCCTTTGCAAAATTCTTTGAGCCTTCCACTGAACGTCTCCAAATTATTGGGATCTTCGCCTCAGTTGTATTGAAATGTCCTCATCAATCGGCTCGCGTTATCTCCTGCTGCTTGTCGAAGCATGGCCAGGCGATATGCCATCGGTTGCTCGGCCACACATACTAAGGTGCAGAAATCCATTCAGTTGCTTATCCATAGACGCCAATTACTCGCTAAGTTCTGTTCATTAAGGTTCAATGGGGCGGGCATCTGAAGAGACCCTGGTGATCCGAACAGCATCCGAGCGCCGCCGGTGGGGGCTCGCCTTCGCCTTCTCTGAAACTATGTTGCAGAACTCAGCGCTTCACGGACCAAAACATATTCAGCAAAGTCAAGTCATCGAAAATTACAACACGTTTGGCAAACCAAATTCCTCTATGTAAGTTGCACTTTTAAGTCCATAACGAACGACCTTTCTGAGACGCGGAGTTTCCTCCTTTGATTCTCTTAAACAAACGGTGAATCTTTCACACCAATTTCGGCCAAGCTTATTCCAGTACACGAAACCATTACGTCCGCCTCCCAATGGTTGTCTGACTTGTTCGGTTGATTCATCCGCTCAATTTGATCTGACACTCTCATCGCAACATCTTTCTTTAACTATCAGGCGAAAAGTCATGCATGGTAAATGTGCGCCCAATGCAACTAATGACCGATCACGTTGACATAGCCAAGTTATTCATATCTGAGGCTCTTCCATCAACGACCGAACACCAATCACAAACTTGGTATACCAACGATTCCCGACTAAGGTTTAATCAAGAGTTTCATATCACACTGCCCAACTCCACCATGGAGAAAGTATGCTTGCATGTAAGCTGAATATGTTTACTTTTCTTTAAGTTCCGTTATGTGTAAGCTTGACATCTCATGAGATACTCACAGCCTCGTCTCTTGTCAATATACCACCTGTAAACTTCCGTTATTTGAATCCGAAGTTGTCTTGTATACAGCACTGGGTTAACAGGCACCAATGAATTAAAACATCTTTTCCTACTTTGAATCAGTCAGCAGGTTAGGGGTTATTTTCTAATATTATATTCGCCACATATTCAGGTCCCAATCGGAGCACCAATTTGACGCGGTAGAATAGTCACTGCTGCGCGCATAATATATGTTGACAACTTGTATTCATTTGGATGGCTAAGCACATTGTGCATTATCCAGCCTAACTCGATACCTTTCCGCGTGTTCCCCACTGGGTAATTATCTGAGTCTGACAAGTTCTGCCAAACAAATGTTCTCAACCCGATACTATCATTCGTGCTCATAAAATTTGCAAATCAATTGCATTGTGTATTTCGAGCCACAAGATAACTAGTCATTGTGTGTAGACTTATTCAGCGTCAAAAGAAATTTTTCATGTTTAACTAACTAATATATCCAATTCATGCGAAGAGTTTTGAAGCAATATTTCTAATGTATCTTTTAGGTGAAATCTGTGTGCCAAAGGTCATCCCAGATATTCTTTCATGTAACACGAGCGATACTCCTTTCTTAACTGTATCTTAACGTGTGAACCTTACAAAAATGCTGAAAAGAAATTTCTACCTGCATTTAACGATAGCCATGAACAGATGTAGCTTTAGGCTAAATACGACAAATGGATTCTGCTAATTTCTAAAGACCTCGTCATAGCGTGGAATATTTCGAACGGTATCGGAAGGGTCTCATTTGATCAGTAGTTCTATTCCTTGTTTTGCTTGATTCGCTAAAACCTCCCTACTTGTTTTACTGGCTTCAGATGACCAGAATGTGATTATCGGAACTACAAACGTACTTTCAGACTCCCTCCACAAAAGCAAAGTTAAGGTAATATTAAGCTGAAACCAGAAAGGTAATAATTTAGAATGGAATATGTGTTAAAAAAGAAACAGAACTTTTGGAACAGCTTGGCAATCGGCAGAGTGAGCTTGCTGCGGCTACTGAGTGCATGTGAGGGCTGGCTTAAACAGCAACCTGCCGGTTGCCGCATTTCGCTCTGACTGTCATTTGGGGAGTTATAGCTGCTGAAGTCAGCAGGTGCACAAGGTGTTCGTCTGACTAGTGCCAATGAGAAATTGAAGAGCTTGACGAACAATTCGCGTGTGTGGAAGTTTGCTACAAGCATGGCAAAACTTTTACAGAGAGGTTTCATTTGCTTATCCAAGCAAACGGGGAAGACTGTATGTGTCGCACGCAGTTGAATGAGAGGTTTAAGTGTTTTAAACACGACAGGATGTGGGTTAATGCAGATCCTAAGCCTGGACAAACTTCCACACAACCAGACGACTACCATGTCGACGGTGTTCGTGCTGTGATCCGTGGAAATCGCCGTACAACTTTCAAGCTATTGCTGACGAAATGGGCATCAGTTTTGGATTATCTCAGCAAGTTATATCGTGTTTGAGGGATGCCGTGCGCAGGAAGAGGCCTGAACCATGGAAAAACTAAACTGGGATGCTGCAACAAGACATTGCGCCAGCTCACGCACTGCTGCTTTTCCGCAGCTGTCTAGCAAAAACAACAAACTCCCGTCGTAGCTAATTCATCGAATTCTCCTTACCTAGCCCTTGCAGACCTATTCCTGTTTCCCAAACTTCAAACCAGGTTGAAAAGACTTCTTTTAAAATACATAGAGAAGATGCCGGACAACGCTGCATGATACCTGTGCGCTAAACCCAGAAAGAGTGATCCAGATGGCTTTCAAAATATGGTAGCACCGTTGGGAACGGTGTATTGCCAGTACTAGGGACTAGTTAGAGTGAAAGTGCATAAAAGCTGTGCAATGGGCAATAAAGATTTTACAACAGACGTTCGGTCTCGCTTTCGACACCCCTGGGACTGATTGGTCGATTATGCATTTCACGTTGCTTCACACGAGCGCTAGATTTTACAAGGTAAGAAGGTTTCCGCCAACTTCTCTGAGTGTCCGTCCATGCAGCCGTCTCAGCTATGAAGGTGTCAGCCTAATAATTGTCCAATCGTATTTGCTCTACCATTTGATCGACCAATTATAAGCATGGTCCATGATTCACGTATACTTTTGAAGCACTGTGGTATATCCCACTTATATAACCGGCCAGTACCGTGCAACTTTCGATCCGGTAAGCAGAGATGTTGGCGTGATGGGATAGAAACACTTCATACGAAGAGAAAGACAAGCGCCAAAGCCTATTACGGAATGTTGTTATGCAACTATGCCTTCGTCTTCTATGACGAGTTTGCGTGATTATTATTCTAAAACTTCTTTTCTTGTTTTCTCTTTCCGCTCAATCCTTTGCAGTTTACCTACTTACAAGGCCAAACAAAATGAGCGACTTTTAGTCTAACTAACCAGTTCTTCTGTCTTCACCGTCAATGGCATTTTGTGCCACATGAATTATGTAATATAGTCCGGTCTCACAGACCACTATTGTCGGATTTCGGACTGAAAGATCACTTGGGAGTCAACAGCTGTTTCACGTAAGCTTGATAGACTGACCTAGTTGGGTGTTGCGTCTCATATCATTACAGAGCGTGTCCTTTTAATGCTGAGACACAACCCAACTGTTGACAGTATCTCTAACACCCCTCAAGTACGGCAGGGCAAGCAGGATACTTTTAAAATGATTATCATTTTCGCTGGAAGATAATGGCAGTCTGTATACTGAAAGTTATTAGTTGAAGATGATGAGGCGAACTACTGAGCGCGAACAGAAAAGCGGACTTTTTGTGTGTGGGGGGGGGGACAAGTGATAGAATGCCACAGCAGAAAGGCGGTCGGTCTCAAAGGAAATGAGAGCTATTCACCCTTCATGCGTGTATAAATCACATCCTAGACTTGGCTCGTTTGGAACTGGGTATTTAAGTAAATTGGGATCCGCGTACATAGTGACAATTGCATTCTCAGTAGGTGAGATCACAAAAATACTATTGTGGCCACAAATACATTGACAGTGTAACCACACTATCTTCAGCGTGCTCCACGGCAGGCTGTGGCTGGGAGCAATTAGAAGTGATACTTTCCGGTCAAAATAAAGTGAGAAAGTGAGAAGTAGAGGCTTGTTCATATTATCCTAGTGAATATTATCAGGGTTCTGATGAACATTTCTGTTCCTCGGTTTATATCAATACTCAAGCATGACTCTTGATGCTTTTCCTTTGGGTGATGCAGTCGGGGTGAACGAAATGCATCAATGAAGTGATCATTGGGATACCAAGAATTAAAACATTTGTTCCATGCAGGTCTCGGCCCGCTGACTGTGATTTAGATGACTCGGTTGTAGATTAATAAATGAAGTGTGCATTATCTCCATCCTTGAACCTGGCGAAAAGTTCAAATTGTGAATAATAATAAAATTCACCATAGAGATGCGCTTGGATTTGGGGTCTAGTTCGGAGTTGACAGCGTTATATTTGAAGCAGTGGTACTCATAGAAGGGCAAAAGCACAAAAATGCTGTGTCTTTATCGTGTGATGATAAGCTATGTTTTCGGGGCAAGTGTGCTCCGTTTTCACTACCTCACTTCATGATCTGTTAATGCAAGCAACAGACGAGGAATAACTGTGTCCAAACTGGAAAAGCATTGGTAATGATTAACTTCTTTACAGCTATAGGTTAGGCTACGACGATAGAGACAGTAGGATGCAACGTGAATGAAAGGCACAAACACTTGTAGGTCAATAATTATTTATCTCCTACTGGATGGCTTGGATGGGGTTTCACAATCATTCAGCCTCTCGGTGGGTTTCCCTGGTCGGAATGAATGCGCATGTTCAGGGTACGCCTAACGATCTGCGCCAGAGGATTCATGAACATGAGTTATAAACACCAGCAGAACGGTAATCACATTGCATCCGACAATGTAATTGATACACTAGACCTGCACAACACTCACCTCGTAAAGATTTATATTATGCCTACTTGCATTGCTATAGGCGATTCTTGACGATGCTGCTCCCAAGACAGGCCATAGTTTACCTCAGAAGCAACAAAACACTAATGCCTCAGTTTCCTCGGCAAGACGAAGGGTTAGTGGCTAATTCAACATTAGCACGCCTTTGGAAGTATAAACAATCATTCGATCACAGAATTCATGATGGTAAATTATTTGTCCCAACATCACTTTTGGGTGTAATTTGGGACTTTAAATCACGGTCACGTCTGCTGCCAGATAGCAAATCGCACTTACACAACTGTGAAAATATAGTTCCTAATTAACAGAAACCATCATATCATTCAGCTTAGATGCGTCCAGTGTATAACTGTGCAAGCAGTCGCTTACCATTTATTTTTAACACATCATACGTAGTGCGTAGGCGGTGTCGTTGCATTAGCAGTTGCCGCTCACCCCAAAACATCGATTTCGTGCCATCTACTTCAAAAATATCAATTTGTATGAATACTGTAACGAATTCCTTGCCTGCAAAATTTTAAGCTCAATAAGCCCGCTCGATTCTATCTATTCTTTTATAAAGTATCCGAGACACTGTGCATGATTCGCCGTCCGCTGCTTTCATCCAAATGAAACGAGTTTTCCATAAACCTTCTACCAAGTATTGCTGTCTTCAACTGGATGAAGAAACTCATAACTACTGCTATCAATAAACAGTCATTGTTTGAACATGTGGGACTGATTACTTGTGACATCTGTGCACCCTTTACCTATTTTGTTTTTAAAAAGTTGTAAAATTCTCATATATATTGTTTCGTTCTTATCACATTTGTGGTAGATAGTGTAAAATGTTGAAAATGCAGCCATTTGGGTGCATAAAAATTTCCTTAAATTGACTTACCAGATGAGTAACTTGCGGTTCGCACGCTACTGCGATACAATAATATCAAAGTACCACTACTGGGTTAGACAATGAAAAATCTGAGAGACAGACCCATATATGTTCAAAATGTTTACCAAACAGCTGTGGTCCAGCTATGCAATTTAAGACATTTCATCCAAATTTCCACTGACGTCACACCCAAGCCTAAGGACATCAATGAATGTCTAGTGCTATTTTCAAGACATTTAAGGGATATTAAATATCACTGTGTTATCGAATGACTTTAGGCCACGCTGACCTTGCTTGAGTTCAGGTAGGTCGGATAACACTGCTGGTGTTATCGCACATGCTAACTGCATGTTCACTATCTTAGGCAGTGGAGCTCGAACTAAGCATGACAGTACTTTCACTTAAAATCCAATCAGTCTGTGAGCGAAAATGTGTTTGAACGTCATTATCATGTCACTGAACTGACACACTAACACTAAGACTGTTGGGTTGGTTTCATGAGCTGCGTACGTAGTGTGATGTGGTCAGCACTTGTATGAAGCCGGTAGTCCAAATTATGACTATCAGTTAAGGCGAAAACTAAACGCCCTGTACAACAGAGGAGTGGTCCCACAACAGAATACAACAAGGATTTTATACTGGTAAGTTAGCTAATGCCTAACAGGTGAAAGTATAAAAATAAAAATATTGTTAGAATATTCGGTTTACATCGGTGAACTTACTGAGACCTACGTAGTATAAACTGGAAATCCAAGGTAAATCCACAAGGAATGACGGCAAATGGGATGTTGGTAAAAATGGTCTTTCTTCCTGGTGTATACATACAGTTCAAATCCGAAAGGGGAACTCACGAGTTCCGCGTGAGGAACCAAACTACTGCTGTCCCCCATTGTGGCCACAGACTCCATATCGTTATGGTAGGTTTCCACGTCCGAAGCTTTGCTAATTTCTCACATTGTCATATGGCGTTTTGTAAAGATACGAGAGTTAGGAAAGCCTGAAATGCCCCAAATTGTTTTATCATGTCATCCACCTTATCACGATGGACTTCCCTTGTAAAACTCGAATCTCACCTTTGTCCGTTAAAAAAGTAATCCTCGATTGCAACTCAATGCCTTGTCATCCCACCCCGACTTTCTCCATTTCGTTCCCCGTACGCTGACCCCTAATCAGCGTTAGTGCCGAAGCAATGTGTTAAAAAGCGGCTGATCAGCCCATCCTGTTTTTAGATACAACACAAGCAAGTTAGTCTACTCTTTCTAGTACTCCATTCTTATGACCAATTTAAATGTCAATGCTTCGCCTTCGTTATATGACTATGGGCTAAGTGGTGTCAGCCCAAGTAGAATGACGACTGAGTTCGGCACAAACAACCTGTGTCACAGTTCCAACTTACACGCACCGCTTGCATCGTAGATAATTGTTCCAACGATATACTCATCATGTCCGATGTGGCTTTTCGGTGTGAGGTTGCGGGTTACATCTTTTGGACCATGAGTTGGATGGTGCTTGAAATGCCCCTTTTCTATCTCCAGCTAACTATAGCGCAAAAGCTCAATGAGTTCCGCTTAGCAGGAGGACAAGAAAAACGCGGAAGCAAAAGAGTAGTATGGAGATTTGAATGGTTGAAGTGGAAATTCATCGTATCGAAACTCATTCAGACAGCCATCTCAAGTCCAATGAGGTACTGCATGGCTGTGTTAGTCATTTGTTACCCGCCGGCGGTAGGATATAAGTTACTTATCAACCATAGTTTGGCGAGTGTGCATGCGATTAACATTGAGAGTAAGCCGCACTCTACCACAAGTAGTAACCTAGTCCGTCGCCCGTTGCCGCCCGCGTTATCTCAGTGTTCATAACCAGTGACGGGCAGCACCCTAACTGGAGCCATATGTAATGCGCACTGCTCACGATACCCGGAAGGATGAAACGACCGTATGATGCCATTCCGGGCGCCTCATCTATATATGACTAAGTCTTGTTTAGATGCGTTTCCACTTATACCAAATGAGTAGACACCAAGATGTTTGTATTCGTATGGCTGATGAAAGTAATAGTTCGTGAGGTCATTGTGAAACTCATGTTTTGTCCAAGTTTATTTGCAACTGGATTATAAATCATTCGGATTGTTTAAAGCGGAAAAACGTTGTAGAAGCTTTAACCAATCACTGACAGACTGTGGTTTGCAGTTGATACTTTTCCACTAAACATGAAAACTGACGGGAATTGGTTGTTAATCTCCAAGTTTGAGCTAGTGCATTGAACACCGTGGCCTAGATGTTGTTAAGAGCAGACATGAAAATGACTGGATATCTAAGGTTAATGTTTGAAAATGTGTGAACTGATTCGAAAGTAACCTTCCGAAGTATCAACACTTAACCTAGTGACCCAAAGCAGAAAGTCAGAAAAAGGGCAAATCACTTTTGATACTTTATAGACACTACAGGTCTCGCGCTTCCGAACTTGTTCTAACCCATCGGTTCCGTGAATCTCTGTATTCTCTAGAGCTTACCGAAAGTATTCTCGATACAAAGATAAGGGAATTGCCAATGCAGATTTTTGACACTGCTCAAATTGGCTTCGCAAGTGACATATGTCAAGTAGTAAAAGACTTCTTATTGGTTTGTTTTGAGTAATTCTTACTTGGACAGATTGCAACGGACTGCTGGCATGGAGACTATATCTAGGGAACAGTTTCCTCTGTAGGCTGTGTTTTCAACCAGCGCGTGGTCCAATTCTTTCTCCACATACAACAGCAGTCCACTCGTATTGGGCAAAAACGGAAAATACAGTGGGTTCTTCAGCAATGTCACTCAAAAGGCAGGCCGACCACTGGCTTAGAATACCTTATTTCTGGCCATAAACCTTTCCCACGTGGTCGGAGTGCTGTATGTACCAGTCACCCACTGTGTGACTCCAACCCACATCTCAACTCAGGTAGCTCAACTGTCCGTTGTTAGTGCTATTTTTCAATCTTAAAAACTGACGACCTGCTGTGGATTGGCACATAAATTTTTCAGGAGTTTATTCTGTGGGGTCTTCATAGTTTATTGAGTGACTGGTCATTGTTAAGGTAAGGCTATTAGTGCGGAACCACTGCGGTAAAATGTTGGTCAAAAAGCTGCCAAGTAAGCACCTACAAGGCATTTGTGCACCCAGTGGACAAAATCAATAATTTCCCGAGGGTCGTTTATCCTCAAACACAAACTTTGTTGATACTCTGTTATATTGCTGATATTCGATGTGTTCGCAGCTATATTTCCAATCCACTGAACGACCCCAGAAGCCTGGCACCTTATCACCCCGATTTTTATTCGGCAATACTATTACATTGGTGTAAACTGGAAACGCAACGCAGGAGCTTGAAAAAACAATGCTAATCCCATTCGGCGTCAATTTAATTTCTGGTTTATTCTAATTGAACTAGCATTGATTTCCTTAATCAACTGCACTCAACCAGATTACGTGTATAGGATGTAGTCATTAGTGAACTCGCCAGCGTAGCTACCATGTTTTCAGGCAAGCAGAATTATCGCAAAAGCCAAATATTAATGGCTAACCTGGAAATATGCTAATGACGACAAGTTAGAAATTGCTTCCAGAACTCAGCTAGAATATCTAAAACATGGTACCGTTTGCTGTGTTCACTTATAGGGAAGAGGAGTTAAATAGTACCGGGTCTTTCTCAGTGTATGTCGGAAACGCTTCAAGCACCCACCTTTTAAAGGATGTCTTCAAGTAAATCACTAGGATCCTAATTTCAGGAATCCTTAGTCCTTGTCTTATGCCTATCATGTGTAATTGTAGCGTAAGATCAAAACAGGAGTGTGAGGCGTGACGCAGGCAATGATGTTGCCACCAGATTTGATGGGTATTGACGCACCTTACAACTTCATATCCCTTAGTGAGAGACTGGTCGTACTTCTGACCAGACTGAGAAGCAATCTTTAAAGCATGGATCTTAGTATGACGTCCGGCTGCCTTTAACTGCGATCCTCCAGAAAAGCGGGTGAGAGAACTCTTCTGGTAAGCTAGTCTCCGTGGCAAAATAGCTTGCTAATTTTTACCCTATTATTAAGGTTACTTGTGTTACTTTGTTAGTCTAATTACAAATAGTTGCAATTTAATCTGTACAGTATACGAACAAATATTTTTAAAATCATCTATACATGGAAAATCCATTTGCCTATCATAGCTCGGAACTTGCCTAGTTTTTGGCTCAGAACAGCACACAAGTCAACGACTTACACATGCCGAATAAAAGGACGCACACTGTCGTAAAGATTTTCAGAGTAGCATGCGTGGTAACCAACAGGCTTTCGGTCGGACCACACAGGGCACGAAATGCAAGCTTTCCTACTCAGCGGACCTAAATATATCTAGCAATGTACCTCCCTATCAACTTCTTTAAGTAAAAGGTGTTGTATTATCTACGGAGATAGCTTAACATACATAAAGCTTTAGCTTCGTGCCCGAGGCAAATTTCACTTAGAGTGTACAATAGGTTGAAACTTAGGTTCATGGATAACACTCGAACTGCCATCCCCTAAACTAGGCCTACAAATCAGCATCTGAAGTGATGAACTACCAGGCGATTAGTTGATGCACCTGCATAATGTACAATGTGGATATCTCAATCGATGTTTCCACCATTTTCAAAATTATTGATTGAATGCCTCGCCGTATGGGCAAGTGGTGTTAACCGTCGTCCGTCGGTTGCTACTGCACTTGAACAGAAAATCTACTTAACCCCAGTACACAGCTGCGACACCGTGGACTCAGAGTTCATGGTAACCACCAAAGACGTGTACACAAACCAAAAAATCAGTCGAATTTTGAAGTGAAAAATGTTTAAGTTGGGCTGGCAAGTCTGGTTTGAATGCAAGGTTTTACACCATGCATAGCAATAAATCGGTTTGTGCATGCGTGTAAATGTTCGAATTGGGATAATGGAGTTAGGAGCCCAACAGTTCATGATCTGTCACTGATAAACACGAATTATTTGTTAGCTCCTTCTAGGCTCATCAGTTTAGTATTTTCTTTAGAATTAGCGGATTCCAAAACCGCAGCCTTGTGATTTTCCAACCAAATTGCGCTTTCTGAAATAATTGTGTGTTCGTGTACGCAAAGAATGCACGTGTTCATGCTCGAAGCACCAGTTCGGTGTGGAGAACTGGCCGATCTGACTCACTTCGCCTGTCTCGGTCTAGCGTCTGTAAAGCGAGTCGATGTGATGGACAAAACATTGCGCATACAATCTTGAAGCAGGTGACGCTGTTTGTCAATGGAAGAAGACAACCACACTGGATAAGTGCATACGAGTATTAATGCATTTATTCTTTACATGCCCTATGGATCGCTTATAAGCTATACATTCGTAAGGAGCACGCCAGACAAAATGGTGATGTTATTAATTATGGTTCCCCAGGGGAACGTGTGCGGAGTCGGAGCCGGTGATTATCCCACGTTGCCGCAAGCCAGAGTGCATAAATCAACAACATTAATGCGGCAGAAACATGTAAACATGAATTTGATATTTATATGGTTGTAACACAAATGATGATTGCCTTTCAATGCATGTTCCTTCACAGAAGAGCGTAGGAAGTGACGTGTGCTTCGTACCAGAAAGTTTCAGAGACTACGATACATTGATTAGACAAAGACAATTGTTATTGTCTTTACAAGTCGAATGATGTGATTCGTTGCGAGCGTTGGCATTAATTCCCCAGCCAAATAACTACATAAGATGACCGTGCCACTTCCCTGCACGCAGTTGACCATAGCGCAGCTGTTTCGGTATAAGGGAAGAATATATATGGCGAATATGCCTGAGGCACTTCATGTGCCTCAGCAGATTTGTGCAGTTCACTGCATACATGCACTACGTCGGGGCATGTCCGTGTCTGTAACTAGATCACTTCAGCTGATGCTCATAATACAACGTAGACACTATTAATGGAAGCGCTCCAGATAACAGACCTCCTTCCGATCAAATGTCCATGTTTCGCTGCCGTTAAAAAGACGGACAACAACATAGACTTGTGTAACATGAAGTTCGTGCCGGCGGTAAGCTGGTAGTTGTTCCACACTGGGCATTCCAGCTTTCCAAACGCAGCAGCCGCCCTCGAAACGTGAATGTGCAGGTCGCCCATTATCTGCAGCTCAGTTGCTATTAAGCTCCCAAGGTAGCAAAATCTCGGAGCCTTTTTCAACTCTTCATCGTCAACCTGGATTTGGGACAGGCACAAGCACTCCATTCCGGGTCGTGGCACGAAAACAAAAACAGTTTTGCTTGTGTTGATGGTGAGCCCGAATGCGGACGCTGTCGAAACGAGAGCCGAAGTCATGTGCTGCAACTCATCCAAGCTGTGCGTAAACAAGGCATAGTTGTCAGCGAACAGCAACATACGGATAGTTGTCTCACAGACGGGTTCGCGTACCGAACTGACGGATGTTCAGCAACCCACCTTCAATACGGCGTATCACAAGAACACCATATGCACGAACCGCATCAAACGCACACACCATTGGATGAAAATAAATATTAAACAGGACAGGAACGAAGACACAGTCTTGCTTCACACTAGAGACAACTACAATTCATCCGAGGTCCGCCCAATCAGCTGCACTATCACCTGTACACAACCGCGCAGACCTTCAAATATCTTACGAGCTTACTCGGAAAACCAAACTTACCCAACTCCAGCCACAGTGCCTCGCGGTTCACCGTATCAAATGCTTTGGTGAAATTAACAAACAGCGAGCACAGCGGCTGGTGTCGTTCTCTGCATTTCTCCTGCAACTGACGAGCCGCAAACACCATATCGACGGTGCTGTGACCCGAACGGAAGCCGCATTGCTCTTCCGCCAAGTTCGGTTACATAACCTGACTGACGAGGCGGTTGAGCAGAATTCGGCTCATCAGCTTGCGCACACAACCCAGCAAACTGATGCCACGATAATTGGTGCAACATTGATTGCTCGCTTTACACTTTTACGTTGGTAGGACAGTGACATCCTTCAACTAAGGAGGCACATACTCATCATTATATATATATATATATATATATATACATGTCGAGCAAATATTTTCCACGGGTCTGTAGACAATTCGGCGAAATGGTACAAAGTGAATACGTAGCAGATTATATTTTAATGCTCCTTTTATTTGTCCATTTGGAGTATTTGTGTTGGTTGTCATTGTTCTTGAAATCACTTCCTCTGTACTGTTGGAACGTTACAACTTGTGCACTCCGAGTACAACGAGTTTCTGTGACTTACAATCTACAGTAGTTTTACTCGCTACGAAATATCACAATCTATTAATAGTGAATCACACCGCTGGTTGGCGAACTGGATTAATTATGTACGCCGAAATTTGTAAACCACACCAGTTAGCACTGCAAAGCCAAGCATTTATACGGGCCGCAAGAATAAACTCATCAACCGGTTTACTTGACGACTGATAAGCTAAATGCAGAAGTAGCGAGTGACTGGTCTTTTAACACTATTCGACGCATCATGCCTCATATTCAAACCACCAACACCACTTGTGGTCGTGTAACGAAAGTAAATAAAGAGGTAATAACTATTGGTTGCATTGTGTATCTGGATCTGTGTCATGCTTACGGAACAGCATCATGCGAGCAGATATGAATTTCCCACACCAACTGTAGAATAAAACTGTACTGTCGATTGCACCAGTTCGTGATGTTTGCGAACCGGTGCTACGATAGGTGGTGTTATCAAACAGTTGGTTAGCTTTCGGCACTCAAATTACGGCACCAACTCTATATCCTTGCACCTAGCAGGTACAGATAGTTCCCCCAATCTGGTCGAGTAGTCCAAGGTCATTTATCCAGCAGTCTTTTTAAGCTTGTTTTGGCCAATCAGGTACTGAGAAATCGACAATCAATCGACTGAGAAAATTAAGGCGAATACATCGCTTCATCCATGTGGAGGTGCTGAACAATAAACGGTACATAACAGCGTTTGCAAGGTGATACTATCAAATCGATGAATACTTCAATGAGGAACACTAGCTCGCTTGACCAAGAGAGTCATAAGTATATACGGCGCATCTGAACATGGTATGAAATAAATTTCCTTATGTTACGTTTCCTTATGTTATGTTCCTTATGTTTCCTTATGCTCTTTTCAATTTACCAGTATTGGCTAATTAATTTTGCAATCCATTCGTTAAACTTAGGAGGCAACTACCAAATCAATTGGCTAGAGTTCGGCGGAGGATAATTTCCAGAATTCCTCGTTTCCATTCAAAATTATCTAAATATTTGTTAACTTCTTCTATGAACCAATTCGTGATTAGGTTTGATAGGGCCTTCTAAAACTTTCCAACATTATTAGACAAAATTCGCCGCCCCCTTACCCTCTAGACAAATATATGGTGCCAACACAAAGCAAGGTGCGCTCATCTCATCTGACTGAGTAATGTTATTTGAATGTTCGTTAATGTATTGCTTCCTTTGTGTCGGATATTGCTGAATGTACAGCAGTCGATATCGGCTTTTGCCGGGGGGATCTAATAATGGTTTACCAGATTCTGAAGAACCCAAACCACATTTGCCGTCCGCTGCTGGAATTGAACCACAACACTAAACTAAGAGGTCACCCTCCGAAACTGACAATTCATTATAGCCGGCTTGAATGCCGTAGACATTTCTTTTCTCTCCGCGTGTGCCAGCCTTGGAACGCCCTCCCTACTTATGTCGTCTCTGCTCCCATTCTGGCGATATTTAAAAAACGTGTTGACGATGCGTTGTCTCACTTACATTTCATTTTATGATCTGTTAGCCAGGGGCTACAAAACGCAATCAAACGGTGTCTTGCCAAATGCCTAACCAGTGGATTTATGGATTTATACGTTTAATACGCGAACATCTCCGCTATTCCACATAAGTCTATGATGAGTCCACCACAACGCTTTTCACTTTATTACGCAATTGATTTTCGCAATAATTTCCATCCCACGGGACTAGTTAAGCGATATCTTTTTAACCGGAATAAACCATTGTTCCATTGAATGCGCTCTCTTTTATACGTACGGTAGTCATGTGCTCATTCAATTCTGCATTTGGTTATTCGGCATTTCCTGTTGTAACTGAGCTTTGAGTTTCAGTGTGCACATTCAGCGAACTAATCACAAGGAAGCGGTGTAAATGGGATATGCTTTATCTCCAGTGTTTCCGTAGCTGTGGGCACAGCCCCTTCGAGTAGTTGGTGATCACTAGGTTTTACTTATGCTCAGTTAGTGAGGGACTCAAAGTGTACACTAAAAATAGTATAACATCTGACAAGGATTGGGTACGTGTGAAACACGGTGTTGGCGCGCACATCCCCACACATAACATGACCGATGTGCCTCAGTTTGGATGCAATCTTCCTGGGGTATGTGAGACGGACACACAATTTCAACATCGGGGATGCTGAATCGGCACTGCATTATTGTATTGCTAGAAAGGTGTATTGCTTGTGATGTCACCCCACCCGAATTGCAGATATTCGCCCCCAACTTTGACATTATGAAGTCAGCTAAGCAACAGAGAATTTTTCTTAGATCGACCGCGGATTAGCTCACAAGTCAATAAATATAATCTTTATGCACTCATACGGGCACACTATAAGCATATTCCCTAGCAGCTGGGATATACTGCAACATACGCTATCGAAAAATACAATGTGACGAGGTCAACAAAAATGCGTCTGCTATCAACCGATCGTTCTCGCAACTGATGCGACATTGCTTTTAGGTCGGCTAACATTTGAGACAGATGGAGTTGCGATACGAGGAAGTACGATAGAATAAAACTTGGAATTGCCACCGTGTGGAAGGAATGAATACAATATATGCTGGAATCATGTTTATGAGATGCGATTTGTATTTTATAATGGTGAATGAAATGTTCGGCATACGTGAACATTTTTGCTAGTGATAACATCAATGCAAACTACATTCCGTTAACCAGAACATAAGGAAATAAATTTTGTGAGTAAAAGATGAGTGTAATCCCGTCGATGAATTCCAGTATAGTATAACTAATGAAGTAATATATATATATATACATGTAGCTAGAAATCGAACTAGAACGCGGAGTGCGGAAAACATTTTGAGCCACAGTGTGTAATGGGATCGCCGTCTGACAACTTACAATGTGTTAAGAAAATGTGTGTCGTCGAGATTACCATTCAAGACGGGAAAGTATCGTGACACTTTACTGCAGATAAGCAAGGGATACCTTGATCACATACAATCAAATAGGAGGTATTTCCAAGGGTGCGCGGTCTGTCGACACAGAACAAACAGCACCCCAAATGAAAATAGTTAGTAGGGCTTATGTAGATGGTATATCTAATTCTTGTCAGATACTCGACGTTCTCTCACATGCAGGGGCTAGACACCGCAGGACGACGTCATCAGCGTATTTATATGCGATGAAACTGGGTGGCATGAGCCAACACATTGAATATAGACATAAAAAGAAAGAAGGGTAATGTGTCTTTTTGCAAAACACCACCATTGGCTGTGAGTGCGGAAAAGCTTTAAGTGTATCGCAGACGGTACAATTTATGGTATGGGACCCAGTACTTTACACACATCTGGGAAGAAGCCATTTTGAGCAAACGACTGAATAGTGACGGTCGGTTATATCTACCCTAGGTCTTGCACCTTTTATCCAATGCAGCTACAATTGGATGCACAAAATACGAAACGGCGTCCAGTGTAGAGCGCCCCAGTACGGAGGTGAACTATCCGATATCATCCATATGAACAATTATAAAAATACGGTTGGTAGAATTTTTTCAAACGCACACAACAGCATGGAGATGCACGTTATTGGCCAATAACGCTGTAATTCATTCTTATGCACTACTGCCAATATAGCTGCTTTTAAGATGTCGGGGATGATACCGGTTGTCAAACGTCAGTTGAAAATCTCTGTCATAATTAACTATAATGCACCCACGTACTGTTGCAGAAAGAATGTTGAAAGGATTTTAAGATCCTTCAGCTTTGGTCTTGGCTGCATTCTTGAGAGTTCCCTGTAACCACTGGCGTTGTCAAACCGCGTGGGGTTCAATGAAACGCGAACAAATTAGGAGGAATATGTTCAATACGAGGAGCTAAACTATACGTTGAGCATGTTCAGATACATACCACCGAATGTTCTACAGAAATCTCTGCCTGCCCTGAGCATAGCAATTGTTGTCCCTTTAATCGGATTCAGTACAAAGGATGTTTGCCGTTTTTATCTCGGCTTTAGTGCCACAGACAAACGTTTGACACTATAGTTAGCTTATGGTTATAAGCTTTTCCCTTGTTCCTACCCAGTTGCTTGAGTGGTGGAAAGGAACATCTGTCTGCATCCAGTCTGGTGGGAAATTTCCTGAATCTGCTTCGACTCATTCCTTTACCGAAAACAGTGTCACTCTTACTGAAGCTTCCAGTGTGATTTGAGCATTGTACTGGCAGATGTTGGTATTCGACTATGTATTCATAACGAACAGTAACGAAGCCGCTGGTTATCGATGGCCCGCCCCAGTACTGCAGCAACGCCTACACGCCTGAACGAGAATCGACTTGTAAGCCTGCACGATCAATTTTCTTGATAACAGGCTATCAAAGAAGACTAAATCAGAAGCGCTCAACGGAAGGTAGGTTACCCCATAAATTATATCTCACCTTTTAATCAAAGTAGATCCCTATCACAGCCCAGTCTTCGTTGTTATTTCTGGGCGAGCATCACACGACAAGGTAACAGATGTAGTGAAGAAACCGATGACCAAGCAGTCGTCTATCGTAATGCCAACTCCATTACAGATGGCGGAGGGTTCCCTTCCCGAATACTCGAACCTGTGGAAATCCAAGTAGATGAATTTCGCTATACTCTCGCCGTTGTACAACAATCTGATAGATTACCAGCCGGGGCTATTCCGAGATCCTGTTAATCATGAACCAAGACGTGTGCTGGAGACATTCACATTGGGAGGCGAACAACAACAGTTCAGTTTGAGCGATGTTCTACAGAGTTTTCGTGATTTATGTAAAGGTGTTGCCAATAAAACTCATCAACGCTACTTTGTATTTTGTCGGAACCTATTTCTACATTAACGGATCAACGAGTACATAACTGTGCTGAAGTTGCTAACAACTACATGCAATTTTCGCGAGTGCCTACTTACTTCTTTGGTCAGAAGTAAAATCGTACTGGGCACTCGGGATTAGAACAGTCCCGAAAAAATATTGCAACCGCAAAATCTGACGTTGGACCAATGCCTTGATATTTGCGATATCGAAACCGTAACAGCGTTCCACTTTAGCCAGATAAAGCGTCATAGACTCACTGAACTACGTGTCATTTCTTGGCCCGAGTACGCGACGTCGCAGATTACTTCTATAAGTAGACCAATCTGTCGGTATTGTGGTGGGAGTCATGCCCCCAAAAGGAAAGTTGTCCCGTCTGGGGAAAGACCTGTAGAAAATACTGGAAAAAGAATCAATTTGCCTGATGTCACTTAGCTAAGTAAGTGGATTCAATTGGCTGCATAGATGTGCCAGCTGCCCAGCAATTTGCCATCAGTAACATGGGGCTTCAAGGGGATAAAACAAGCCTATAAGCGAAGCTGATGGTTGAAAGGTGCCCCACGTTTCCAGTTGGATACAGGGTACGCGGTCAACATTTGTTTGATGAATATTGTTCTGGAGTGCAGTGAGACAAAGATCAATACAGTCTCCACAAGGGGAAGGGTAAAAATTCCATCTGATGGGTAGTGGCACGCTTAAGGTTATCCATCCGAAGGGTGGAACATGCATTCAGCTCACGTTTCTCATTGCACAGGAAGTTTGTGCTCACACGTTGTTGTTTTTAGTCAGAAACTTGTTTTTTTTGTAATCTAGAGCGGCTTTTTTTATTCAAGTCAGTTCGCTAGCGAAGGAATGGAAGCTCCAACTGCTGCGCACATCTATCGGTAACTCAGTCTGCTGTACCAGTGACCTTGACTGCAAGAAAGGTGGCGGTAGCGCTGCGCGTAAAATTTACCAAGAGTTGGAGCGTCTAACTGCAGTCGACGCTTTAACCAAGGCTGACGAAACCATAGACTGGGTTAGCCAGCTGAAAATGTTACCAGTATTTCTGAAGAATTACGGGTGTGCATCGATCTAAAATCGTTTAAGTTGGCCCCAATAAGAAAGCACTGCAAGCCACAGACATTACAAAATAAATTGCTAACGCTGTCAAAGGCAATGTACTTCACAATGCTTGCTGTACCTTCCGCATTTGGCAGCTCGTGTTAGATGACGAATCGAGATATCTGACGTCCTTCGGCAAGTCATTCGAGCGATTTTGGTGGCTACACTTACCATTCGGAGTGGAAGTCACCAGTGGAATATTCCAAAAGCATCTATTCCAAGCTCTAGGAAATTTGTCAGGAACCATAAATATGGGTGACGATGGGCTAATATTCGTCTTAAATGTGGAACAGTACGATCGCAGTTTCGAGCTCTTTCCTCGGAGATGCACAGACAAAATGTTGGACTGAAACGTGACAAAGTGTAAGTTTGCTAGCCAGTGGTAGTATTTCATGGAGACGTTTTGAGCGCCGATTGATTGAAACCTGATCTAGAAAAGGCCAAGTTAATAAAAGAAATGATCCCAGATATTGACGTGAAAGGAACCATCCATTTGAACGGAATTGTCAAGTACCTGAGTCGCTTTTTCCCAAGGCCAGTAAAAATAACGACGCCTATACGCAAACTGAGGCACAATGAAGAATAATGGCACTAGGACAACAAAGGAGAAATGGCGCTCCAACTATTAAAAGATTGGATTGCGGCTGCTCCAAACTTTACAGACTTTGATCCATCTCTGTCTCTCGAGGTACAGTGCAATAGCGGTCAACATGGAATTGGGACAGTGTTAATGCAAAATGGATAAGGAAAAAAGAAAAGGAAATTCCTGTTTACACTGGTGACGCGATCGAACTCCTTCAGAAGGACGGCAACATATTTGCATAAACAAGCAACACCCCATACAAACATACCTACACTTATGGATCTACATATTTGAAAATCGTACTGCACTATTGCACATTTCTTGACCGATTGTTGTACATTTACTATGAGCATGCATTTAATGGAATGTCTCGCGCAGCCAAGAATAAAAAGTTATTTATTTACTTAATCCCAATGAAATTCAACGCACCATGCGTGAGACATTCATAGTGCACAGTTGAAAGTGAAGAAATGGGGCGCGCAAGAAAAGGAGCTTAAGTTTTGACCTGGGATGGCCACTTAGATTCATGACTACTTGTCGAACTGTCCAACCCGTAACGCACATGATCTTGGACAAACGAAAAACCAATGCTGTTTCAAAAGCTTTCGTAAATGCCCCGGCATAGAGGGGTGGCTGACCTGTTCACGCATGACGGAAAGGATAATCTAATCACGGCAGATTAGTTCAGTGACTATTTTGAGATGAAAAACACACTTAGCAGACGAAGTTCGGCAGATGCATGCATTTCGTATCGTCCCATCAGTGCCCGAAAACGCTAACCGGTAATTTTCTATAACAGTTTCTGTCTACAGACCTAAATACAAATAAACGCGAGGAAAAAGGTGAACCTTTCTTCTACAACCGGGCAGCCTGCGGCTGACCGAGAATTGTTTGTGAACACAAAGCACTGGCTCAATCCGATTAATGGCGATTACCTCGGCAAACCGGAGGAGCGGAGAATTAGTATGACGAAGAAGGATCCTAAACGCCTTGTTGACATCAATTCGGTGACCCGATGTCAATAAGTGTCTGCCGATCGAAGATGCTGACGAAGTGTGTACACATGTAGTCTGAGTTGGGTTGTTTGCTTAATAAGTCCGCATTGAATCCATTTCGGTACATGCTCCTTTATGCGGAATCTCAGTGTTCTATTGGTTCTGCTTATCTAACTATCCGCGCAGTTACACACGAAATGATATAGGCAGTGGGAGTTGGTGGTAATATGCTGTTTCCTTTAGTGGAGGCAACGGTAGCTTATGAGCTCGATCGATGATTACAACTTCGGCAGCACAGAAAGTGCTCCGTGTGGCGGAAATCAGACGTCTTCTGGTCCTAAAAGAATCAATGTCACCCTTAAAGGGCGGCTCTAAGGATATTTTTTCTTAGGCACAATAGGTACAGCAATGTTGTTTGCACGGATTTCGCTCTGCTTCCGCATAACTTTTCAAGGGTCGGCATTAGCAGTTAAGGTCTTGGTAATTAGTTCTAGTTCATCGGCTAGACACTTGGTCGAACATATTCGAGATAGATGAATTTGAAATGGATGCAATGCCCCCGGCTAGTGGTCATGCGGTGCTAAACGAGCTGCGCGGTCATTTTGTTCGACATGGAATCACTGAGGAAGCCATGTCAGACAACTGACCGCGGTCTACTGTTGAGGAGTATGAGATTTCAGTAAGAAGTGAGGTTTTGATGATCGTCTCACCAGCCGAACGGAAAGAGTGATGCATCGGTGCAGGATGCTAAGCGTATAGTAATTAAAGCTAAAGAACTGAACGAGGAGCCGTAATGTATCATGTCGTTGTAACGAAGAAACATCTCGTCCCCCTAAATCGGTGTGAGCACTATTCCATGTTTCATTAGTCTTAGAAGGAGAAGTTTGTTGCCCGCTGCCAAAATCCTCCACAACTGGAGGCACAGTCCCCCGTGGTGATGCATGACCGTTTTGACAAAGCGAATGCTTAGGCAGAAACGGTATTATCATCGTTGATCTACAGAGTTGTCACCACATAGGGTGGGCGAAGCGGATGGATAACACTGGCGTCTGAAACAATGAAACAGTAAAGGGGAGGAGTGGTGGAAACGCAGCTAGGAGAACGAAGTTACATAGTCAAGGTGTTAAACGATTTGTATGTGCGAAACTGCATTTATATGTGACATCATTCCGCGAAGCATTGTGACCTCGAGCGCTAGACGAATGCAACAGGAAAGAACTGGGGACAGAGAAAAAGACAGAAAGAGGACTCGCAGCGGATGATGTTAGGGAATTTCAACACCGAAGGTGCCCAAACTGTAAAAACTTGCGTGTGCTATGAGCATTGTGATGGTAGCTATTATTATTCACCTATGCATACATAACAGACTGGCAAGAGGCCGCAGCCAGTCCAGTAGCAACGCCTACATACATAAGCGAGACTAGCTTTGGAAGCCCATTAGACCAATTGTCTCGATCAGGTGAATATGTCACGCAGCCAATCAAAGCCGACCAAATCAGGATCGTTCAACGGAGCATTGGTTACCCTAGAACTAGTATTACCTTTTGGTCAGATTGGATTCTGATCGCAGTCCAATCTTTTTATTCCTACTCTCGGAGGGCATTACAGGACAAGCAGACAGGTCAGGTGCTTCGTAACAGTTCCCAATTGCAACAGATTTCGGTTTACCTTTTAACGGCTGGTAGCTTACCGAAGTGAAACCGTTCTGAGAGTTTCCTCAAATGTGACTGGTTTTACCTCTTACACCACCGCAATAAGTATTTGAGTTTGGATCTATTATGACAAGAGCGATTTTAACAAATCAAGCATCAATATCGTAAATTAACCAGCTTTCCTGTAACACGACTTGGCGGCTCAACTCACTACGCCCCAGCCACCGCCACAGACAACGCGCAGCTAGCTTTATTGTCTTCCGACAGATGGCAATGATACGCGTTTGGGTAGAGAGACAATGTCCCACACCGTATCCGCGTGCACTGGCAGGGAGAATTGGGGAAGGTATGGGTGCACAGGTGCGTACGCATGCGCGTGTGCGTGTGTACGTGTATCGGCGATGGACGAACCACAACCGTAACAAGCTCTAAAATAACCGAAGCAAAATTTCTGCGTGTTGATTGGTTCCTACATGGTACTCGTCTTCTATGTCCACAGCGTTCACACAGCTGGTGTTATAGTAGTGGAATGAAAAGGTTTCAGATATTGCTAAGTTTAGTTACTACGCTCTCGATCGAATCAAGTTCGCCGTGATGTTCGTTAATTCAGCATCCCAAAGAGAACGACGTCAAACAGGTAACCTGATTGGAGTGAACGAACTAACGATCATGCACGACCACACCAAGCTAGGTGAGCGCATGAAAGTGTGATCCAGTGAACGAGCGAGCTGTTATTCACAAATGTGCTAGTTTTGCTACTAATAAGGTATATTTCTAGTGGTAGTGAGAAACCGAGCCCATAAATGGACGGATCATATTTCTTCTCGGTGTTTTTCCAACCATTCCACCTCTAGGACAAGTTAACCCAAGACAATTTTCCAGTGAGTAATCCGGTAGATAAATGAGAACTGTTCCCCACTTGTAAGAAACAAGCTCTTGCGATGAACACGAAATAGGTTGTGTGGAGGTAGCTGATGAGCGATTGGCAATGATCCCAGACCGATTTTTGTTTGCTCCGGTCGACAGCTGCAGTCGATGATGCAAAACAGATAATTGACCTGGAATGTAGTGAACAGAACATAGGTAGTGCCACTAGAGGAGCTATCGGATGGAATGAGCCAAGCTGCGAGTAGCTCTACTTGTTGAGAGTCATACAATGAGCTTCTGCTTTTTTAAACAATAGAAAGTCGATCGAGGCCCAAAGTTGTTTTTAATTCATGGAGGCCCATTGCCACAGGTTTCATCTGAACCCACCACACCGTTGAGCTCATTGAAACGTGGAAACTTATTCTCCCAGCAAATCTAGGACGAAAAAATGCAGTACAAATTAGTGTATGACCCTTCAAACTTGACGGTTACATCTCAATTACCACTAGAAATATCTTGCATGTAGCAGTGATTTTTGAGAGCGGACGCTGCTGTAGGTAGCGTTGACAAGAAAAATGCTGTGGTCCATTGTCACTGCCATCAATGTGAGTTAGAAACTGTGGGTCGATGTTGCATATCCTGCACAGAACAAATGCATGCCAGGCCCCCTGTGATCATTAGTGAAGGGATAACAACGTAGGCGTAGGTGAATGCAAGTTTGACGACCTCTGATGAACAATTTTTACCACGATATGCGTCGTACGCCAACTGTAATATTATGATCTGCTTTGAGTGACAAAAGATACCACAACGTAATTAAATAAACAGATATTCATACATATCAGAAAGCAGAGCTGTGGGATTATACCCTTGGTTGTGCTCATCATCCTGACTGTCGCGTGCAAAACACATGTGATCAACCGAGTTTAGAGATTATATTCCTGTAGTCAGTATGAAAGCATAATTTGCATGAATGCAAGTGGCATTTACCCCACGAGTGATTTTCGGTCGAACTCATTTTCATCGGACACTCGCACACCTGTCTGAGAATGCAGCGCCGCCTGGTCGTGTGGTTAGTGATGCACGCAGTTCCATTCTGAGCGGCGCAACGTCCTTCCCACACACGTTCCTTGGTGGACATAGGCATGTCCTTCATTGGCAAAGTGGATGACAATGTACCGGATCCCAGCATTGGCATCGACGATGTACTGAGTACATAATGAATGACGGTGGACTTCAAAACAAAGTGGGACGGTAAAACGGTGCACATTGAGAAGTGTGTCCCATGTTCCATTAACTTGAGCTAACTGAAGGGTCGTTAACTTTGGCATTAATGGGTAATTTTTATGCATATACATCCAGTTAAAAGCCGCTGATGTATGATGGATTCGTTGCACTTCAGCGGATGGATAATGTATAGTTAGTTTAGGGGAGAGAAAAATGCCTTTCACAACCCAGATGAGGCAGTTTATAAATAAACTGGATACCACCATCCTTGGCCTAGTGCTTGCAAGTGTTTTCTTGATGCCGTAGTAGTGACCAGGCATGGGCAACTAGCATACAAATAGGCTGCAGTTGATACGAATGGACACCCAGTTTTGCAACCAGTAATTTGGCATTATCGAGAGTTTGATATGACTGATAACGTGTCTTGATTGCTACAAATTTGAGGTGATCTGTGTGCAACAACTTTCCAAAGTTCTCACATATCGTGGCTACATCTATGTCCAAGGGAATGTAATAAATAGAACGTCAGATCAGAAGCACGGGTTCCATCTATTCAGCCTCAAGTGGTTCGACCTCCCAAAAACATGTATCTCATTAACATTGCAAACTGGTGGAGTTGTAGATCTTGTCGCATTATTAATAGTAGGTTTAGCAACGCCTGGATGCCCGAGTCACAGTCTCTCTGACAATCTTTATGACAAAACGTAAGCAATTTGGCCGATGATTTTCATGGGTCGTTTCGATACATTACAAGTAATACGTACTACTTGGAATCAGATGTGCCTCAATGGAAACCTCGTTGTCACGGTATTTTTTCAATGTACATGAAAAATACCTTAACTGCCGTGCAATTACATCAATACCGTACGTGCCAGAATGTTAGCTATATTTGAGAAGGTTATGCTTCTCATTCGAACAACTAAAAACATGTTACAGTTTCGTCAAATATTTTTAACCTTCATAGAAAAGAATCTTCAGCGGCCGGTTAAGTGAGTTGTACAGGATGACATGAACTTCACTACTATGCAGTGCGATATGGTCATTCTTAGCACACGGATAACTCTGACCTGTTAGTTGATACCAGCGTTCTGCTCAAGATCGATATCGCGCGCACTTATCATCGATTTTTATGACGTGGACACCAACCACCTCCAACAATTGAACGACAGCTGAGCTATTGATGATTCGGATGGTCACTGGCTATTTATATTGCACCGTACAACCCGTTTGATTATAAGCTAGGTTGTGGAGTGTAAGCTCGTCTGGAACGAGTAAAACCATCCACTTCATGGATCCCGGCCTCAATGCTATGCTTGTAAGCTACTCGGTTTCAGAACAGGTGTTTCTAACAATTTTTGATAACTCCGCGTGGCAATTGGTGACATCGTGAAGCAGTAGCTGATGTGTGTTTAGATACTTGCAAGAAATAGTTTTACATGCATAGTTTAAAGTAAAGCAAACGCTGTCATCCCAGCCAGCGGAATACGCTTTATCATCCTCAATCTACTTGTGATATCTAGCGTCGTTTCAGTTCTGAGCTCAATCCAGTAACCTAGTAACTACTTTTGCCACCCTGGGCAGTAGCAGCATTTGCACATTTGCATTTGGGTGAAGGCCACACAATCGGCTCGGTGTAAAGTGTACGTTAGTTTTCCATGAAACAGATGATCGTTTGGGACACTAATGTATATGGGGGGAACGTGACCACGATGGATAAATAAGAGGATCTCTGGGAAGAAAGCATGCACAGGTGCGAAACATGGGACTGGAGTGCTGTTGGTCATACAGTATCGTTAAAATATTCAACCCACGGCTTATCTGCATCTTTTGCGCTTTTTATTTGGTGTCGAACGATCAACGGGGCTAAAATTGCTGCCCCTGTCATATTCCGCCGCGGGCGAACCGCCAACCACGCCCCCGCTTGCTGCGTCTCTGGGTTTAGCACACCATAAGTTCATGCTGCTATTGATGACAGGGGTCGAATTTGAATGAATCGACTATTACGAAGTCAATTCTTGATCGCAACTAGCTTCCATACGTGCATACGGGCACACCTGCATAGGCGAAACTGCAAAACTTGTTCGTCTACTGAAATTTTCTCACCGCGTTATCTCCTGGGTGTCAACCACCCTGCATCAAGGTTTTGCACACTAGCACAAAGAAGACATTTTATGTAGGATTTTCGCTTGATAAAGCCCAAAATAGCAGAAGGGATATCATATTCCATTTTTGGATGTAAAGCTGAAGTGGAATTTTAGCTGTATAGTCAATCGACCCGTGTATCGTAAGTACACCTGAACAGGTCAATATCTTAACCTCGACAGTTTTCGTCCTACAAACTACAAACGAGCAATAATTTGCACACCTGCCGTGAGGGCTCGCAAAGTTTAATCCAATGATGCTACTGATAGTGAAATGGTACAAGTGTCCTCGACACAACGCTTAAAAAGCTAACTCGAGATAGATATAGAGTGACAACCAAACAAATAAAACAGGGAGATACGACCGACAGACTTTCATAAGGAAAAGTTGTTTATTATGCTGCCATTTAAAGGAGACCAATCAGGCAGAAGCTTCTTGTGCGGTCGCCACAAGCTAATAAGCAAGTGATGTTAGAGGCCGTATTTGTGTTGATGCATCAAGTAGGAATGCCGCTATATTGTTACAAAGTCAACAAGCCTGATCCACTAGTTAACGCAGCACGTGTATTATTCTTTCAATGCACCTGAAGCAAACTGTTAGCAGGCGGTCGAGCAAGACTTTAGCGGCAAATTGACGTACCGTTCTCGTGAATCAACCCCAATTCCCGTCTACCCCTATTACTCAGCACCACCAAGCTTGCTGTATATGTCGAAATCACCGTACATCGTTTGGGATAATAAAACCGACAAGGCTGAATCTTCAGAATTTCGGTGGCTGAAATCCGATTTCTTCACTTTGTGACCAGACTTGCATTGCCATGGGGGTTGTGCGGTCATTTCAAATTTGAACTAAGTAGCATTAGAAGCTTTTTTCTTCTAACATGAGACACGATTAGCCTACCTCGTGTATGTTAACAGCTAATGAGGATATCCAAAATATCTGAATTCGATGTGCCTTGTTGAAATATTGCCCGTTAGTGCCATGTTGGAGAAGCTTTCATTTGAGTGTCGTATTTTACCCATCTCAGAAACCGGTATTATTCATGAGGAGTTTTGACGATTGTTAGGCTACCCCTGTTGCAGTACGCAGGCTCCCAGCAAATTGTTCATAAAGTGGTGAAACATTTGAGACTAGGCACCTCACAATGTCATTGCACTAATTTTCGCTTCGCCATAATATATTAATTTTAAACTGAATACTGAAAGAGTTCTCGTCCTATCCTCTGCTTACTTCTGGTCGATCGAACTGATGTGTCTGCTTTTCGTTCGGCGTGCACAGGAATGCACACCGAATGACGTGACAGGAGGCGTGGCCTAAACTTCCACAAGCCACAAAGTAGACAAATGTATATTATGCAAATGAACCAGCCCCGTGTTGTGTCCACTTGCCAGGTTTCCGGTTTCCAATAGTTGGAGCTTGACAGTTTTGCCACCGGTTTGGCTCTTACAATTTCCTTCTGTGGCAAAACTACAAGAAGATGAACTCCAGTCGCAGCTAGAGAGATATATCAGCTTATTATTCGGCCTCCTCATTCGTATGAGTCTTTATTGCTAATCACATTGCTCTCAGTCAGTGAACCATTATTGGGGAATTTCGCGTCGGATAAAACTGGTAGCTGCGCAGTCCGTTTAGCGTAAAAGCATAGTAGGTGTCGAACGACACAATCATCAGTACAAATACGGGAAATCCGGTTTCTTATTCTGAAATAAATTATCATTGCGAAATTTCTCAGTGGGCAGTGCTCTGACAGTGCAGTGGGCAGTGCTCCTTGACAGACTGAGGATGTGCGGTGTTGGTGGTTCGCTGCACAAATGGATCAGCAATTTCCTTATTGATCAGAAGTGGAGAGTCCAGGTGGACAACCATCTAACTGAGTGGTATCCATCGAGCAGCGGCGTGCCCCAAGGCACTGTACTGGGCCCGATATTGTTTCTAATCCATATAAACGATGTGCCGCAGCTACTACAATCACATTGTGCTTTGTTCGCAGATGACTTGAAAGTGTGGAGAGTAATCCGCACACTCAATGATTGCGATTTACTTCAGCAGGATCTCGACCGCCTCTCAACATGGTCTGCAGAGGTTAACCTTCCGATCAACCCTGCCAAGTCGCAATTCATGAGGTTGGGTAAGTATGATCACGGCCGAACGTACACAGTGGCTGGTCAACCGTTGCATCCCGCTCCTTTCGTGCGTGACCTCGGTGTACTCTCATGCTGTGATCTAAAGTCCATTGACAACACGAATAGGCTGTACCAAAACAGCCTTCGTATGCTTTGGGCTCTCAGGCGCAGCTTTAGCACTTGGTCCGAAGAGATTGCCACTCGCCTCTTCGTCTCGATAATACGACCAATGCTGGAGTACGGCACTCCCGCATACTGTCCCATCACGCGGGGCGAAGTAGAAAAGCTTGAGCGGGTGCAGCATGTAGCCACCAGGCTGATTCCCAACCTACGAGGTATGTCATACGAAGACCGATGTAAGAAACTAGGGTTATACACCCTATCTTATCGTCGGCTGAGGGTTGACCACATCATGACACACCGGATATTACATCTGGGTTATTACCCCATGTTGAGACAACTACTTCATCTGCGCACATAAGCTGCACGCGAGGACACCAGTATAAACTTATCGTCCCGGATTTGAAGCGGGCCGCCCATCAACTCTGTTTCGAACGCAGAGTGGTGAATATCTGGAACGACCTGCCTCAGCATATAGTAGAAGCGAACACCGTGTCTAAATTCAAGATGCTACTAGACCAACAATTTGCAGAGGCAAAGTACAAAGAGCGAAAAACCTAATGAGTATTTCTTGTCCAAAAACGACGAATGATGCAGCTACACAGAGCAACCTCTACTCGCTGCTTCGCACCAGTTCTCAGTTCTCAGTTCTCAGTTCTCAGCTGAAGCATATTAAAAGCAGTACGTGTTGCTTTCTCGAAAAGTGACTATTTAGAAGAAAGTGCTTAGTCATTGAAAGAAGACGGCGGATGCAAGCTGTAGTCGTCTTGCTGAGGGTTGCGTGTAATCTATTCTAATTTGTACACAAAAGACTAATTTAACCAAGTTAGAAATACAGTCGAACCCGCTTTATTGCCTGCCAGGTTTACAGCCCACCGAGCTTTATTACCCAATTCTGCAAAATATAAATGCATTTCTAATAAATGTGCTACATATTCACATTCTAATTGTCCAGTGCCAGGTTCGTCCGATTGCTTAAATCCACAGCTGCGTGGGCTGGGCAATTGTCGCTTTGCCAATTTTCCGCCCTCGCCCCAAATATCTTTTATTGCAATTACCCCACAGCTAGCCAGTTCGATCGAGTCAAGTACAACAAAAATGATGTCGGCGGCGTTATTGACAGTGCAAAAAAGTTACTTTCTTCATTTAATACACTAGTCAGCTAAATGTACGGACGGCTGTGGGCAAACCCTCGACTTGATTCGAACATCGAGAACTGAGCAAACTCGGGTAAGCTTTCCGCTTCATATTTGTCAGTACTCTCTTTATTACAAACTAGTATGACCAGTAACGGAAACGATCTACCCTTGCCAGAAAGGTTGAACGTTTTAGATAAAATTAAATGTTATCCACCAGGAACTTCGAGGGCCAAATTTTCGCGTGATTTGCACAATAATTGTCGTGTCCTAGCTGGTTTTATTGACAGCGAAAGAGAACTCCTGCAGAATTTGTCGCATGACAGTACAAGCTCTCTGAAATGGAAGCGATGTGAAAGGGATGAAGAAGTGGAAATTGCATTGAAAGTCTGGATGGTCTCGGTTCGTGAGCACAACCAAAAAGTTACTGATCCGCTTCTGAAGGAAACGGTGGAAGAATGCGGGGTTAGACTTAGGGAAACCTTCACTGTCAAATAAAGATGGTTGCAAAGGTGGAAGGATATAAACGAAACTGTGTATAAACGTGCGGATGGCGAACAGAGTTCCGCAAGCGTAGCAGTCTCTGAAAATTGGCTGTAAGATCGACCGCCTGAACTTTTAAATGCATTTGATAATGATAACTTTGCAACGCAGACAAAACATGTCACTTTTACCGAGCAATTCTAGACGGCACTTTGTGTTTATCTTCAGATAAGCTCAGCGGATCGAAAAACGCCATGGATTGGATCACTCACCTTTTGCTGTGAGAATATTTCATACGCGGATAAATGAAAACTGGTGTTGATTGGAAAAAATAAGAAACCGCGATGTTTTAATGACATGAACGTAGACATACTTCCCGTAAGTTACAGAGTTAACAAAAATGTGTGGATAACGAAAGAACTCTTCACTTAGTGGGTCCCCGAATAGGACAAGATGTTCGAAAAATTATGTTGATCTCTGATAATTGCACAGATCATACACAGATAGGGGGCTTGAAAAGCGCACAAGTGGCATTTTCGCCAACAAACTCGATGAGCATTCTTCAACACATGGACCAACATGTGCTTATGAATCTGAAAATCTTTTACAGAAAGGAAATTATAGACCGAATTCTTTATCACATCGAATACAACGTTTTATCTGGCTCATCGTCGGCGGTGCGTGTCAGCGCCAAGATTTCTGTGCTCGATGCAATTCAGTTCGTTTCGAAAAGTTGATGACAGGTTTACCGGTGTAAAAATAAATGCTTACTTTCGACATGCTGGCTCCAGTCGACTAGCATCCGGTGCACTTACTGATGACTCCGTCATCATCGAGGGCGAGGTTAGCACTTGCACAATCCCAGTCATCACTGCAGAAGAGTTCGTCGCCATTGACAACGGTGTGGAAAACGTCTCAGGTCTGACAACTGTGGAATATGAAATCGGCAGTAAAATGTTTGAGAATTGACTAAAACAGAAAGAAGGCAAAGCCTCAGATAATGCCTCAGTCAGTAACAGCAATCAGCTCGTGTCGCATTCCAAATCAATGAACTGTTTGTCTGATATTGTGGCTAAGGGCTTGCATAGGCTGCACAGCGATTTCTTGTACAAATCGTAATTTACCAGTGCAAAAGTGGCTAGAGTAGCACCTCAGAACAACGAAAGACTGACGTTAGTGTTTTCGCAGTAAACATAAAAAGCAGCGCCAGTTTCTACAGCAAGCTAGCTAAGATGCTTATTGTTCTAATTTTTAACTTATAGGTCCTACTCTTCTGAATACACCTTTTTGTGAGTTGTAATTGCACGTATTTTATCCTTCTAAGCACGATACAATGCAAGTGATGTACGTCACAATAATGCAATAATTGGTTCCCCTTTGGAAAAATGACAATATCGGCTAATTGTCCACCCCGCTTTACTGCCCACTTTTGAAATATTGCGATGGTGGGTAATAAAGTGTGTTAGAATGTATTGTGGTGACCTTGCGGAAAGCTATACGTGTTGCAAGGCCTGAAATCCAGTTTAGCTCTAAGCAAACAAGTTGATGATCCGTCCCATTTGAATCAGTCTCAAAAACCTTCGAGAAATAAAACATCTGCTTATAAGTGCTTATAAGCTCACTTGCCCGGAAACTGCATCGAGCCTTTCTAATTACTTGGTGGGGTCTACCTCGATCCGTTCAATTAAAACCTATGAGGAATCGTTTCTCACAGTGCTAATATACTGCAGGTGTAGCTGGCTCGAGTAACGTGTCATCCGTGGTAGCCGATTAGTCTACTTGTGGGACTGGACTGCAGTGAAAACTTACAATTATAAGGTTCCAGTTGCCGAAGCTGCCATGATTGAGGACAGTTGCCGTCTGCATGTACCCGTGGAACGCTGACAACTAACAGCACGTGACGTTGTCCGCCGTTTGTGCTTTGTAGTGAAGACCGAAGCTGCCCACGCTCAGCGACCTTAAAGTAGTTCGGGTGTGCTGATTAAATTAACATACTGTGGTTCGGCCCAAATAATGACTCAAGTAACTCATGTTCACTAAAAAAGCAGAAGGGTAGGATGCCTTCTGTGATCAATCAATCTATATCAGTACGAGAAGCTACGCCAAAAGATGATAAATGCTGAAATACAAACAGCTTGAACCAGAAATGCAATTCGAAATTCCTTTGAAACATGTGGCTAAAATGATAACTAAAATCGAATCGAATGTTTAATCATGTTACTAGCATTTGACCCACATGACGGCAGCTAATAATTTGCTAACCAGACAGCAATGAGGAAAATGAGGAGGTTCTACCATCACGACCAGACAAAGACGGGGTTCCCTCGAACTTCTTGAAAACTGTTGAGAAGAAAGATCGATAGCTGAAGCGGCTATAGCTATCTGTCTCAGACAAATAAAGAATAAAGGGGTTAATCGATGTTCTAACATTTGAAAGATGTCGTCCTCTCGACACCATTATTCAAAGATCGTATGGCCTACCCAAGAGCGATGAAGAGGGATGTCTTTACTACCCACAATTGTTATGAATATCTCCCCCCTTTCATGTTGACAAGGCAGGCGGACGAACTACAGGAACCGGTAAACCAGGAGCTAGTGACTCAAATTTCAAACGACACATCCGGGTACACCAAAAGTACTAGAATTAAAATGTGTAAGCAAGCAGCTGTTTTCGTTCGACAAGATGTGTTTACCAATATTCCCATTGGGGAGTATAACGATTATCTTTTCGAATACATCGAAGTTGATTTCGCTAGGAAGACTAAAATTGCTGCTTCATCACTATGCACACAACATTCGGTTTCGCTTTGTTAGATAGAGCGATGAAAATACTCTCTGAGAATGCAATTGGAGGAAAGTGCGCTGCATTAAGAAATGTGTTTTTTAATAACGGCTATCCCTAGGCCTTCATTGGCAGGGATATTTGAACTATCTGAGTGATCGCCAAAGTACACACCGGATGGAAGTAACCCGTATACTTATGGTCGCCATTCAAAGGAGATAATAGTTCTGAACGCCTTAGCAAACAAGTGACCGTGGCCGACATTAACACCTACGGCGCCGCACAATTACTCTTTATCTTCACTTCCACTCGTATGATACACGTCCAGCTGAAGGAGAAACTGTCTATGGATGTCATCTTACCTTATGTGTACCAATCTATCTGCTACTGTGGGAAAAGTTATATAGACCTAAAAACAGGACTTTTAGCTGAAAGCATGGGCGATCAATATCAAGCTCTGCTTAGCCGATGTTGGAACAAGACGTGCATCACCAAAATATTCGCGCACCCAGTCCAAACGAATCATCAAGTCGATATCTACAAATAGTTTCCCTCGATCTACTGTGTGACGGATGTTTAGTCCGAACAAGTCAAATGTCGTATACGTGCACCGACGTAAGAGGTTGCGATTTGTCTCGACCAGCATGGCCAGCTGTCGTACGGACAGCTTCTACGTTAGCAAAACCCACTTTTATCAAATAGTTAATCAGTCTTATCATAACTACATATGTTAGGTTTGACCTGACGGTGAACAAACGAAAACGAGCTTGTTTGCAAGACCGCTTTTCCAGTTTATATTTAAGCGACGAAGACTTTCAGATCTCAGCCATCCGCGAGTGCACCCCCTGAAATCCGGCCGGAACAAAGTAAAAGTCAACGAGTTCTAGTTCCTTCCTTAGTACGTATTTTGAAATATTTGTACGTGGTCATTATATACTGACTTCAATTTTAATTCATAAATGGTTGACGCTTCTGACTGTTTTATTAACTTATATCCCATTTTCCAAAATGCTAGTTCATTTTAGCATCGTACTGACCTGAATACATTACGTAACCGAGTTGCGATAAGCAACCCGGTACAAAGGATCGTTTCTCAGATTACTGCGGGTATCGCTAGTTGAAATAGGGCCCCATTTATTTAGCTATCTTAGACTACTGGAAATACTACTCCATAGCGGAATAAGGGAAGGCCTTCAGTAGTAATGTGTTCTATGCTAAATCCGCAGAGCACCTAACACGGTGAAAATGATCTCAGTTTACCTGTGTGGTAGTGAAGCCACTTTCACAAATCGCTACTGAAGTTTCTTGATTATTTCAAGCAGTTACTTTCCTTTAGCAATTTGAACCATGTAGTAAGAAAAAGAAAGCTGGTAGATGCATGCATTTCGTATTAGCTCGTCACTACTATTGACTATAAGCGATTTGCAACTATATAAATAAGTATGTGTGTGACCAAGCAATCATGAGGTGCAAAATGCATGCCGGAAGTTCTAACACTATGTACTTGGTAGCCTTAAGCTCAGGAATAATTGTTTTTGAACGCACAATCCTGGCTTCATACGGCTTAGTGTCACAGTCACAGTGAAACGGAGGAAATGAGGATTCGATTGACGTAACAGGACTGTGAACGCTGATCCGAGCTGTATCCGGCCGCGCGTGTTCAGTTAGTTTCTACTTACTGTGGAAGCTGGTGGCCTGCGTGAACACGAAGATTCAGGGCGGCAGGGATGCTTGTCAGTTTCTTGTTAAACCCACCTCGGAACATGATCCTCTATTCGGCAAATCAAAGACCGATTATTTCTGTCCGTGTAACTGGATCCGCAGTCACACACAATTTTGCAAACGCAGTGGGAATGGCCCGGTTCGGCTGAGTTTCCTTCATTGGAGGAAAAGGCATATTACGAGTTCAATTAATGACCACAATTTCAGCAGCATGGCAACTTCTCTAAGTAATAGTAAGTCTTTGGTGGTCTTTAGTTTAGGGAAGTCACCCTTGAAAGGCAACGCGATATGGACCTTGTGCTTTGCTGTTATACGCACTATACTCAATGGATCATGCTCTTAACTGTGTTTATCTACGAGTCTGCGAGTATAACCATTCATCATGAGCGAAGTCGTAATTAAACCTAGCTCGTCGGCCAGAAGATCCACCGAACAAATTCGTCTAACACAACTAACTAAATTTTTCACAAGTTTTTGATTATGTCTAGGTGTTCTACGACGTCTCAAACGGAAGGTAGGACAAAACGTCACATGGTACCATTCTGTGTCTACAGGATATACTTGATTTCACTGTTGACTAACACAGGGGGGCTCATGAATAAGAAAGTCTATTCAGATTTGCACATGGCAAGAACGAAAATTGGAACACTGCATGGAATCCCGCATACATTCCCAAGTCTATCTCTTCGACTTTGATTGCTGATGTGAAAGCTTAATGCCTTGTAGGTGTATAACAAACAACTGCACTATTATGGCTTATTTAATTACTCTACACCCACAACACTTCCATTTACGATGATCTAGTCTTCTTTGTGAATACTCGAATACGGCATATTCCGTATTGTTATGATTAAATAAACCTGAAAACTCGGAGTACATTCAACGGGTCCATTAACCAGGGTGATAAGCACTTCTTAGGAAAACTTGCAATTACCCTGTGGCTGCGGAACTTTTTGTTTCTACTTCTTACTTTGAAATCATTTTAACGCGACTCAATCCTACTGCATGAAGAAATTACTTGTTAAGGAGTCGAGGTCTGACGCGCAGCTGTTACAATGCAACTTCATAAATGCTTCAACTGTCACAGTGTCAAACCAG
>OX104071.1:63604563-63650611 GCA_944474145.2 Dicrocoelium dendriticum | reverse complement strand
CACAAATACCTTGGAACAGATGCACACAAAAGACGGAAGCTTGTGGATGTGGCTTGTTCAGATTGGATTTACAGAGTCAGTTCTTAACGTGTGCGATAAGACCAGTTCGGCCGCGTTAAAGCATTTCGTTACTGTCCAGCGTAAACGATGCCCGAATCTTTGGTCATTTGGGCCCCCTTAAATTTTAGCGTGAGGAAAACTTTTTTCTTGGGGATATCTAGCCAACGCTACCTACCATTTTCCACGCTTCCACACCGAGACATGGATTATACGTGATATCCATTTTCCAGTGGCATTGATGACGTGTTCTAGGTCAACGTTTATCCTCTTCAGAACACATTTTGCGACCTCTTGCGAAGATGAGGCATAACAATTCTCGTTTGTATTTTATTGGACCGAAAGTGCAGAGGTTTATATATTGCCCTGTCCAAATGGAATATCGATACACAGATTGAGTAGAGCTACCTACTGAATTCCTCTTCAGGTGTAACTCTAGAACCTGGAAACTGTTGTCCATTTAGCTTACACTGGTGAATTTGATTGCAGGGGTGGCATTTAGAACGTCAAGTGAGTTTTCAGACTGTTGAATGTTATCAAGTAGAATGAACTTTTCAGCAAGTTATGTACTGTACAAGTAAACCATTTAAATATAGTACAGCTCAATTGTCAGTATTACCACGTTTTCGTTTTGGCGTTAAGTCTTTAGTCAAACCGTGGTTTTCCAAAGTTAAAACGCTACATCTTATCTTATCAGCATAGCAAAAAGAGTTAGTTAAATCCGGTGCCACGTGCGTTGTCCGTGGCTGGTGTCAAATTTGACAGTTGCTAATGCAAATGTTCCAAATATGCTTCAATCCGTATTCTGTTGAATTTTTTGGCGATACCGAAAAGGGAATCCAGGGTGTCAACCCAAACCACTTCGCGATGTGGCGAAAATGCAGTTGCGTTTGGGCAAGATATGATAAAGTGGCCCGAACCAATTTGCCGCTCGTTTCTGATCAGAAATTTCGAATATTTATCTAATTGTCTTCCAAAATGCTCTCGTCTACACTAATCATAGATCCTGGTGGTTTGGCCTTAAAATAATGGAAGTTACTTTAAAATTCATGGTTTCTCATAATAAGAACCTAAGCGTTTAATAAACTGACCTCAGAGTGCATCAACGGAATCCAGCGTAACCAAATGGTCCGATTTGGTCTGATCTTTTAAAGAGATATTCTACCAATTTGGTTAGCGATAATACATCATGGTATGTACAAATTTCGAAGGCCACTACTGAAAATTGCTTGCATCAAAACAGCGTTTTGGTCAACGTAACCCGAAATCGAAGTCTGTATATCCAATACCTTGTTCCTGGGCCTTGTCAAGACAACAACGTGCCGAGGACATCTATCAAAGTCTCATGGTGATTAAAGTTATGGAACCGCAACCAACTTCCATGTACAAAACTGAATTCACATTTGTACATGATGGCATACAAGCGGCTCAGGCCAATATGCCGCTGTCTTGTGACCAGACACTTCAAAATGTTTAAGTTTTTGCTTGGAAATTCATTTTAATTTTCTCAGCAGAAATTGGCGGTGTAACTTCACCATGGGTATATCAATGTGGATCCTAACTCTTTTCTAACCATAAACATGTATTTATGCAAGAAGAGTCGCGACTTTGTCGCAATGAACATCAGCATTGGATTTGAATTCGGCAAAGTGACCCCGGTGACGTTTTTAGCAATGGTGCTGTTCTTGCATTGGCGCCATCCAAAGGAATGACCAAATGTGCGTTTTCGAATGCCACACACGATACCGCTTTGGTTGTTGGCGCTGTTATGTAAGACCACGTTAGGGTGAGCTGATAATGATAACACTGGTGATGTTGACGGACGCTGTGTAGTGTGTTGTTCGGGTGCCAGACTAACGTAATACCAATCGTAGTTGACAGATTGCCCAAATATAAGGCTTTCGGCAGATTGAATATGTGTGATAAGTTTGAATGGAATTTGGGTCCGATGCAATTTGTGTCAAAGCTTCTACTGCTTCTAAGCTACGCACTTTGAAATACACTTTAGCCGTGCCTCATCTTGTCTCGTTCCAACCCAATCCTCTCTCCCGCAGAAGACACGTGGACATAATAAGGATCTTTGCAGGTATATGTGCGCGTATGCATTAGGCCCACCACCTCCAACACGCACATTCAGTCAAATTTTGGATGTGGTCAGCTGACTGTTCTGGAGATAAGAAAGGAGCTGATACTGTTTCCTAATGGTATGCTTGTGAGCTCCGGCCAGGCGACACCTTTGGTAGCACACCTGTGCATGCCAGTGGGTGGGGACAAGACTACGCATGGATTGTGATGAAACAAAGGGGGAAGAAGATGAACTTTCGTGGTGGTGGGGGGGGGTTGGGGACGGTGAAGAGATGGCGGAGTAGATTGCACTCCTTTCGTGCAGTAGAGTGACCGATGTATCGCGCTAGCCTCAAATCAATGTCAGTATTAAAATCAGAGATATTTGGTAACCCTGAGAATGAGACCCGTCACGCAACGTTCGATAAAATACCATTTCATGCATGCCCACAGTTGATGATGCGAATTTAATTGGCAAATTCTAATTCGGTCACTGCCCCGTGAACTTCACTTGATCTATCGAATGCATGCACCAACGTTTTCATGTGCGCCTTCATCTAACGAAACATTTCCCGGTGTATTCCTGTTCAGGTAGTGAGCGATTCGAGGTGATAACCTAGCACCAACATTGTGAAAGCAATACCCACGGGAAGAAATACGAAATAGTGATACATGGCGGGCCCAATATTTTTTGACGTCCACCGCCACTGCTTGCGCTGGTTGCCATGGTCGTGCTTCTGGAAGACACGTGTCACGTGAGTGATGTGTCAATTTGCAGTAGATTGACGGCCAGTTGTCGACAAACCCATTTGGTCGAATTGAACCCATCGATCGGTATATACCATGCACAGATGTAGAAACTGCTGCGCAGTCTCCTTTCGAATCTGCCGTCACATATATCCCAAAACTTATCCCCATAAGTCACCTAAAGTCTACCCATCAGCTTGTCCATTGATTTGTTTCTCTTGCTAGGAAGCTTCGCACTCAGTTAAAGAAATGCGAATTACAGTAATCAAAGAACCTACAGTGTTAATTCTAACAACATTGTATAAGTAGCAGTGACTGTTTACTCAGCTAATCCACCACTACTGTTCAATTTGCTTAGCCAAACTGATAATACAGTAGTGACCTCGTACGCCATAGAGGACGATTGCGTTTAGATGATATGCTCTGCCTTGTCCATTTGACGTATTTTCCGATTGTCGAGTATCTTATAGGACACGTGTTGTAGCCCAGTCGCAGCGAGTAAAGCGGGTTTCCAATTTAGTTATGGATTCTAATGTCACTCTAATAAATTTGGGTTCGACGTATTGTGCAGGGGTCGGGAGACAAGTAACTCGTACAAAATTTGTGGGTTTGGCTTCGACCTTCATCAAAACGTACGATGAGTTCCAATGGTCTTGATCCTCAGACAACTTACCCCGCAGTGTAATGGCGGTAGATTCTAGGACATTTGAGCACATAGTAGTCAGGAAGTTATTCTTGGATCCTGTTTATGTTGAGCTACGGCTTAGGGTGATTCTTGGTGCTAATTTTGTGCTAAGTTATTTCAAAATAGTCTACAATTTGTCTGTTCCTTTTAGCGGTGTTTACAACAGCGCCGACCGCAATGGTGGCATAACTGGTCACCTTCCCGGCAGTCTGCAAAGTTACTGATGTACACGGGGCTTGGGATGGACAAGGCAAATTCCAACAACATTCCTTTTGTATGAACTGTATAATTAAGCGGTGTTCCCCATGCTGAGGCTGATGTTGCATTCTTGATGCGTCTTCACCGCACTTGGGCTAAACCAACTTACACTTGAAATAGGTCTTTAATCTGGATACATTTCATTCCACTTTATTTGGTTTTCTCTGCCTAACTGAATAATATCTTAACTGGCCATGTTGTTTACGCTAATTGCGCTTATCTTCGGTAACTTTGTTGTATTTGAAGCAGTTTTATGTAACGTGTTGCCATTTTTTCATTATCGCGGATTGGCAGCTAACCAACTTACTTCATATGGTAATTTAGCGAAGAGTTATGTCACCGTATCTCTATGCATTATTCGATTTAGTTTATTCCATCTTTTCGTTTCAATTGATTGGCTGTTATTTGACATCCCCGGTGCGGCTGCGCTTGATGTGCATGTTGACAAAGTGCCTACCTGTCTAGTACCCACTACCTCGTCCACACTGGCTTCAGGAGACAGTTGGTCGTTGCTGGAGGGGACGAGGTGCACGGTCCTTGTGGTCGTTCTAGGCTCGAAGAGTGGTTCCATGCACTCAGTATGGAGCGGACTACGATCCAGCCACCGTCTTGTGTGCGCTTGTTTCCCCGAATAGAGCGTGCTTGTGTTTGTCTGTGAAGGAGTGTGGGCCGGCTCCGTTGATGAAACGTGGCTCCCATCCACATGCCTCCCGGTCTTATTCCTTCGGGTTTACACTGGATATGGGGTGTGTGGATGGAGCTGTGGGTGGTGCAGCGCAAGCCATCCATGATTCCTCTGTAGGCGCAGGCGTCTTGTGGCTGGCCACGGTGACAGGCAAATTCGAAACCGGATGCCGCCAACCATAACTAAGCGACGCATATATGAATAGGGTATGTAGCAATAACCAATATATATATATACATATATATGCATATATATATATCAGCAATATCGTGATCAATAGCAAATAAGAATAGACAGGGATCGTATGGCTAAAGCGCTTATTACATGTTGGAAACTTATGTTTATTGTTGAATCGATGTGAGGAATATTTGTTCGTTATGAATAAAAGTATTTACCTTTTCACCGAAGAGGCATAGTCGTCGCTAAGAACATATTATACACCACTGAAAGGTGGACATCAGGCTTACTGATGATATGAAAGCCAACGCACATCTGCACTTTACATGGGAAGAAATTCCCATCCGCTGCATGATGTTTCAGCTAGTTACAAGTTAAAGATTTTGTATGTTGTGATAGATAGATCTGAAAAACGGGTGACCTAAGAAATAACTCAGCAGATAACGTAAGCCACTATATCTTCAGATATTTTGTGTGTGCCTTTCTGTTTCGCCTTCAGAGCGATGTGAGATGCTGATAGTAAAATGTGTGCTAGATGGAGATGACATCCAGTGGGACTAGACGAAGCTTTCATTTACGGGATGGAATCAAGAAAGGCAGCATACTTGACAACTGATGCCATACATCAGACCTACTGCGTAACTAAGAATAAGAAGTGGCTGATCCACTCCACAATTTTATTGGATGGGCGATATAAAGCAGGGTATGTTTACAAGCTCCGTCAAGATAGGTGAATGCATTTTCTAGTTCGCAAGATTTAGTTTTTAAGTCTAGCAGCTTGAAAGTTAATATCATGATTAGGAAGCCAACGTCTGCGTGGATGTAAATACATGGAACTTATATGTTAACAACAGGTTAAATTTAATTTGCAAGTTATTAACGTGACTGCAATTCGTTCAACAGCTTGAGTTCTGTGCTCAGCTCAAATGCTTAACGCTCCTTTTGTGCTTTCGAAAACATTCTGATAATTATCAGAATTGAACAAATTCACTGAGATTGATGATCCGTTCACACTTGCCCAGGTTGGCAATCGCGCTGGCCGTTAACAGCTAGTGAATATAATTTAGGTAACACAACATTCATTCTGCAAACCCTTTCTTTGGACAAATGAACTTAAGACTGCACATATTTTAGTGTCACGCATGGATCGAACCAAGTAATACGTCTTACGTTTCTTAGTATCATTTTACCTGCCAATCTTTCTATCGTTCATTAGGACTGTACGGTATCACTTAGCCACTTTCTCTAACTCAGCAGTTAGCACATACTGACGTACCATATGTAGCAAAGTGGTGTCTTGAGGTAAGCGCACTCATCAGCATCAAAATGAATATCACTCGCGAAAACAAAATCTCAGACAAAGCTGAACAGTCAACGGCTATAGTGCCTCTGGATAATTCAAAAAATTTATTGTGGTAGCGCATATCTCCAACGTGGTAGTATATTCCTAGATTTCGTCAAGTCTTGTCCTCAGAGGGATTTGATCATAGTGCATGGAACGACGTAAATAAACAAGTTCACCACGGAATCTGTATGTACGTTGGCACAGCATTATTCCTGGACAAGTTGAAACAAAGGAAGCATCAAGGAAATAAATGGTAACAACTCCTCACTTCTGTTAGAGGATGTCTGCATGTGAGTCAGATCTTGTAAAAAAAAGAAACTCGTGATATTTGGATCATTATGGGACCCACTATGGCGGATTCCTTACTATTGATGCGGTAATCTTTCGTGGCTCATGGAAATACATCACGACACATTGATCTGCTGAAATGTTGTGATCAGTATTTTTCGGGTTGTCAACGGTATCCTCCAGTGGGTCCGTTATTCGTCAGCTGTCTCAAGGGTTACACAAACGGACCATCTACTAACCCGATAACATTGAGCAGCTCAGTTGTTTTGTAGTTTAATTACTGCAGCTGGAATTCGGACACATTTATGACCTTGTCAGTCATATGCAGAGCGCTCATGATCTATCTGGACAGTGTTTATTACAGCCAACCGCTTGGGAAGAGGCATGAAAACCACCCGTACCTGCACGAACTAATGGATTCTCAGTAAGCCGCGTAATTCCCCATCAGTTGATATACAGTAGTGCTGAAGTTGCCAATTCGACAAATGTGCTACATGAAATGCTCAACTTACGCTTTTTTGTAGACACAAAAACATCTCGTGTAGCAAAACACCTTGATGAAGCCAACGGTGATTACATATGGGAATCTCGATTACCAACAGCATGAATACCAGCATAGTCAGAGGCATGAGGTCTCCATATGTGTCATCATAACGCCTTTGTAATTACACCAATAACCCAGCCTTTGGAACTAACCAGTGTACATACAATACCACCTAACTTTGTGCGTTTTTGTGTTTGTTTACCCACTTCAATAACTTGGATAATAGGCAGTTTGTAAAGCAGCGTTTACCAGCGTACTTTTCTTGACTACGTGGCGTCTACTTAATGACATTGCATCACTCTGAACGAGTGCTGGTCTTCACGCAACCTGTCAGTAGGAACTGCGAATACGGAAGCAAGTGGACCAATATTGGTCCACATATTTAAGTCGCAGTCTTACTATCTCTACTGCTGACTGCGATCAGGCGTGAAAGCAGTTATGGTTTACTATTTTATGAATAGATAACACACAATACTTATCTCTTTCAGATCCGACCCCAACGGTGGATTTGACCGGTATCCACCACAAATTGACTTGCGGTATTGGTCTAGATTGTATACTGCAATTCATCCACCGATCGAATATTGCAAAATGACTCTCAGTTGAAAGTGAATTCTTCTCACTCATGGTTCGTTCGAAGATGGTGATGACCAGACGAAGTTCAGGCGTGGTTTTACACTAGGTTTTGTATTGTGACGAACAGCTTCCGTCGATACAACAATCTGCGCTTTAATTGAACTCAGTCAGTCAGTCTACCAGGGCTGCAAATATGCAGTGTGGTGATTGCTTTTGTTGCGAAGTTTGAATGTCGCACTCAGCAGTCCGTTCAACTTTTGAAGTACTGATTTAACTGGATACACTAATTTAATCCACTAGCCGATGCTGTTATTTTTGCTGCTTCTCGATGTGAAAGATTTCGCGAACAGAGCACACTACTAGGTGGATTCGGCTAACAAACATATTCCACAATTTACTTCAGCAGACTATTCAGAAGGACTGTACCTCACAGTATTGAGGAATATATACTTTAGTTATTTATTACCCGATAGTCCTTCATTCCTGCAAAAATTGCCCTAGCAAATCAAATTTATCCATTTCAATCTGCTATACGTGGAACTTAAACTTCCGTAACTGTGGGTTTCCATGATGGTTTCAGGCGAGATCCCGCGTTGCACTCATGCAATGAGAAGGCGTCGGTGTTTTCAATTTAATCAGCTGGTGAGAGTTGACTTTGTTGAGATTGCAAGCGCAGCTCTTCAGACTGTAAATGCCGATGGATATGATATACCGCGGTGTACCTGGATGACCAGGTATACGCCAATTAGCTTACCGTTCATTATATGAGACCGATGGGGTACTTATTCGCATCTTATCAAGTATTCTGTTAGAAGGCATTGCTTTCGGCGTCCAGTAAGCAGAAACCAAACAAGCATTTTCAAGTTTGTTATGTCTCTCGAGTTCATAGTTCATTGCAGATATGTTTGGGTTTCATTCAAGATTTCCTACAATCTATCGTTGGGTGCCCCGTTTAAAGGGTATACATTTTGCTACTTGAATCTACGCGCATCAGCCGTAACCTATAACTCATCTCGTTTAAAATGCAAGTGGTTCCACCTTGACAACAATTTCTTGTCCATGAGACTAATTCGTCAGACATACCTAGACCCACGGAAACTGCTTATCACGGTTGTTCAACGCGAAAGCACTATTCATTCATCTGTCCTCAACACAAACTGACGGCGAGTGGGGGTGATTATGAGCGTCCGCAAATACATCGCCACCTCTCCTCTCCATGGGCACAGAGACATCCTACCCGGTTTATGGCACTAAAGAAGTGATCCGGTGTGCATCCGTATGTATACCCACTTGCCCCAGCTACCTTTCCCGATGCACGAATATGAACACCCACAGTGGTCCCATCGTTTACACTTTGCTCCCATGACTTTGTCAGGCGTGTGGTTGGACGTCGTTTGTCTATGTTGACTCGATTCGTGACACCAACTACGTGCATGTATCGGTGACGAAGCGCAGCATTACTCAAACAGTTTGCGTCAAACATTTCGAACGGCATGCTAGTGAAAAGATGAGAAATTATTGTGAATTTCATCAACTTATAGCTCACACCCCAGTGAATCTGATTGAGCCGGAGGTTGATGTACAAGCAGAGTAATCCAAGAATGCTTTAAAAAACCAGTGTTCCGGGATAGTGGGGGCATCACTGTTGTGAAAGCCGGTGTTAGCTGATTTAGTTAGCATACAAGGATGCAGAATGCTGTGAGGGGATTCATTTTGCCGTGGCTGTTTATAGTGAATTCCTTTTCAGGTGTTCGGCCAACATGACGTATGGTTCCTGTAAATGAACGAGGATGGTAGCCTGCCTAAAAGTATAGTGTGATTAGTTCACGGGAGCAAATAGACACTTAGCTGATTCTGTAGAAATATTAAATTACCATCGCATACTGCAACTATTCATATTTCAGGTGTAGGTTCTCTTATTTCATCTCAAATCCTGTCGGCTGAATCGAAAATGCGGAAATTAATTCCAAATAGCACATCTATTTGTTGGACAGTATTTGTAATCCGCCCAGACAAAGCGGTTCCGGTTTTCTTTTACGATCTCTGACTTTTCCTGTAGTTCGTACGGGTATAGGGTAGCTACACATGGGTAGTTTTAAATATAGATGGTGCTGGTGATCTGTCGAGGCTCACATCTTTATCGACGAGAGTGACAGCCGCGAATGGCTGCATTATTGGTTTTAGTTGCAAACAGCCTTTATATAGTTCTTTGGTTATTTATGATTAAAATGTCCTTAGCGTCGGTTCGCGCATGATTGAGCCTTTTGTTGTGTACGGAAAGTGCAGCAGTCATTTCACCTGGGATCTGAAGAGAATGAACATGAGATTGTCGTCAGAGCATTTCCTCTGCATGCGACGAGCAAGAAAAGTTGACGTTTGCTATACCAAAGCTGTTGGGATTTCGAACACAATTACCTTCCTCACTCTACGTCGCAACGCTTCCGTTTCAGCAAGTATCAAGGATAAGAGGGAAGCAGCTGTGTTTACTGTATCAGCTCTCCATTCGCTTTAGCTTCTAAGTAGTTCAGAGCATGGCATAACTGTGTCGTGGTTTGGACCAATGAAACAAGGTTGTAATACGGGGAAAATGGTGAGGGTGGAGAAGTCCCATGAGATGGTTTGGGTTAGTTACATCAGTTAAAAAAGAGCAGTTTTAATGGTTGCAACGCGTAGGTATGCGCTCATTATATTATCCATGTTAACACACAAATATACTGGTCTACCTGGATTTCGTGGTGGTTGCTGTACGTAAATGTGTGCATCTTGTCGACATTCAATGAACGGAAATCAAATCGAGTAATGAACTTGTTGACTTCCATCCTTGATTGATATTTTTGTAAACGAGTAGTGCGGGCGCAGAGGTGACAATAGTCGCAAGCGAGTTCAACTGTTAACAAATTTGAAGGGCAAACTGACTCAGGCAAAATTCCAGTCGACTGTATTTGGTACGTAGTGTTAGATGGCAATCACTCAACTTTACCTTGAGGCTAAGTTGCAGGAGTTGTCGGCAGCCGTGACCAGGTTTCTGATTCTACTGATCGCCAGAATGGGGTCGCCCAGTAGACAGCAATAGCTTCCGCTGTATACTCCTACGGAATTCAGTCATCAATGGTAAGGCAGGTGGAACAATAACTTCATATTACTGGTTGCCGTTCGCTTTGTGGCCCTTAGTGGAACCAGCTTGTATTTTAATCCGGGTAGCCAGGCCTGCATCACGTTTGCCACCTGGAGCCCTTGGAGGAAGGTGGATGGGTGGAATCTCCCGAAAACCCAACGTAAGAGACCAGTTTGTTCGTTAGCCGTTTTGGATCCCTTCAAGCACAGCGCCAAACAGCCTAGGTCGTCTTTCACCACCATCCCAAGGTCGCACTCCTGTGAGGCGGTTTAATACATGTCTGCAAACGTACGTGTGTAAGTTGGCTTGTGCCGTACATGTACAGGTTTGCATTTGGCTGAGTTAGACGGAAGTATATCTGCCTTCGACTATTCAAATCCGCGGTCCAAGTTTTTGGCAGAAAATCTTGCTATTCATGACAGATGATCGCCCCTATGTTTGGATGTCCTTCTCAAAATCAGGAAATTTAACTCGCTGACACGCGGGAGATTGCCAAGGAAGAGCAGTAATAAGCTGGACCCAAACACTGACCTTTGTGCAACATCACAACCCACTTCACTTAGATTGAAAAATGCGCTCCAAACTCGAACATGAAGGCGTGATTGAAACAGGATATTGCCGATGCATCCAAGTATAGTGTTTTTCTAAGCGCAGTTAGGTTTGCACTGTAATGAGTGGTAAAGAATCTTTACTACTAGTAGAAAAAGCCGCTATTGTTTCCTGTCATTTCGGCATTTGAACTGAGGCTCTCCCAGCCCTGATTGCAATACCGTAGTAAGATGTTCTTGTCAAAATTTTGTTTCTCTCAAGGGAATTCTCGTTTTAGTATAGCTAGCTAATTATTCATCCTGTGCTTCAATGGGTTAAAGTACTTAAAATCGCGTTAGTGGCGTTAAATGCTTTTGAGTGCTTATAATACTACACTTAATTAAGGGGTTGAAGTATAGTAATCAACTTGATAATTGAGCATAGATGTGATGGTGACAAGGCACTTATAACTTCAAGCTGTTCGAAGTTCTCTGAATATAACTTCATTTTGTTTGGCAGGGTTGCTCACGAATTTTGCGCCATGTCACACCTGAAGAAGCCGCTTTCCTTTAATTTTCTTATTTTAGATTACCTGCCATGGGTCATGGATTGCAGCACCCAATCCCAATAATGGTTGACTTTGAAGACAGCCTTTGCCACTTTTAAGGCTGCTTGCCCAAATAGCGGAAAACACAGATATCCTGCGCGGGTTTATAAAAATATCCATCTATCTCACTCTGTAGAAAAATTGGTGGTGGAATTGATAGGCTAAGCAGAAGTCATTTATTGAATTTTAAAACAGTTAGTTCCCTTTAGTAACTTGAAAAGCACAATTAGAAGACGAAGCTCGGCCCACCTGATCGACAATCCTCGGTAGCTCAGTTGGTAAAGCAGTGGACCGGTAATCCGTATGTCCGGGGGTTTGATTCCCCGTCAAGGCGGAATATTGTTCAAAGTTTGATCGTGGCTTTTACTTTCTACAAAACCTACACTGCTCACAAAACCACCAATAGTCTACATTTACTAGCGCCCTTTGGATATCAGGAGGAGAGATACTTCGGTTTATTGGGAAGTGACGAGTTAGCGAGAAAATCTGCAATACCAGGACAGATGCTGTAAGCTTATTGGCAATACTTCGCGAACCAAGCAGAAGTGATGTATTAAACTGCGCACCTGATGGTCAATTGGAAATGCACATTTTATCGATGAATTGCAAAGCGCACTCTCAATGTGAGCTGCGATTCCCATTGAACTTAACCTTTGTCATTTGATCATTATTTTTGTCGCTAAAACAGATTTAATTACGATGTTACCCGCTAGAAATTATCAAAACAGTTACCTAAAGCGCCGGCCGTTCATGTGAAGGATTAAGTTTACCATTTAACCGAGAGAATTTAAAGAGTAGGATAGATGGTGACACCTTCCTGCATTTAGTTGCTCTTCGCAAACATGTGTTGCTATTAAATATTAAGGTAATGAATGAGCTTATAATAGAAAGCCATGCAGATGTTGCTATTTCCGTACAATAAATGTGGGACTCGATAACAGGATACACTTTGACAAGCAAGCACTAGTTGATGGATATGACCTTATACGGATAGACAGAGTTACGATATTATCGCTCTTCGGTAACTCGATCGCTGGTGTTTTCTTCGACAAACTTGAAAGTGATGCTGTTTGACTTGCCATTGGGTCACCCATTTCTTTCGGTGATACCTGGATGGTACCTTGGTAATTTGTGACATAGCCCAAGATGTGGTTTTTCCAGATAAAATGGATAGCACACTAATCCTAGAAATTTATGTATGAAAATGAAAATCACAAAAAGCCAGTTTTCCTGGAGATATTGCGAGGTACGCGCCTGTTAGTATGCGTCTGGGCGTGGCTAACATCGTCTACTTGGAATTCGAGTGGAAGAATATTGTGGCCTAATAAGACTTAACCAAACATGACCTAGCTTTAGTATCGGGCCAAATCGCCTCAACTAGATTTAAATCTTTAGCGGTAATTGTCAAAAAATATGTTCTTCCTCCAACTGAATGTCACGGATGGCGCAATGAAACCTGGCAGATGAAAATCAGGTTCAGTAGAAGAGAGAGTCCAACCGTATGCTTAGAAAAATGCTGACAGATGTTGGCAAGATAAAAGTCAACTTGGTTTTTGAAGCTCTTACCTGCTGGCGGATCTGCATGAGGGTCAGCCCCGTGTGTGTCGTATGTGCTGCGTAATAACAAGCAAAACACGTAGCACGGTCAAATTATGAAGGCAGCAGATGATTTCAAGTACCCCTACCACTCTTCTGTAAGGAGATGATTTACCAGGAGTTCCATAATACATCGGGCAAGAGGCAAACGGTGACACTATGAGCATGACTGATAATTGCGCCCTCCCATTGATACACTCTATAACGCGTTTTTTCCTCGTTTGGACTCCGCTGGAAGTGACCGTTTGATCTGGGAGTGGAACTTGGACTATCTCTACCTGATGAGCTCTAACAAGGACGAAACTGCTGGGCATGGGATGATGTGATGGAAGAGGATAATACTGAAACCCTGCACACACAGCTGTTATGGCGGTCCCCCAGCAGATTACCACGTATTTAACCGCTCAAAGCGGTTTCACACGAGTTAACAGCTTGGAAGATTATGACAACAGCTACACATTATCCGGTATTGGAATCAAAGACCAATAAGTGAAACGAAGAAGGCAGATTATTGGAGCTAATCCGATAAGTAAATGGTACACAAATGGCGGCAAGCCTTATAGTTACAGATGACAGACAGTGGGGTGAGGATGATGACTTCTGCCAGCCATCTGTATATTTTTCCAGTTTCCCTTGTTACCATCAGTCAAATCTGGAGCGGACGACGTCAGACTATAGTGATCATCGCCGCCAAACTAGTGGCGACAATGTTAAGATGATTGTCTATCGGAGAAAATGTCCACACTAATCTACACAGATAAAGCGGAAAAGCATGCGAGTAATATTATGCTAATTTCATCCAAAACGTTCTCATTACACATTACAAAAAAGATATCGTCTTTATTCTGAAACCAGACGAGTTAGAGCCAAATGCGTTCTATGTCTCAGCTGAATGTGCAGCGACCGAAGTTATTCGGAGATCGTTAGAGTGAGCCGACCTAATTTGCAAGGTAACTACCTCTAGTGACTAAGTACACAGATAAAGCGTGAATCTCTATCAAGGATAAACAATGCTAAATTTTTCGGTGTGGCAAGTTTTTGTGTAAAACTTTTATTACAAATCAATCTGGCTTTGCTCAGTTTCAATGCCGGCAAGCTGCATGGTAGAAATATATCAATATAAGATAAACATTGCTTCTAGTTAATATATTTCAAAGGCAGAACCGTTTAACTACTAACAAACGGACACGTAAGGCTGCTATGGGCTATGTATGAACATAGCTTTTGAATTTTATTCTATGGAAATACGAATGTTTGGTGACTACCAAATGCGCCGCATATTTTCAACAGTTCGAATGCTTGAAGGCAAACAAAAATGGTATTTGGATTACAAATTTACCTTATTGAAATACTCAGTCCCCCAGGGACAACCGCTTATCTGGCTAAGTCAACTAGGCAAAATTTATCTCATGTATGGCGTGCCAAACTCCTAGATATATTTTGTCCTTTCACTTCCTTAAACAACGACCTTTATGATGCGCCACCCTTGACACCGTTGAAGAATCGGGGAGGAACCCACGAACGTCGGTCAATCCACGTCCAGAGATCCAACTCGTCGTGTACGTCTCCCATTATTTTTATAGCTCGCTCCTTTGATCCATCCGTTTACTGGGATAGGACATCGTAATCACACAAGTTATCTGGCTATCAGACACAATTAGAACGGTTAACTAGACATTGATTAACTGAACCACGTATAAATATTTCCGCAATTTAAAACAATCTTGGTCCTAGGTATGAACATTTTTATAACTTGTTCCTGAAGCTGCATGATCCATGTGGCGTTGCACTAGTAGGAAAATTTGAGATAACACCACTTGCCGTCTGACAGAATAACATGTCAACAAGTCCGTAAGGATGGCTGTGAAGGACATCCGTCGAACCTTGAAAGCAAACATGCTGGCATCCACAAAGAATCAGAACTATCTTTTAATCCTAATTTGCGGCCAGTGATATTGTGTGTTTATACTCCCGCTAAAAGTTTGCCGTGGTGAGATAACAAACGCATGCCGTCAGAAACAGAAATAACTACCAGGGCTCGCTCATTCAAACGGAGGGATGGAATGTTTCCACCGAACTCTGAAAGATTGGCACCTTCGATATGATAGATTATCTGTCAGGTATATATCTTCCATCTAAGAGGACACCTGATCTGCAGTTTGCAACATAAAATAAGCCTAGGCACAAACCTAATGACCAAACAACTATCCCGTTTTATTTGATGAACCTTTTAGCAGGCTGTGTACCAGCCTTGTAGAGTGAGGTTGCGGACACACTTCCGATACAAGCGATTGGCATTTGGTGTCTCTATTCCGATCTGTCAGCCAGAAATGAGACCATACTCGTGGAGAAGACAAGTTAGCTGCAGCTCAGGGAGGACAAAGATGGTGGAGAAGTACACTTGCTTGTTTGGACAGTCACAACTGCGTCTTCCATACGAAGATGTGCGGCTGTTGCTAGAAAACTCGTTTTATAGCTCATTTGGTCCGTTAATAATGTTGTAGTCCATTTCCGAATGGAGGGTTGCTCTACTCGAATTGACCAGTCCCCCTGCCATTACGGTCGATGTTACGTGTCCGCTCAGTTGTGTTTGAATTTGAGCATCACGCTGCTGCGATTGTTGGAGATCTAGCTGACACGTCGTTTGGGCAGGTTGTATGTCGGCAAATTCTCCTCTGGATTATTTTGCAAGACACAGTTTTGACAAATTAGCGCAAATATTCAGAGGGTGTGCTTTATCAACTAATGGACATGTAGCTAAACCAATAGAAGCCTCACTGTACGCAAAAGCCAGATACCTTCCTGAGTAGGATTTTGTGCCTGAAGCCATAATTGTAAGCCGGAAATATCAGATATTTGTAAAGTAGTTAAACTTTATTTGGTTGGTAATTTTAGTTTGAAAACTAAAAATAGATGCTTAGTTGAACACCCACTGAACACGGACAGGACGCGAACTGTTTGCTACAAGCAGTCCCGATACAATATCAGTACATGAAGAATTGTCCGCCCAAAAAAGAATGTGAACAAAAGTTTGAATAAAATCTCGTCTCATTGAAATGATTGTTGAACTCACGAAACTACTATTGTTGTATAACATAATAATGCGAAGAGAAAACAGTAAGACTTAGTAAGAAATAACGTAATATGCATATAGATTTGTCTACATCACACGCTACCTGCACATAAGTCGAACCGATTTTAGACAGTTACTTGGTCAACATGCGGCACCTGCTATCAATGAGCATAAAGACTTTAGACAATTTCAACTTGCTGAGTCCGCAACAAGGTTGGCCTGCGCTTAGGTTGGTTAGTTTCTTTTAATAATTATTCGCATTCTTAATAATAGGCAATAAGGAAACACGGTAACACAGCAGTCAGGATGATACAAGTGATAAAGTAATACATCAAAGCACCAACTTATTGTTACTTCAGATGTCATAACTACACTGCTTGTTCCGCGCAAATTTCATTCCGTCTACGCTGACCTAGATGGCTCGGACGGAGATGACCAATAGAGCAGGCGTAATTAAAATGGTTAGCATGGATCATATAATGATTTACTTACGAGGTCAGCACTAGAGTCCATCATAGAGGGTCGGTCTGATGGCAACCGCGTTTGAACTTGAAGTAGATATTCGAAACCTTGTAATTTTGTAACCAGGTAGCATAAAGTTACAAACGCATCCCTATCGGGTTCTAACGAGGAGTTAGATTCAGAATAGGAGTGCCTCGTTTTATGATCTGATTCTTTTTATCATGTATACAAACAAACAATGCTGACAAGTATATCAGATTTGTTCGGGTTCCCGCTCGCGTAACTGGTGATTGTGACGCTACGGGTGTAAGACTATATAACCGCAAGATTATTCCTTAAATTTCAGACTGATTTTTACGGCTTTAGCAAGCCGCATTCTCTCAGTAGTTTTTTGCTTTCAAACAACTGCGCTTGTGGAGTTGTACGCAACAGCCAACACCAGAAGACTGATCATAAATAAAATAGATAATGTTTACTCGACATAGCGAGGGACGACGACATTTTGAATAGACATAATCATAGCAATACCAACACGAATAACTGGCAGATGTTTACTACTGTTTCAAGGCAAACAATAACATATTGGATCTGCGATATATACTTTTGTGGTATGTCGGTATGAATTTTTGCAACTTCGTTGCTTGAGGTTTTAGACGTGACGCCGTGGTTGTGATTTTGTGCTGTCCGGCCGTCTGCTTCAGAAGGGGTGGCAGGAAAATTTGTACTGGACGTCTGACGTCCGTGGATTGTGCATGGCAGCTTTTCACCTTATTGTTGCTCTGCAGGAAATTGCATAGTAATAGTTTTGAAATGATTAAGCGAACCAATACTGGTATTACCACGATGCCTTAAATATTATTTTTGAATTCTCTTATTCTGATATTGTAACATCGTAACCATTTGACTCGACATGATACGGAACAAGATGATCCAACAAAGCTAATAAGATCCTAACCTAAAGAAATCTCCAACATACAATACTTCTTCCATTAGCGGCGGCATATTTACACACGCGACATCAAACTAGCACTGTCCAGTTTGGTTACTAAATGTTACGTATTATAATAATGCGCAGAAGTCATTACTAATTAGAAATGGACTATAATACAAGGAAATAAGCAGCTTACTGAACTTAGACATGCTCCTTTTGTGTTGTCGTGCGCAACCGTTTAAACCTAGTCTTTGACGTACTACTTCGTGTGTATGTCACCCAACTGACTATTACGTGGCCAGCATGTTATGGTCTGCAGCATACTTTCCCGCTAAAGAAAGCTAACGCTAAGACAGGCAAGAACCTAAAGATATTTTCAATACTTCAGCTTTCCTAGTGGGACCTAATGCTTTCGGTTTTACATTTTTCCTGCATTGTGATATTCGATGAACCAGGATCCCTGCAGAAGTGACACTGAATATGAAATGGATGTGAACATAGCCGCTGTTATTTTTAAGTAAATTTCAAGGAATTTCTAAATGCTACTGTGGCGTTTACTCTCCTCGGAATAAACGAATCTCTTGTGACTGAGGGTTGGAATTATAAGACAACAATCCAGTTTGTATAATTCATTGTAATACATTTAAATGTCGTTCATTTGGGCAGTGGAAATGGATCCAGGTAATAATGAATTTGGTTATCAAATGAACGAAAAAGTTCCGAATATCAAAATATCCCATGGTCAAAAGAGTAGCGCAGTTTTCCTGATCCAGAGAATATAATAATCCATTGGTTAAATTATCTGCAATTAACACTGGACCGATTAGATCAGCTTTGTAATATCATCGTAACGGACAAGTTCATTTTATCAGGAAACGGTTCGCTTCTTGCCCAGAAGTCAGATCTATGAGTAATAGTTGAAGCAAAACTTATTTGCCTTACCCTGCAAGGATGACGGTTCCGCAGCAACGCCAACTGCCACTTGAACTGCCTTCAAGTCTCACACATAGAACACTGTGAACTATTTTCGGGTTATCACCGCCAAATTCTTCTCTTCACGGACAATTTCAACATTCAAGATTTGATCAACATCTGTACTTCCAAGTGTCCAAGTAGTGTTTTGCGCTGGTACGAGAAGTCCAGGTGCCCGAAGTGTTCTAACTTCAGCCGCCATATTATTCCCCACGAATATCATATGCTTCCCGCACCGTAACTGGATGAAAATGTTGTCCATAGGAAAGCATGTGGGTGGATGGCAATCCAGTGATGTACCCTTCAGTCTTAGGCACCTTTCCGTTATCCTCGTCCCAGCTTTCTCCTTTTGTCAACTAACTCAAAAAGTAGAACAGTGGAAAAACAAAGGGGGAGGTGGCAGTTAGTTGCTAGGTCCTAAAGTGAGATTTGGTGCAAACAATCCTTCCGAGCAACTAGTCGAAAGCTCCTGTTCGGGATGCATGATTTCGGGGCATACGACGTCACGCTGAAAAGAAAGACATGTCGGATTCAAGACAAATCAATTGTTAGATGGGTGCCGTCGACTCGTAGGACTAGAAACAGATTTGCGTTTCTCAGCCTGCCGTATTACACGAAAGCAATGTAAATTATTTTGTCATTGCGTGAACATCCAACCATTTGTGGTCACTCCAATGGATGTAATCTCTAGGTACCGTGGTCTAGTTGAAGTTGGTATTGTTTCGTTTTACTAAAAGCACGTACATGGAATATACAGAGTGACTGGAAAGGAGTAGTTGACCGAGAAACCGTTTATCTGCTTCTAACACACCACCATTTGCAAATGCTGCTCCCCAATTAGACATGATCGCTGCTATGTAGCATCTGCCAAATACAGGCGCGTCAGTCCATTGAATCGTTGCACAATATTTCGGCATCATAAAAGAAAACACTGACGAGCTTGACCGAATATGTTGAACAATATGTCGTGTATGTTGCTACAATATTGTCCATAAAGAAAGCGGTTATCTCGTTCTGTGGATAAAGCTTGAGGATATATGAATAACTTTGAAAGCATATTTCGCAAAATCTTCGTCATTAACCTCGTCCCTTAAATCGTAGTGAAACAGGAAGGCGAGAGCAATCTCCACGTATGATAAATGCTATAGTTTGTAGGCCTCCAACACTGTAGTTTATCATGGGCTTCCCGCTTATATTCTTCAGAAAAGTACTGCATGGGTACACGACCCCAACTATCCTAGGGTTATCCTAATACCCACATGGTCTCTACACATGACATTTGCAATTGTTTTATTAGAATTGTCACTGTGGCGGCGTTGTGCTAGTCCACTTACTCTATAGCCATGAGTATCTGCATCCGTCAGGTACAGCGTGCGATTTGAGATGTGCTCATCCTTTTTAACAAGCAGCCTCTTCCACGCACTAAGCCATGGCACTCACTGAATTACCGCATCACGTTACGAAAGAAAATTCCGGTTAAATACAATTAGATGGACCGCAAACCACTTACGACTGTGGGGATCCGAGGTATCGCATAACACATGGACATTAGTAGATACGTCTTGGTTACTGTCAACGCAAACATCGATGAGCAAACTTATTTGCTACAATGAGTTGGTGAATGGATACAGTATGCCGTGGATTTGAGGAGGCAATTTTGCGCTAGCGATTTTTGTCACTTGCATCCGTTCAAGTCAGTTACTGCAGGGTACCACTATAATACGTGCGTAATACGACGGCTTTTGAATTGATTCTACGAAAAGTGTAAGCTGGATGGACACATGTCAGAAACGAGTAGCCACCACGTAGAGAAAGATACGGCCCATGCATAAATGCTGGGGACAGTTTAGCGGAAAGATTCTCGAAATGGACTGCAGTGCGATGCTTCTGTTCTGATATGAACTTCTGCGTGTATATAATGTCATACAAACTGAACAAATGAATGGGTGGGAATGTTCCTGTCTCTGCCGTTCCAAGCAGCTATCGCATTCTACCGAGTTGCCTACCGATAAACCAAAATAAGATGAAGAATTAGGAGTTGGGCTGTCACACTCAACTCACAAACACACCATTGAGTATGCTGGCACAGATGGCCGCATATTTCCGCGTAGATATTCCTCATTTAATGTGCTGGATATTAGTGCAGAACTGAGCTTACAATCCACCATTTATCGCTCTCACCGATTGATTTACTTGTCAGGTCTTGTGACGGATGAGACAAGTTCACGCTCCGCGGGAATAGACATAAATTTACTAATTTATAAAGATATTGCATTGTCAGCCTCTTGCTCTAGGACAGGCTGTAGCAAGATGTCGTCTACATGAATTTCTCAAACACAGTCCCATCGCTTTTAGACGGAAATTAGTTCGTTGGACCCCTACCACGGGGCCTGCTCATCTGGTGAGATAACCGGGGAACCGAGGTCGTCGATTTGCAAGTGGTACTTGACCATAAAGTGGTCCACTGAAATTTGGCTGGGTCAAATTCCCTGTAGGTCCCTCGGTAGCATACCTCACCTTGCACTTTTGTGCACTTTGCCTCACTCGGTAACTTGGTACCTCATCACAAAAATATCTCGAGACCTGAACCGAGCTGGTCAAAACCATGTTCTCGAACCGGTCTTTCGAACCAGTGAAATTGTCGGCAGAAAATTTGTTTCAAAACAACGTATTCTTTAGATCAGTTTTGCTTTATCAATCAGTCTATTAGGTCAATCGGACAGAAATTAACCTGCTTTTTGTTTTATTTCTGAACAGCGTTGATGTTATGAGAAAGCGAATCGTTCCTTTCAACGTCCTTGCTTCCGCAGATATATCTATAAATTGCCGAGTATGCCGTTCTGACATTCCGAGATCCCCAGAACCCTTTCTGCATGTCGAACAAGCGAAAGAATCTGTGTGATAAGAGGTCTATATCATACCGACACCTGAGAGGCAACTGTCTGGATGTGCCCGACTTCGTATTACACGCGCAGTTAAAGCCGGTTTCGCCGCGCTGATATCCGAATGTGCTTCTCACCACAAGGTGACTAACTGCATGAGTGCAAGGACGAATATGATATGCAAAACTGGTTGCATTAACTAAACGACGGCTGCTAAGCGTGCATATTTGCCACTGCTTAACTTTATCCATCAGCTTCGTTACCGTGTGAACCATATACAAATATTGCTTGCAATAATCAGTTATTATAGGGAGCTTTCGAATTCAGTGAACAGATGTTTTGCAATCGCTACCCACCTCATGCTCCTTATATCCTTCCGTTGCGATCAGTTGTCAATTAATGATAAAGTGCAAGATAAAAGGCAGATCGAGGAATAGTTTTGCTGGTGCAATACTTTTCATTTTACTTCTACAATTCAATGTGCTGTGGCAACTACCTGTCTATGGCTACTACCTGTCTATGCCGACCAGCCAAAATCATCCACAAATTTGTCCAGTATGAGTAATATTCCTATGCTTGAACCTGTCTGTGGTGACCACCTGTGAAAGGCGACCAAATTTGTCGGTTCCTTGAGTAGTCGCCTTAGACAGGTTTGACTATATCTAAACGGTTATGAAACAGGTTAGTCTATGTTATTAAAACATAGCTAGATCAAGGACACTGTCGTTCATTGGTAACAACTTTGGGGGGCAAAATATCCTACCAAGTTGGACGAAAATTTCGGGCTGTAACTATCTACTTCTTATCACAGCACTGCAAGATCTAGTGAGGCTACCTCAAAGTTGTACAGTTTTGATTGTTAATGTTTTGCAGCCCACCATCGTGCAGCTAGGCAGTTGTATGGCAACCTTATCCAAAAGCAGATAGCTGAAAAACATTGAAGCACGCACAAATTTACCAGAGGCCTGGCTCTAACTTACCCTGGCAACAAACAGAATGTGTTAATAGTGCCATTTTCTTATGTGTTCAAATTCGTTTTGAGTAAATAAGTAGATCTAGCAGTTATTTTCCCATTCCTTCTGCATGCACTTTGCAGATGCATACATTCGATTCGGTAGACAGACGTGCACTTTTGAGCTGTCTACTCAGGAAAGGTGTACCTGAGAAATGTGTAAATATTATTCGAGCATTATATGCTCGTAGCTCGGGCAGATTAAGTAATTACGGCAAGCTTCGTCGCCCTTTAATATATCCAGCTGTGTAAGACAATGATGCCCGCTGTCACCTTACCTCTTTAACTTCGCTATTGATAAAGTCACGGAAATCACGATTACAGGACACGACTTCGAAGGTGTGGAGCAACTCTCAGGAAGCCACTTCTTGACTTAGAATATGCTAATGATATTGCCCTAATCTGTGACAGCTCATAAACGTGCCAAGCGTCACTGGACAGGTTGGCACTGGCTGTCCTTCACTTCGCGATTCGCTTTGCACCCTCGAAGTGCAAAGCGTTCCTCCAAGATTGGCCTGGACCGCCTCCTACGTTGACCCTTGTTGGGGATCAGCTGTAAGTCATTCAAAAATGCTAATTCCTGGGAAGTTGTATCAGCGCCCTTGGGATTGAAGATGAGATCACGAACCGTATAGCAAAAGCTCTAGGCGCTTTTCTAACCTTCGCCACTTATGGCGCCGGCGCGACATCACTCTCGCCCTGAATGGTATAGTGTACATTGCAGCGGTACGTTCGACCCTACTGTACGGTTGTGAAACCTAGCCCCTTAGATCGGCGGATATAAAGAGGCTAGTTACTTTCGACCACCGGTGCCTTCGAAATTTAGCACACATCTGGTGGAAACACCGAGTAAGCAACGAGCGTGTTTGACGCCTAGTTTACGGCACAGGGAAAGCAAATGAACATCTCAGTGCCGTTATTTCACGCACCATGCTCCGATGGCTCTGCCACGTGTTAGCATGTCAGCCCACCGACTTCCGCGACGTGCGTCGTTGCTCACCGGTGATATGGATGGAAGAGGAGGAGGGGTGGCCAAGCGATGACTTGGTCGAGAGGAATGAAGACCCTCACTTCGGAGCTGCCCTCAGTTGGAGCATCTTTGCCTTCTGGTTGGGGTCCGTAAGACGATGAACACGTTCGGCTAATTACAATTGCTTATATGGCTAAGATTTGACCTAAGTGGCGTTCGTACTGTGAGTTTCTTTGTCCCACCCCATCCCTCTTTGTCTCCCCGCCAACCACGATCTCACTATTAAGTCTTAATTAATTTTGCATTTTAATTTTGTTTGCTTCTTATTATCTGACTGGTAGCTTACCGGAACAATGCCCATTCCTTACCGTTAGCTAAACTGGCTTGCACCTGTCGCACATTTTCCCCATTTCTCTTTTACGTATTGCGGCACAGAAGCTTGGGCGTTTCCCACCTCTAGCTAACGTGTACAATAATGATGATGATGATTCTTCTGCATACAGAAAATTACAATTATCTTTCGGAAACTTAAATAAACAGTACTCTCGATTAATTCAAGACTCTTACAATGACAGGCTTGCGCATTCCGTGAAGCCTACCGTAATAGCCATGTACCCAATTTGAAATTCGATGACCACACGACCATAGCATAACCGGCACACTGCGCTCCGGTCATCATGTCTTCAGTAAAATGTTTGGCAACCTAATGACCATCTAAGCTCGGACACATGACAAGTTATAGGTGGAATCCCCTTGAATCGGCGGCACGTGCCGTTTGATGCATAGCGATTGTTAATACAGTCTTAGTAACAGAACTTTAATCCTTTAGCCTTTGTTGACTATTCGATATCGTTTTGGTTGTGTCCTGGTGCATAAAGCTGTCTGGTACATTGAACGAGGAATCTATTTCAGTGATTGTAAGCGTCGAAAGCTTGCACAGGACAGGTATTATTCGAGTATACGAAATGGAAACAGTGAAACCCGACTCAGGTTTCATGCACGTAACGCAGTTGTGGAACCAGAAATACGGACGTCGCAATGTGCGTTAGACGTGCGTTCCTACTAATCCTGACTACGCAGTCCATGTCTTTCTATCCTAGTAACTTATCCGTAAATAATGTAGTCCATATTATCCGGTGGATAATAGTCTGCTCCCCACCTTTGTCACACCCATTCTTGTGCTTCATATTGCAATGTTTGACTTCAGACAATCATAAACCATCCACTGCGTGACGGTACTAACTTGGCCCTTCACCATCCGCTGAAGCCCGCAAAGCATCTGGTTGAACTAGGTCACTTGCTGTCCAAAATGACCAGGTAGACGAGGCGGCTTGATGAAACCGGACAGCATGCTATGCTAAGGCTTGAATGATGGTAAGTCCAACGCATCCAAACTTTGTGCCTCACTTGAGTAGGACTCATACGTATCGTCGTCGTGATGGGTGAGAACGTGGAACTAGTCTTGACCTCGGATGGTGACATATATCAATCGGAATGGTCGGTATTGGCGTTTTCCAGCGGCATCAGATAATGTGAATGGACGGAGATGAGAATCAATTGCACTTCATCTAAATGCAGGTCAACACGAGGAAATCAACAGCCTTGCTAGGTACAAGAAGATCCAAGTAACCAAATCGTCTGGAATGTAAACCGCGTCGCATTTATCGTGTTTATAGATTGCTGCGAAATGGCCAAACATCATTTTCACAAATCAGGCAGGAGTTCAGTTCCTAGACTATTTAGTCAAAATAGACTCTAATCGATAGAAAGTAAGTACCAATAAAAGTCATTTGTGCAAGTATAGGTGTCTCCGGGTGCCATGAATAAAGTACGTATCGCTTATACCAATCTCTGTCACTAGCTTGCTTCCTTAGCGCAAAAACCACAATCCGATAGTCCTGAAATTTGCATCCACGACGCCCTCAGTCAGTCAGCTGTGTGATGGTCTCAAACGGACATCTCGTTTGCTCACTCAAGTCACCGTATACATCCTGCCCATACTCACTCAATCTGCAAAACATTCGATATTCTGCCCGGTCATGCCGACCGGATGACTCCCACCATCGAGTGCGTTTTGAAAGGAGAAGCCAACCGAAACTAATTGGCTCTCCGATATCGACATTACATTTCCGTTGCACGGCCACACAACTTACAAATTTTCACTGGCAGGTAATGCTTGGAAGGAAAGTCAATAAACCAAACACGCTTCCGAGCCATTTGACAACACGCAACACATATGTATAGATCAGATCAATCCGACATCAAGATTTCGGAGCCAATGAGCACCTCAATCTGCCTTAACTCCCACTCCTACATGTTCCCGCCCAACACTGGGCCAACCCAGCTGAATTTTTGATGACTGCTAATTAGTTATATTTACCTATTAAACCTAACTCCCTCCCTTTTTCGCATCTTAGCACAATTGTTCGGAATGCAGCGCTTTCTAGTCACAAGTAACTTTCCACGTATTACTCTAGTCCATTATGCACGTGTGTTTATTACTCGTCTACTTTTGGTTGATAGCGCTGATATTTTTGTCTCATTTCCCGTATCCGCCGTAACCATAGCACCCCGATTTGCACCGCAAACAACCAACAGCGAATTTTTTTGAACTAGTAAGAAACGACAGTGAATGGTCCAAAAAGAGTTATTCAAAGTGGCGTAGATATTTGCAAATCTGAAAACTCCAACCACTGAGTTCCTTGCATACATGAGCATTCTGTACATATAAATGCGTTTCATCCATTTGTGGGCACGGTCTCTCGGTACCAATACCGTCGTTATCGTGTGAAGCCTCAAAATACTGTAATGACCACTGGCTTCATTAATTGTCCAAATTTCATCCATGCTATTTCGATCCGTTTTTTCGCTGGAGTTCTCATATCAATGTAATGAAGGAGGCAATTGCGTTTCAATGTTGCTTGTTCACACCTTACCCTAGTTAGAACTGTAGCTTGGGGATGAATACTGTACAAAATTGCTCACCACAGTGGCCGTGATACGCAATTGCACTAATTCGGTGAAGACGGAATGAAGGCAGCACGAAAGCGAGACTTTTGGGACGTCAACCTAATCCTTCACTCCGAGCCACATAGTTACGTTGGGTAACGCTTTTCACAACGGTCTCTGATTTGATAGGATTTTCTGAAACAAAAATCAGGACCGTGATTCATGTTGGGACATAACCATTGTGTTCTACATTATGTGGTGCTTGATCTTGACCCGAAACAAACTGTGCGCCATAGATGGTAGGAGATGGAAATCCATCCGTTTAGAGGTGCTACACTAGCAGAGCAAAACACAAGAATTGATGCCCATTTGAGGCTTTTATGTAGAAAACGGAAAAGTTGCATAATCTTTGGTTAAAATATTCCTCAAGTAGACGGTTACCCTGCGAGAATTGTGTTGAAAACTAAAATCTTCACCCTGGTTCGTAATTCCCAATGGGCGCAATGACTGACCTTGGCTCTTTCCAGATGCCGACTTTCGAGCTGTATCTGACATTAGTTGGTCCAAAAGTGTGTCTGGAAACTTGCATTGTGTAATGGAGACTCAAAGTTATTGTAAGTTTACTGACCGGATCATAAGAGGAGCTTCAACTCATCTGCCAATAGGGTTTGTCGTAACATATGTAATGACCAAGCTTGCTCGCAGATTATTGTGTGAGCGTGATATGTGAACGAACATGACGAAGCAAGTATACTGTAAACATAACGGAGATATTTATCTTCATTGCACCATTGTTGCTTTACAGTTTTGGTGCTAATTTGCTACGTATGGATCTAACCCGTGGGAATGTACATCTATTGAAATAATTTCCACCTAAATTTTCCTAATTTGCTGGATACAGGTAACCAAACTGGAGAAACTTGTTAGAATAAAGCAATCACACCTTTTCTGTGACGAATGTTCGGAATGACAGACTGGTGCGTGATTTTGTTGGTTTCTGGTAGGAACAGTGAAGCTGGGGTCGAGGTAGCGAATACTAAGCTTTATCTCTGCAGTCCATGTGAAACTGAACTACCAGCGGCCTGTTACTCTGTCTTCATCCACCCAATGTGATGAAAATGAGTTGGCTGTATACAGCGATTATGCGGAAATTTACCAGTTTAAGCTCGTCTGTGATCCAATCAACTAAAGTCCGTATCAAAGAGAATCGCTGTTTACACGAGGAGTACCACAATATGACGTATACTTAAATTGGTCTAGTACAGCTCAATGTGGTATATCAGCAAAATAATTGTACAACAAGAATTCATTTCCTACATCAACGTCACCTCACATTTGCAGCTGGTCAGTGTGATTTTGCTTTGTAAGAGCTGACGGCGACGCATTGGATCAGCTCCCGTGATCTACTTCCTCAAAACAGGCGCATGCAGTGCAAGTGAACTTTGTCTCTCATGTAGCCAGTTATCGCGTTTACCGGTTCCCAACGCCATATTTCAGGACTACGTGGTAATAACTAAGGATAGCCTGCAAACGCAGAGAATTCTCTCTCGCTGTTCAACCAACTAATTCACATTCATCACCTGAGGAGCCGAATCGTTCATGAGTGCCCCTTGCGTTTCTGAAAGCAACCAACTATGTGCAACTTGTGGGTAACCGTTTTCGGGATCGGGGCTAAGTAGCTGATCAAGTAGAGAACTTCCTACAACATTTAGTCACAAGGTAGCGTTGGCTTTAATTGATTGTTTCCAGAAACACTTCCATCCCCTACGGAATCACTCAAGGTTTTTAGTGTCAGGCTAGAGATGACAAACTGAAGGTATAATCAATGGATTCTATGTGAACCCACCTAAACAGGCATCACTAACTGCACTCTTACGTATTTATAACGTTTGTCCTGATGATTAGGCAACCATAGATCACAACGATTTAAGGTTCCATCACTCAGGACTGAGTAACGCAAACAATGACCCCAAGTAGGATGGATTCACTGGTCAACCACATAAGGGAATGTTATTTACTTCCATGAAATCCGCAACCCAGATTGAACCTTCCTGCAGCTGCCGAGTTGCTTGTAACTGCCACGATTGAAGGTTCCGGCATCGATATACAGCTAGAGTAGCAAGCAACTTGAATGAGACTGGTCTGAATGCTGGCTGTGTGAACCCCACTCGTGTCGTTCCGCTACTTTGACCTGTACTCACTGTAATTAACAAAAAAATTTTGCACGGATTCCGTGAGCAATCTATCCACATACGCGTTACTCCCCAGTGACTTCATTGGTCAACGACCATCCTTCAGTCAATCGAATCGCCCGGCTATCACTGCTACAGAGTAGCACACAGGTGATTACGACCGTCATAAGCCTGGACGGGCGCAGGTAAGTACCATGTTATTTGGCTCCCGCACGTTGTGCCCGTGTTACACGAAGCAGCCCTTGGTCCCCTGACAATTAATTCATAACTGTGCACATGACCAATTGCGTAAACTGATGGTGGTCACCCAACCCGGATGTACTGGCATGTGCTAATTGAATTATCTACACGTGGATTTAGGAGTAACTACAGAAGTTCGCAACATGAGCTCAGAACAAACGGTGGGATCGGCTTGCGTCATTTTTTCACGCGTACCCCTTAGACGGTGTGGAGATAGGCCAACATTAAGTACATTATTTTATGTATTAATTATCGTAATACATAATACTTTGATAACGTCTAGAACACAAGTTAGTATGACGTGATTCAGTCGACACCGAGTGCCATTGGGCAACATCGCTCAGCAATGCGAGATTGCGAAATGCAACGTATCTGCACCTATTTGTCAGATTGATAATTTTCTGACAGTGTGGACTTCTTAATATGCTAACATCATCCGGACTATCAGCATGTAACAGTCCGTTTGAACCGGGACTATGCAAGCGGTGGCTTAGCTAAGCATTCGGCAGGGCCGTGCTTTTTCAACTGGTGCTGGAGTAAGCAGCAGCAATGAATTTGTGGCAATGTTTAGAATTCCGTGCTAACTCCCAGTGGATGCCTTCCAAGCCTCCCTGTGCTCCGTAGTGAAGCAAAATCATGGGTCATATACTGCACCGGCGGTTAGTGCATGGACACAGAGCCATCAGACTCTCTTACAATTAACTGTACATAAAACATTCTGATCGTGTGTGCCTGTGGTTGAACTCATAGTCAAAATGAGCGCCTGACTGTCTCTACCAATACATATATACCTCGAGCAGGTTGCTTAGTCTGTTTGCAGACCGGAGCCTGCTTCAAGAGACCTTGCCATTAGCGGCGGGGAGTGATGGATACCTATCGAATACCAGTTGGCATTAAAACGATTGTCTGGGACGATAAAGTATTGTCCATGTTGTAGGCGACCAGTAGCTGAAAGACTAGTTAATCTATGTAATATTTGATAAGTTATGGGCATGTTTGGTCGGCTACGCATTATCTATGTATACTGGAATTTTGACACTGGCATCGTCTGGGTGAAATACCGTTAGTTTTAGGAAAAGAGAGCTACTATTCAAAGTCCAAATTAGTATGTTCGAACCTAAAATGGATACTGTCATCTGGGGCTTATCGTTTGGAAATTTTTCGCTAGGACCATCGTAATGTACTAGCACGCGCGCAGCTCAGCTGTCAGAGCCTAGTAAACCGCGATACCAGAAATTTCGAAAAGTGCAAATTTTGACAGCAGTTGACTTTGCAAACGTGGTCTAAAATTCAGCTGAGTCGTTTGTCCCGTCTGAACACAAAGCTATCAACTGACCAAATGTGACGAAGTCCTTTCACTTTGGTCTCTAACCCACCGGTTGAAGTTGCTCAGCAATGGTGGTGTAAAGGGTCCCAAAAGTGTCTGCCACAAAGTGTGACTCTTGAGTTACTGTGCTACGCCATCTAATGCAATGCTTCCAGTGAATGCATAATTATGATTGAAGCGTAGATGGAATAGTTAGGTTGCATACAAAAGCATTCAAGATGTAACCCGATTAGTCAGTGGAAAGCGGTCAGTGCTCATCTGATGCTGGCCGGCATACCGCGGAACAGAAAATTTAATAGCAACGAAACTTAATTGAACTGCTAGAAAAAGCTCATATTGCGCATTTAGTAGGTGCAATCTGAAATTGAAATTTTCCAAATCAAGAAAACGGGTAACCAAAGGTTTTGGTCGAGTCACCTGCCCAGTATAGGAAGGCTGGACATAAATTCCTGGAATTAATTATAAGACGAGGCTGTGAATGACAGAAGAGTACATATTGGGCGCGAAGAGCAATACTGCTGGTGTGATTAACAGCATGAATGATTATAAAGCACTCAGGTTTAGATGAAATAATGTCTGAGCACTTTGAGTTTGGAAACAAGAAGTTCCCTTTATAAATCTAAACACAGTATCATAAGACGTAAGCAGTGAGATGACCCGGTCATTTCGTGTCCATCTCTTCAGTCACGTACAAGGCATCAGACAAGTGTGTTTATACTTAAACCTGATAACATTTCTGGAGTACTTATCCTATATAGGACAGATTATTTGTGTAAAATGGAGGTGATATCCTCAGATGGGACAAAATTCAAGCCAGGTACTAACTTTATACTGTTCCCCTGGTTGAAAATCAAATTTGTCGTGGGTTGCAAGTCTTACAACTTTATGCCTCCATCTAAGATGCTGAATACAGAATGCTGAAACCCGTCAGCACCCATATTCCACAAATATATGGCCTGTCAAAACTGTATAAGACAGGATTACCTATGCGGCCAATACTATCTATGATCAACTCAGCTTACTTTATCTTGGCTAAATGGTTGACCAACATGCTTGAGCCGGCGAGAAAAGCCATGGCAAAACACACTTTGTCAAACGCTTTGAATTATTTCCTCACTTGAAACAATAAACTTGGCTCGAAAGCGAATGTGTTCGCTTGATATGCAGTCGTTATTCACCAACTTTCCTCTGGAGGAAAAGGTGGATTAGCTATGTGAATTTATCTTGCAAAACAATAACAAACCACGGCTTCCTATGGAAAGGTGGAAGCGTATACTTCCAATGTGTACGAAGAACGTCAAATTTTACTTTTAACCGAGAGCGTATAGGCAATTGGACAATGTGGCTAGGGTTAGCCCATTGGGTCCTTTGCGAGCAGATATATTCATGAGCATGATTAAAAGAAAGTGCGATGATACAGTAAGATCGGCGACGATGTACAAACAAAAAGCGGCTGACATACTTCGAATCAGATGATGACATTGTGCAGACAGCATATATGCTGAAGCGTGTGCACCCAAACCTCACTGTAACCCGTGAGGCTGAGCACGAGCACCGCCTCCCATACGGTAGTATTTGGCTTTTACGAAGGCCGGGTGGTTCCATCAAGCGGTGGTTATGTTGGAAATAGGGCAACCTTGGCGAACACCGCTGGTCACAGCAATTGAAGAAGTGAGCTTGCCGTAAGCCCTGACTTTGCTCTAGGTGTGCTTGTAAATTCCTTCATGATGGTTACAAACTTGTCGAGCACGCCTTTCTTCAGTAAACAGTTCCACAACCCAGATCTAACTACTGCATCAAATGTCGTTCGGAGGTTCAAAAACACTACGATTGTTGGTCACCGGTGGATGTGACGGAGTTGGGGGAGTTGGCAGAGCATGAAGATTTTGTCGATGCAGTCGAGGCCTGGAAGAAATCCTGCCTGTTCTTCTCAAGAATACTCCTTTCTAGTCGTTGAAATCGTGCAAAGTGGGACCGACATGAAGATTTTGGATTCGACTTAGATCAGCGAGATTCCGCGGTAGTTAAAGCAGTCGTCGCGGGAGCCTTTCCTGTGAATCGGGATGATGACCGATTCTCCTCATCAATTCGGAAACTTCTCCTCTGTCCAAACTTTCATGAACAACGATATGATTTTGCTGACAAGTAAACCCCGCCATCTTTGAATAGAGCCGGTGGCAGGCTGTCGGGACGAGGGTCTTTGTAACATTTCAAAGCTTAGATTGCATCTCGGATCTCTGCTTCAGTTGGGGGACCTGTGGAGACAGGCTAAGCATCATTTGTTGGGGTTGAAGGTGCCTTGGAGGGCTGGGATGGGTAGCTGAACTGAAGAGCGAATTGATCGGCGCAGCGACTCCATCGCCTGTAAAGTGTGGTGATCATCGTGCCGTCTGATGTGCAAGTCATCTGGATGACAGTGTAAGAATTGCAACCGGTAGTCCAGATGATGCAAAATAGACAGTGGAAGTTACCAGCTGATGCAGCGGCTCCCATCTCATCAGCTCGTTTTGACCAACAGGATTCACGATCAGAGCGAAGGCTTGCTCGCAGCTGTTGCGTAATAGACCGGCTGTGTTCGTTAGGCCCTTCGCCAACGGGCATCGCACTTCGGCGATCCAGCAACTCCAAGGATCTTTCAGAGATCCAGGTTTTGGGAGTGGAGCGAGCGAAGCCGCAGCTGGACAAACCGGCCGAGTATGGCTTGTCGCAGATTTGACCAGTTTGATCAACATCCAGAGTGAGAGAGAGAACGGGATTTTCATGAAGCCTTTGTTACTACTCCTTCATTATTTTGCTCTCCAGATTGTAGGTATAAGTCTGGTGGGTTTTGGCACAGGTGAACCACCGTAAAGCATGCAAACGGCTGCACATACCAGTGCATGTTCACTATCGACGCATGTTAACCAAAATGATCGGCAGTCGCGTTTCCTGTCGCGCTACCTGCAACTTATGGATGTGTGGTTGGTCTGTGACCAGCGCTGCGTTGATGATGGGGGGAGGGCGGCAACTGGCGTACTGGTGTGCAGGCTGACGAAAACTCGTGCTGGAGTGGAAAAGCTGATGATCAGCACGCAGACTGAGCAGTCTCTCTCCGTTGTCTGAGCTAATTTCATCATATCCATGCGGTCCTGCGAGATGGCGCTCATGTGAGTGCAGCCGACGGACACGCGCGTTGAAGTCTCCTGCCAAAACATTCATGTCTGTTTCAGGAGAGCTTAGAAGCAGCTCATGAAGGTCGTGGTATAACTGGTCCTTGAGTGTGTCCGAGCTACAGTCAGTGGGCGTCTAGGCAGAGATCACGAAGAGAGCATGCTTTACGACTCGACGCCTGCTAAATTTACGAGAACCATGGAGCCTCATCGCACAAAGGCGACTATTTATCGGAATCCAATTAATCAGTGCAATCTCGGCTCTAGCACTGGGGAAGATTCCAACACCAGCTGTCCAAATGCGGCAGACTCGGCGTCACCAAAGAGGCGGAGATCGAAGAACGTGCATGAGTGGATCGATGCCGCCAGCTGGTAGTCATAGTTGGAGTTCTGAAGTCGCGTTTCACTCAGACAGAAGACATCAATTCCAAGGGTCTTTCTAATGCGTGCAAGTCCAGCTTGCTGACCAATGTGCAGTAGTGTGCGTACCTTGTAGGTTGTTAGTTTGAGCTACGTTCCGGGTTGCAGGAATGAAGATGGGAGACTTCGGGGCTGACAGCACTCCATTGAGCACAATGTGGTTGAGTTGGCAGCTGTCACTGGAATAGGTTCATTGTTGGAGGTGGAGTTCATCGCTGTAGAAGAATCAGGTAAATATCGGCTTAAATGGTACAAGGGAAGGGTAAGCAAAATGGCGGCGTGTCATTTTGAAGTTGGCATAGTATCTTAAGTGAATAGTTTCATAGCAACAAGAGAGCGTGTATATGGTTATATTTTAAGTCCATCAGTTCTTCACTAGGCGAGATACTACCCGGTTGCCTAGGTCGAGGTAGGTAGATTGTCTTAAGTGACTACCGCCCCGAGCCTATGGCCAAGGTAACAGGACGAGATGAGGGATTCGCACCCGTTGCAAGCCGATGACTGGACACCCAGTTCATACGCATTTCGGATGACGATAAGCCATATCAGAAGCACAACACTCCCGAAATCAGAGACAAGATCCGAAGCGCGGATATTTTGCCGGTGTACAATGTCTTCAAAGGAGACAAGAGGCGGTGACCTTATCCAGTGGCGAGTCACATTCGCCATGTCGCAGTGTTGTTAAACGGATGTTTGTGGCCTTTTACAGGGAGAACGCTTGTCAGACGAAAACCGACCACGTACTAGAAAACTGACGCCGAACCATTCGCCGGAACGGGAAAACCCCCAACCGTCCAGCTGGCACGACGAGGAGTTCGTTCGGTGGACCAGCCACTTGTCGCAAATACAAATCAATTAGCTGCCTAATATCAAAGGCACGCTCATCCGGATTATCTTTTGGGCTATCGAGCTCAACAAGAAAGAGATAGGCCTGGGGTCATTGCCGCTCGTTCACCAGCTACCACTACAATCAGCAGTGCTCATTCCATCGGACACTGTGGGTCTGGAACTTGCCAGTCTGTGCTTGAGGCCACTGAGATAAGGGGGACCGCAACAATGGTCGTGACCAATTTATTAGATATCTGATGACAAGAAAACAAATGTGGAAATTTGACGCTGGCAATTCTATGGTCTGAAACTTACGACGGTACCGACGGCAGATTGTAGGAACTACGGGTACAGACTTGACCTGATAGTTCCACTAAATGCATTAGCTAAGGTAGACAGCTACACTTCTTGTGTGCTGCTGTGATTGCAGTATCGCAGAATTTGAAGACTCACCGTATAATACAGATGATTCTACAGGAAGCGATTAACTTTACCTGTTGTATTGATTTTCAGACATCTGGTTAGCCTATCATCGGCCCTAGTGTTGGCGTTGTTTCCGCACCTGTCATGGGCGTATTTCTGTGGAATCGGTGATATTCGTTCCATTCTATACATGTGCATGCGCACACTCCATTGCCGACACACCGACACCGCACCACAGTCCACAGAATGTTCGAAAATCCTGTCCTGCTGACAGCTGACATGTGGACCGTCATTAAAGAAACAAAAGGATGAATATTGTTTCAGACTTGTTTGGGTCAATATACCGAAGCCATGGTGACTCGAACTACATGATGATTTACGGGACTGATAAAAGTTTAATATCATGCGCAAAGAAAAGCTGGTGTCTTGGTCCTCCTTTTCAGGTTTATGTCTACCGTGCTAACGCACAACTCGTTACGTCTAATCATTGAACAAATGTACCTCGTGCATGATAGAAGTGGACCAAATCCAGTAGACGGATGTGTGGGCAGGCCTGCAACGCATATGCATGAAATACCATAGCCTTTGAATGGAAACCTAGAGGTGGGCTCCAACTCTATAACGAAAACCCACTGTACCGGCAAATTGCTGTTCCCTCAAGTTAACTGAATAGCTGGACCCAAAATTCCATCTAACCTGCTGATTTAATGGTAGCGCATACATTTGGAGAACAGATGGAAGGCGTAACCACAGAGTTTATTTTAAAGTCTAAGTACATAAATTGTTCGTTAGTGAAACGGTGATTTGTATTTGGAGCGCCTTAATAGCGCACTAAAATCAATGTCTGATTTGTCTGCACACATGATACTTGGTGACGCATACTATGCCTTGGACTGCTAATCCATTGTATTATCGACTACTCAGATTCGTGAGCGGGCTGCTGAAATCCAATTCGATTCGTTTATCTGAGCGTATTCTCTGTAAAACCGTTAGAACACGAAGCAAGTGGCAATCGACTCGTTTAACAGATTGCGGAAGCAACCGCAATTCCTAGTCTTCATGGGTTCCTAGTTTAATAACGGCAGTTGAGGGGGAAATGACCAGCCGGTGCCAAAACTGCTGAGAGTTACAGACCAGCTACTCAGTGGAAGCGTCTGAGACATATGGGACAGATCACATCCCTTTCAGATGAATTTTGTTTATTCGTATTTCTGAATGCGAGACGGTCGTCTCGTAATATGGTGCAAGAAAACAGTGACCAAGCATTCGGAGATTCGTGTTATGGTTTTTTTTCGGAGAAAGCACATCTCCGATTCCTTTGGGTCAACCAGATGTGTGTTCGCTATTCCATGTTGGAGGGCCAAATACACAAGGAACCGGGATACTTGGCTGTTTGAATGAGCCAAATATACCTGCCCATTGAATGTTAACACGCGCGTTCTGTCGTCCGTTATCCTATTCTCGTCGTAGAGTTTTGCTCCTTGGAATGCTTCTAGTAAGCTACTGTTAATATCTAGGGATCTGGCTCCTTCCTTTTCCTAGAATAAGTTTGCCAAACTTCGCTACAGGTTCTTGTTCTTATTGTTCCAATTACAGCTAAATACTCTCGCAAAAGACAGAAACACTTACAGATTTGGTGATAACGTAAGCTTGGACCATTGATGTGGTATCGGTAATTCAGATATACACCAGCAGTTCTGACACTTCATTAGCAAGGATCGGTTATCAACATTATCTCTTGTTTCATACAAGAGCAAGTTCATGGCAGTCAATTTAGTCAGTTGAGGGAACTTACCATTTTCAAAGTATAGCTGCTTCAGTAAACTTGTGACGCGACCGCCCAATAGTAATAGTATTAGCAAAAGTTAAGAATCTAAGAAAAAGTTCTCAACATGTAGAGCACAGCTATTCCGGAGTGAAACAGCTAAGGGTCCCACATACAGTGGATCGAAATCAGGGCGCCAGCTATTTCTTAACTGAACATGTGAATACTACTATTGATCCAGTCAGCCGCAGCCTGGTGCTTACAGTAGCCTTAGTGGGTATCTACTATGCGAGAGTTCGTATCAAAAACCCCAATGAGTCGCTTGAAGTCTAAGATAGGTGACTGAGACAAGAATTTAACCGTTTTACACCAATATTTCATATCAAATGACAGTTGCTTAGACCCGAGTTATTTACAGCTCACGATTGAAGAAATGACATGAGTTCAGTAATGATTGCAAGTCAGCGTATTTTTTCACTAGGTTTTGTGCTACTTGTGAGAGACAAAAACTAGAAACTAATAAACCACTCATAAATGATAAGAATTATAACATTCCCCATTAAACTGGAAGTTCAATACTTATATTGTGCATAACGCAGGATCATCGAGCAGGTCCCGCTTCCACTTCCACCTTGACTGACGAGTATTACGCATATAAGGTTACTTTCAACGTTTCCGATTGTCGGAATTTACAGAGCAGCGAACGTTCGTCGGAAAGTCTACAACTGACCCATGTACCTTTTATTGGTCCCACACATTTTAGGTAACTTCGCAATTGGACTAGAAAGTAACGTGGTGCAACAGCTTGTGTGCCTCAGTGGTCCATTGAGCTATGCTGGGTGATGTATGTTGTGCCTTCAGAACTACTAATTACAGATTAGTCGATAGTTAGAAGCCGGACAAACATAATCTCTTGGCTCGTTAGGTTTGGAGTTAAGGTGACGGTGGCGAATTACTCCATAAAACGAACAATTATAGTCCACTGCCAAATACTATCTGCTTCATGACCAGGTTTTTGAGCTAATAGTTTTAACCGTAAGGCGTAATCTTTTCACAAGAAAGCCTGTGCAACCTTACAGTAATCTGCTTGCGTAATAAATTTACTTGACGCTTTGGCCGCTACTAGGAGTATGCACCTTTGAGCTGTGTGGATAGCAATACTATTATTAATAACAATGCTTTCAGTTTTACTTTTTCCAACCATACGCTCACTCTCCTTAGCGTCCTATTTCAAATTCACCCCAAGCGTACCTCTTTTTGATTTACCATTTATTGGTCCTCCCCATCTTGTTTGCACACCCGTTTTTCTTCTCGCATCTGATCATGCGCAATTGTACAACCTCGCTCTGGCCCAGTCGACAAGCGTACGTTCAACCAAGCTAGCAATATCAGTTCCTCCGCTTCTAATTAAATCCCACGATCGTCGCTAATAACAGCATACCTCAGCCCGCGAGATCACCTGCGATTGGTCACAAGGCAGCATTGCCAGAAAAATAGAGTACTTCCAAGTGATACCCGCTGCTTATCGGAAACCAATCTACACTACTTGAGCTCTGTACCAACCCTACACTCGCTTTTAATGTCACGGGGGCCTTTCTGATGGTTTTTAGCCGGAAACAGCGCCTCTGCAAGTACCGGACAAATCGGCGATGGTATTGCTCTGAGTACTCGAGCTGATATTGCACTCATTGTCTGGGGCGCGGCAAATAACCGGATGTGCGCCATCATTCATTGCATCAAAGTCTCGCGGCGACAATAGGTGCTTGCTTGTCACTGATACTTAGATCCTAAGAAACTGTGGCCCAGACTTCAAGAGTGATGACATCTGTCTATAGGTGGACGAGTTTCTTCATCGCAGAAATGTAGCAACTGGTGAGTTGAACTTCAAGTTGAGAAATCGCCCACAGAATAGCTGGATCTGGGATGCCAAACGGTGAAGGCCCATCGCTGATGATGATCAAAAGCTGCCACATTTGTGTGAAGACTTTAGCCTATTTCTCATGCGAAGTAACTTCCTACACAGCACCACCCACAATGTTACATATCGCTAATTAGCCTTGGAGCAGGTATGGACGAAATCCGATCACAAGAGGACCGAGTACCGTGAGGGCAGAGTCGAAGAGTGCTGCTCTATTAGGAGCAAGACAGTAGACTCCAAATATGCACCCTTATATTCCAAACTGAAACAAAGTTTCGGTGGATGTCATCGACGATGCTTAAGCCAGGGATGTCCACAGTCCGGCCCGCGGGTCAAATGCGGTCCGCTTTAGCATTTAAACTGGCCCGCGGCCTCAAGCTGAAATACAGATAATATTATATCATTTGCATAAGGTAAGGGTGTCTTGAGTAAATGCTCAAAGGCGTTAGATGTTTGCGAAATTCTTAAATACAGTAAAGTTTATTTTTAACCAACTAGGAAAGCCAATCTGGTGCTTTTAATGAAGAGGTCATAACTAAATCAAAAATAAGTGATTGATTCGTGAACTATATATATATATATATAAGATAACAATGTCGCGTTCATGATGCTTCTTGACCGCCGTTGCGTTAAACCAACTTTCAACATCAGGTTTCTATATTTGGCTGGCGGCACCCAGTTTCGGATTTGCCTGTCACTCTCGCCAGCCACAGGACGCCTGCGCATACAGAAGGGACCATGGATGGCTTGCGCTGCACCACCCACAGCTCCATCCACATACCCCACATTCAGTGTAAACCCGAAGGAATAAGACCGGGAGGCATGTGGATGGGCGCCACGTTTCATCACCGGAGCCGGCCAACATTCCTTCACAGACAAACACAAGCACGCTCTATTCGGGGAATCAATCACACACAAGGCGGTGGCTGGACCGTAGTCCGCTCTACACTGAATGCATGGAACCACTCTTCGAACCTAACATGGCTACAATGACGGTGAATCCCGTCCCCTCCAGCAACGACCAACGGTCTCCTGGAGCCAGTACGGACGAGGTAGTGGGTAATAGACAGGTAGGCACCTTGTCAACATGCACATCAAACGCAGCCACATCTGGGATGTCAAATAACAGCCAATCATTTGAAATACCGATATCGAATAAAGTAAACGCATATGACGATAAAATACTCGTTAAATGAGCATATGGAAGAAAGTGGATAATTGTGAATACGCGATAAGTGAAAAATGTCCGAAAGTTATTTAAAAAATACCACGCAATAAAATTGCGCAAGTTTACCACAATTTGCATGAGCGACGTGTGTAAGTTTGAAGAAGATTATCAAGTACGCAGAACAAAACAAATAAATTGTAGTGCATTTTATCCACATTAAAAGTACCTAGTTTAAGTGCAAGCTGCTTTAGCCCAACTACGGTGAAGAAGCATCATGAATGCGACATCAGCCTCAGCATGGGGCACTGGTTTTATATTTATATATATATATATATATATATATATATATATATATATGAGACTATCTAAAGCTAGTCTTCTCAGAGCACGGAATCTTCATTTCATAAGTCTTCTCAGTCCTCAGACAAAACTGTTGCACTTATCTAATTACTTACTTTCACAAAAACGGAAGTTTTTACCCAACCTCACAACCATGATAAAAGGGAATCAACTGAAAGGAAAGTTAAAAAGTTGGGATTCGCTAACTTTTTATTTATACAGTTATCATCCCTGTACTAGAATGAAGAATGTGGCTAAAATGTGAAAATTTAATGACAAAGGACGCAGTATCCAAGAAAAGTGAACTGGAGCATTTTTTCACTGAGCGGCTAAACAACTTTTTTGTGAATGATTTGTTTGAAGTGTGCTTGCTTTCAAGGAATTCAGTGTCAATAGGCACTACCAATCGAGGCATGTTAACAAGTTTATTAAAAAGAAATGAGTTGTGTAAGTGAAACAACTGGAAGCTGGAATAACCTCACACCAAAGATTATTTTCAAGAATCGGTCAGTCTAAAGAATGCGCGGCAAAAGCAACTTATGAGGTGGCAAAACCAATCACGGAACACTGCACACAATTTACGGAAGGTGAATTTGTCAAACAATGTATGATGAAAATTATGGGATATATTTGTCCTGGGACGAATTAATTTTGCCAGTGTTCACCTGGCACGCTACTTTGTGGTTCGCAGACATCCCGCACGATATTAAGAGACTGATAGAAGCAAAAGCAGTAAAATCTAACTTTATTTCGCTTGCCTCTGATGAAAGCCCAGATGCATCTGACACTGCCCAGTTTATCTTTGTTGAAAGGTTAATGATTACGTGCTTGAGTTAGGAACTACTTAATCTGCAGAGTATTAAAGACCAAAAAAGAGAAAATGTGTTATTACTTCCTTTTCTTCTACAATCAACGACATTAAACTGACATGATTAATGCTCTGGAGTGATTACTGACGGTGCCGCAGTGATGATTGGTGAGCACTATGGATTAGAATAAACTGTCTCTTACCAATTCTGCGAAGAAGGGAGCAAAACCAGTAAACTCCAATGTATCATGCACCACCAAGTTATTTGTGGAAAAAACCTTAGATGTGATAATGTTATGAAGCTCTTGAAAAAGCTATCTATTATCTTTGCTCTAAAGCCCTGTTTCATTTTCAGTTTCTAGAGTTTCTACAGGGTAACCACTGCGAATATGGATATGTGTATCACAATGATGTAACATGTCTAAGTCTAAGTATTTCACTTCATGGCTTCTACTCTCTTAGAAAAGTTGTCGAAGCATTTATGGAAAATAACGAAAAGTCAGTACTACAACTATTCGATTCTGCTTGGCTGGCTAATTTTGGAATTTTGGTCAATTTTAAGTGGGATCTGAGCATGTTGTACACGAGCGTTTAGGATCAAAACGCGGTGGTAGGCCAACTGTATTCACACATCCAAGCCTTTAGGAATAAGCCGCAAAGTTTTCAAAGACAACTATCTCAAAAGCAGTGAAATACAGTCAAATATGTCCACGACAATCACTCAAGGGACCGGTGTTCGCCATGGTCAGGTTCTTGCATAGGCAACACTACACATGCTCGAATCCACATATGTCATATAGTTACAAATCGCGAACTATGACTGTATACCGACGAATTCTACAATCAGTTTTAGTACCTAAGTAAAGCAACAATAGTGGTAGTGATTAAAGTGGGATATATGGGTGATAAGAATACAGTAACTTTGTAGTTATGAGGAACATTTTTCCAAGCTGAGCCGCAAACCATCGATGTCCAAAAGCTTTGAAAAATTCGTACACACACATTTCCATCGTCATGATCATTTTCCACCAGATGAAAAAATTAAGTATCTAGGACTGTTGCTTGGTGGTTGAAATGAATGATGGATTTAGACATTCCCTCACGTTCATGATAAGCTTGTTAGTGTGTCCACTATATATGGTATAGGAGCGCAAAATATCAACAGCACGCTGTGCGTCTGTGAATATATAAGTTTTCTGAATGTGTGTAAAATCTTGTTCCTGCTCGTCGCCTGATTAATTATTCTCATCCTCAGTTGTTAAATTTGCTACCAAGAAGTGCCCAGTTTATTTCTGTTGTATTACAGGTTTGGAGATAAGAATAAACCATATGGCTGTCAGCCATTTGGCATCCAAACATTTCCTTTGAAATAGTACGCAAATCAATAATCGGTTGAATGAGGTATTATGGGCGCAAATGTCTCCAGTCCGGTTTGAAGTGCTTACGCAGAATCTTTTCGTTCAAGACAAGTGATCCTCGCCTTACAAAAACACAGCGATTGTTGAGTTCTCCACCCCTTCCATGCGGCAGTTATGCACGCCAAGACGACCAACCAATTTTCTCCTTTTACGAGTTTAATTCCTTATAAATCCTTGTGGGATTCCATGTTCCTACTAAGATGCAGAAGCTACTTTTCCCAATCTTCAATTTAAGCGCCTGAATGACTCGGTGGTCGAGGGTTGATTTGACGCAATTGTGTTGGGTGGCAGGAACTGCAAGTTAAATTAAATTCAAGTCAAAGTAAGCTTTATGTAACCTAATGGGTTCATTTTCAACATTTACTCCAACATTGCGGACACACACTTGGGTAGAAAAGTGAGCAAATAGCAGAGTTGTTACTCCTACAATCTCTCTTGCAGCATGTTAGTGACTTTTGCTGGATCAACAAGCAAAGGTGAAACATTAGGCAAAACAGTATTACGATACGATGACGTGCGGGAGAAGAAAATTCTATATTTCGAGCAAGTGGAAGAGAAAGAGAGCATTTTCGAAAGCTCATTGTGAAGTGGATGAAATCGATGTGCTAGCAACTTAGAAGAAAAACCTTTGGAGGCAGCAAGATGTCTAGAAATGATAAAACCAACTAAAGAATCTTTAGATAAGCCGCTGCATCCAGACGTGTGCTTTATATATCGCACCAATAAGATGTAGTCCTTCTGACACAGTCCAAGGAAAATGACTTGAGAGCAGTAAAGCCAATGGGGTATAATATAAGTGATCACAAACCTGAATAGTAAAGTACGAGGTACTGAAATCACCTTAAGTCTGAGGGCATAGAAAGAAAGGTATCTGAACTTGAAAAATTTTACAGACCTGCATGGAGCAAGAAATTTTCGGGGACAGAAAAATGCCGAGATAATTGACGGTGGAAGAGCAAGGTATGGGATTTATATTTGCAGTATGAGGGAGAAAGCTGTGAAAGACTGCAACTTACCGCCACGTAGAAAAAAATATTATATCTCTAGATTTAAAGTGTTAAGTGTAAGAGCTCCGCATGCGAACCATTTCACCAGATCTTCCAAACCAGTTTGAATTGATGATAAATCCTGATTAATTGGGGACACACATCCAGCACAACAGCAGCATATTTAGACCATGTAAACGTGGTTTGTATAGGGAGATGTTCAACATACAAAGAAAATAGAAAAGGTGATAAGATCGCTACCTGTAGAACATCACAGTCAGCACGGAGGACAGAGTATTTATTACCGTTCAACTTGTGAAGTGAATACGATCTGTACAATAGACACGTAAGAGGTTACACAAACCAGGGTGAACTCCTTTTTCGGATAGCAGGTTTAGCAACCGTGATCTATCCAGGCTTCCAAAGGCATTCGAATTATCCAGGAAGAGAAGCCGTACAGATTTACATTTTTGATCAAATGCAGAGGATATAGAATGAACAACATATGTCATTGCATCCGATGTGAAGCGCTGGGGTCTATACGCAAACTGGTAGATATCGTCCTCATAAGCGGCTGAAAAAATCCGCGGAATTAACACCCTTGAGAAAACTTTTAGCAGCACAGATGTGCATGCAGTTGGGCGATAAATCTAAGGTCCAGTTTTTGGTACTGGAGTAATACTGACCGTTCTCCAAATGTCCGGGATCACACCCGTAGTGAGGCATTTGTTAAAGAGTTCTGGTGTAGACATTGTGAGAGAATCAGCACATTCCTTCAAAGCTAATGGTGAGAGAGCATCCGGACCACAAGCCTTGGTTGCCTAATCATTTGAGTTCCTTTTGGACATTACTTTGACCGAAGGGCGCGGCTGGACTTGAGCTAATGAAGAAGAGTAAGCAAGGTGGGCTTAGTGAGGCGGAACTAAACTCCGAATTCAGTATATCCACGTACTGCTCACCTCTCCGGCTGAAAACGCCCCTACCACAGAGGTGTCTCAGAAGCCACCACAGATCGCGACAGTTATGGTTGCCTAGAACTGCTTCCATGTAGAGTTGGTTTAGTCTTTTTACCTCGGATTTAATTGCTGTGGTTAGGCTGTTGACACGGGTATCATTCTTGCAAAGGCAAGCCCATTCTTTCATCTTTCGAAGTTGTTTTAGTAGTCGTCGTTGTAGATAGTGGTTTTATATAGAACGTTTCAACAGGGCAACATATGTCAAAGCAATATTTGATGTAGTCCGCAACGTCGTTACTTTCGAGCGACAGGTCCTCGTCGTTGAAGATCGAAAAATCAGTTAAAGAAAATATCGTCTGGAGCAATGACATTTTCCAAGGAACAATTTCGCCGTTTGATAACCTTGTAAGACCGTCTGGTCAGCGCTAAAAAATTAGACCTGCTGTAGATGACTGGACAGATTTAAAATACAATGGCCTGAACTGCTCAAAGGAGCTCGCTTTTGTATGGCAAATAACTGTTATTTATTTCTGTGCACAGCGTCCAACCGGGCATTTCGTCTTGTGGAAACAGTCAATAGGTGTAGCAAGTCAAGAGTATTCAAGAATGTTGTATCTTTTACTGAATACTGAATACTGTATTATAGAGCAAGTAGAAATGGATTCTGTACAACTCTTTCGAAATATTGTCAAAAACATTATAATAGTTGTCAACCGTGAATATCCTTGTCGTTCTCATGTAATATTTAAAATATTCGACTTACGATATTTCAGGATTCACAAATGTGATATGTCATCGTAAGTATGCAGTCGTTCTCTGAATCGAATAGAGGCAAAATGCAAATCTAACAACGTTTTGAACTGTTGCACAGATGTTGCCTCAATCACATGTTCGGGCAAACTATTCCAAATGTTTACCACTCTCCGTTCGAAGCACAGTGGGTGGGGAACACGTTTCACATCCGGCACAACAAGTTTGTATCTGTGACCGCATGTGCTGCATGGCCCTCGTAAGTGCAGCATTGGCCTTAACATGGGGAACTCACCGAGATGTAGAATTCGGTAGGTCATAATGAGGTCGACTCGTACCCGACGGTAGGACAAGGTGTAGAGTCCTAGTTTCTAGCACCGGTATTCATACCCAAAGCCACGTAAACTCGGGATGAGCCTGGTAGCAACGTGTTGGACCCGTTCGATCTTTTGTGCCTCGCCTCGGGTAATCGGAAAGTAGGCGGGCGAACCGTACTCTAGCATTGGTCTAATGATAGAAGAGAACAGGCTAGTGGCAACCTCTTCAGACCATGTGCAGAAGCTACGTTTGAGCGCCCAAAGCATGTGCAGTCCGTTACTATATAGCCTGTTCGTGTTGTCCACGGACTTCAAATCGTAGCGTGAGAGTACACCTAGGTCCTTCACGGAGTTTGTGGGATATAGCGTTTGGCCGTCAAGAGTGTAGGTTCGGCCGTCTGCACCCTTCCCCAGGCTCATAAATACCGACTTGACTAGGTTGACCGGGAGAACAACTTCTGCAGACCATGTGGATAAGCGGTTGAGATCTTGCTGAAGTAGGCCACAGTCATCGGGAGCGT
>OX104071.1:63578313-63604064 GCA_944474145.2 Dicrocoelium dendriticum | reverse complement strand
TCGTGATAGCTATGAGTGAGTATTTGGAACAAGTACCTTAACACAGTTGTTAGATTACGTAGATAAATCTAGGAGCCGAGAATGTATGTGACGGTGTGTCACAGGGATAGGCTGCGACTATTGTAGTCGCAGGGTGTCGACCGCTTCATTGGCACGTTGTACCCAGTCGTTCGTTTGCAAATTGCGAAACTCAATGTTTACCTAGTGAAGTTTGTCAATTTGTCTTTACAGTATCTTGTTAGTGGACGGAAACATTTTGGTTAGGCACTGTTATTAGGCAAATTTTCCTCGCGGACACGTGTGGTACAACTTTTGCAGTGGCCTAGAAAATTCACCAGGTTTGACAATAATGCATTGCCTTGTAGGCATGCAGTAGCGCGTCCTTTACCACAATGCATTTCAAAGTCCTCCTTCTGAGGAATGACTGTGTCACTGAAGAAAAGTTTGCTTGATTTCTGACTCCCTCGCGTTTGTGTCACTGAATTTCTCAACGACTTCTGTCCAGACGTCATCAATAAAATTGCTATACCAGAAGTGCCAGATAGATGATACGAAGAGTTACGTCGGGACGCGCTATTGCGTGACTCTATGGGTCAAGTCCGTGTTCTCGGTTGGATATTCAGCATGGTAAATTGGGTCAAAATTTGTGATTGCTTGATCACAGTTTCCGTCAGCAATTTGTCGATTAGAAAGTTTTAGTCTGGGAGTATACAGCTAAGTGTAAACAGTTCATTCGATGTCCTGAATGGAGTGGGCGATGTGACATCTTTGTACAGAGGAACGTCTGTGATAAATCTGTACAGTTCCGCTTCCAACTGCTCAGTTTGCTTGTAGCTAACTGCGGATTTCGTACATTGAAATCGCTTAGAATGAGGATATCTGTACCTGTATCTTGTTACCTTACTCAAGGTTCACATCAATTGGAATCTATCTCCGAAGTGGATGTCAAGAGACTATAAACGATGGCAAGTATCTCAAGCAGAATGTATCAATTAACTGAATCGGACGCACTATTGAAATCGAGGCACACAGCTATTGTCGTTCTGCGGTATGCGTGACGCTGCTTTAGCGCATGCCGCACAGTGAATATATGGTTTATACAACCATGTCCTGGGCGGAAGCCTACATGCTCTTCCCTAATCCGAGATTCTCGTCATACAGTGAGGCGAAGAACGGGCGTCGTGGCCACTAATGTTGTAACAACTGGAAATAGGCTAATACCCCTTTGGTTAGAGCAGTCTGTGCAACTATCTTCCTTGTATATTGCCACTATAATCGATTCACTCCAGAGAGTCGGGGCACTTTTTTCCTTCCAAATATTTTCGAATAGGGAAGACAGTGTTTTGAAAAGGACCGCACCTTCCTCCTTAAATAGTGCAGGTGAGAGGGAATCCGGGACAGCAGCACGAAAACGATTAATTGCTATGATCGCGTTTCCAGCCTCTAAACTAAGCTTCTAAGGCTCGTCCTGCATCAACTGAGTTGGAAGATGTCCCGCGGAGGGGGCCAGCTTAACTGATCTTTAAAGCGTTCTGTCCAACCAACCATACGGTGCTCCTTATAGTATATCAGTGCACCCGTGTTGTTTTTGATGGTCTAACTGACGCCAGGTTTCCTGGAACCAGTGGTGCGGGGCAGCTGGAAGTGTTTGTGGTAATTGCCTACTGCTCCTGCCTCCTCCATTTCTTGGGCCCGACCAATCCACCAAGCTTCCTGGTCATCACGCAGGCTCCGCTTTAGCTGACACTTAATAACCAGTCTGGTCGCATTGTGCTCAAATTCAGTCGGGAAGTTTTTTCTGTATTACAACAAGTTCAACGACCTCTCGGTTATCCGGTGACTGGTGCAGTGACGATTGATATTGCCACAAACATAGGCTCCTGCCTCATGCATGGCGACCGAGATTCTATTCCACTGAATCTCAGTGTTATTAGGACAAGACAACGAGAGTTCCGCAAGCCTTGCGTCTTGATAGGCTTGTCTGAACGAGGGCTGAGACCATTTCTCATTTGCCAATCAGAGAAGACGATTGGTGGGCCTCCCGGTAAAGTTCATGGAGAAACGATAGCGTACCAAGGCATGATCAGAGTCGATGTTGTTATTCTGGAACGAACAGCAATCCAGGATGGGACCACCCCATCTGTAACTTATGGTAATATGATTAATTTAAGTCCATGGCTGGCCAACTACAAGAGGACGCTGTTTGATTTCCAGCCGGCGGTAAATCGGTGGACGATTTTCAATCAATTGGTAAGGTTTTCACTTTCGCTTCTATATTTGGCATGCGAATATAAGGGAAAGTCTCACGGTAGGTTCGTATGCCGATTTCTATATTTGCACATTTTTGGCGAATAGATGAGACCTAAGGAGAGAATGGCAGGCAGATATCAACTTAGCTTTCTCAAATAAAATGTGCTACTTTTCTCTACCTTTGGTTAAACTTAGTTGGTTCAGATGGCTTCAATGATCAACCCTCACCACAGCTTAATCCGTAGTTGCAACTAAAACTTGCAGAGGGATTTTACTCAGACACTGCCTGTAATACATCAATATTACTGCCAGTCAGGCGTACTTCCTACCACATTATAAGAACCCTTTGTTAAGCAGGTTGATGGCCACGAACTCGCTTAGTTGAACGTATGTAGTACCTCAGTAGTAAAACAAACAGTAATTTTTGATCCGTTCTAAACTGTGTACGAAGAGCTAACCCCAAATCAAATATCATACAACTCTACCATCTAAAGGAAATAGTTTGCTATAACTTGGTTAACCGATGCATGCAGCAAGCTGCCACTGGACTGACTGAGAAATGGAGTCAAGATGAGTCAAGATAAGTGCTCTCATGAAGAGTGAACAAGTTAACATCACCGCTACACTGTTAACACAAATCTAGAACGCAGGTGTCGGTCAGCAGAAGTGTACCGCTTGCATGGGCGGACACGATACATGCAAAATATCTGTATCCTATCAGCAAACATTATCATAAGCACTGATTAGACATACACTTCAGACCACCTCCTGCGCAAACAATTTGTCTAGGATATGATTAAATGCATATCAAAAATTATACAGTAAGAACCATGGTGCGTAGTTCAGCTTTGTGTAGACAGCACCACTCTGTCACCAACTGATTCATCGAAGTGGGAGAATAGATGCATACCACGCGAAGTTAAGCTGCGTGATATGGTTCAGATGGCCGCACCGCTATGGGCGTGAAGGTTTTTGTGCTGTTTGTTAAAAAAGAGGTTAAAATATACCCAACACGGCTATCCAGAAACCAGTCTACACTTTGGACGACTAAATTAATGGTAAACATTTGATCAATTGTTAAGAAAAACCGTTTTCGGAGAACTGTATTTAAGTCATCCGGTTCAGGTGTTGTAAAATTATTTACACTGTGGAAGCTACACCGAACCACACTGAAACATCCAGAGCGACCTTGAGGAAATTAGCCAAGCATAGTGGATCCAGTTGTAATAAATTCTACCACCATAAAATTAAAAACAGTGAAACTACGTGTGCTAAGGCAAACGCAATCAGACATAATATATTTATATAGTTTAATAATCTCAAAATACTTAATGCACCAAAGCACAGTGACCGCTAACGTGCCTGTGACATTTGGATCAGCTGCTGCTTAGTTTAACTTACATTTCAACTCATTATCTTGGAACTGCGGTGAACCTCCACAGCTGATGGTATGGATTGGCTTAGTGCAAATTCATTGGACTAATTTTGGGCGCCACGGGCGCCGACAACTTTTGTGCTGCACTTCCAATGTTCTTGGACTAATTTGACATCCAGTTAAGAGCAAGCCATTGACACTAATGATCCCGCGTTGATTATAGGCTCAAGTGATGCAAGATGGCGCTGCCTTCTGGAGGAACATTTGGATGGTATACTCCTCGGAAAACCTCAGCTAAATCAAAAGAATTGGCAAAAAGCTAGCGGCTGGAGTCACATAAAAGCACACTGCAGGAAGAATCAGTCGCTATATTATGCCTAATAGTGAGTTTCTTATCATCAGTGCGGCTGAAATTCTTTAGTCGAAATACGAAATCTGCAGAACATAGAAGACGTCCATACTTGAAAACCTTTTCCCTTTTGACTACACCTAAATTGTGCACTGGCGTAAGTCCGCACTGTTACTTTAACTTCATAAAATGAGCGTCAATGAACAATTGGCAGATGCGGAAAGTCGTTTCATAAGTTCAAAACCTTAAACATCAAATATATAGTCGATGTTCGAATTCCACCTTCTCATTCACCATGTCTAATGTCTTTTAACTTACAGGCGATATCAGGTCGATAGCTCCTCGGAGGATTAAGAGCGACTCTTTGACTCGAAAAAAGTACTTCACAAGCACTAGCGAACAAGGTAACTTAAGCGAATACTCCTTTCAGTAAGTCATTCGCTTCCTTGTTGTTGTATTACACGGATTACAGGCTAAATGAACATAAAATCACCTTGCATTTCACAAATTATCCGCTGAAATATTTTATTGGTTTCTTCACCTGAATAACTAAAGTACAGCACTGGTGCTCATAGTATCGAACAGGTAACACTGGCTGATATCTCAAGGATCCAGGTGGATTTTCAAAACCCAGTCATATATTGGGAACTGGCCACAAAACGCAGTAATGCAGTTGAGTTCATTCGACAAACCTATGGCAAGATTTGGACACCAAATTCTCGGTTGCAACACTGGCACCTGGTTTGATTGCCCAGTTTTTACTCCTGTTAATGTCGCCAGTTAGGGTTAAGAGCCAATTTAAACTTTATATTATCTACTAGCTCCGGTTTATCACCTACACACCCAAGACGTTTGTGGTATGTATTAATTCCCTACATCAAACTGACAAAAATAACCCCCACAACTTAGTATTCCAGAAAGCTTCTTTACAAAAACGGCACGGATATTAGTGATATTTATTCTGTTAGCATCTCTCCTGACTACCTGTATTTGGTAATTTTCAGCTTTCTATTTGCAATCTAGCTTGGGGCGGATATTGGTCGAAGTAGAAAGTCCTCTTCCTCATATTCGTGAATGTAACTCCCATCCGTCCTCATTAACAGTGCATTAAACCGTCTCAAAGTGAACCATGCGTTAACTTAACCGCCAACGTTCAGTCATACAACAGCTAATATGAACAACTGTCTTAGAGTAATTTGTAGATGATGCTACTAATAGCTTTGCAGCATACTTCCAAACTCGGAAAAAATTGGGGCACTTAATGGGATGAACTGAAAGTTGCAGTATAGTCGCAACGATGGGACGGATAGCGCAATCTTGAAGGAACCAGTGTTCTTAATTTTACTGCTAGGATTTTAACATAAACCATCAAATCAGCTGAATAAATTCTGTTCTATTGTTGAATTGTGGAATCTGTTTTACACTCCAAAAGGTTTACAGTCTTTTATCGCTCTTATTAAAATGAAATGAATGAAGAAGACTGGGTCGACTACCCTTTGAGTCAAGAATTAGTTTTGCCTAACGGATAAATAAACCACAATGCATGTTTCATTTCCAAGGATACTTCAATTTTAGTTTGATTTTATGGTTGACTGTTAGACATATATTACAACACATTCACCGGAGGTCCCATTTTAAGATGATCGACCGAATCAGCTGTTAGGAATTATTTTAAACACAGATGCTTCTGTTAAAGGACTACGCGCTATCTGTCAGTTGGCCACTGGAAAATATCATTCTGTTTATCTTAAGGTTGTTATCCACGTACACAAACGACACATTTTAGGTTGATACTCAACGCGCGTTGCGTGTGTTCCGATGCTGTCAAAAATATCATATCTAACTTCGCGAGCAGCACTTCCGATGACGGCTGTAAATTCAGTAAATTTAATGTTTACATTAGGTCGCAATTTGAATCTTAAAGTAGTCGGAATGTTAATAAGTTTAATTTTGAAATTTAATTAATGCATACTGCCTAACATCGTACCTCCGCAGTTAGCGAAGTCCTCCTTATCGCGTTTATTCAACCATCTTCTCCAACTTTCAGGATGGTCTTAACGCGCTTGTTACTTTTGAGTTACTTAATAAAAGAATGCGAAGTGCCATCTAAGCATTTAAAACATAATTCCGCAATTATTTCTGCAAGCTGCAGTAAGATCCGGGACAAACCGCACTTCTAAAAGTCCGCGAGACAACAGCTACAGCGCGTGGGCTAATCTACTACAAACCAAAGCAAATCACTTCGGATTTGCGTAAAATTATGGGACAGAGCAGTCGCTATGTTTCACAGAAACCATTATCAACTTCAGCGCCGGTTTTGTTAGGGGGATGCGCGGTGGATCTACGTAATTCGTTACAATTCTTATTTGCCTGTTTTCGTTTCGCCATCGTGTGTTCCTTGACAACTGTTAAACGCATTCCTTTGCTTCGATTGACTAGCCTAGGTGGTTTATAATGGATGTAATCCTAGGGAGACTATTTCTGCTAATGCCGTTTCGTCGACCTCGCCTGATTGGTTCGTTCGTTTACCACTTCACATTTGCCTGCATTATTCAGTGTCTACTACCTTGATGTTTGGCTTCAAAGTGTTTTAGCAGCCTGGCTTCAAATAATGCTGCATTCTATGCAAATGACCAGATTACCAGTGTAAAAATACTCGATCCTGGCTTGTCTTCGTGTGCCTATTGAGCCCATTTAACCTGTAGAAGATGACAGTGTCCAGACACCTTACACTGTACGCGGAATATTAGACACGGAACTAACTACGCAGATGATGAATAAGACGTTGACCCCTTCTCCAAGTACACACAGAAAAAAACATTAGTCGCCGGCCACTCACCGTTTGGCGAAACTTCCCGTATGAGTTGTACAACCTCCGAAACATTGCTTAAATCTGAGAAACTTTCATGTAGGTACACTAACGCCTAAACGCTCCTCAGTAACTTACCGAACTTCGGCTACTTCAGGTTGCGAATGCTTGGGACCTAATTTCTATTACCGAAACTTGGTTACACCAAGAGGTGACTGATGCTGAGGTTGAGATAGCCGGAATGTCACTCATCCGGAACGACCGCCCCAGCAGAGGAGGTGGGGTCCTACTCTACTACCGCAGCGACCTGCAATGTGCAATAGTTGATGATCTGGAAACTCACGTTACCGACTCACTCTGTTGCCGTCTCCGACTAAGACACAACGACGCATGTCTCGTAGCTGTCGTTTACCGCCCCCCAACGTCCACTCCGGAAATGGATTCCCGCTTGATACGTGTCTTGAACAGAGTAACACGCACTAGGTACAGCCACATTCTCATCTCCGGGGACTTCAATCTACACGATCTGGAGGTATCGACATCACTCAGTGAACAGTTCAAAGCAGATTTGCATGAACTTATCGCTAATATTTCCTTGTACAATCATGTCACCACGCCCACTAGATTCAGGACAGCAAACAAACCGTCCATATTGGACCTTGTGCTCACGAATGAAGAGCTCATGGTTGACAAGTTATTGATGGATAGTCCATTAGGTCTCAGTGACCATGTAGTAATAAGTTAACTATGTGTGTTATGCAGAGTATCCATCTGAACACTCGGAACTAACTCATACAATCACACGCTACCACGTACTTGAAAGAACTCGTCGACGCATCTGCTTGGGAATTCTCAAACAACAGTCCCCTTGACAACGTTTGGACAGAGTTCGTTGATAGACTCAGCGACATCGTCAACAGAGCATCAGAGACCAAGCCCCTTCGTCCCGCAAAAATGCCTTCAATTCTAAGGAGCAGGACTCGAAAATGCCTGGCGATAAGGGATGCAGCATGGCGTGCCTACAAGGTTAACCCGACTCAGAGACTTGGGGCAATTTCCTGACCCATCGCAACCATTGCACTGCACTTGTCCGTGAGGACAAAGTAACTTATCAACAGTGCCTAGCCAAAAAATTCCTGGCAAACAACAAACTGCTGTATAGGCATGTCAACAATCTTCGTAAAGTGAAGCATGGCATCCCTCCACTTTTCACGACAGGCGGTAGAGTACAAAGCGCCGAAGAAGCAGCTAATGCCCTGCGGCTACAATACGCCCCAATTTTCGAACTCGCAGCCTCTACCTGTCCCATAATGTCATGCACATTACCGACTCCATTGTTTACACATGTAATTTTCAACCCATCAATTGTGCTAAGGAAGTTACTCTCACTGCGCGATCATAGCTCTCCGGGAGCAGACAACATCCGCCCGAAAGCACTGAAGGCTGCGGCCACCAAGCTAGCTGAACCACTGTCACAGTTCTTCCAAAGGTGCTTTGATGAACAACAAGTCCCCACTATGTGGAAGCGTGGCATTATCACCCCAATTTTTAAAGGCGGTAGCCGTTCAGAGCCTGCAAACTATCGCCCAGTGACTCTCCTCCCTGTGCTCGCGAAGGTGATGGAAGCGGTCGTCGCTGAGGCTTTAATGGACTACCTGAAAAATGCAACATCTTGGCACCGGAGCAGCATGGCTTCCGTCAACACCGGTCATGCACCACCAACCTACTGATTGCACGAGGTAGTTGGACGGAAGTGGCTGATGATGGGGTCGGAGTTGACGTCATCTATCTGGACTTCTCCAAAGCTTTCGACCGCCTGGATCACTGCATCCTACTTCACCGGCTACAGAGCTACGGAATCGGAGATCCTGTGCTTGGTTGGATTGGCAACTTTCTTCACCAACGGAAGCTTCAAGTACGCGTTAGGGGATCACTCTCTAACCCGATTGAGGTGGAATATGGTGTCCCACAAGGCTCAGTGCTGGGACCGCGCTTATTCCTGGTGTTTATCAACGACCTGGCAAGAGTTATCTCCGCAAATTTCCTGCTTTTCGCCGATGACGTAAAGATATGGCAGGCGATTAGGAACAATAAAGCTCACGAGGTACTCCAACATGACCCAGATTGCATTTATGAATGGTCAAAGAGGAACCTGCTTCAGTTGAACATAGCTAAGTGCAAGGTGATACATCTGCGTCACCAGCCGGTGAGCGCTTACAAGCTTGGAGACCACACCTTGGAGAAGTCTCTCAGGAGCGTGACCTGGGTGTATTGGTACAGGAAGATCTCGGGTGTTCAAAACAAGCAGAGAAGGCGACGAGAACCGGCAATCAACACTTCGGCCTGCTTCGCAGAGCCTTCGATCGGTTTGAACCCTCAATCTTTCCCCCAAATGCTTAACGCCTACGTGCGACCTCACGTGGAATATGCTATTCAGGCTGGCAGCCGTGGCAGAAACAGGATCTCGTTGCTCTCGAGACTCCTCAACGAAGGGCAACCAAGAACGTCAGGGGCCTCTTTCATCTGCCATGTCAGCTTAGACTGAAATCTCTACGAATGTATAGCAACCGATATCGGCTTTTGCGGGGGATCTCATAATCGCTTACCAGGTTCTGAAAACACAAAGCACATTTGCCGTCCACTACTGGAATTGAACCAAAATTCCAACCTAAAAGTTCATCCTCTGGTTTCCTAGATCCTCGCGGTCGTCAGCGCATGAACAATCGGCGGTGATACATCAGACTTCAAATGCGGTGTCGCGGATATAGTAGCTCGTTAGGGTTGTTTTTTCCACTCCATCACAATTTCAGTTAGCTGAAGCTTGTTTCAGTTAGATAAGCAAAGCAGTTACCTGAAAATTAAAAGCAATTGGTTCCCTTCAGTACGTTGATAAGCACGGCAAGCAGAAAATAGCTGGAAACGCAAATGTTACATATGGTCACTTCCCTGTCGAATAAAATACCTGATATGTATTATTAAGAAACAGCGGGGTGAAAACACCAAGCTTGTGATACACAAAATAATGATAACAGTTCGGTTTGCATATCATTTTTGTGATCACAACCCTATCCCTGATTAAGATACTGCAAAAGAAAATGCTGAATAAATTATTTTTTTCAAAAATACTGCTTTGTGCACCCAGAACGGGTGAATATTCAGCCGTGATGTTTGCCGTACAACCTTGTGTCAATTCGATATTAAATGTGTGTGAATTTCGAAGCAACGTGGACAGTGCTTTGCTTTACTCGTACTTACGTTTTGCAAGTTAAGGTGGGAAGGTACCGAGTACCATTTCAAATTTAATCCGAGTAAGCGGTTGAATGCAACCACCACCAGGTCATACTGTGGAACTGTTAGTTAGACCGGTGTCCGAATTGGTGACTGCTTGACGTTCGTAATTATTTACTGAGGAAATTAAATCCCGATATATCATGTGAACGTTTAACCAGTTTCTCATTGGTAACCATTTGGGTTGGTTTACTGCATAAGGCTCCTAGACTGCTTGGTTAATGCAAATGTTTGTAACTGAGTGGAACATACTTTGTGCGACTTCTGTTTCAGAATGGTATATTAGGTTGAATTGGAGCAACTGCGAATAAAATTGTGACATGATCCGACTTCCCACTTCGATTGCCGACATTTTTCTCTAGTAAGCTAGAAACATGAATTCGTTCAGCGGTTGTAAGGTTTCAGAGAAGTCGTTGACTGTTTACCTGACACTATACCTTCCATAGTAATAAATTTCACAAAGCTTTTCTTCTTTGTGCACTAATTTGGACATCGTGCTCTTAGTCGCCAGATAAACGGGCTAATAGACCTACACCTATAAAATACAAACCGGTAATAACACAGATGACCACAATGGAAATTCGGCATCGCAATTAAATGATTAAGCACTTCTGAGTTGCCAAATACGATATCCATCTGTGTGCCTATCCATCGGTTCGCAGTAAAAGTGTGCTAATCAACTCGTTGCGGTTGGGCCGTTCAGAAAATTGATACCACCCATGCAAACTCAATAATGGGCAAACTGATTTGTATCCAATTAATGCGGGAATTTTTGGAGAAAGCACATTTCCTTTCTGTGCTCCAGGATGGCAACTCTTAGACAGAACAAGCCCCTGTTGAGAATGGAATCAGAGGGTTTAAATTAAGGGTCGGGAATTCCTTTTGGAGCTTTGAACACTACGTTTGTGCATTTGGAGTTTGAAGATTTACATCTGTGCTGCTAAACCTAGATAAAGGCGGAAACGCGTGCATAATAATGGGGCTTACCCCGTAGTTCTGATGATTGATATACCATTCAGGTGCAATGTGTTCTGAAACTCCGTAGTCAGAAAAGTCACAGCATCCCCAGGAGGGTGACTTGCCGCCCACCAGCCTCGAACCAGCCTTGGACGCAGATCATGCACATTGCTCTCAGTTACCGCTGGAGAGGCTGCATCCAGAATTGTCGCTCGATTTGGAGCACATGTGTGGACACCGATCATGTGCTGACATGCGGTTGCGTTTTGGCGGACGCCCACGACGACACTGCGAGTGCATTAACACCAGTCAACTGACAAAGCCAGCTGTTTTGAATGCGTATCGAAATAAGCTGACAAGCGAGTTGAGTAATCTCTCACTGGAGACAATCGATGGTCACTAGTCACATGTTCACCAGAACTTACAAGCAGCAGGCAAACCATCATGTGGTATGTCTAATAACCAACATGGATATTGGGTCTCTTCGCGGTCTCTGGAACTCATCGACGCTTGCTGGCATATCCCGGCTGGAAGCGAACACAATGAAACTCGCAAGGAGTTCCGGGCAAGACTCCGTGCTATCCTGAAGAGAGACCGCGAATCCTGGTGGTCTCATCGTGCGCCAGAGATTGAAGTGGCCGCTACACTTGGCAACCATCGTAAGTTATTCCGTCTGGTACGGGAAACAGGCAGAAGGAAAACTGGTGTTAGTAAAACTATAAGTGATGAGAGTGGACAGCATATCCACAATTTGTCAAAACATTTGGAGCTTTGGGCTGAGCATTTTGAAAAGCAATTTAATCGGCTAGAATTGTTCGATTCTTCGCCGACCAGTGATCGCCCTGCTCCGTGGGCTGTCCCTTTGGATCCACCCTCTCGCTCAGAAGTCGAACGTGAGATCGGACTGTTGAAGTTGAACAAAGCCGCGGGACCAGATGATCTTCCTCCAGCCCTCTTCAAATTCGGAGGCCCTGCTCTTGTGGATGCTTTGCATGAATTACTAGTGAAACTGTGGGAGCAGGAGACTGTCCCAACCGACTGGAGCCGCTCCGTTATTGTTCCCATCTTCAAAGGCGGCTCGCGCTCGGAATGCGGCAACCATGTAGGAATCAGTCTGATCTCCATCGCCTCCAAATTACTCGCCTCCATAATTCTTCACAGACTGACTGGCGCTCGTGAAAGCCAGATTCGTGAGTAGCAAGCCGGGTTTCGTCAGGGTCGTGTCTGCATCTACTACATCTTCCCCTTGCTTCAGTTGTTGGAGCACCGCCACACATATTGGCGGCCCACCGTAGTCCTGTTCGTCGACATCAAAGGTGCCTTCGATTCGGTTGATCGATGTGCCATTTGGAATTGTCTACTCAGGAAAGGCGTGCCCGAGAAATATGTAAATATTATCCGAGCGTTATACGCGCGTAGCGCAGGTAGAGTGAGGGTTTACGGCAAGCTATCTCCGCCCTTCAATATCTCCAGCGGTATGAGACGAGGATGCGTGTTGTCACCTTTCCTCTTCAACCTCGCTATTGACGAAGTCATGGAGATTGCATTTACAGAACACCGCTTAGAAGGTGTGAAGCTGCTCCCAGGAGAACAACTTCTTGACTTGGAGTATGCAGACGACATTGCCCTCATCTGTGACAGCTCCCAGACGTTCCAAGCCGCGTTGGACAGGTTAGCAATGGCTGTCAACCGCTTCAGGCTTTGCTTCGCACCGTCGAACTTCAAAGCGTTCCTCCAAGGTTGGCACGTATCGTCTCCTGCGCTGACCCTTGGTGGGGATCAGCTAGAACTCTTTCTGAACTTCAACTACCTGGGAAGTTGTATCAGCGCTCTTGGGATCGAAGAAGGGATCACGAACCGTATAGCGAAAGCTCGGAGTGCTTTTGCTAACCATCGCCACCTATGGTGGCGGCGCGACAGTACTCTCGCCCTGAAGGGTAGAGTGTACAAGGCGGCGGTACGTTCGACCCTACTGTACAGTTGCGAAACCTGGCCCCTAAGATCGCAGACATGAAGAGACTAGTTACGTTCGACCATCGGTGCCTGCGCAGTTTGGCTCACATCTGATGGGAACTCCGCGGAAGCAACGAGCGTGTTCGACTCCTTGTTCACGGCACAGAAAAAGGAACTGAACAGCTCAGCACCGTCATTGCACGCACCAGACTCCGTTGGCTATGCCAAGTGTTGCGCATGCCAACCCATCGACTTCCATGACGTGCGTTGTTTGCTCACCGGGGATGTGGATGGAAGAAGAGGAGGGGTGGCCAAGAGATGACTTGGTCCAGAGGAATGAAGGCCCTCACTTCGAAGCTGGCCTCGGTTGGAGCGTTACGGCTCCCTGGTTGGGGTCAAAGAGACGGTGAACACGTTTGGCTGGATACATTTGCTGACATGGCAAGGAGCCGACCTCAGTGGCGTTCCTGCTGTGAGTTCCTTTGTCCATCCCCATCACTTTTAGCCTCCCCTCCACCTACGATCTCATTTCATAGCGCAAAACATAATAGTTTTTCTTTTTGCCTAGTAGCTGGCTAGTAGCTTACCGGAACGATGCCTATCCGTTGCTGATAGCTCAGCTGGCACGCAAATTTTGTAATTGTTTTGCTTTTTCTTTTATGTATTGCGGCATAGTAGCTGAGGTGTTTCCCACCTCTAGCTGATGTGTGTATTGAGGACGGTGAGTCAGAAAAGTGAGCCTTTAGGAATCTCTTGAATTCCGACACCGATTGCTCCTCGATTATTGTCTCGGGTACACTGTCCGGCGCTCGAAGCAAAGCGAGTAACTCATCCGCAACACCAGCTAGAGAGGTCACCCAGACGTGGTATCTGGTGCGTCATTATGTGGTCAACTCGAATTCGACGATAAGGCACTGTGAAAAGTCCGAGTCTCCTGCATCGATTTTTCCACGACGTTCTCCGTAAAATGGGGTGGAGCCACTGGTCATCGGACAACAGCAATTGATCCTTACTCGAGTATTGGTTTTATAATGGTTGATAAGTGGCGAGTGACGACCCCCTCAGAATAAGTGTAGATGTTCCGTTTAAGCGTCCAAACCATGCTCTTTCCGTATAAATATATCCTGTTCGCGTAGTCCAAGGACTTCATATTTCAAGTATGAATATGTTTTCATCCTTTACGGGAGGTTGGCCAGTCGGAGTGTAATTACATCCATCACCACCCTTCCCCGGGCTCATAACTAACGACTTGATTGGATTGACCAGTTGATTGACATCTGCATACATTGTGAACATGCGGCTGAGGCGAAGTTGAAGTAAATCAAAGTCAACGGGTACATCATTATCTCAAATATTCAAGTCATCAACAAGGTTACACGGCTATCGAAGAAGCTGAGGATGTTGCTCTGGATTAGTAACAAAATGCGTCTCAGTACTGTACCATGAAGTAATACCCTAGTGAATGGATACCAGTCAGGTGGAAGATAATCCGTCAGTAGCCTTTACTTCCGCCCAATCCGGAAATCGTTGATCCATTGGTACAGTGAGCCAGCTACATTGCACCTCCTCAACTTGTAATGGAGGACCTCATGTGTCCCTTTGTCGAAAGCTTTACGGAAATCAATGTACAGCACGTAGATGGACCGTCCCGGTTCGTCAGTTGCAACCATTCATGCGGCACTCGTATTGGATTCGAGATGCGTTATGGCAAAGTAACCAGCAGTTTGTAAGCCAGACCCCCATATCTTATATTTACAGCTACAATGAGCGCTCCTCCTTCTTCCTAAATTATGTGCGACAGAATGAACCCAGTATTGGATGTGAGTGTATATCGCAGAGTGAAAACCGGCATATCCACAACTCCGTCCAGATTCAATTGAGGTGAATTACTGAGGCTAACCAAAAGGAAATTCACAGCCTCAGTGAGGGGCACAGGAGGCAATCGAAACGCGCAGTACACACCCCGAAACGACATTGCTGCGTGAAGCGACTCAGCTGGATGCCCTGACCCGAGACTGTTGGTTTTATTTCAGCGAAACTACCCTCCCTAATCTTCAGCTGATGGCCGAAGGTACCCGGAAATTTGTTCAGTAAATCAACAGCCATTAATTTAAGCTATATATTTCCGTCATAATATCTGATGAAGCTTGTCCAGGTAGCATATGATCACGCGATAAGTAAAAAAGATTTTTGTAGGGGTATTTTGAAGTGGTTGTGTGGTTGTATTGCAATGTGTAATCTCACTGTGGACGGCGATTCACATGGAAGCGAACCTTCGATCACTGGGAACTTCGCTGAGGCCCACCCGAAAGCACTGCACTCTACGCTTTCGACCACATTTGATTTCAACTGGTGAGATAGAAAGCCTCTAAGCCGGGACCACTTGGATGTTAGCTGGGATTCTACCCTTTTAGTCACCGGATCAAGACGGGCAACGGTTGTCACAACAGTTAACGACTGATTGGAGGGTCATTTCGAGGTGCTCGTTTTTGAATAGATTGGGACGCACAATCTCAATGTAGAGTGCGATTCCCATTAAAGCGGACCTTGGCCAATTCGGTCACTGGGACCGCAGCCGAAGCAGACGGAAATTTGGTGTTTCCCGCCCGCCCACATTAAGTCCAAATGTGGAGCGTGTGCTTGACACAGAAAATCTCAGCGGGCGATTTGGAGAACGCGGATACCGCTCTGTGGGGAGCGCCAAACATAGCTCGGAACAACTTGTATAATGGTTAATATTTACTTCACAATAGCGTTACTTTGACTTCTCACGCTGTCAACACTTCCCTTGCCCGTTAATCCAGACCCGCAACCGAACGTCCTCAGAACACCAAAATCATATCAGTTTGGCTAACTTTAAGAATAATTTACTAAGTCATTAGCCTACAGCTCAATTGAAAAATTATGGATGACTAAAGAAAACTGTGAGTTTAGCTATTTAATTGCATCCTCCTTTTATTTGCAAATGTGCAGGAATCTCCGGCTTCTTCTACACAAATTTACTATTCAAGGGATTTGTCAGTAGACCGTTCTAAATAAATGGTAAACGAATGTACTCAACGGTTTTTTCAGTGCTTTGTGTCTCAGTGTCTGGGCACCATTTTGAACTTCGAAATTGTCAGGAATACACATGCTTGGATTTTTTGCTAGGATGAGCACGAGGACACAATTGACACCGCAAGAACTGCGTTGTTAATCATGAAAAACTATTTCGGTTTACGACCGACTTTTACACCAGTGATTCACGAAACTTTCCAGTCAACTAACTCACTGTTTTTGCTCTACCAGAGCAACCACTTCTGTTTGAAGCCCATCGAAAGTAAGGCAGGCGGTGACCATGACAGACCGACATTTGATGCTTAACAGCTGATGGATACGGAATATTTCATTGGAAACTGGCGCCACCGAACAAAGTTTTCGACTGACGTTTTGCACCAATTTGGTCAAGTAAATGCTCCAGCAACGGACTGAAATAGAGCGCACTGGCAGTCATTTGAGTTGGGTTATCAGAGGAAGTTCGAATGACTGCAAATGAAAAAGCTCGATTTCCGGTGTTTACCCTCTACTTTAAAACACATTGGAAATTTCCAGGAAACTTTATTCGCTCTACATTTGAAGGTCTTAGAGTTTACAGTTTTAATGCTCGATTTTGTAGTAATATAATGTGTATGCTCAAGTGAACCAAAATTTAAATACTTTGGGTTTTAAACTCAAGGGACTCACTGGAAAACTATGTTTCGTTGTGTCTGTACCGTACCTACACCTAGATTCGACTGTTATCTGTAGCTCATACACAAATTCATCCAGGCGTGTCGCGAAACTGTTTTAAATTGAAAGAATGTAAACCGAAGACTTGCCGCTTTTCCCAGTGACTCAGTTTTTGCAACATTGAAGCTTCTCGGCTAAACTAATGACATCACTTTATTCGCAGCCAAAGCATGAAGCTTCATATACATTAACCTGATGACATTAGCAGGTATCGTCAAGAAAAGCCATAGTTTGAATCTTACTGCATGCGAGAAATGGTCCATCGAACAAGTGTTAATCCAACATGAAATTATACCAAAGTTGGCCAAAATACTGCCCACGGGCAGGTCTGGTGGACGATGTCTGCTAATAGAGCCCGAGGACCGTACCCGAATTTGCTTGGTACAACCTATGGGATAAAAGGCATGGTAATAAAATTTGAAGTTACATAGTATGTTTGGAACATTAAGAGATCATCACACATGCCGACACCCATCGGCTGCTTTGTGTTAAATTTGTCACCTTCCTTTTTCCATTATTTTAGTACGTGTTCCTTGCTAGTACTTATTGACGCCGCAGGGAAATTTAATTATTTCGCCTGTCATTCATCATATAGACATATAAGAAGCGCTTAATTATTTGATGGTGAGAGGTAAGTGAAGGGTGAAACTAGGTATAATAAATTATTAGACGTAATATAAATATGCCAGAATAATCTTATCCCTAACTGAAGAGATTCTTTGTGTAGACCACTAAGCCAGCGTCTTTCAAAGTTTCAACTGAAGCAGATCCTTGCGCAACAATTTACATTACTCAGAGAAGGCTGTGTGATGATACCACTGTCTGTCCCATTACATGTGAAATACCAGATGGGCTTACATTTGCGTGCTGATCAATTTCGATGGAACTCCGGTTAAAAAAGATTGTTCTAAACTGTTTGTTTAGGTCGACCCTGTTTATGTATCTCGCGAATCTTATGATATAACACATTTTATTACCAGATTCCCCATAAATTTTATATTTAACACTATTAAATAATAGCTTTAACAGTGGTCATGACTCCTGTGTTTTCGTGTCTTTCAACATGATTTTAATTATGCTTCTAATCCAATACATTTTATTTTTCTTACCTCGTTAGCTTCGCCATTCATAAAGGCTACAAATGAAAGAAAATGGACTCTAAGTGTTCCGTGTTCAGTAAAGTATGGAGAATTAAGTAGTTCACTGTGCAACCAAGTAATCATAACACAAGTTATGGAGGATGCAGCGAAAGTGTCGCCGTTTTGAAACCACACAATGTTCAGTGGCCCTATGAAACAGGACATCGACCAATATATTTGAGCTTTTCCTGATGACTGGTGCTCTGAGAAATATAAATCCATGCAAAGTAGTTTGAAAGCACAAAGAAATTTCCTCAAAAGAAAGTCCACTGTAAATGAAACTGTTACTCGTATAAGTTACAAAACACTTTATCAGACTAGGAAACGAAGAAAACCGTTCAGTTATGGCAAATTTGCCAATGAATGTTTGATGAAAATAGCAAGGCCAATTTGTCTGAAATATCAGCATCTCGTTAAGTTCCGTCGCGAGGAATTAGAGAGTTGGAGAGTACATAGTGCTACACATACGTGAGAAAGCCAATAATTTTTGGACACCTGCTGGTGCTGCACAAGTTACTTTATCCTACGTGTATGTGACAACTTGTGTACATTCGTGGACAGTACGAACTTTCAAATAACGAATATGCTTGCGTCGACATTCAAATTCACGGAACAACAACCGGATAGCAAGTGCACCAAGATAAAATAGCTCCGAAACGACAAGCTCTAGTGGGTTTAACTTCGTGCTGTTACTGTCGTAGAAGGAAAAACATGACCGGAGTAAGTTGAAGATGGTGGAACAGATAAGATCTGAGCAATAAGTTGCACAGATTTCGTGCCATGTGTTTATACACTACGTACTAAATCAGCAAGCGCAGTAGGGAGAAGGAAGTAGATACTACTTGTCTAAAGAAACTAGTAAACACCACTATTAACTTCATTCAAGGACATACAATCATTCCGCATCAGGTTGAGGCATCAGGCAGTGGATCGACTGTGGTAAAGTCCTGGTTCAATTTTACAACACTCAACAGGAAATAGCTACTTTCCTAACTCAGAAAGATAGAGCTGATCCTCAGCTATCAGATCTTATCCGGCCTTCAAATTTGTGCTGTTTGTTCTACCTCATATCCCACACCAAGGAATTGACCTTGGATCCTCTAGGAAAGGAGAATGTCCTCACTGCTGCATAACTGAAAGGAGTAAATTTTTCTCATTATCATTGTTTCAAGGACCGTGCAGAAAAAGCAAACTTGTACTTTCTGGACGCAAGTATTCGTCCACTGAGAAGACTTTACTGGAGAGTTTTCTTATAGTGACAGAATTGAGCGTGAAGTAGGCATCCTTCCATGTTAGACAACTAACGTACATATTTAATCAAAGCGCTAACAAATACGATGTCAAAAACTTTGTTACTCAAGCCCAGTGTGCAAAATCCCATATAACATAAAGTAAGCAGCAGAAGCGGTTTGTGAGACTTGTGAAACTTCTGAAATTTCCAAAGTGCCATGAATGTGTAAGTTAGAATTACCGCATGTAAACAAGAGATGGCTTTCAAATATTCAACAGTCAATCAGGTTTGATGTGGTGAGTTCACATACTTCATTTTAAAATTGTTTGCTCACTTCTGCAGCACTTCTGAAAACGGCAATTGCAACTTTGCTTCCTTGCGGAAACCCAACGTCAGGCAGTTCAACTGACACATCAACAAATTTACAAGCAAAAGGATGGAAGGCTTAGCTTCCATTTTTGTCTACTTTTCTGAACATGCACTTTGTTCTGCAAGTGCGGTATAGAACGAGTATGCGGCCCGCACTCGTTATTTTGTCACTTATTTGGCTCATTATGAAAAATGTTTGTCAAAAAGATAATTATATGTGAACGAGGTAGTTTGTAAATTCCGTGACCTTTAGGTTCAAGATGATGTTCCTAATTCTTGGTAGGGGAAGATGACCAGGGGCAATGTGTGTACGAAATTTCGAAATTTCGAGCGTAGTGAAATAAGTGCTACAAAACAGAAATTGAACTGAGCCTTTTCACTGCTTCAGTTCTGTAGGCGCAGCATGTGTTGCAGACCTAAACCTCTGGAGAGATGTGATCTATATTCGCAAATCGAATCATTCCCAACACACTGAACCACCATACGTTCCAGAATGTTATAAAATCGATCTTCAATTTTACGGTCTAAGTACGTGCCATGCAGCAAGCAAACTTCTCCGAACTCTCCTCAGATTCATAAGAAACTAAGATGGAGTCTAGAACACATCATCCTACAAGTAAAAGTACTTTCTTCGCAATGTTGTTGGCACTGGTCTGAAAAAGATGCTGGAAGTTTAGCACTGTGATGCGGTGCCAGGATGAGTCTGACAAGGACAGGCGAAATATGCGATTTGCACCATTAAGCTATATAAGATATCGAAACATGCATGCTGCTCTCACCTAGGCGTACACCTCAGAAATAACGTTAGTAGGCCAGTTAAAATGTTCTGAAAATCCTCCAAAGACGCGACCAATACAACTGGCTGCTCATTACCGAACGTACTTGTGACACTTATTCCATCACTTCCCTATGTACTCTATGGGATGTACAAATATTTTTAGTTTATCACCTCAACCAATATGTATAAATCCCTGTAGTTGCATCCATTAAAAGCCTGAAGATGCTTCTAAAAGCCTATGAGAGAAGTGCTGTAGCCTTAGTGAGATAGATTTTGACTAATCAGAAGTCCCTGTAAGTGAACATATGTTTTCGGTAATTCTTCCTCAGGCTCGTACAATTACATGAAATGCAAAATTTTTGTATACAGACCCAGTGGGTCGTCAGTCAACCAAATTGATCCTAGTGCGCTGTGACACACCTTCGGTTAGGTTACAGTTGTAGTTGTACGTGCGTACAGGTCAACGGCAGTCCAACCTGGTCAAGGTAGCCTCAACGCGTGAGTGAACCGTTTCTGCGTGCACAGTGCTGGTTCGTACAGCCGAATGGTGATGGCTTCTGCGGCGTCTAATATCCGCTTACGGAAATATCTTGATCGATTTTCTGGGGCCTGATAGATTACTTTGAACGAGTCAGCCGACTTGGTGGCGGGACCCGTATCCGCAAGATGCGTGGCGATGGCAGAGTTGGTGACCTTTTGGCCTCCATTTCCGAGCCAGGCCGGATGGTGTTCCTTCACCCTTTCGGATAAGCGTCCTGTCGTACGACCAACGTATTCTGCTCCACAGGAACAGGTAAAGGAGTATACACACATTGATTTGGTGTGGACAGGCAGCTTATCATTGAGGTTTAGTCTCACCGTTGGGCTGCTGGTGAACCGGATTTGCAACCTCGCCGCTGGGAAGGTATTCCTGAGTGTGGACAAGAGACGGCGTTATTGATTCTCGGAAACCATTTCCGCTTTGTAAGGCAGGTGTAGGAAAATAAGTTTCCGTTCCGCCTTCAGGACCATGGGTGTTTCCCTGTTTCGCCCCATATTCGCATTAATAAAATGCTCTGGGTATCCATTCGCTTTAAGTGTCGCTCGTATTAGTTGCAACTATTCGAAAAGAGTATCCTTCGGGTAGATTTTTCGGCCCGGTTCTCGTGACTGAGGACCAAGCTTCTCTTAATCAGAAGCAGCAAAAAGCCATGAAAATTTGTGTACTGTCCATTCCAAGTGCACTCTCGGTAAACGCTACGTTTTATTGCACCATCTTCAAGTCTTTGTAGAGCTACATCGAGAAAATGGAAAGCGCCGTTTTCTGCTACCAAGTTTAATCTTTAATTAATTGGCTGCTTCCCGAAGGGATGAAACGCGCACTCAGTGCGTTTCCGGGCTTGTGACGGCTGTCTGAGTGAGTCTATATGTGATCAATATCTAGGCTTTCCATACAAATCCCTCTACTAATCTTTTGTTATTACAGTCAATTCAAGAAAGTAATTGCTGCAATCAGTTCGGATGAATATTCTTCTATATCAATGGCAATACGATGTGAAACAATAAAACGTGTTTTATTACGGATAAAATAACATGTGCTTGTCAAAGGAAAAGTAAAAGTAAAAAGATCAAAGGAAAAGTAACTAGTCATTTAATCAGCTACTGATTTAACTGCACTGCTGCAAAACGATAGTTAGCAAGGGGAATTGAATGTGCGCACATACAAACTAGTATAGAGAGCGGTTATAGTTCACATCCTTCGTGAGAAAGTAAAAAAGTTGAAATGGCAACGCTCACTCATGTCCCGCTTCATTTTACCGCTGTGATACGCAAACCAAGTCTAGATACATCCAAGTTATTCGCAAGGACACTTATGCACGTTGCCGGAGGGCCACTACGTATACATTTTGGTTCGCGTTATTTCGTCCTCCGAATGGAGCGGGCTATAGCAAGTAATTCAAGTGGACAAGTATGTCATTAAGGCGTTTTTGAAAGGCATTAATCTAGGGGCAAGGATGACGTGAGTCAGATGGGTGTTCCAGCTTCGGGCACCCGGAAGGAGAAAGCGTTCTGACGATAATCAACACGAAAGTAGTGCGTGGCAAGTTTGAGCTGATGGTCTCTCAGTTTGTATTTCGATTTAGCTGCAACAGTTTGCCACAATGGTGAATTGGGTTCGTCGTTATTATGTAGACGATGATGTATCTACGCAGATATTGATAATCACCACAGTACAGTCTCAGGGTCTGCAGTCTACGTTGGTAGGTGAGGCGAAAAATCCTCTAACTAGTTGGCTTGCTCTACGTTGTGGAGTTTCAAGTGCATGGACGTCACACTTTCTCCAGGGACGCCAGGCCTGGATCGTGTATTCTACGGTGGCTTAGTAAATTACAAACGCAACACCTTTATACTGTCAATCGGCTGATTAATTCGCGGACGACTTCGTTTAGGACTAGCAAAAATTGCACTATATGTGGTATAACAGACCGCCGATTAGCTAGATTCAGTACATGCATTGACTTGTACTTCCCTCTGGTTGGCGATTTCAAAGCACATTCCGATAATGAGCTATGTAATGGCTGCCCTATGCAAGGGTTAAAAAGCAATAACACAAAGATATCAACAAGCGTCAGCTTTGGCACACTGCTATACCGGGACGCGTTTTATCATCCTAACGACCAACCGGATATATTTCTCAATGAATAATGAGCAATGATTTATCACAGGTTTAAAGCAAGTACTTAACATGTCCCGTAGTATGGTTGGGGTGAATACGTTGAAAACAAAATAACTATAGGTCATTTGCGGTCGTCTACCGAGACAAATGCGTTTACAAATAACCTTAGTGTAAAATAAAAGTCTAGTGTAAGTATACATACGAACAAGCGGTGCAGTGATTGTTAGCGCAAAGCGTGGGAAAAGTAAACAGTTGGTCGTCTACCTATGCGTCACCTCATTGGGTCCATAAAGCGCAAAAATCCGGTAGAAGGGCATGATTAACTCCACAATAGTGGAGTTTATGTAAATAATTGCTGGGAGCTAAGAACACTATCCAAACCTTGTTGAAAGTGTCCAAAGTAGGGAATGATACCATTGATTTCGGAGGGCGTTGCAGCGTTGACAAACCCGAGAGAAGAAGTTATTGCGTCGACAGTAGACGGCCAAATTGTTCCCTCAATTGCAAACAGTTACTCCTGAGCTGCGCGTCGTGGCTGTGTTTTAGCAAATGACGACATAAGTGGTTGGGGTCACTTATATTTTGTACGCTAATATGAGGTCGCCGCGGCAGTCTTCGGTAGCGTCCGATGAAAAATTCTATCAAACTTCAGCCTTCCGTTGTTAAGGATGATTGCGCTGACCTTTTATATTCTTTGTTGAACTTCGTTATGGTGTTCTAACGCCCCTAGTTCCCGTTTCAATCAAGGTTGCCAAGCTCTTCTGTCTTACTCAGCTTGAGGGCGCACCTACGAATTGTACATCATTTGATAGAGTGATGGGACAAATCTCCCGAATGCCCTTGGTAGCGGACCGACGTGTAATTGACACATTTCGGAACCACCTCAGCCTATTATGAATAATTGAGGTCACTCTGACGAGCACATCAATGCCACGTTCGTGGGAGCTAGTCTGTAATCCGTGTGCCCCAAGTAAGTACGTGTAATCATGTCTATAGCGTAACAACACAACGTGGCATTTGTCTACGTTGAACGGTAGGGTTTCTTGAGCTGAAAAAGACGAAATATTGGTAAGATCGCGCGGTAGCCGTTAATGGTAGTCCGGTCCTCTGATCAGTCAACACATCTTGATCATATCTGCGAAACATTAGAAGTCGGACATAAATTGATGACGATAGACCGTATAGAACACCAAGAACAAAAGAGGTCCAAATACCGCGTCTTGTGGCACACTGCACTCCACATCAATCACATCGAACAGAGATTCCAAGAATCTTAACTCCAACCAAGGTGCTAGAAGAAAATTGATAATCCAACTCAGAATTGGATAATCAATGCGCTAATAGACCAGGAATCATCATTAGAGACTGGTTCATTTAGAGTGGAAGAGTACGTACATTGATAAAACGAAGGATCAAGTCACGGAGGATGGAGGAAGCAGGCCCAAGTAAGGCAGAGCACGAACATCTTCTGATATTCGTGAACGTTTGGTTCAATGTGACCCAGACAAATCACCAGTTAGTTACTTTCCTGCCAAGAGGAGTGCAGAGCCTTACATCGAACTGAAGAAAAATGTCACGGTTGCAATATGAAATTATAAGCGACAAACCACAGGTTTCGACTAAGGCGGCACGTCGTTAAGAAAATTATGCAGTCTAACTGAAAAGAGATTATTTGAAGGATGGTTACCACAGGAAGCTTCATTCTTACAGTTAGTCTGGTAGCAGAAGGCTGATGACCACCTTCCAGATTGGGAAGCGCGGTTCATGTACCTACTGTGGATCGCTTTTGGTGAACGCCGGACAATTACGGTTGTTGTCTCCACAATCCAATAGTCATGCAATGTTCAGCGAATTTCGCAAAATGCCTACTGCGCGTACAGATACATGCATTTCCATCTCACCTTAATAGTGAGGACATATGAAATCGCCGGCAGATGAGTGGTTTATTGCAAGCGTACGGTGGTGAAAGACGCACTGGCAAGCCACGTGAGCCAGTTTGAGTTATTGAGCGAAAGGAGTACAGACTGGCACTGGATGCGGCTTTGGCCTCCAGTTGTGAAAGCGCAAATGTCTGTAGTATTTCCAGGTACAATAAGGCTATGAAAATATAAGATTTTGGTACTTCAAAACAACAAATTACCGTTCATATTCCCTGGAAAGAAATTATGCGCCCAAGATTTGCTGGTTTGTTATTCCAGCCCAATACTTCAGTTTTACACTACGGCGCACAAGTGATACGCTATATTCGCGTGGGTTGCTGGTAGCCCAAATAAATGTTTCTTAGTTCCATGCAAATGCAACGGTGCCCTATCCGTAAACATGAGAGAAAGAATATCCTCGAAATCCATAAACCAACGCCAAAATTCATGTCAATTCTCCGGATTGCAGGAGTTCAAAACTTGAACTAGAATTGCACGAAAGCCGCGAAATATTCGCTCCAATAATTACCGGTGTACTATGTATCGGCTCGCGTCACAGTGTTTGCCATACGACAAATGTTGATACCGGGACAGTCTGACAATTCACTGACTACAGTGCAAGCGAAACAGTCGTCCGCAATGATGCGAAGCGATCAGTTTCTCTTCATGTCATACACAGACGTAGTTGGTTCAAACTACTTCGAACGTTGAAGCATGTAGCCGGCGGCGAAGGGACGAAATTCTGCGTTCGATGTATTGCATGATCACAAATATGTTGCGGTGTATGAACCGCACCCATCCTGGAAAAATATAATAAGCACGCCAAGTAACCGGCGAGTAAAGGGACCCTAAAAAAATTTTCGGATCGCGTTCTATTACATAAGGGAGAAATGCAACACAAATGAAAAAC
>OX104071.1:63462776-63577815 GCA_944474145.2 Dicrocoelium dendriticum | reverse complement strand
GGGAAGCGCGGTTCATGTACCTACTGTGGATGGCTTTTGGTGAACGCCGGACAATTACGGTTGTTGTCCCCACAATCCAATAGCCATGCAATGTTCAGCGAATTTCGCAAAATGCCTACTGCGCGTACAGATACATGCATTTCCATCTCACCTTAATAGTGAGGACATATGAAATCGCCGGCAGACGAGTGGTTTATTGCAAGCGTACGGTGGTGAAAGACGCACTGACAAGCCACGTGAGCCTGTTTGAGTCATTGAGCGAAAGGACCACGGACTGGCAGTGGATGCGGCTTTGGCCTCCAGTTGTGAAAGCACAAATGTCTGTAGTATTTCCAGGTAAAATAAGGCTACGAAAATTTAAGGTTTTGGTACTTCAAAACAACAAATTACCGTTCATATTCCCTGGAAAGAAATTATGGGCCCAAGATTTGCTGGTTTGTTATTCCAGCCCCATACTTCGGTTTTAAATTGCGACGCATAAGAGATAGGCTACAGTTTCGTGCGTTGTTGGTAACCCAAAGAAATGTTTCTTAGTTCCATGCAGATGCAACGGTGCCCTATCCGTAAACATGAGAGAAAGAATATCTTCGAAATCCATAAACCAACGCCAAAATTCATGTCAATTCTCCGGATTGTAGGAGTTCAAAACCTGAACTAGAATTGCACGAAAGCCGCGAAATATTCGTTCCAGTAGTTACCGGTGTACTGCGTATCGGCTCGCGTCATAGTGCTTTGCCATCCGAAAATTGTTGATACCGGGACAGTTTGACAATTCACTGACTACAGTGCAAGCGAAACAGTCGTCCGCCATGATGCGAAGCGATCAGTTTCTCTTCATAACATACAGAGACTTAGTTAGTATAAACTAATTCGAACGTTGAAGCATTTAGCCGGAGGCGACGGGACGAATTTCTGTGTTCGCTGTATTGCATGATCATAAACATGTTGCGGTGCATAAACCGCAAACATCATGCAAAAAAATAATAAGCACGCCAAGTAACCGGCGAGTAAAGTGACCTAAAAAAACGTTTCTGAACGCGTTTTATTACATAAGGGAGAAATGCAACACAAATGAAAAAACATGACCTGCTTAATATCATAACAACATCACACACAAAATATACAGCAAAATAAAAGCACCAATGTTTCGTTAAAAGCGGCCAGTAGATGCTCTTTTATTACATTGGTAGCACGTAGATCAAGTGCAGCTGGCTTCGTGGAAATTTGCAATATCCATTCCAACATTGACCACCATCCATAAACCCTCCAACTCCAAGGTATCCCAGGGAAACTGTGAGGATATGATCATGAAATCCCCAAATGAACGAGTAAACAAAACATATCTACTGTATCCCTGCATCACCCCCAAGCACCAAATGGAAAATATTAAACCGGAAGATAAACCAGCTAATGTGTATACCTCAACCGGCAATTTTGCTTGACCCCGGCTACTCTTATCGTACAAAATTGTACCGAGTAAGGATCAAGCACGATCACACCTACTGTTTCGACACAAACTTCGGCACTAATTCCACGTTTATGCGGGGTAGAAGAAGAGACGGGATAAGGGAAAGGCACGGACATAGAAAAGATCAGAACCCCCAGTTGTCAACGCATTTTGTCCTCCTTTTTGGACAGGAGTGACATATGAGTTGCGATGGGGGTTCTTCACTCCGGTAACATGCGCGGATATGAGGAACCAAGCTCGGCGTTTCGGCAGATGTGCTTGCCGATCCAGCGCAAACCACTACTTTGCCACTTACTGGGAAGAACAATGATCAACTCAGGTGGAGCTGAAATCCACCGGGAAGTGAGGACGTTAGTGTTGATGCTGGTGAAGAATGAACACTCGGATTCACGTATGGTACCTGCGGGTCGTTCGACGGTAGGTGGACGGTGTAGAAAGACTACCACCTAAGGTTTGTGGTGCATGCGTTTTAGTCCAGAAGTTAAAAGTGTATTTGACGGCCGATTAGAAGAACTGTTCATATTTGAAATGATTACGACCCCGCCATATTCAAATCCTGAAGCCTACCTACACGTCTCGATGATAAATATAACGTTTTATTTTGCCCAGAATCCAGTCAGCATCCTAGAAGCGTAAAATGACGGATAGACTGTATTGGATTTGTCATTGATCGAATTCGCGGTACTGTGCAACCCGACCCATAGTCAGCAAGATTCGTGAATTGATTGAGTAGGTGTTGTGTAGTAGAAATCTGAAAAGGAGTAGATTGAACACCATTCGAAGGGCGAATACCATGCAAATGCCGCAGTATGTACCCTTCTCATCCCATTTTCCTAATGTAATTGTGCAAAATTCAGATCAGCAAGCAAACTTACACAACACCCATGGATTGTTGAAAACACTGCATATATGATTACATAGTGGGCGCATCTATACCGATTACTGAGCACACTTCCAATGAATAGCAATAATATTCCACATGGAGGTGAGTGCAATTTACATTCTCTTAAGTTGAATGACTAGCGCCGCTAATGGAAATAGTCAGCCACTGGTTGAAATGATAGACCATTGTTTCATAACTAGCCGCGATCTCAGCTGCCATTTCGTGTCGCATTTTATACGCATGGTGGGTACTCCAAGACTTAACAGTCTTACTCTATGTATACTTAAACTGGGTCAACGCACTGACGACATTCACAGAACACATGGATGTCACAGATCCCCGATTGATCCGTTATGTAGAGATAATATTCTGTTGTCCGAAACGTATTGCACTACAAGCTACTCTAGTTACATTCTTAATGTAAAGATTAGCAGAAGAAGTTTGTGTAGATAATTGAACCATTCGTCGCGGATACTTCCAAAGCAGATGGTACGAAACATGTGAGGAAAAGCCTTAAACGGTCATTCGGGTGTACGCCAATATTGCTAATGGGTCCGAATCCTGTTCGAACCGACATAAATTCACCAATGGCGGACACCCATAGGATGAAACGACAACTTCCGGCCATACGAGGAACGTGGAGGACTATCGGATTTGAAACCTACTGCGAGGCACCCTCGAAACATTTATAAGCTGGCAGTTGAACTGTTCACTTAGCTTGGCAATTTGATTGCTGATGTTTCGTTACCAATCGAGGTGACATCAACAGTGCGTATTCGAGTGGCGTGCAGTAGCGTAGCATAGTGTAGAGGAGCCTCGATTAGAGTGCGCTGAGCGTGGTGTGCTTGCGTTTTTAAACCACCGTAGTTGCCCGTGGAGCCGATCAATCCTATCGGTTGGGATTTCGATCCGCCTTTAGTCTGATTGATGGGCAGATGACTTTTGTGCTGGACTTCTTGTGTTTCGTGGCCTTTGTCTTCCTGCGCTTGTGAGCGAATCTATCATCAGTTCTGGTTGGCTAGCCGCACGTTCCAGCGGACTCAATCGATTGAGTTGGCGGTTGTTTGCCAGTAGTGTTGCGTATACAGCGTGCAGTTCGATGAGTCGATTGCTTTAATTCGTTGTAGAGTACCAGGCTTCCAAACACTCGCTCGCGTGTTTTGTAATGCTATGTGTCAGGATGTTCATGTTCTCCAGATCGAAATGGTGGTTTTCTTTGTCTTTATGCGCAGCAACCAATGAGTGCGGAGCATGTCTTTTGACGGCCGCCTTGTGTTCGGTGATTCGTGTGCAAAGCTTTCTTCTAGTTTGTTAGACGTAGTTTTTATCGCAGTCGCTGCGTTTCAGCGGATAGATGACATTGCATTGGTCGACATGATTGAAATTGTCTTTGGGTTTTGAGATCAATTTCCTTAGGGTGACACTTGGTTTGTAAGCCACAGAGATCCCTTGTGACTGCAGCACTCTTCCTGTTAGTTCGGAGAGACTCCTGATGTAGGAGAGCGCTATTAATTTGTTTTTTTGCTCAAGTGATTGCTGCTGCTGATGCTGATGCTGAGAGGTTCGTTTCCTTAGGCTTATTCTGATAAAATGTCTCGGATAACCGTTGTTAATAAACACTTGATATAGGTGCTTTTCTTCCCGTTTCCGCGATTCGGCTGTGCTACAGTGCGCTTCCGTTCTTTTGAACAGGGTTTGAATGCAGCTCTTCTTGTGATTCATCGGGTGGTTGCTGTGGTAGTTTAATATCTGGTCCGTATGAGTTTTCTTCCGTTATACGAACGTTTGCATACATCCATCTGTATTCCTAGTGGTCAGTACATCTAAAAATGGTAGATTGTTATCCTCCTCTAATTCAATCGTAAATGCGATATCCTCGAAGGTGCTGTTGAGCACCTCGTGCATGTCCTGTACTCTGTTCCGCTTTACGAGGACAAATGTGTCGTCCACGTATCGCATCCAGAGTTTTGGGCTGATAGCTGGCAGTGCAATTCACTCCAATTTCTGCATTGCAGGTGCTACAATGAGCCCTGGTATTGGTGATTCAGTAGGTGCTTCTCTCAGTTGCTGGTATCCTTGTCCATCAAGGCGGAGATCAGTGATCATGCAGAAGTTCAGGAATATCCAAATCTTTCAGGTCTTACGGATGTTGTGTGGCATAGATGGTTCTCACTTAGTTCTATCGTGTTTTTTTGGCCAATTCTTTATGGATTTTAGTGAAGAGCGTGGTGACATTTATTGAAAGCATTATTTCCTCGCCTTCTATTCCGACCCTCCGCAGTTTATTGAGGAATAGCTCGGCATTGTTGATGCTATATTCGGATCCAACAATCAAATTTTTTAGCCTCCTCCACAAATCTTTCGCTAGTTTATTGGTTGGAGTTCCGGACAGCGAGACGATTGGTCGTTGTGAGACAGTCCTTGTGCACTTTTGGAATTACTTAGAACAGTGCAATATTGGTATCATCAGCTTTCATTCTCCATCCCTCCATGGCGGAGAGCTCGTTCTTTGTTTGTAGTTCCCTCAGCGTTGCGTTTATCTCGTTGTGCACTTTTTGAACTTGGGTCTTGATCGAGATGCCGATATGTAGTTGCGTCGTATAGAAGTTCTTTGGACTTGTTAATATACCCTGGTTTGTTCATTATTACGCTCATGCGTCCTTTGTCCGCTGGTAGGATTACAAGGATCTCGCCTTTCTGTAGATGTCTAAGTGCATCATGTTCCTCTTTTGCTAGCGTCTGGGTGACTTTAATCTGAGCTAGCACTTGGACAACTCTCTGCCATATTTGTTGTTTGGACTCTTGCGACACTTCATTGGATTTCAGTGTGTGTTCTAACATAGCCAAGTAGCCTTTGGTGATGGCATCATTGACGTTGCAGTTGAGCCTCTTTATCAAGACATCATTTGCATTAAAGTGGTCGAGTGAAAGGTTCGTGATCCATCCTACACTACTAGTGCGGTCTTTTTTCTTGTCAGGTTCTCATACTTTGTATTCAATGCAATCTTGTGTCGGTCCGTTGTGCCTTTGACTCGAAGTTTAATTGCTGTTTCAAACGCTGTTCGTAGCTGTAGGTCCATGGTACGGAGGCAATTGGTATTAGGGTAGATTATGAATTTCTCATATTTGCGTAGGCGGTTGTGGGGATCCGTTATCATCAGTTTCTCTTCCGTAATGTCTTGCTAAGATCCAGGCCTCTGGAAGTTTTGAGGCCGGTCTGTGGTTTGTACTCGCTGGCAGCACGACCCCACTCAGGCGCTCTGGAACTTCACAAACAAAACATGATGGAACTAATTGAGAACCATCTATGCCACACAACATCCGTAAGACCTGAAAGATTTGGATATTCCTGAACTTCTGCATGATCACTGATTTCCGCCTTGATGGACAAGGATACCAACAACTGAGAGAAGCACCTACTGAATCACTAATACCAAGGCTCATTGCAGCACCCGTAATGCAGAAATTGGAGTGAATTGCACTGCCAACTATCAGCCCAAAACTCCGGATGCGATACGTGGACGACACGTTTGTCCTCGTAAAGCGGAACAGAGTACAGGGCATGCACGAAGTGCTCAACAGCACCTTCGAGGATATCACATTTACGATTGAATTAGAGGAGGATAACAATCTACCATTTTTGGATGTACTGACCACTAGGAATACAGATGGATGTACGCAAACGTTCGTATAACGGAAGAAAACTCATACGGACCAGATATTAAACTACCACAGCAACCACCCGATGAATCACAAGAAGAGCTGCATTCAAACCCTGTTCAAAAGAACGGAAGCGCAATGCAGCACAGCCGAATCGCGGAAACGGGAAGAAAAGCACCTATATCAAGTGTTTATTAACAACGTTTATCCGAGAAATTTCATCAGAATAAGCCTAAGGAAACGAACCTCACAGCATCAGCATCAGCAGCAGCAGTCACTTGAGCGAAAAAACAAATTAATAGCGCTCTCCTACATCAGGAGTCTCTCCGAACTAACAGGAAGAGTGTTGCAGTCACATGGGATCTCTGTGGCTCACAAACCAAGTGTCACCCTAAGGAAATTGATCTCAAGACCCAAAGACAATTTCAATCATGTCGACCAATGCAATGTCATCTATCCGCTAAAATGCAGCGACTGCGATAAAAACTACGTCGAACAAACTGGAATAAAGCTTTGCACAAGAATCACCCAACACAAGGCGGCCGTCAGAAGACATGCTCCGCACTCATTGGTTGCTGCGCATAAAGATAAAGAAGGCCACCATTTCGATCTGGATAACATGAACATCCTGGCACATAGAATTACAAAACACGCGAGGGAGTGTTTGGAAGCCTGGTACTCTACAACGAATTAAATCAATCGACTCATCGAACTGCACGCTGGAAACGCAACACTACTGGCAAACGACCGCCAACTCAATCGAATGAGTCCGCTGGAACGTGGGGCTAGCCAACCAGAAATGACGATAGATTCGCTCACAAGCGCAAGAAGACAAAGGCCACGAAACCCAAGAAGTCCAGCTCAAAAGTCATCTGCCCATCAATCAGACTAAAGGCCGATCGAAATCCCAACCGATAGGATTGATCGGCTCCACAGGCAACTACGGCGGTATAAAAACGCAAGCACACCACGCTCAGCGCACTCCCACCGAGGCTCCTCTACACTATGCTACGCTACTGCACGCCATTCGACTATGCACTGTTGATGTCATCTCGGTTGGTGAAGAAACGTTTGGAACCAAATTGCCAAACTAAGTTAACAGTTCAACTGCCAGCTTATAAATGTTTTGTGGGTGCCTCGCAGTAGGTTTTAAATCCGATGGCCGTTCACGTTCCTCCTATGGCCGCAAGTTATCGTTTCATCCTATGGGTGTCCGTCATTGGTGAATTTATGTCCGTTCGAGCAGGATTCGGACCCATCAGCAATGTGGGCGTGTAGCCGAACGACCGTTTAATGTTTTTCCTCACATGTGGCTTACCATCTGATTTGGAAGTATCCGGAACGAAGGATTAAATTATCTAAACAAAATTCGTCTGCTAATCATTGCGTTTGGCTTATAACTAGAGTACCCTGTAGTGCAATACTTTTGGACAACAGAATATTATCTCCACATAGCGGATCATTCGTGGATCTGTGACATCCATATGCCCTGTGAATGGCGTCAGTGAGTTGACCCAGTTTAAATATACATAGAGTAAGACTGTTAAGTCTTGGAGTACCCACCATGCGTATAAAATGCGACACGAAATGTCAGCTGAGACCGTGGCTAGGTTTGGTACATTGGTGTATCATTTCAACCAGTGGCTGAATACTTCCATTAGCGGCGCTAGTCATTCAACTTAAGGGAATGTAAATTGCACTCACCTCCATGTGGAATATTATTATTGCTATTCAGTGGAAATGTGCTCAGTAATCGGTATGGATGCGCCCACTATGTAATCATATATGCAGTGTTTACAACAATCCATGGGTGTTGTATACGTCTGTTTGCTGCTCTGAATTTTGTATAATTACAATAGACAAATGCGATGAGAAGGGTACATACTGCGACATTTGCATGGTATTCGTTCTTGGAATGGCGTTCAAGCTAATCCTTTTCAGATTTCTGCTTCACAACGCCTACTCAATCAATTCACGAACCTTGCTGACTATGGGGTGGGTTGCACAGTACCGCGAATTCGATCATGACAAATCCAATAGAGTCTGTCCGTCATCCTACGCTTCTATGATGTTGACTGTATTCTGAGCATAATAAAACGTTATATTTATCATCGAGACGTGTAGGTAAGCTTCAGGATTTGCATATGGCGGTGGTCGTAATCATTTCAAACATGAACAGTTCTCATATGCGACCGTCAAAAACACTTTTAACTTCTGGACTAAAACGCATGCAACACAAACCTTAGGTGGTAGTCTTTCTACACCGTCCACGTACCGTCGATCTACCCGCAGGTACCATACGTGGATCCGAGTGTTCATTCTTCACCAGCATCAGCACTAACATCCTCACTTCCCGGTTGATTTCAGCTCCACCTGAGTTGATCATTGTTCTCACCAGTAAGTGGCAACATAGTGGTTTGCGCTGGATCGGCAAGCACATCTGCCGAAACGCGGATCTTGGTTCCCCATATCCGCGCATGTTACCAGAGTGAAGAACCCCCATCGGAACTCATTTGTCACTCCTGTCCACAAAGGAGGACGAAATGCGTTGGCAACTAGGGGTTCTGCTGTTTTCTATGTCCGTGCCTTTCCCTTATCCCGTCTTTCCTTCTACCCCGCATAAACGTGGAATTGGAACTGACGTTTGTGTCGAAACAGTAGGTGTGATAGTGCTTGGTCTATACTCGCTATAGTTTGGCACCATGCGAGTAAGCCGGGATCAAGCAAAATTGCCGGTTGAGGTATACACATGAGCTGGTTTATCTTCCGGGTTAAAATATTTGCCATTTGGAGCTTGGGGGTTATGCAGGGATACAGTAGATAGGTTTTGTTTACTCGTTCATTTGGGGATTTCATGATCATATCCTCACAGTTTCCCTGGGATACCTTGGAGTTGGAGGGTTTATGGATGGTGGTCAATGTTGGAATGGATATTGCAAATTTCCACGAAGCCAGCTGCACTTGATCTACGTGCTACCAATGTAATGAAAGGGGCATCGACCGGCGGATCTTAGCGGATCATGGATGCGCCCTCGTTACTGATTTATGAAACTTTTATTTTGCTTGCAATTGTCGGTCATCGCTACTTTACGGAGCCTGATTCATACTCTTAATTACATGCTGTCAGTTGATAGATGCCTAACCCTTTTACGAAGTTGAGGGAGACATTTGGTGGAAAACCCCAGTCCTACTAATAGGCACCATAGAATTAGTGAGCAATCCATTTTCTGCTCCACGGACATCCGTATCCAACTTGAGTTGGACTAATGTAATTCTGCGTCACTGCTTATGCACATTTGTCAGACACTGATGACAATGAGATTTCTGCTGGCTTACTGTCCATTTGCTGTATCAGGGGGAAAAGTAACATCTCCGTTCCATGTACCGAAGTGGCTACTAGGTGCAGAATTTTAGCACCCACCGCTCTGCCGCTGCTGATCCGGATTGCTACTGCTGCCCTGTATTTCACACGTGTGCCTTGCTTATTCGCAATCCCTACCAAAGGCGGATACCTTATGGTCACTAACTTGGTTTCTCCCTCCCATCACTGTCGTGCACTTGGTTGCGCGGTAGACCTTCTAACGTGATGAACGTCGAACGCTGACACATTCTGAGCTCACCCGGGCCACTATGTTCGCCATCCACTCATGTGGGTAATTCAATTATCTCGTGACTGCGAATCTGGGTGGCCGGTGGTGTTGTGTATGCGCGAATGTTTATGCACTCGTCATTGGGCCTGCTTGTGGATGCGGGTAACGCAGATGCAACGACTGGGAGTCGGTTGACGTGATGGGTGCTTGCCTACTTATCGGCGCCCGTACAAGCTTGTGATAGACAAGAACGCGTGTGCGTGTTTCACCTTGGTGTGGGGGTCGACCAGGATCAGAGTAAATAAAGTGGTCTGTGTGATTGACTAATAAATCGAGATTGATGGATGAGGCACTTTCGAGGTGACGAGTAGACGGATAACTCGTCTCATGGTATCCGAGCAAGTATACTTCTGTTAGGTGAATCATGAACGTGGCAGAATACCTAGGTGCCCCGCTTGCTGTTGAGCTAAGTCACCTCTACGCCAATTCAGTCCAACTAGCGGAAGGCTGCTACTGAATGATGCTGCATGAACTTCAGCGGCAGCAACCATCTCACATGATAGCCGCTCACAAGATTTCCATGGGAATGAAGGAGGTGCGTTGCTTCTGGGTTATTTTATTATTCAAATGAACAGTCTTGCTTCAAACAGGTTTAGTGGTGGTCGAAACTTGCATGAGAATGAACCGCGTGCCCTTTACTTATCAGTACTTCATTCTATCCAACTGGGTTAACTTGCAACGTCACACACAGCAGATAAAAAATTATTAAAACGATGTTTTCGTGCATGTTTAATCGCTGTTACGCAATTCATAACGCGCAGTTAATCTGGCGCTCCAAGTGTTTGACTGGTATTCACTGATTAAAATGTTCAGATATTAAGTTGGCGGATGTTAACTCAACACAAAAATAATATCGTCCGGGATATAAGTCTTTTATTCATGGCGAAGTAGAGATGCCTACATTCGGCCTCTAAATGTCATCTGAAGCCTTCCAAAAGCACAGTAATTCAAATCAGCAATTTGACTTTTTGAAGGCTAAGTATCTTACAAAATTTGCGTCATGACTGCGCCGAAACAACCCACACGAGGTACTGTTATGCCCCACTAAAGCGACTGAAGTGACTTCGTCTTCTAGTTGTCTGCCGACATAGGAATATCTTTACTGAGTTGAGCAATTAACAGCAACTATTGTTGACAGACGAAATGCAGTTGTCATGCAAAATGAGGCCGCATCTGGACGGCTATTGGTTCGTCTCTCACAACTCCATTAAACCCTGTGTATCCATTGTGAATCCCATGAAATAGGTCAGGGAGTTGTATCAGTAGTTATAACATTCTTTCCAGAGACGCGTCACACTTTATCAGCATGCATAGCTCAAGTAAGACCCTAACCCAGCTTCACGAAGATATCCGGGGTAGCTGTGCTCAACGTGTAACATTCCTTGCTGCTGTGGTGGTCTGCCTACGAGGGAGCTATCTTTTACCAGTCAGCTTGGAGTTGAATATTTTATAGACACGTGATTCGAAGATTGTACACACGGACTTAATTTTGACCTCTTCTCCATGTAGTAATTCATTGTGAATGATTAACGAGTAACGATTATAAAATATATCGCCATCATCGATTGCTAGCCGTCACCCCCCCTTGAACAACTTGTCAGCGTTTTCAATGTGCTCATCTAAGCCATTTTCGTTTAGCTAGGCAGTGGAGAAAATAGAGGCAACAGACGGTTGATCGCTGAAGTGTATACCAGCTGAAGTCACCATGTACACCATCCACTTTGCACCGTCCCAAGCTACGTACCCAGTTTCAATACTGTGATGTATAGACAATGCCATACCCCGGACAGAAATTAATAGTTTTATTCGTGTCGCTGTCACTGCAATCATCAAATTGGAACCGTCGAACGGTCGATATGTAGAAGCAGTTATTTTGCAAAATGGAATACGTGTGACAGGAGGATCATGACAAGTTAGTGCCACATGGTTTCACTCGGCGTATAGGCGTACACTGGATTCATACAGAAACTAAGGAAAGACATGTGCTGCAATTCGTAATAAATTCAGCAAATCATCATGTCTCATTTCGTCAGAAACGAACCATTTAGGCAACGTTTTCGGTAGATGACGTGCGGTACGTAGTATAATGCAACAATCAAGGTTGGCAAATTTCTAGCCTTTCACTTCAGCTGGGACACTTCATTTGCAGATATTGTCCCACCCAAAGCAGGGTCGATAAGCAAGAGGACACAATGGATGCACTCTACACTTACTACTGGGTCAGTGAGATAGCGGCGACTTGGGTCGCTATTCCACTCACATCCCAGTGAGTGACTGTTCACGGTGGGACTATGCTAAAACAATACTAATACACATCTTCCAATGTCAAGGCATTCACCTCAGGTAGGGTGCGTGGCAAGATGGGGGCGCATTGATTTGCTTGTCTCAGTAATGACCAATGAAGAGATTGACGTTGGCACTTGATCCCTCTTGTTAAACACGACTTGCCTCAGAGCATGTTCGTAGGCAGCTATGTGTAATCTGTCCCGATGAGCTGCCCCTGATGAGTATTTTGACAAGGTGCTTACCTGTCTAATACCCACTACCTCGTCTATACTGGCTCCAAGAGACAGTTGGTCCTTGCTGGAGGGAACGGGGTGCACTATCCTTGTGGACGTGCTAGGCTCAAAGTGTGGTTCAAACCAGTGTGGAGCGGACTACAGTCCAGCCATTGCCTTGTGCGATTGATTCTCCAAATATAGCGTGCTTATATTTGCCTGTGAATGAGTGTGGACCGGCTCCGTTGATGAAACTTGGCCCCAGTCCACATGCCTCCCGGTTTCATTCCTTCGGGTTTACACTGGATATGGGGGTGTGGTTGGAGCTGTGGGTGGTGCAGCACAATCCTCCTGTGTCTGTCCAAGTTTAGGCCGCATTAACAAGAAAATAAAGAACAGAATGTAACGAACGATGTGCAATTTTCATCTATCAGATCCACAGATCACAGCTCTGACCAGAGAACGACAAGGGTTAGAAACACTACACAATGGAGAAATATTGCGCTACTGAAATGTACATTTTCGAAAGAAAAGTAGAATTGATTAGCAAGAGTAAACTAGGGACGAATAGTGATTTCCACTACTGGAAGTGGAGTTAGAATACGAAAACGGAATACTGATAAACCGTGGAAGTTCCAATGGAGCAGGAAACACAGGAAAAAAATACTGTTTTTTCTGCTAGCTCTAGCCGTTCATTCATGAGCAGCTGTCCTCTGCACAGTTCGTAACCGGCATGGTAGTGGAAGATGTGCCCTGCTATAGCATAGTCAACGCTCAAACATGCAGGTCCGCGGCTGTCACACATGGCTTAGTGGTACAAGCTGGTGGCATCAGGAAGTCATGAGGTAGGAACCCGGCATTGGTTCGAGGAAGGAACACCATTGACGAGACCCGGAAGCTCGAAACAGCACCCACTGGTGCTTTTCCAGACTACCAAAGCATGCTGATTGTGAGTGGACTGTGATGAATTACCTCTAAATTATACGAAATCCCCGCTACTCATTAATAAAACCATTCGTGTTTAAAAGTTGCTTGCATACGTCGACTTGAGTACTGGTGACCCAGGTTTGGGAGGAAAATGCACCAAGTCGCTATGATGGCCACTAGGTGCCACGACTTTTCGGTGAGTGGTAATTCTGTCCAGCCATTGCCAAGATGGTTCATCAATTAGTCGGCTTTCGTGCGTGGTGTTCCTTGGCCTTAACTCGCTACATGCAAGCGCTGGATTTTATTATCAGTTTGCTCTGGCGAACACCGACACTAGTACTGGTGGCGAGCACCGAGTTGACAGGATGATAGGCAGTGTCCCTCCTGTCATTAATGGTGTTCTTTTCAAATCCAGTTGCAAACATTTGCTTTTAGGCAAGCTTAGCATGACACACTTATGGAATCAAGCATAATTGAGTTAGCTTCGCTTAGCATAACGACAGGGCGAGGACATGCCGTAGAGAATTCTGCCTCCAGTAATGAAGCTGAACGCACTTATGGATATATCGTCTGGGTGGAATGTTCCTTGATATTGCTGATTTGGGAACAATTGAATCAAGTCAAGAGAAAATGCAAATTTCAAAACTGCTTTTCGTACGTAGACAGAGAAGTTTCTGTTGAGGGTATTTCCCATAGCCTTTCTGTCTTTCAAAGTTCGTTAAACAATAAGACCAGATGTGAGTTATGTGTTAAATTTGTGAAGAGCCGGCTACTTTGAAGCAGTTGCTTAAAAACCTATCCCACAAAATACCTTGAGACTCATTCGATAAAAGCAAGACATCACGATAACACGAAAGAGGCGCTTTGATTCTGCACAATATGCAGTGTTATCCCAGTTGTTAGCTGTTTAACTGTGCTACTGAAGAAGTGTGCAAAACTAACGGAAGTAGTCGAGCAACTGGTGTGCGCCAAGGTTACACCTATGATAGGAAACGGAGCTGCAGTTTTATGTGAAAATAACATCCCGAATTCTTCATCCAGGCCGATGAAGAGAGCCAGGCGTCCGAACCTTACCCAACGACTCAGCATCAATCAGTAGCAACTTCCTTCTCGCTCTCACTTCCATAAGTAAAAACATTGTCTGCAGTCTGCCTGCTTCAATTTCTGTTCAGTGTGTTACCTCTAATAGTTTGTTCGCTATACAGGAGACCCCAAGCTACAGTCAACCAACCATAATGAGGAACCAGGTAACATACACATCGGTTTCTGCAAAGCAAACACCGGAAATAGCACCGGTAAGTTGGTGGCCGGACTAGAGTAAACTAAAATGACGCAGCACGGATTGTCTCCATGAATTCCGTTCACAAATTCACCGAAAGGACCAGCAATTAAGGCTCAAAAATGAGGTGCCACCAGGTGCAACCACCGTGCCTTAAACCTTGTGTGCACTAATGTCCCTACATCCAAATCCAATACAATTAAGGTTAAGCTGACCGACAATGGAAATAAATGGTGTGCCATCTGTACGGCAATATGTGTTTATGCTGATCTCAGCATTAAAAGAATAGCTATTAAACATGCATTTCTTGTGAACAAGATAAATAGCCATTCTTTACTTTTCCTGTTTTCCACTACTTCATTGTTGTTTAAACGCTCTACTGGGTTATCCCGATTGGTCCACACACATCACTGTTAGTGGACGCTCATTATCGTGTCCTTTTCAGCAGTGCCATTTGCAAGAACACATTTCACTGGTTTTTCTCCTCATCACTGTTCTAATTGGTTATGTTAAAGGAATATTTAGTTGTCACACATCTATTGTACTAGTTTTTAATGTTTGGGTCTGCATTTCTTATTCTCGTTTCTTTCGTGACATTTGTTTAAACGCTACATTTCCTTATTCTGATTGGCCAGTGCTCGTCACTGTAAATGCATGTTCGTATTACACTTGGAGTCGCACGATGTTATTTGTTTTAATGTGCGATTCTCTCTTGAGTACACCGTTGTTTATTCACCCGTTGCATTTGACGTTTACCTTCTGTTGTTTGGCTCAAGTGTAATTTAGTAGCTTCCCTTCATTTGCCTTCAAAACTATCAAAGCAACTGTGATTTCATGTATACAAGTCTCTTTCTGGCTCATCTTTGGAATTCTTCTTGCGGTCGTGGGGCGAAGACGTCAGTAGTGACACAACACCCAGAACATTAAAACGCATCTCGCGTCACTCAAACGCCTTACACTACGGTGAAGCCAGGTTACTTCGGGTAACACTGAACTCGGTGGGTGTGATATAGTTTCTTTTGCCCTTTGCGAATCGACTGCTCAACGCCTCGAGTGGAGTGCGCATACTACTTGAAATCCCGTGGAAGGAATGTGCAACGGATTCAACTAACAGAGAGAGGAAGAGAAAAAGTCCAGGTAAGAAAACTGTGCTTGCTCAGGGTGTTCCCGAGCTTACTGATTCCTCTTCCGACGAAGCGCAGGTACACGACCGGGAGCAATGGCCTTACATCCGTGAGTCTCTTTCTCACGGATGTTTCGTGACCATCTCGTTGATAAGGACCCCCTTATCACTGAAATGTAAGGAATGTGGTCCCAGGTTGCTGAAGTTGATGTTGTAATCAGAACTAACAGCATAAACTCTTCTATAGAACTGGACTAAATTCCCTAGCAGGTTGCCAACAGAAATTCGTCTGAAAGCAGCAGGAACATCACCACCTTCTAATGATAACTCAGTGGAGGCGCAACTCTTAATGAAAACACCAACCTTAGGACCTGACTCGGTGACGGTCTCAACAGTAGTTATCACATCCGGATGGAAACATCAGAGCACGAGCGAACACCGGGATCTGAGGCATCTGATACTTGAATATATACAAATTCGTCTCGAGATTCCGCAATCCATCTAAAAAACGATTAGCCGTTGACCTTACATCGGTCAGATAAACGCACTCTATTTCTTCATTCCACCCAACACACTTTTAATCTCCGAGAAGCTCTCATGCAGGTACACAAATGCCCAAGAGCTACTCAGCAAATTAGCCGAATTAAGGCTTCGACAGTTGTCAACAGCTTGGGTCCTCATCGTTATCACGGAAATATGGTTGTGCTGTGAGATAAAGGATGCCGAAATTGCGCTAACAGGTATGTCTGTTGTCCGGAGTGATCGAGGCAGCATATGTGGTTGGGTAGTCCTCTACTTTCGTAACAAGCTGAAGTGCGAACCCTTACAGGATTCGGAAACCGATGTGCCTGGTTCCATCTGGTGCAAGTTCCGGCTGTGACATAGCGATCTAGGGACGATCAGTGCCTAGTGTTTGCTGTTTACCGGGCTCCATCGTCTGCATCTGAGATGGGCGCAACTTATTGGCTGCGTTGAGGCAGGTGATAAACAGGAAGTACAGGCACAATATAGTCGCCAGCGATTTCAGCTTCCATGCTGTAGAATACCAGGCCACATCAAGAGAGTAATTCAAAGCAGACCTGCAAGGTCTTGTCTCAGATTTTCCGCTTTATGGCCACATCACTTCGCCCACCAGATTCAGAGGAAATAGTAGGACATCCATATTGGATCGAATATTCAATAATAAAGAACTAAAGATCAGGAGGGTGAAAATCGATACTTCTCTAGGCTGCAGTGGGCATGTTACGTTGAATTCCCTGTACACTTGCTACGTTGAATATCCCGAGGACCGAACCCAAACAACGCAAACCGTAACCAGTTCCGTCAACTTAACACGACTCGTCGGAGCGACAGAATGGAGTTTCCTAACCGAGTATGTTCCCGATATTGCCTGGGAACGTTCCGTCAGTAAGTTTAACACCCTGGTTAATGGCGCACGGGAAACCAAGACTATCAGTTCGAGAAACATGACGTTGTTTATATGCATGGTAATGCGAAAAGCGGCGTGGTATATCCACAAAACCGATCCGGGTCCGAGTAGAAAAGCATGTGAACAGCCTCTGCAAGGTGAAAAGGGGATTTCCCCTATTTGAACAGCCGATGATCTAATTCGAACTGTTAAAGAGGCATCGAATATTCTGCAACCACAATATGCATCAACGTTTCATTGCATCCTGCGGTCTCTTGAATCTTTGGAATTTATGGTATCTTCGCAGGGACTCATTCAAATAAATTTTACGGCAGACATCTTGATGCGAAATCTGCTATCCATGTGTCTGTACGCCTGTCAGGGATTAATGACATCCGCTAAAAGACGCTTGCTGTGGCGGCTGTTATCTTGGCTGAAACCTTGGCGCGGCTATTCCAGCAGCGGCCAAGCAGCACGTTCCTGAAAAGTAGAAACACGTAATAATAATTCCCATTTACGAAAGGGTTAGTCGTTCCGACCAAGCTAGTTATCGACGTGTGGTTCTTCTGCCAGATTTTCAAAAGTTATAGAGTCTATCGTTGCCGACACACTCATGTCTTATCTGGATGGCCTTGGTCACATTGCTCAGCAGCAACACGCGTTCCGCCAGTATCGGTGGTGCACAACCAATGTATTGTTAGCACGAGACAGCTGGACCGAAACTGTGGACGCTGGTGCAAGAGTTGATGTGGCATACCTTGATTACTCTAAGGCATTCGACCGGTTGGACCATCGTATCCTTCTTGTCAAACTTCAATGATGTAGCTTGCGACACTCGCTTCTGGTGGATCAGCAATTTTCTCTCGCACAGGCATCTGGAGATGAGACTAGGTGAATCCATGTCAGACCCAATTCATGTCGAAAGCGATGTGCCACAGGGTTTGGTACTGAAGCCCGGTCTATTTTTGGTCTTCATAAAAGATCTATTGAGTCAAATTAAGTCAAATTGATTACCCTACGCCGATGGCATCAAAATTTGGCTAGTGATCTGAGCTCCAGAAGACTCTAACCAGCTTTAAATTGACCGTGACAAGATTTATGGATGGTCGGTACAAAATCGCCTTTTCTTCAATATGGCTAAATGTCGAGTGCGCCATTTAAGACACCAAATGGTTCACACATATAAGATGGGGGAGCAGGATCTGCAACACTGTCCTCTCGAAAAGGATCTCGGTGCGTTGGTACAGGAAGACCTCGGCTGCTCGGAGCAGTCCAAAATGACATCGAAGAAGGTGGTCCAAATCGTGGGGCTTTTATGGAGAGCTTTCGGGCAATCCGAACCGTAGATTTTTAGCCAAATACTTCTCGTTTATATAGGCCCACATGTTGAATATGCACTTCAAGCATGGCACCCATGACTAAAGGGCAACCTCACGGTCTTGGAAATTTCACAACGTCGAACGACCAAATATGTCAAGGGGTTACGCCACATGTCAGACGAACAGCGCCCCAGTGTTTGGCATTTTCAGTGGACGTTAGCGCCGTTTGCGTATTGACCTAATGATGGTATACCAAATACTAAACAACACTCATCACCCCTATGATCACCTATTGAAGTTGAGTACAACAGCCAAATGAGAGGTCATTATCACAAATTGGCAGAACAGTACAGTCGGTTGGAGTGTCGAAGAAACTTCTTCTCGCTGTGTTAGAATTCATTCATTCATTATGCACATCAGCTAGAGGTGGGAAAAACACCTCCGCTATTGTGCCGCAATACATGAAGGAAATACATACATGCATACATATAATACAATACACAAAGGAAAAATAGATACAACAATTGCATGCCAGCTGAGCTACCAGCAACGGATAGGCATCGTTCCGATAAGCTTCCAGCCAGCTACTAGGCAAAAAGAAAAAAATGTTATGTTTTACCCTAGGAAATGAGATCGTAGATTGATGGGGAGGATAAAAGGCATGGGAAGGGACAAAGAAACTCACAGCATGAACGCCACTGAGGTCGGCTTCTTGCCATGTCAGCACCTGTATCCAGCCAAACGTGTTCACCGTCTTTTGGACCCCAACCAGGGAGCCGTGACGCTCCAACCGAGGCTAGCTCAGAAGTGAGTGACTTCATTCCTCTCGACCAAGTCATCGCTTGGCCACCTCTCCTCTTCTTCCACCCACATCCGCGGTGAGCAAACAACGCACGTCGCGGGAGTCGGTGGGCTGGCATGCGCAACACGTGGCCGAGCCATCGGAGCCTGGTGCGGGAAATAACGGTGCTGAGCGGTTCAGATCCTTTTCCTGGGCCGTAAACAATGCGTCGAACACGCTCGTTACTCACACGGTGATCCCACCAGATGTGAGCCAAACTGCGAAGGCACCGATGGTCGAACGTAACTAGCCTCTTCATGTCCGACGATCTTATGGGCCAGGTTTCGCAACCGTACAGTAGGGTCGAACGTACCGCTGCACTGTACACTCTACCCTTCAGGGCGAGAGTGACGTCGCGCCGCCGCCAAAGGTGGCGAAGGTTAGCAAAAGCACTTCGAGCTTTCGCTATACCGTTCGTGATCTCGTCTTCGATCGCAATGGCGCTGATACAACTTCCCAGGTAATTGAATTTCTGAACGAGTTCTAGCTGATCCCCACCAAGAGTCAGCACAGGGGGCGACCCCTGCCAATCTTGGAGGAGCGCTTTGCACTTCGATGGTGCAAAGCAAAGCCCGAAGCGGCTGACAGCCAGTGCTAATCTGTCCAGCGCGGCTTGGCACGTCTGGGAGCTGTCACAGATGAGGGCAATGTCGTCTGCATACTCTAAGTCAAGAAGTTGTTCTCTTGGGAGTAGCTCCACACCTTCCAAGTCATGTCCTGTAAATGCGATCTCCATGACTTCGTCAATTGCGAAGTTGAAGAGGAAAGGTGACAGCGGGCATCCTTGTCTCACACCGCTGGAGATACTGAAGGGTGGCGACAGCTTGCCGTAAGCCCTCACTCTGCCCGTGCTACGCGCATATAATGCTTGGATAATATTTACATATTTCTCGGGCACACCTTTTCTGAGTAGACAATTCCAAAGGGCACATCGATCAACCGAATCGAAGGCACCTTTGTTGTCGAGGAACACGACTACGGTGGGCCGCCAATATGTGTGGCGGTGCTCCATCAACTGACGCAAAGTGAAGATGTGGTCAATGCAGCCACGACCACGACGAAACCCGGCTTGCTCTTCACGAATCGGGCTTTCACGAGCGCCAGTCATTCTGTGAAGAATTATGGAGGCGAGTAATTTGGAGGCGATGGAGATCAGACTGATTCCTACATGGTTGCCGCATTCCGAGCGCGAGCCGCCTTTGAAGATGGGAACAATAACGGAGCGGCTCCAGTCGGTTGGGACAGTCTCCTGCTCCCACAGTTTCACTAATAATTCATGCAAAGCATCCACAAGAGCAGGGCCTCCGAATTTGAAGAGGGCTGGAGGAAGATCATCTGGTCCCGCGGCTTTGTTCAACTTCAACAGTCGGATCTCACGTTCGACTTCTGAGCGAGAGGGTGGATCCAAAGGGACAGCCCACGGAGCAGGGCGATCAGTGACCGGCGAATCGGACAATTCTAGCCGATTAAATTGCTTTTCAAAATGCTCAGCCCAATGCTCCAAACGTTTCGACAAATTGTGGATAGGCTGTCCACTCTCATCACAAATTGTTTCACTAACACCAGGTCTCCTGCTGCCCGTTTCCCGTATCAGACGGAATAACTTACGATGGTTGCCTAGGGCAGCGGCCATTTCCATCTCTGACGCACGATGAGACCACCAAGATTCGCGGTCTCTCTTCAGGCTAGCACGGAGTTTTGCCCGGAGCTCTTTGCGAGTTTCATTGTGTTCGCTTCCAGCCGGGATATGCCGGCGAGCGTCGATAAGTTCCAGAGACCGAGAAGAGACCCAATGTCCATGTGGGCTTTTAGACATACCATATGAGGATTTGCCCGCTGCTAGTAAGGTCTGGCGAACATGTGACCAGTGACCATCAATTGTCTCCAGTGAGCGCTTACTCAACTCGCATGTCAGCGTACTTTGATACGCATTCAGAACAGCTGGCTTTGTCAGTTGGCTGGTGTCAATGCGCTCACAGCGTCGTCGTGGGCGTCCTCCAAAGCGTATCCGCATGTCAGCACATACAAGTGCATGATCAGTGTCCACACATGTGCTCCAAATCAAACGATAATTCTGGATGCAGCCTCTCCAGCGGTAACTAATACCAATGTGATCGATCTGCGTCCAAGGCTGGTGTGCGCCAAGTCACCCTCCGGCGGGTGCTGTGTCGGAAATTAGTGCTCGCAAGAAATAAGCGAGCATCTTCACACAAATGAAGTGACCGCTCACCGTTATCATTACGGGAGCCTACACCATGCTGACCGCCCAGATGCATTTCATCTGTGTTAGAATAGCTATTTGGCATTCGACTTTTGTAAACGAGCTTAATACCCATTCTTTACTTTTCCTGTTTTTTACTACTTCACTGTTGTTTAACCGCTCCAGATTGACATACACACGTCATTGTTAATGGGCGCTCATCTCCGTGTCCTCTTCTGCAGTGCCATTTGCAAGAACATATCCCACTTCTGTGCATTACTTTTATACTTCGTTACGTTAAAGTAACATTTAGTTGTCCCACAATTATTGCAGTAGTTTTAATTTTTGGGTCTACATTTATTATTCCCGTTTCTTTCGTGACTTTGGGTTAAACGCTACATTTCCTTATTCTGATTGGCCAGTGCCCGTCACTATAAAAGCATGTTCCGTTCATGCTTGGGGTTCCGTGATCCTAATTTTAAGGGCATACACGATTCGCTCTTGCTTTCACGGTTGCTTATTAGCCCGTTGCATTTGTTTTCCTTCTATTGTTTGGCTCAAGTGTACTTTAGTAGCTTCCCTTCATTTCGTCTTCAAAACCAAATAAGCAGCTGTGATTTCATGTATACAAGTCTCTTTCTGGCTCGTCTTTGGAATTCTTCTTGCGGTCATGGGGTGAAGGCATCAGCGGCCACACAACATGTTTCATTGTTGCTAAGACATCCCATAGCACATTCGATTTAAACCATTCTAGCTGCACCCCAACAGTCAGCTCACGATACTTCAACACCCGGTATTCCAGCTTTCTGAGTGCAACTCTCGTCGTCAGTACACGAATTCACCACTCGCTGGTCATCTGCAAATCCGCTGACACCGTACATCAGATGTAGCAAACTATCGAGGAGGTTTCCAAAACATTTCCATTATCATTGATTTGTGGGCTGCTCATGGTCGACAATCCTGGTGACGCCTGAAAAAGGACAGACAGTCTTACTTTATGGTGTGTTCGAAATTGGCCAATGTCTGTGTGACTCGTGGTCATGCGTTCCAACTCAACTTTGGTGTTTTCAGCTAACGCGTATTGGTCAGCAAACAACAACACCCGGATGGGTGTCTCACGCACTCTGGCCTTCGCCCCGACACTATGGATATTCAGCAACCCACTATCAACTCAGTGGTCGAGACAGACAGCAAAATCACAAGCATTGAAAACACAGCATGATTGTAAACTAAGCATCAAACAGTGTGGGCTAAGACACAGCCTCAGTTCACACCAGCGACAACATAAACGTCATCTGAGGTATGTTCATACAGCTGCACCGTCGTCCGCAAACCCCTGTGAAGGCATTCTATTTACCATCCTAGCGCACACTGCACCAGCCACAGTGCCTAGCGATTCCCCCTGTCCGATACCATGAGGAAGTTGACAAATAGCTGATAACTGTCACAGGATTTCTCATGTCGCTAACAAGCTTGGACGACCATATCCATTGTGACACAACCCGAGAGGAATCCGTCATGCTCTTCATCCACATTTGATTCAAAGGCTTGATTGATCTGGCAGTTGCGCAGGATCGGCGTAGTCATCTTCCAGACGAAACTCGGCAATTTGACGACGCGACAACTATTCACATATTGCTTGTTTCCTCCGCCCTTGTACAGTGATACTACAAGAGCTTATTTCGACTTTGGTGGCACGCGGTCCATAGGCTAAAAGTTTTCCACCAAATGGCGCAGCAAATATACCATTGATGGTCGCTGATTTTAGAACCTCTGTTAGTACCCAATCGGCATCGAGGCACTCACGGTTTCGCAACCGAACAAGTGGTTTCTGAGTTTCAAGTAATTTTTGGGTACCGGTAAGACTGTCGTTCACGTCTCATGATTACATCCCTTTAAACATATAAAACATATCTCCAAATGGTCGTTCAATAGACAGACGAAGGTACTGCGTCATATCTGTATGATGCCTACAGAAGTCTGCAGGCAGTACCCCAAACGCCATCTACCAGCGTCCTCACCAGATACAAGGTGAGTTCGCACACTAGCTGCGGCATTTGGCGCAACATTCCGTCTGCTCTGTCTTATCCGCCTGCTAAGTAAAATTGATGCAGCGCAGCTCTAGAGTTAATCGCCGACGTACTTTTCGAAGCTTAATGCTCCTCATCTAGTCGCTGGGATATCCAGTATGCGAAGTAAAAGTTTCATCATTCGCTGATATCAGTATATCAACGGTAGCTCCGTTTTCAACAAACCATTAGGTACGTAATTTTTTCCCCCGATCGTCTGGATGTTAGGGACATGCCTGGGTGGTAATGTTGAGTTAACGCATACTTTTCCATGTCCCGCACTTTTCTGCTCCGTTGAAGGTGTTCCGCTTTTCCCAATTGCATTCAGACCGTTAAATTAATCGCTAGTTAAACGGTCACTTCCTCGACGGTGCTAGGCACACTCGAACTGAATGGTCTGAACAACTAACACAGCGAGATGGCATAAAACAGGTACTGGTTCACGTTTTATACAAGGGATCCTAACGGTTTTTTAAGTGATCAGCAGGTTAATAATAGTTGAACAATCGATAACCTGGGAACAATAACAAACGCAGATTTAAACAACTGTTTCAGTAAGGTAACACGGCCATATTGCTACTAAGCACATCCCGCGCCATGTGTTAGGTAACGGGCCAAATGACAGCTACAACTCGAAGCTCGGGCGTTTAATCGGATACATGTGTAAATATCACACCTTGTTACACAGACCATCTGTGTTTCCAATTACAGAGGAGTTTCTTCCAAATTTCAAATGGGGGAAGAAAGGCTAGATCAGCTAGTGAAAGTTACTCTGCCTTACAAGCCACTAAATAATTACTGGAAGTAAACAAGAATGTAGGCTGAATTCTGAAGGATAAGTAGAGTAAACAAACTGGCATTAGCGAGGTACGTTAGATCAGCATGAATTTCATGTCAACAGTGGAATAGCCCAGAAACACCACACCAAAATTTGCTGCTTATCAACTCGAGTTAAATTTGTCAAACAGTTTTTGTACCTCGCCAGTAAAGTATCAACAAATAAATTCGGCCAACTGAAATACGGCGTCCACAAACGGTTCTCAGCTCGGCAAACAGTCGACCGGCGTGTAGAAACTTGACCTAGCCACAATATAGTGGGCCTCACCAGAGTTTTACAGCAAGGTTGTTAGAATACCGGAGCTTTGTTTCCCGTTAGTCTCATCAGATGGGACCTGTGTAATACAGGTGCTAGTGTGCAAGCGCCAGAACGCTAACAGCCAATTTTACGGTTAATGTACACACACTAAAGTGGTTTATGCCACCCTAAATTGTGGCGCACCCTGTCTGACAGACTGATTTCTTGCCGACTCCAATGATTATTGAGGCTTGCATGGTGTCATGGAAGCCACAGACAGCGCGGCTGCCTCATCCGTCACATGACCTTTACTAAATTTGTAAAAACCTAGACTGTTATTTGAAGGAGCTGCCAGGTGATAGTGTGAACCGGCGGTTAATCAATCCAGTTCAGTCGCAGTACTCACGACTCAAATTTATGGAGTGTACGCATGAATGTGTCACATATAATACTAACCAGTCTAATTGTTATTCGGTAGGAAACTCAGCAGACTTCATTTGTTACACATGGCTTCCAATATAGAAACACCAAGCCCCATTCACCTCCCTAGGTTTAGCTTCACAGTTTGTGTCATATTCGAACGAATAAATGTGTGCGCAACTGAAAGTAATAAACCCTCCCACACATTTTAGACACTGTTTCATCGAAGCAGGTTTGAGTGTGCTAATTCGCACTCTATGATTGTCAGATGTTATCCGCTGTTTTGAAATTTGAGTCAATGTCCTGCTTTCGGGTAAAGTTCATTCTGCCATGGAATAGCTTTTTCCTCACTTCAATGGAACAGCTAGTTTAGCACACATAGTTTAGAAAGCGCATGGATAGCCAACGTGCCGTGTAAGCACATTTGCAACGGTCAACTCAGCCAACTGCTACATCCACTCTCAGAATCCACCCACAATGACGTGCGCATCGACGGTAGCAACATCAGTCACCAGGATGCACCGACGCTGTCCAGATCTCATACACTAGTGTATATCTCACAATCTCATGTGGACCTTATTTCTCTTCTTTTATTTCATCTTAAATTTATGACCAGAATATCATATCTCAGTGAACTGAGATGGAACCTTTCTTGGATTGACCACAAAACACTGCGGGTTAAAAATGACGAGCTCATCACACTGTCCGTATTGTCACGTTAGTGTATAAAGTAAATGTCGATGCACAACACCGCCACAGATATCAGGTTACTCGCTGGAACCTTGCCTTGAGGAGCGTGTCCCAGTTGAACTTTCGAGTGTACCGGAAGCGGACGCGAGAATATTGAGAGGAACAAAATGATGCGTAAATACTTTGCCACTACTCGCTCTCTCATGTTCTGGTGTGCTCAACTACCTTCTGGTGTTTACACCTGGTTGTCTGTTCCTTCAAGTCAATCAAGTTTTTCGCACTTTTGAATTCGTGCTGTTTCGATACGTCAGTTGGCGAAAGTCTTGGTGATCTTGAACTAATTTTGAGTGCAGTGATTCAAACAGCTGGGTGCGGAACACCTTGGGCGTTGTGCTGATGGTAACATTTAGATGCGTTTCCTGTTGATTCCCCTAAGGAAGCGCGGTAAATCGCTTTCCCAACTGTATCAGACGACAACCGGTGTCACCATGGTGGACACAGTAAACCCGTGGTATTTGTGCGCCAATCAGCTCACAGTCCACTTTCCCTCGGTCACTTTAGTGGTCGCTGCGGTTGTAGTTCGTTTATCATCGCTGCAGACGCACACACGCACAAACATATGTGCACACAAACAATCCCTATTTCTCGGTGTAAGCGGACACATCAGCAGAGACACGGCATGTAACGCGGTCTCTCTACCCCCATATCGTCTCAACCTTGCGGAGATTAACCACCACCAGAAGTCACTGCCGATGGAAGCATGCGGTCTGGGGTGGTGGAGTGGACGGTGTGTGTCGACAAACTAACTACGAGACCGCGTAGGATTCACCGTGGCTCAGTTGACGTTTTGATCAACCACACCTAACAGCGAATACCTTGAGCTCGCGTGAGGAATATCTCACCAACGCCCATATTCCGTGAAGCTAATTCAGCTACGATCACCACTCGCGGATTGTGTCACAAATGAGGTAAAACTGTCAAGTTGTGCCTACAGAAGCTCGAGCTGTCATCGTGAGTTAAAAGCAACCAAGCCATGTCAAACATATTGCTGGCCGAGTACACGTTGAAGCGTGCACTTCGTGAAAACTCCGCAGATCTGGTGCTCACCAGCTGCCCGCACGTATTGTGCACTTCGCTACCGAAACACTGGAGATCCAATAAATCTCTGCCGAACCAGTTTCGTGTGGTCTGTTTATTGGATGTGCCTGATGGAACTCGCGTCTCAGTCACTGCATGGAATGAGGAACATCCGATTGCGGAACTGAAAAATCACATCACAGTCATGCATGCAAACGAAGGCCGATTCAGTGACCTCCGATTCCTGGGACGGAGTGGTCGGGGTAAGTGAAACAATGTCTCGCATTCTGATAGGAGTGGTCAGTCATAACAAAGGCGTACATTTTGTTTTGTTCTGGCATTAGACATTTGTCGTTTAAATAACAGGGTAGCTGGCTTTATCTAATCATGCTGGAAAATTCTAGAAGACACGGTTGCCCTTAAGTGTGAATTGTCTCATAAGAGGAGTTTGCAATTTCTCAGATTTACTTTAAATTAAAAACCAAGAAATATGGGTGTTAGCTGCACTTTTTCAAACCCATTAATTTGGTGGTTACCAGTGAGGTTTGCTAGATTAGCTGCAGCTTTAGACTGCTAATATCCATAGTTTGGAAGAAGTAGGTGATCCACGCCATTAGTTAACACAGTGGAATGCATTTCTTGTGAAATGAAGTTGGGTCCCCTGCGATGACATTCATTTCAGTTAAGCGGGTTAGTATACAACCTTTGAAATTCTGAGCGCAAAAGTTAGCACGGTCTTCATTTGAATGTGTCCACTGCCATTATTTTAAATTTTAATGATCGCGACTAGTTCACTCTTCCCCCGATCGGGAGGACACGGCTTCACACATATGAACAACTAAGTCCATATGACGAAAACATAACCGTGCTTATGGGTGAGATATAACATATTTCCAGGATTCAAACTGCACTATACGAAACACTTTAACGATTATACATAGATTACAGAGTTTAGCTGAGTAGACATAAAGAAATAACTAAGTAAATTTGCATATTTACCGACAAACGGTACACGGCCCCTATCCACAGAAGTAACGCTAGTATGCGTCCCTCGTGAAAACAAATGGGCCCATGTGGCTATCGAATGGTCCGCAGTTTGACATTCATCTTCCAGCGGTATTTGGGAGTGAAGACATAAGAAGACATAAGAATTATACTACCACACCACGCTTAGCCATCTGGTCGCAGACGCTTCGTCACCAGTTCCCTCATCTTTAATTTACTGTGTATCATGTAATCATATTGGTTAGATCGAAAACTTGTGAATGACGAGCAAGTGAGCTTTGAAATTGGCCCCCCGATTTAAGCCTCTTCGTTGCTCGAATGTTACCCGTTTTTGTTTCAATTTGTGGCTTCTACTCCCCATCATATCTTTCTTTCGCGGTTGCTAGTATACAGGACAGTCAATGTACAGATTTATTGAGAACCGTGTTTCCAGCAATTCTCTTCCCCATTTTTGTTTCAAAAGGCCTCAGAAGCTCCATTTCTTTCCCGAGATTGTTGTGCCTTTTCTCTCTGGACGTGCGTTGAAACCACTGATGATGCTTAATGGTTTCAGCAGCATGTAAATTGTTCTTCGAGAACTTTCTCACAGTTTTGTACGGTACCCTGCAGAACCTCATTTCGACGTTCGTGGGCTTTCAATTTCCTTTCTATTCAGACGGTGTTTCTTCAGAACGGCGATTGATGTGTGAGTTAACATCAGATGATACAGCTTAAAGAGTCTGGCGGACATCTCTGATGTTTTCCTCATGTACGGCAAATTGATGCTTTTTGTCGCTGTTAGTTATGCGTGGTATTCACATTCCCACAACCTAGGGACTTCGAATGATACTGCCTTGCTATGTGCTGCTCATGGGGCGGCATAAAACGTGTTAGGACTCTGCTTTGCAGAGTGGTCTCACTAGCCCTTGTGTCGTTAGCCGCCGGCTGCTTCTGCGCATCATAACAAAAATTTCGTCGACATATTAAACCGATAGATTCGGGATGCGAATTGGGAGTGGGTTCTTTACCGGTTTCTCCATGAAATTTCCGCAGCGAGGCAATCTGGAGGGGGTCAAATTCTGGCCCTTTTACCTTCTCATAGTATATCACATTGAATGTGAATTAGGTAGTGAGAACTTAGTGGAGTAGATTGCATAAGTTTTCCGTCGTCAGTTCATTCGTGCTTCGTCCATCTTAATAAAGGGCTGTCTAATTTCGTCCTTCACCAAATTTAAAGTGAACTAGATGAAAAGAGAGATAAGGTTGAAGGATGTTAGTATTTATTCATCGTCTTTTCTTATGCATTTTTAGGTTTCCATACATAATTGCCATACATAGTTGTTAGAATATTGCGATTCTATGGCTTCTTTTATCGAAAACTGAATGCATAGGCAAAACAGCGGCCATTGGTCACCGATGGAGTACTGCACCCATCTGTAGGAATTACAATGGGGCACTGTCATCGCACACGAACTGATGTTTAGTGACGGAAGCCCTAATGTTACACTGCAACGCATATCAAACTTTAGTTAGGTAATATTGTTCGTATGCCTGTTGACAGCTTAGTTCATTGTGCATTAGCTGGAGTGATTTGATCTATTTGGAGGAGAAGGTGGGGTATAGATCGGACGACATGGCAATGCACAAGAAAAGATTGACTGAGATGCATCGTATGGTCGGTGTTTGCTATCTACGTGGATGAGTGCGTCGGGATCACCCACATCAATAATCGTGGAAGCTAATCGAGGTAGTGCAGTCGCGGAGTTTTGATGTTTCCTCCGTTTGTTACCTCCATTTGGGAACATTCCAACCTGTCTGCTTAACTTTCTCATCTGTCAATTTATCGATTGCTATTCTTTTATGCTGTGATGTTTGACTGAGCTGCACCGAGCTGCATCTCCATTCTTTTGAATAGGACCCAAAACCCATTTACCTGGTGTGTGTGAGATATATATTTTGAATGGATAGGTCGGAAACGGTTGATGACCACTCGACCAGTAAACTACATGCACGTTATCCTAGCAAAATCACGAAAGAAGCAGATCGATTTATAAACTGGCTTGACCATGTGGTGTCTTGTGATTTGCCTACCTAATCGACCGACGGTTTAGTTATAGATCCCCTTCCTAAAAGAGCATCACGGATTCGTCCCTTTAGGGTTACACAAATCAGACCTGGGTGTGCCCACATTCACTCGCATAAACGTTAAAAATTAATTGAGTCTTTTGTTACTCGAAGGAGTGAGTGCCTGTTCCTGTATAGGGAGAGATCAACGATCATCGTTGCTTGCGTCTTTGAGTCGCTATACGTTGCTTCACGTGGGCATAAAGAGAAGGGTTCAGACCGCTGGAAGCGCGTTGGATCAACTTACTGTGAGCCATCAAAATTAAGAAATTTCCTTAATGTGATCGGATAGACTACGGTGATGTACTACCACTGTAAACATTTGCCGACTTGTACATTTAATTCCTCAAATTTTAGAAACGTAGACACCATGATCATCGCAAAAGATTCACATGTGGTGTTAGTGCACTATTCGTAGACAGCAAAATGACAAAACACTCATAACTGTTCAAATATTTCGACTTGTACATCCAAGACAGCTGTCCCACTTCCTGCAATAATGATAGAGACAATTTTATGCCTAAAAATTGTACCAGGCTCTGGAACTATGTGCTACCTAACGATGCGCACTTTACGCTCCACACACTTCTGGTATGGTACTCCGTGAAAACCAGAAAACTTTTGATACATATCGCTAAAAATAGCAGACTTCAATTGTGTGCTTGACTTCACTGTCATGACTGCGTTTATTTAGTCACAGTAGTGTGCGGGCAGAGTGGGGAAAGCACCGGCTTCGACTCCCACCCGATGCGTTGGGAATCGTAATTAATGACACCACCATTCTGTCTAACATGATCCATACGAGTGTACTGCTTAATAGCGATCTATAGGGAATACAATGAACATATGCTTTCGCAGGTGTTGGGGCTTATCCAGTCAGCTGGTATTGACAAAAGCGTCAGCTGTGCCACGATTTTATCAGCGATGTAAAGCCCAGCACATTGACGCAATTTACAGGCTCTAGATCGGGATGGCCAAAGCGAATCAGATTGGTCGGTCCCTAATATCAACTTGGAGCCCCAACCACGAAGTAGAAACACTCGCCATCTTTATGTAGACAAACACCAGCAACTCCAAAAGTACAATTTCATTGAAAAAATTTAGGGTCGGGTGTTTGGGGATCGGTTAATTCTCAGACGGTTACATCCAGGCTCGCTGTAAGTAGACATCAAAGCTTGCGTTTTCCTCGGTTACAGAATAAAAAATTCCATACTCTTAATACTTTTTGATTGTGTAGATCTATACACATATGCCGAACTGTAATTAGGCAACGTGTGCACGTGTACAGGTGGAACTGGGCATACGTACCAATGGTTGATACCTGAAGTCAAACATACCGATTGCTGGTTGGGGTGTGTTTGCACCTTGACAGGTTGAAGAAGAAACCAGAATCCACCTTATCGTAATTTAAACAATGTAAAAATTATCTTTTACCGATAAACTAGCTATAGTTTAACAGGTCACGTAAAATAGTCATGGTGAATATTACAAATATACAAACATGCGCGTGCATATCGGTGAACTCGCCACGGTTTACGTATTGTAAACTGTTAGTCTTTAAGGAACGACGACAAACGAACGTTGATAAAACTTCTGCAGCCTCCTGGCGAACACATGCAGAAGGTGAAACACGTGGCATGTGCTCTGGGGATTGACCGTCAGTGACATCTCTAACAGACACACGCTTTTAGCCATGGGTAATTAGCCACGTGAGACTTTGCAGGGCAATGTGTGCACGGTCAACTCGGAGTTTGATCACTACTATAGTGGGGGAGCACATATTACAGATTGGCTATAAAATTGAAGACTGGTAGCGCAGGTTGTTCAGATAACTGGTGAACTGTTGGCTGAGCTTGCAATTTTGTTGCAAGAGTTTCATCACCGATCGAGGTGACATCATCAGTGCGTAGTTGACTGGCGTGCAATAGCGTGGAGTAGTGTAGGGGAGCCTCGGCACTCTCACCGAGGCTCCTCTACGCTACTCCACGCTATTGCACGCCAGTCAACTACGCACTGATGAAGTCACCTCGATTGTCCACTGAGGATGATGAGCATCCGTAGTCTTTGTTTACATGGCATATTATACAGATCTATGACGTTCATGTTTGTCCGGCGTTGGCGGGCTGTCCAAGGCAGCGAATACTCCCCTCAGTCATGACTGTCAGACCCGTTTTACGTTTTCTACATGTGGACGTAAGTATGCGCCTTGAGGCTGTTGAAAATGAACTGGTCGGATCGTCCGAATGTATTCTTCAGGTAGCTGACATTCTAGCTGACCTTTCTTGAAGCCTGTTTAGCTTGAACCTATCATCCAAGGTCGTCCTGGACAATAACCCAGATCCCTTCCGGCAGGAAACGTTTAAAGCTCTTGGTTGCCCGGCGTTGTAGCCGCACGCCAGCTGGTACAACAAGTGCAATACTCGTCCACTTCGTCCATGTTAAGCCACTAGATTCTAGATTGACTGCGCCTACCAGGTCGCAGGAAGTAGTTTAATATCAGCTGGGATACTGAATCCCCTCCCCACATTAATGTCAACGATATAGAGCAGATAGTTCGAGCTTATGTGGTGTGTTATGTTGTTGATAAACGTGGAGGATAACCGGAATCCCAGTGCCGGTCCATCTGGTATTCAGCATTCAACTTGAATTTTGTCTGATAGGGACTCATGCAATGGGGTTGAAATCACTTCGATATTCACTGTTTTCGCTAGGCGGCTGACAGACTTTTAGTACTTTGGGACTAGCTAGGCTCTTTGTAATGGCCTTGCACATGCAGTGCGCTCATTAAATATTCGTCTCCCTTTTTCACCAGTTTCGACCTACCTTCGTGGGCGCAGCTTAAGGGACAGGATTAAATGAATATTCACAGTCTTAATTAAACGTTAACTTGGCGGGTGGTTATTACCTCCTCCAGAACTGGACGTAACTGGATTAATTGCAGAACTTTCTGCGGTGACATTGACTTGAAGAACCAGAAACGGGACATCAATGATGTCTGGTTTGAAATTACGCATTCCGAACTGGTAGTTGATTAACTGGGAACCTGATGGCCATCGCTCATGCCGTTTTGTAGCTATTCCAGATTGTTTTTGTTTGGCATATTCAGGTCGTTCATTTAATAGACATTCGGCGTCACAGCCTGTCGAATTTTTGTTATGATGTGATGGATGGGTAACTGGGAGGATTACAAGTATTCTGGGTAAATTCACTTGAGAATATTTGTATTCATACAACACAAGCAGTTTATAATACTATAAGGCTGGGATACAGATAAACGGCTTTTGGCTACGAACACTGGTTACCAGAACGGTTCTCTTCAATCGTTTGTGTGGCAACTATGCTTTGAGGTTTGCTGGACTTAATATCGAGACGCATGACTTTACACCTTGTCTATTCTACACCCCGGACCGAAGTCTAAACAGTACGTCGGATAAATAATTTGCGGCAGTTTACTTGCTCATACTGACCAGTCGTATAGCAAGGAATATGTAGCTGCAAATTGCGTTATGGTCCAAGGAATTTTGTAGACATACCATTGTCGCCATCCCACGTCTGCAACTCCTCCTGATAATTGTTCGCATAAAGACAACCATCTCCACCAATAACATCAAATTGAGGGAACGAAAGGTAGAGGCAGCACAGCAAACAATGACACCCGCAGTTAGAACCCAGATGACTTATTTGAAAATATTCTTAGCAATGTGGGCGTTTTTGAAGTTTTGTTTAACTAGACTGAGAAAGACCCAGAAACATAGTAAGCCTTCTACGTACAAATGCAAGGCAGACCTTGTTGGTGTTCAGCTTTCCCAGTTTTCACTTCGGTAAGTAACCGCTGACATAGAGTCACAAGCATAGTTCCAGCTTTGTCGTTAGTACTTAGTAGCTTCAATGTTTTTACTTGACGGAAAACACCGTAGCAACCCTGACGAGTTCACTAATATGTGCAACTTGAGTGTAGTCAGTCACAAGACAATGTTAATCACCAGTAGTGCAATTAGAACAAACCAGAAACGACGCTGATGCTACATGGGGCTGCCATATTTTCCCACATATGCTGGCGCCTTGAGTTACTTTTCTCACCACTAATGCGACTGTTTGTTTACGTAAAGTTACATCAAGCTAAAACTCGATTAACATGGATGGGCGTGAAGGAGTATAAGTCTTCCGTGGTCGTTGAGTTGACTGAATATATAGCCGCGAGCACATCGCATGCCAGTAACGCGAACCGCGTATCCACATTTGGTGAGTTAAGATAAGGGCCTTTGGTAAATTCTCGAATTAATCCACTGAATACCCACACGCTATATAGATGAATAACGGGCGGTTTCCTGGACATCCTTTTACCGTGGCCTTGCCTCAATGGTATCGTTACCTTGATGTTGCCCAGTCACTCATTGAACCGTGACCCTACTGCAGTTGGGACATCATAGTGGTTGATTCCGTGTCCCCCAAGGATTTTGGAACAAGGTTCCTAAATAATTCATGTGCCTATCCACAGCACTCATCGTCAAGTTAGTGGTTGAAAGATGGCATTGACTATGGAGATTTGAGTTCCCCGAGTTAAGATGTGGGATGGAGTTGTACTGTTCTTGTACGGATTTATGACTAGAAATAGACTATTTTAAGCTAGTGGCTGGCTCTCATCCTGAGTGACATTGCTGAAGACGCTTCTACAGTTTCCGAATGAGATGCAGTAGTGTACGATGATAGAAATGAACAATTCACTGATTGACAAAGCAGACTGCTGACGTACCTCTGCTCAGGATCCAATCCCACCGACAAAGCAGTCCGTCGCAACCTGTTCACATGGGGGTACTCAAACCAACTGCTTAAAAGACTGGACACTTAAACTACGTCGATTGCAGGGTCAATTTTGCACTGCCAAAAACCTGTATCTGTAATTGCTATGTCCCGGTTTCCAGAAACCATCTGTATGAGGAGTGAAAAATGCAATGAGACGGTAGCTGAGTACCGTTTTGGGAGAGTGCGATCCGTAAAGTTTATCAAGTATGGAATATGATTTTATCTTCCTACCGACATCCTGGTTTGGTTTAGTCTTGACACTTATGAAATCCACTTCCGAATCAACTAAAGTATTAGTAAATAAAGGCAGAATTGGGCGCTCCATTTATAAGCTGGCTCTTATCAAAATCAATGCAGAGTTGTTCAGTGAACTTGGACAAGCACAAAAGCAATTTGCTTTGTGATGACCAACCAAAGTAAACGGACGCAGTTAACCACACGCAAATTTAGTGACGGAGAGCCAGTTCCAAAAGGTAATGATAGTTTCTCCACGGTGGTCCGCGAATAGCTGGAGTCTACCACCGACAGGTGAAATGCTGCCCATTCTACTTTCTACTTTGCGCCGTATCGATTTTACCTATGCCGTTCTATACGCAAGAATGAACACCGCATACGTTAAAAACTGACCTCACTAACTGCTACGTTGATTTGCTTATGCGTATCAGAGGTACTTGATTTCTACGTCTTTGGTTCCAATTGAAATACTTCACGTCTGGACTCAGTAATACTGTTGTCGTAGTTTGGGAAAGCAGTGGACGGACGTGTCACCCACTCGGGGACTTTTAGCAAGGTGCATTCCAGCTGACTTTTGGCGGGTTATAATTCACAACTCTGTTACTTAGAGTTTGTTGTCAATCCCACTGAGCTACGTGAGACCGCAACGACCGAGGCGACAAAGTCACTACATATGATATAGCTCCGCTCACATTTCACACACTTGCACGTTAGTACTGTGCAGCAGAGAGGGTAGTCGGTACATGGCGCGACAAACTTAGCAAACGTAAGCATCAAACTTATTTACAGCCTACTGCTCGCGATCAACAAACGGTGAAACGGCCACGCAGCGCTTTTCCGTACTTTCAATGGTTGTCTGACTGAATTTTCAATTTCACTGACCACATACTTCCACTACCCTCTCGCTTTGGTGAGTTTTCCTTTAGGCCTAATAAGCGAAACTCGCTGGGTTTTCCCATCATGACAGATTGGAGTGATAAAAGGAGCTTTTTATTCCGTACCTAAATGATCACACTGAATGGGATAATGATCTCGCATTGACAGGTAACAGGATTTGGAACTCAAATTTGCGAGGCGAGTAATGTATGAAGACAAATCACCACACAATTGGTTTGCACTGAATTCAATCCTCTATATGCTTAGACTGACACCACCCATCCAATGTGTACAAAGCGAAGCTGCATTTGCGCAACTCAAACTGCTCGAACTGGGTGAGTGGCTTGCTCGGGTTGAATATTAAGCACATATCGACCACCTGTGCTACCTTGCCCTTTGTTTCAATACAAACGTCGCTTTCGGACTGCGTATAGGAGGGAGAGAAGGATAGGCAGGGCAAGGGAAATGAGTGTAAAATAGATACTAGACACCTAGTTGCTAACTTGGTTTATTCTCTTTTATGGACAAACGTGTCAACCCAGTTACAAACAGGGCTCTTCACTTTGGTAAGGTGCCCGAATATAGGGAAGCAAACTGGACATCTAGGCAGTTGATTCTGTTGTACCGGAGTAAAACCACCACGTGGCAACCTACCAGTAAGGATGCCGATCAAGTCTTTGGGCGCTGAAACCTACTGGGAAATGGGGGTGTTCATGGTGATACTGGGGTTTACATGTAAGAAATGCCAATCGTTTGAGTTGAGGTGGGCGGCGTTGAAACGCTATCCCCTAAGCGAGGTGAGATGCGTGCGTTGTACTCCAGATGTTAGTAGAGGATTTAAAATGAATACGACCCCCATGATTTTCAGCTCTTGACAACGACCAAACTATCTCGGCCACAAATATACTTTTTTGGGTGTGACACGGAACAAGTGTATGGGAAAAGGTGTATAGTAACAAATATGTTGGTAAAGAGTGGTATTCGCAGCATCCCGCGACCTAGAGTTACTATAGTCCGTACGAACACGGTGTGGGATAAAAATCTGAGACCGAATACATCGAACCCAATTATGGTGACTACCACGTATTAATCACAGTGTTTCTCTCTCAACTCATTTGTTCTGTGCAGAGGGCAAATATTTGATCGGCTAGCAAGCGCACGTAATATCGATGGATTTATATAAACAGTGCTCACATGGTTACGTGATAAATTTATCCCTACCGATCACTGAGCTCATTGCGACTAATAATGTATTATACTTTAAGTCATTGTGAGCGGAATACACTCCACGGCAGTGATTCCCAACCTTTTTGGGACTGTTACTCTAGCGAGGGTTTAATATAAACAACTACCCCCATACGTTTTCGGAAAATAAACCAACTATTCGCTATCGAATGACATTAACTAGGGAAAGTGATTTTTTTCAGTGAGCTTCAACCATAAAATAAACACTTCTTTTTTTGTTAAGTCAAGTGGTGATGTAAGTTAATGGGACGGTCGATTTTGCTTGGTTTTAACAATGTCCTTAATGTTTAGTGCAGTTTCGGTTAAAGCGCATTGTAAGACTTAATGCAAGTTAAATTAGTTCTTTGCTTTCCTTATGACAGTAATCACTGTGAAGAATTCACCTTCACACCCCTTAGTTGTAGCGAACTGGATAAGTTGTTTCAGTGGTTTTAGATTACTAGTGGAAAATCGCAATCAATCATTGCCCAAAATGTTGCCAGTTGTGTGTTTTCAAAACCTATTTCCAGTGTGTTATTATCTTGTAGTTCAAGGAGTTGTGCTTTGGATTCAAGTTCATTACCTGGAAATATTCTTTAACCAACTGTAAAGCATCTTAGCACCCATGCATTTAATTGGCGACTTTTCAAATCAGGAAATATTGGCATACATTTCCACCAATTCATGTTACGTTCAGAAAGTACCTAAATCGTCAACATCAACCTCAAATGTAGGGAGGCGAACGACTACCTGACGCCAACCAAGAACGATCGACAGGCTAGCTGATAGACCCACCATCTAGCGACATTACGATGAACGCTTGTATTCGTATTTTAGGTAATAACATTTATTATCTGCAATGGTTTAATTTAATAAGAAATTACTGATGTTGTCAATATTGATCGAGCACTAGTGATTGGTTACTTGGATCATTTGATACAGATGATGTGTTAATAATTTCGCTTCACGACTAGGCAATGATCCAATCCTTGTATTTAACTTTATCATTGTAAATTCCCCTTTTATCACTTTGGGGTAATTATCTCGCAGGTTGGGAACCACTGCTCTACCGCAACTGCAGTGGGTGGCGGGGTGCATTCGCGCAACTAGACTGGTCACTTCCACTAACAGAATTATTCGGTCCATGCTTTCCTTGGATTAGGGCATTTGTGCCAAGCGCAAAGCATATTAATGTCGCTATTGGAGAGGCAAAACTGCCTGGCGCTGGGATACACATTCTCGGCGTTAGGTAAGAGCCTACGACCAAGTCGGCTAACTCGGTGAAGTCTCACCCACATTGGTGAGCGAACCAAATTCCCAGTCATGCGCGTAGGCGCCTTGTGAGCTGTGCCAAGATTCCTGAGCTAAGACATATGAAGAAACTTTCCGACCGTCAAACTACCAAGGGAGTCCTCAAGCTCGGCTGAGGCTACCTGTCAGGCAAGACGCCAGAGCAGCAGACATCAAACGGACGGGGGCGGAAACTTACAGCCACAATGTCAGTGTGATGTCATATATTTTGCCTTATAAATATAATCATGAATAACTAAATATGTTCTCGGTCGGCCAAGTTGTGTTTCTTCTGATTTTTCCCTGACTGTGTTAAAAGCGGCACTAGCCATCGAGCGAAGAAAGGTAAGCGTTATGCCAGGGAGCGTTTACGACAGTGGCGACATCGAGAGTTTTATGTCAGTCGCGAATCCAAGTGCTCTTCCTTTGTTGTGGTTACACTCTGTGGACCCAAAAGTTGTTGGACTAAAGCATACATAATGTGATACTAACAGAGAGGTAGCCACCGAAAATACTATGGGAATAAACGGAAAGTAAATAAAGTTTCAAAAATGAGACGAAACAGCATTTGCTTTTTCAGATGCAATTTTTATCTTTTATCATTGTTAGTGTTTAATGTATTAAACGTATGAATCAATGCAATTCAGCAGACCGTTCTTTTACTGACTCCCGTTAAGCGCCATATTTTCCACTCTGCCAGCTCTCTGACCCTCTTCATACTTGGGTCTCCATGTGTAGATCAATACCTAAAGTACACGCTGGTGGAGGCGATGTTGATGTAAAATGTGGGGTCTTCACTCAGTAGCTACCAAATCATACAGTCCTCCGCGCGCCACAAAATCCTAAACGGAGCGTTCGGTGTAAGCCACTAGTGATCTTGGATTAAGTTTCTAACACAGCCGATAGGCACGCAATGCCATCGAATTCCAATAGGAGACAACGCTTTTCCGGGCATGTAAAAACTCGTCTTAGTTGGACGCTGTTGCGACAAATTGCCCAGTAATAGTATCCAAACCCCCCACTCACGAGTATATTAAAATATCCATATTATCAACTTCTAAATGCCATCTCGCACGTAGCTGCTGTTAGTGGAAATAATGTCCCCCAGGACCAACACTGTCCTCTGCATCGTTCATGGCAGTAATGGATGTGTCATGCAATAGCGTAGTTAGCTTGCAATCCAATAGGCCACATGGGACACCATGGCTTAGTAGCATAAGCTGCTGGATGGCAGTTCAAGCCGTTGGTTGTCATGAGTTCGATTACCAATGCAACCGTTGGATACGCACTAGTGACTTGCCATGATAGAATGAGACAGTTGTATAGTGGTTTACCTAGCACTAGAGTACTATATGACCTGCTGAATACTGCGAACAAAACCAAAATTATTGAACATAATGCCCTAAGGTTAGTACATCTATTCCATTCGAAATGCGACATGACTGTTGATCCGTGAACCACTATGACGGCGAAGACACGGTCTCACTATGCCTGTTATGCAAGTTGCCGCGCGCATAATTCAGACCAACATTCGTTGAAAATTGGGAGAACCATCGTGCAATCAGGAGAGTCTCGAACCTTGTCCAAGCTATTCACTAGTAAATAAGCAACTCTGGTGTTGCATATTCCCATATATTTCCTTACCCGTTTTTCATACTGTCTCTAGCATCATATGTTGGGTTTATGCCGATAACGAAGTTGAACAACAGCGGCGTATTCTTTTACATATTGTACTTACCTGCTGGTCATCTACTGTTTAAATTTGCCAGCAAGGATATGAGATTAGAATAAAAACGCAAGTATTTACGTTGAAACAGTCTTCTGGTAAGCACAATACTTGTAAGAGTGCAATTGTAACTTGCTTTGGTCCCGGTTTGTCATACTTTTGAGTCCTTCACCGTCAACTCTAAACTAGCCCCTACGCCCAAACGCGTTTCCGCTGTCAATTTTAGTGTCGAGTCGTTAAATTTTACTTTTTAATATCGCTCCTTTCTTTTCTTAGGTAAATCATTCAACATTACCATAACAATTGAGACAACGCCTCCTCTTGTGGCTATTTACTCCCGAGCCATCAAGGTTACCGTTGACGGACCGAGAGTTCCACGGAATAAATATTGTGAGTCCCGATTTTCGATTCGACCATCTGTCAATACACTGGTAAATTATTCCATTGCCACGCCCAATTAGCCATAAGAATTAAAGAGCCAAACAGATCGATTAAAACACCCTAACCCCCATGGATGTTGACTAAAATAGTGTGCGTTTTCACAAGGTGAAGTTCACTCGTTTATACCGCTCGCTGTACGAAAACACTCCGAGAGGACCGGACGGTTTATAGATGTCGCTGTGCTTCACACAAACATGTTGTACATACGTTTTCCAATGTTAGAGTTCATTTTCCGCAGAATACTTCCGCCACTTTATTACTTTATTGTCGATTTATTTGTGTTAATGGTGGTATCGTGCCTCTACATAATAATTCTTCCATTACCACAACACGTACGACAATAAGTTGCTTACATTCGCTTTGGAGATCGATAACCATCAGTGCGCCATGGTGGTAAGTTAAGTCCCCTCAACTAGCGCTCTGCATTTCGGACCTACTCCAGCACTTGTACGCATCACCTTTGGCTACTGACCTTCAGTTAATTGCTAACATTTCTGAAAGGTTCTTCTTCATCTGTTTACAAACTTATGTTACGAAATACAAGCTGCTATGTATTATGGCAGCTAGTTTTTTTGCGACAGTGACTTTCTGCATATGCTGTGTCCTATAGAGCCCATACTTATGACATGTCCGATGGCGAGCCCCTAAATCAGAAGAGGGTACAAGCTAAAAAGTTTTAGCCTTTATGTAGATTTCTACGTGATTTATTTTCCATGTCCTTGACCGATTAACTTTTGGGATTTTGGCCTAATAACTGTAGTATTCGCAGACAACGTCGAGGCAGCGACCTTGTGGACACGTAGAGTACATGAAAGGGCCAATAGAAGCGACTCGGTTTTAACGAACACCACAGTGGAGCATTAATTAGACGGACTGTTGCCAAGCATCAAGTAGGCAATCTCATAATGCTCATAATCTCGGAAGGTTTTGAAGGATAATTCAGTTTTTTTAAGGCTTGTATTGCGGCTTATCGAACGGGTCGTCTATAAAGCAATTCCACGTCTGAATAAACATGTAACCGACTGGGAATTCATAAACTAAGAAGCTTTTGAATCACAAGCCTTAACCAATTTCTGCTTCAAAACCTTCCGAGCTTATACTTTCCTTGTTATATCCGAGTTTATTCTAAAATATTTATGGCACTCAAACATTCCCACGACATTATTTGATCGATGCTTCGCCACTGAATGTGGTCATAGGCAATCAGACTCGTCATATCGTTAACGCACAGCCAGCAGGTATCTAACCAGTGCATCAACACAGTTTACTGCGGCATTGTAAATGATTCTCTGGATCGATACGATCACATTCAGCAATCTCAAGAAAAGACTGAGGTTCCAAAAAACCACGACAGTCTTAACAGTGTGTGTAAACTCTTTGTTTTGCGACCACCAGAGCGTAGATCTACTCAGATAAGCGCACCGCGCAACGAATTCCAGAGGTTGTACATTGACATCGGTGTCACTTTAGAAATTAACATTCTACGAATAATTATTCCAAGATGGTTTTGGTACAAGGACCCTGCTTCTTATTTTTGGCCTAACAGTCTGATCCAAAACACAGTGGGAGGTGGGGAGTAAAGTCCAGCTTGAGCCGGCTACTGTGCTGAGCGCTGGGATTTGCCTGTGAAATGTCCTACGCAACAGTTAAACATCTATAGTGAGTTAGCTGCGTGTCTCAACTGCAATATACTACCCTACTGCGACTACGACCAGCCGTAAGAGCATTTGTGCCTATTTAACTAGGGTCCTGTGGTGAGCAATTGGTGCTATCAATCCGTCAAAGACGCTATGTAATGTTTCGAACTACACCAATCCAACCATCACAAAGCATTACTTGTTGCCTCCAGTGGATCATTAGTAGACGAAGACAACAACGGACATCGCCTATTTACGTGCAACCGTTATCATGATGTGAGGCGACATTTATTTTGAGCGTTCCCCCTCCGCGGAATTACTCTTCTCCATCTTTCGACGGTGCACTAAACCTCTCTATTTGCCGAGCACTAGTGCATGGAATGAGTTTTATGATCCACGCTTCCAGCAATTCTGACCGCTCTAACAGATAAATCCCTTGCATACAACCTTGTCGACTTTGGATCACTTACCAAACTGTAGGCAACGGTTCGGTCTGTTCATCAATAGCATCCAGTACTCTTTACGTCAATATGCAGTTCTCACGGTCTCACCTACGCAGGCGCACGCAGATTCCTCCGCCTTCCAACGTTGCGCGCGTATATCCGTCTCAGCACAAGCGCAAGCAGACAGACACTAAGAAATCGTGACCGACATCAGGTATAATTACAGGGTTAATCCTAGGAATTGCAATGGTTTTCCTATTCGTTATGAGGTTAGAAAAGTACATGCCAGTAGCATCAAATATGATTCAAAGAGACCGTGTATGCCATTTAGAAATACCCGGTAAAGGGTTTGGAAAGAGGATAACGCAGTCCAAATGTATTAGCTCATCGCACTTTATAAGTAAACCGATAGCGGTACAATGGGCGCATAAACAATTAAGTGTTGTCGATGCCTTTTTTGTTCTCTTCACACAGGACCATTCGAGTTGTAAACCGTTTAGCTGTGGTCCTGAAGAATGGCAACAGACTGACGGAGGCATTCGAGCACTTGCTGAACCCACTGGTTGGTTACTTAGGAGCAATATGTTCACGCTATTACCCCAAAGGTCACATCGAGCTGTGCGTTTAAGACAGCCACACAAAGCGCACTGCAGCGTCAACTTCTTCATATCCCTTGGCTCACTCTCTTAAATTGACAATTATCGACCATTCCTGACTACTGCGTTACCAGACATGCAAGGCACACTAAGCCTATGACGATGTTGGCGGCCCAAAGACAGTGTCAACTAGCCATCAAGAAAGCCGAGCATCGCAAGTGCCTCCGTCTACATGTAAATGCTTGGTAGAACACGTACGATTCCGGTATCAGTATGAGTAAACTGGGGTGTCTCAGCTTCTATAGCCCACCAAATCGTCAACCACGGTAAAAAATCAGTATCATAAGTCCGACGTTCACAAGAAGCAACCACAGGACTAATACGTTATGTGTACAAATCTGGCTAAATCACGATCTAGTGCCACAAGGGGAAAGCTGTTATACGGCCGCAACCACTCTATCTGTGAAGTAATAGCCTGTTTGGCTAAGTCAACAACACTGGAGCTTGATACGGGTCTAGTAAATTCAGTGTATTCGAGCGAACTCCGATTTCTTTGTGTGTCACTGAGTTTTGCTGAGGAAACACAGGCAGTTCCAGTGTTACCGAATCGACTCCGCAACTTCCCAAATGGAGTGAGTGCATTTTATCCCATTTCTAGAATAAAAGTCCGTAGGAAAACGGAAATGGTGAAAAACTTCTCAACTTGTTTGTTAAACGGATGCTACCTTTTTACGAAGTTCTCGGACTTCAAATTCCCACTTCAGTGAAGCAGAGGCACGCGACAGGGAGCAAAGTGCCACATTTTTGACAAAATCATTGCACAACGGCTGACAGGAACTCCAGTTCCACACAACTACAAGAGGCACTATCCCAATCTGATGAATGCGGTGCTTCAGTCTGCGTAAACAGCACCACTCTTCTTAGAAAACAGGAGGAAATTATTCGAGAGTCTGTGCGCAGCAATTCACTTGCCAGCAACATGTACAAAGCATGGTTGGCTTAAGAGTTACTGTTGGCGGCCAAATCCGTGATACTTTCCATAGGCCTTTTTGAGAAGAAAGCGATAACCAAAACATATGATAGGATGAGTTAAAATGTAGAATGTCAACTGGACCTGCATAGACAAGTGCAGCCGTGGCAAAACCTACAACTCTTCAAGAAACTGTCAGTGGCCAACATATCAACAGACGGCACAATCTCTATCAATCTCAACTGAATCTTGGCTACACAGCAACAATCCAGTCTTTACTCCAAAGATAAATTTCAGTGAGTTGGTCGCTCAGATATTGTTGTGTTGTTGCTTTTCTTTGTCTTTGGTCACAGGCCATTCATCAGCCTGGCTGTAGCTATACCCCTGGTGTATTTTGGGCCATGAGTTTGGTTAATTTGAACGACATCTTGTCAATTTTTGTCCTTATCGATTGTGAACCTGTCGTAATAGAGGAAGCTGTTTTTGGCTGTAGAGACATGGGAACATAACTGCGTTTCATTGTCAGGCGGCTTCACTTCCCTGCAAATCTTGATACATCGGAGAATCTGGACCTTTTCAGTTTTAAGCATGCCTCAACCCTTGGAGTACTCACGCACCTGAAGTTGCGTGCTTTCTGATAGTGAGGAATTTTGTAGGCGCAATCTCTCAATGGCTGCCGATCACCACCGTTTCAAAATGCTGTTGCGGGCTTCCTGTCCGGCACATCACAGCTCAAATGTTGGCCACGAATAACTGTATGACACGATTGAGATTCGGTTCTGAAATCTGAAACTGCAATCATTTTTGTGACATTGTTCAAAATGAGCAGCCTATAGCATTCAGATTCAGTTTCATGTGATGTCAACCTGCTTTCCGGTTTCCAATCCATTTGGAGGTGAAGTTTTTCTGACAACTCAGTTAACTGCCGTTGAGAATTTGCAGAAGGTAATTACTGCTGCTGGAGGAGGGACTGCATCTGTTCGAATGAAATAGGTAGGATTGTGCAACACCTCCCCTCGCCAGAAATTTCATTGTGTAGGTGCTCGGCGACTGCTTTCACCTCCTAACGGTAGTGAGAACACGACCGACCAGGGACAGAGATTTAAGGGTTTTTTGACGTAGGGAAACCAGTTCCATAAATTGTGTAACGCATAAATATGAAAGCCAATCAGAGTGCGGACAGCATGCGGACAATTAAAGCCAATAAGAAGGGAACAAATGAGGAACCAATCAAATGCAGACAACGGACGTAAGATGAGACTGATAGCGTGAAAGTATGCCTGCGATCTGAAGGCAAAAACAGCGACTCCAAATAGCCAATAGGGATGACGAAATGATGAGTTAAAACGAACATCGGTGAACCTCCATAGCAGAACGAATGTCTGCATTCATGAAGGGCTACACAAGCATATCAGTATTTTCCTCGCAGCTCCAACGGATATCGTCCAACGTCAGGGCCGCGTAATACTTTAATGATCACAGTACAGTAGCTGAGCAGTGAGAGTACTGTCTATGAAATCATCCAAAATGGTGTGTCGCTCATCCAGAATGATGGACTATGAAGGGTAATGGAATCTTTATTACAGAACAAGCTTTCGATGTATAGTTATACATGACTCACAAGGGTGTGTGACGGATTTGCTTTGGGGCAGTCTATGACCTAATTATGTCGGCATATGCGTTGTGTCCGTAGTTTACCGACCTGTCATATCCACTCCAGAAATGGACCACTGATTGATTTGAACTTTGCGTCTGGTGATGAATCGGAACCTGCGCCATATGTTCATCAGCGGAGCAACCAATACTCATGATTTGGGAACTTCTGCAGCTGAAGATAATTGGGTCAATACCTACCTACGAAGTTTACTACAAAAATTCACTGACTTGACTACCACATCTGCCTTCGCCAAAGACACTTTCAAAGGCATTTTGTTGCATCTTTCTCAGCAGTACCTGAGCTACAAGCCACAATTTTCGAAGAGTACCACTAGTACGCATCGGAAAGCTATACAGGAATTAACATCTAATCCTGTCATTGTGCTAACTCTGCCGGATAAAGTGTCAGGTTGGGTACTGATGCATAGGTCAGACGAAATGAAGAAGATGCATGCCATTTTGCACGGCACGACAAAATGCAGACTTGATCCGATACAAAAGGACAGCACGATACAAGATGAAACCAAACTCATCAAATTACTGAATGCCATGAAATGCGGTAACTATATTGATAGCTGCACGTTCGAAAGGCTAAACCCGTGTGAACCGCACCCACCTCGCCTGTACTGATTACCGAAACTGCGTAAGCCCAAAGTGCCAGCGCGTCCGATCATCGATATGTCTGACTTCTCCGTGCACTCAGTGGCTAAATGGCTTGTGGGATTGCGTGAGCCGCTACTCCCACAATTTTCAGTCCATCCTATTAGTGATTCATATGAATGTGCTAAATTATTGGATGAGTTGAATGTGGAAAACAAATAGATGCTTTCCTTTGACATAGAATCTCTTTTTATAAATGTTCCTTTGCTTGAAACTATGAACTTTATTTGCGATTGCGTAGCTGATAACAACATTGCCACTGAAATCTATGTGCAAAGGATAAAAGAACTAATCTTACACTATACCTTTAACAAGCTGTTCTTATTCGACGGAAAGTACTATAGCCAAATTGATCGAGTTACAATGGGGTCGCCGTTACGGCCGCATCGTTACGATTTCTTCCTCGCAACAGTTGAGCCTGGCCCTATCGGGCACCATATCAATTCCCTTCATCTCTGTAGGCGGTAGACGGATGACACGTTTCTCGTGCGTGATTCCCACGTTGTCCATACTGTACCTGTGAGCAACCTCAAAGGAATCACAAAGCGCTTGTTGGTCACCGCTGAAGTCTTTGTAATCAAAATAATTCCGCAAGATTCGTGTAAGCAAAGAACACTGATACAATCTATACTGTTGCTGTAGCCATAATGTCGGAAGGCGGTTACGACTGAAAGTGACCATCGTAGACCTGCCGGCCAATGAGTCTGTGCTTTGTGCGTGTGTACGTCTCAGCGCGTCCTCGCGCAACTCATAACGTATGATTGCATCAAGTGGACTATTGACCGACTTCCTCCAAACAAGCTCATCATCAGCGTTCGCTTACTTGTACGGTCATCCGTCTTGTAACCGTATTCACCTGAAGTGAATTGCCGAAAAGAATTCTGTTCGCCAGTGTCATGCTTCCAAAGCTAATCTGTAACATACCATAACAAAATAACATCACCGCTGCCACCAGGTTCACAGCAACAAATAAGTTGCCGATGCTTTAAGCTCATCAGCGGGGATTTATTGATAGATGGGCTAAATGCATGCAGTCCTTTGGGTCGCAGGTATGTTGTAGCAACGTGCTGTGTTTGTATGTGTTATCCCGATTATATCAAAGCAACGATCCGTATGGATGCAATATGTTGCACACTACCACTGTTTGCATTCATTGAGGAAATGAGACAACAATTTATGGCTGAGTGGATGCCGGACACAGCTCACTAGCACAAATGCACCAACAGGTATACCTCTCACCGATCTCATTACGTTGAAATCCTTCATGAGAATGAGTACATGACCCACTGGGTGTTGATATAGCGAGTTTACAAGGAGTACCTTAGCACATTAATTTGGATAGCGTACCCGCTTCAACGCAACTTTAGTGTGCAATAAGCGCAAAATTGACCCAATAAAAGCTAGTGAAACCAAACAGTTCGAAACATTTTATCAGGTACGTCAATTGAGCTTGCAAATGGCAGTGCGGAAACTCGTCACCCTCTACGGTTGATCAGCATACACATTTAGAGAGGCGTCCAACATTTTATGAGCCCAGTACTCATCTACCTATCAGATTGCAAAAGTTGAGACGCTATTCCTGTTTCTATAGATCCAGCAACAAGTTTAATCAACATAAAGTTAGCTACGTAAACGGTGCTGAAAATGCTGCCATCGTTACATACACATGGCTTTTCTGGGGTGGATAACAGTGATCAGAAGTCAATGCATATAGTAACCATTCACCTAGTTCAACAAATTGCTGGATCTTTTAAGGGCTGTTAAGAGGAGAAAAAATGTCCGTCTGTGGAAACAAGGTATCATCCCTTCTATTCCCAAAAGAAGTCGAGCAGAGACTGCAAATTACCGTCAGGTAGTGCCTGTCCCTGAGCTCGCTAAGCTTGTGGAAGCGATCATTGCAATTGCATTGATGGGCTACCTGGAGAGTTATTGTATCACCGCACAGGATCATCATCCTTCTCGTCTTCACAGATTCTCTACCATGAACTTGTTAGCTGCATGGGCAATTGGTCTGAACCAGTTGATGAGGCGATAGGAACTGTTGTTATCTGCGCTCCACGGTTTGAACAATCGCATCCTGCTTAATAAGTTTCCGAAATATGTTGCCGGTGATTGAGCAAAGGAACAGATGGATAAGCTTCGCCGTGAATGCAGTTGGAGATTACATTCCGAGCAGTTTCCTCCCAGCCAATTTGAAGGGAGTGAGGCGAGTCGCGATATGCTTGGGTTTCGCATGTCCTTAGTCTTTATTAACCGTCTAACAATTTTCAGCACTTCCAAATTTTAGCTTACTTATAAGATGGCAAGGTTTTGCAAGCGCTTAAGATCATGAGGTCCATTTGTGCGTCGTCAATGGTGCCTGGATTCGGTCGGTGTAGTAGTCGCTGTCACTCATCGGACCAAAGTACTGTTCATCACACCCCGGCTGCTTATACGCCTGCATCTGCAGCCCTGGGGCGCACTAACTGCAAACCACCTCTTAGGAAGGTGACCTCGGTGTACTCGTACAGGAGGAGCTCGGTTGGTCCAGACCTAATAAGTTCGCTTCCCAACGAGGTAACCAGCATGTTGATAGCTTGCAGAGGGCACTCGAAGTATGGATTCATGCATCTTCTTCCTTGTGCTCAATACCCGTTTGCTTCCCCATGACGAATACGCCATCCAGTCTTGGAAACATTGGATAAGCGCGATTTAGCCGTAATTAAGAATTCATCGCGGCAGGCGACAAAGAATGTCAAGTGTTTCCGATACCTTCCATAACAGAAACAACTGAGGGATCTCGGAGTGCTTAGCGAAAGCTAACGGCGGTGGTGGAGACTTCACATTATTAAGTTGAATATCGAGTGACCCCAATCACGTCTGCCGCCAGCTCTTGGAACTCAATGAGAACACTAATCTAAAAGTTAATGGCTTAAATTTAGATCAACTATGCTGTCGTCTGGATAGTTGACGAACTTGCTTATCATTTTATGTCCGTCAACATTGAAACGCGTTCCCAAAAGCCTGCTTTTGGACTTCTAATTTCGCTACCTTCAGGAGCATTTGGATATCACTCACAGCACCCACAATTTGTTACATGGATGAATACTTTAGGATTAATTTCATTGGACTTACTTATTTGAACTTTTTATCCACCCTGATGCACGTCAATCGGTGCAGGCACGTGAGAGGTCCGATGGTTCCTTTCATGAGGCGTTAGCAAAAGGACTCTTGGGCTATTTTTCATGGCACCATCTGGTTTTAACAATCTTAAAGCAAATATGTTACTGTGCTGCTGGTTTGGTTTTTCGCGCGGATCATTTTGCTTTTGCACTTCTCGCCTTGACCAGTCTACAGGACCTGTTGAGCAAATATATTTTTCGAAGTCATCAGGGGATTTTTTCTAGTTTATCAATTGGGCACTGTGAGACTGGAATCCAAACACAACCAAGGAGACACAAAACTGTCGTTGACCGTAACAAAAGAGGAAATCATGTATGCGAACGGATCGCTGCACACTTCGGTCTTACCTGACCGGATACGCAATAAAACGCTTTATCGAGCGACAAGCGAGCAAATTATCATAAAAGGCTCAGTTTTGATTGTTTCCGCAAGGGAGCGGCCGCCCCACTTTTCTGCTGCGTATGCTTTGAGTTCCTTTCGAACTGTCACCTTATCGGTATCGAAACATTTCCGGTTTGCTGATCTGAAGGCTGTTGTGTCGCAGCTGATTCATTCATCCCACAACCGCAAGAAGAACTCCGACGTACCGGGAAAGAATCGTATGCATTGCATCATGTTTGTTTAAATAGTTTTAAGAATGGTCTGCAGGGAAGCTACTAAAAGCGATTACACCCAACCATCTTGCTAAAACATGCAAACAAAATGAAGCCAATGATGAGTGATCAACCAAGGAACCAACAAGAGGCACGCAGGAACGAAAAGATAGTGTTAGGAGCCAAGTTGCAATGCGACCCGAGAGCAAACCCATGACCACAAACAGTCAATAAAATAAGCGGAATGATATGTTTAAACAAATTTCACTAACATCGATATCTGAAGGAAACAAATCGAGAACTAAGGATGTTTTCCAAAATATGTATATGCACTACGTGCCTCCCCAACAAAGGCAGATGCTGCTGGTCGTCCGATACCAAGCGACGAACCTCAGCATGTCAAAAGGACAGTTTGCCGAACGTTTGAGGACTACCAAGTTTTCGCAAACTGGCGCAATGCGGCGCACTTTGCTGAACGTAGGTCAGCAGGAACATGCTGTCAGTAGATTATCGCTTAACTAAATCGTGGGAGCAAAGTGTTAACGGCTTGACCAATTTGGACAGGAAGAGAGTGACTTGGTCGCGTGTGGTTTCCCACCTTGCCTTTTCCGTACTGCCATTAGCTGAATTAGGTACTTTTGTGCACATGAATAGGAGAGATGAAGGAGTGCTAATTTGTGCTCGCAATCAGCATGCAGCTTCGCGCGGAACCGAGAGCTCTAAAATGTTTCCATGGGTTACGTACACCTGTCCCGCTTAAAGTGTTTGTTTTGCACTCCGCCATACTTGTGTGTATTACTCTGGTGGGAAGGAAGTTGTTGTCAAGGTGCAACTACACGCGAATGGAAAAAGTTGCAGTTAATCGCATATCCCAAGTGGGCTTTATGGTGGGAGGAAGTGACACCATTCAACGGCGACGCGGAGCGGTGGGCTGTACGAACAGGTGAAAGTAAACTGCAGTCGACATTCAATGAGAACTAAATTCGAAAGCCATATGCAAATTGGGATTGTGGGTCTTCAGTTAGCTTGATGGAAGTGTATATGAAGTTATCGCAATAAACAGTAAAAAGCACACGACGAAGCATACCTTCAGTCCCTAGAGATGCTTGAAGAGCTGGTGGGTAAAAGAAAAACCAAACAGCAAGCATTGTGACTATCAACATAATAGTCAGCGACTAAATGCTTAATTCAAGCGCTTGCAATGGTGATAAACAACATCTCATCGACTACGCTGTATTTTAAGCCTTCATGAATCCTGCTTACTTGCGTCTAACGTTGGGACCCGCATGGAAATATCATCAAGGTTCAAAACTGCGTCCGGTGTGGTATAATTAAGTGGAATGTTGCCAAAAAGTGGCTCGAGTTTCGTGAACCCCATGGGTCGGACACAAATTAAACTAAACAAATGCTCCATTTCTCCTAAAATGTCGAAATTTCGTTTACCATCTAACGTACCTACATTGCTCAGTTCGTCAGTAAAGGCGACTCGCACCAAAGGAAAAAGGTGGCTGAAGACCATTAGAATAATTACCCTTTTAATTTTGGACGCCGGCTTGCGAGAACACCATTGAGATGATGCCGTAGTATATTGTAATGTAGTTTGACTACGATTGATGTTTGCGGTGACAGCGCAACGACTCTCCTTTCTATTTTGTTTAACATCAGTGTCTGCTGGAACAAAACTAGTTATTTCACTTATACTGAAGGTGATTATTGAAGAAACCAGCGGTTAAAGGCGAGTTTGGAATTCAGAAAATAGCTGAAATCTGTCCTGCTCCGAGTAGTGGATGAAACTGGTCTATGCAGAGGCTGGATTTAATCGCTGCAAATAGGTGTATTATACATTAACTCCGATCCCTTCTACGGTATTATGGCTGTGGACCAAGCAACCCGGTCTTTAGCATCGCCAGACTGATATACACATTGAGGGATAGCAACCGTTTTGATAAGCGTACTTCAGTCCATGTACCCATGAGCAGAGATGAGGATCTGACTTCGATACTGCATTTACTCCACCTCAAATAGCATTGTTGTTACGGATATTTACAAAAAGTGTCACACACTCATTGTGGTTCATGCACAATTCAAGCTATTGACCCAATTGCATCATAGGTAAACGAATGTTGAGGGCTTCTACGTGGGTAGAGCAAGTAGTTTCGGGACGAAACAGAAGCTTTATTTTTTACTGTAAAATAAGCATTGCATTTTCTCATAGTACTCTCCACCGGCGTTCATGCAAATTGCAATGCGCTCAAACCCATTGGAGAAGCGGCTACTCCATGCCAATCTGGTAAACCTTCGAGTAGCTCAAAAAGGCGTTCCCTGCGGCCTATAGAGATGCGTAGCGGATTATTCCCGCCTTGTGCTTGACAGCTGGGAACAAAAGTCTTACCCCGAGCCAGGTCTGGACTGTACGGTGGGTGACCAACCTCCTGGATGCGTTCCCTAGCTACAAAATCTACGTCGGCACGGGACCTATGTGCAGGTGCGTAGTAATGATGCAGCAAGTTCCCTCGTGCTCCTGTATTTGGACGACGCCTGGCTATAGCTTCCAGCATTCGTGACAGACACTAAGGGAGGTACCGGTCTCCGGCGACTGTGTGTTGCGGTAGGAGCTGTACAGTAGCCAAATGACCGGTTTCAGCCACGAACATATCCATCATCTGCTTGGTCGCACTGTGCTTCTGCCGGAATCTCTGAGGCGGCGCCCCACCAACTGCTGTCCACTTTGAGGATTGTTGCTTGTTCTCTGAGTCGAAACGGTACATCAAGTTCTTATTAGCACTATGGACATCCTAAACAGCAATGAAACGTCCACCATCAAACCGGGCAGGCTTGAAGCGTCACCAACTCACCAGAGCTGCTTTCTGGTTCTCATCGAGCTGGTGGGGTACCTAACGTGTGCAAACCATTCTGAAGCAGAGGTCCTCATGTAGGATGACGCGGACTGATTCCGGTAAGATCCTGATGGCTTTCCATAGCTGCACAAGATTCACCCGCGCATCCTGCTCCAGCATCGCATGCACAGTAGCAATGTTCTCCGCAGTGGTGACTTCTACAGGTCGATCATACTCTGTTTCATCATCCAGGACCAACTGTCGCGATTGAATGCCGCAAATCACTCTAACTCGGTGGTTGGTGAAGGCGCATCATCAACAAAAGCAGCACGCAATCGCCCAACACTCTGCTGTTACTTTTAAACACATTTTTAGTCCCAGAACCTCATCGTTCTCTGGTGACATCGACTAAGCGCCACACTTACAGTCAGCGTATGGGGACACTAATGAGTAGTGAGTTGTGCCGGACTGCTGATACAATATTCTGTAGATGAAAGTACTGAACAATGTTCAGAATGGACTACAGTCCGCATTTTTCTTGTCAGGAAATCTGCACAACATCTATGCACTGCGGACCCGTAAACTTACTGTTTTGCCCTGGTATTTATATTGCTGTTTAGTTAGGTACCTATATTTGGGGTCCACATAATTCAGTAAACACACGTGACAGATTTAAACATAACAAACTACCGGGAAATGGTTCACTATGCAAGATAGGGCTCTCAAGTACTCCCTGTTTAACGTAGCTAACTTTCTTCAACTGTTGTGGTAATTCGTTCACCTGTTTCTCTATTGTGAGCATTTAGCTTCCTCGTGTAACAGCTTGCGTCCAAGTATAACAGTGTTGTTTATTCCACTGCGTGAGTGACGGCTTCGTCCGACCACACAATTTAGCACTTTCATCCACTGTGTCCTTTGCTATCGGCACCAAAGTCTATTTTTACAATTTACCGTAGTTTACATGAAGTATAATTTGATACTTTTCACTGAGCAGATTTAATGTCGCATAATGTGGTTATGTTTGCTCACGAAAACACAAAGTGACTGACAAAAGACCAGATACGTTTTAAAACACGAAATCACCATATCATGCACTGAACACAAGACGATCGGGTACTGTCTATAAGGTGAATTAAACATCCGGGAATGAGAGGCGCACACCATGTACTAGGTTATGCATCCTTCGTATATAACACATTGCGCATTCGTCCGGAGACAATTTTCCGACCATCACCTCGATGTTTTATCTAGTGATCACACTACCATTGATTAGACTCGTTATTAAGCGCAAGTCGTTCATCGATTCAGCGTATTAATCCACGATTTTCCAAAATGGTCGATGTTAGTGAATTTGGGGAGACTATGCTCAATCATAGGACCCATTGTAATTGCGTATATAATGCGAAATTTAAACATGTATAGGTTCCCGACCCGTGGAACGAAGTAAATGAAGCCGTTGTTGGCGGGTCGGAAGAAATGTGAAGGTTTGGGTAACAATGACGTAATCCCTCGATAGTTACTGGTCTCTACTTACCTCTCCGAAGACGTGGACCTGTAAATTAGAGCGGTTTGTCATTTTGAATTCCTAAAATTTGGCCGCTTGCATGATAGTGAAGCATAGATGAGCCCAAGCAACTGCGTGGACAAAAATATAACGTCCCATAATATTTTATCATACCCAAGTGATCATATCTTTCTGTTTTAGCTTCTTTGCGGACCGCAAACATACATCGTGAAGCCAGGCGCAACGGGATTCGGCATCTTAAAGGAGTCGATAATCGACTGGTCAAATGTTCACGTTCACACAATGCTGACAAGAAACACGAACTCAACCGGATTGTTTTGGGGATGAGCTCAGCGATTACGCGCCACCAAACGCGGCGGTACCGGGGTAAGTTCAGCAACGGGCAGTCATGCAGTAACGATGTTGGACAAATACACACAAGAAATCATCGCTGTGCTTTGGCGGAAAATCCGCTGCAAAAGTGGATTACAGAATGTAATATCACTCGTTCATCAGATGTCGCTCTGAGATGAAGTGCCGTTTGTAACTTCTAGCACATAATCTGGCTTCTTGGTTTACGTCGTAGTCTGATTTATCTCCATCCGTACAAACCAAGCAACATAGTGCTTGATTGTGTACTGCAGCGTTGGAAGCGATCAACGCTTGCCACTTTTCTAGCTCAGACACTGGGATGCGATACATTATCCTATTCGTTGAGGAAATTAAGTCAATCTGGTTGGAACACGCACCTACAATGCCAAGTCGACAGGTATTAATCGCCCACAAAGCGTTTGGCCACATCCACATAGTCTGGGTCTAACTGCTGAAAGCGTCATGCGGAATTTTTATTTCTAAACACTACTCACGAAGTGAACGAGTATGATACACAGCTTGCAGGTTTATACAGTGAAAACCAATCTGCAAATCAATACCCACTCCAAAATTAGTGTACCATTCCACGTGTGATTTAGAAGAGGATCAGAAGATTGAGAACTAGATATTGATTAGCCCCCACAAATAAAGTATAACCGACTATCACAAATAATTACCTTTCTTTCCGTTTTTGTAGACCAGTTAGCAGCTGAACGCATTCTCTTCCGAAACTCCGCATTAGGTCCAGAAGATACGGTTGGTAAAGCGGAGACACCTCATCGACTTCCAAGTCAGATGTGCCCCACCGATCCGACGGTCAAAGGGTTGAACCTAAGTGTGCAACAGACACCAAGTGAAAAGCTTCCCTCCTCCAACGAGAAGTCAGTGCCATTCCTAGGGGTCGAAACTGGCAGCAACGTTCAACTCTCCCTCATCAACTCAACCTGTCTTCTGTCATCCATCAATGAGGCGTACGCAAGGCTCTTGGCAAGACAAACGAAACACGAGACAGATGTGACTTCCCGACAGCCGCATTACGGATTCCTTCCAACATCAGTAAATATTCCGTCAGCAGCCCCGGTTATTCCAGCAACCATATCAGACATACCCGCATTCGCGACGGAAAATTATACCAGAATCAATGAGATGCCTGAAGATTTGAATAAAGCTCATTTCAGCAATGTTTCCTGCTTAAATTTAAAGTGTAATGAGTTGAATCTCACGAAAGATATCCAGATGCAATCAGAGCTCAGCACTTGCTTGGATACCCGTATAATTGATCGGGTGGGTCTATGTAAGCAAAATCAACAGGTAATCACGCAACTAAATAGTAGCTTCCTAACAGAAAACGTGAGTGGACAGATAAGTGACCCAACCACCCATCCAACTGGGAACATGTCATTTATCCCTCAAACTACAAGCTATCTTTCAGCTCTACCTGTCAACTCCGAAGCTGCGGTTGCGGAGAAACAAAGCTTGCCTTACGCTGGTTATTCGGCACTACAATGTCTGGGTTCATACATCAATATGGGAACTTCGCCCTATGAGCCCATGTTGTACAACGCGTTGAAAATGATGCAGGTACAGATGCAACAGCACTTGAAAGTAACCGACAAGGAAGAACCAGTCAATAGGTATCCGGCGGCATCTGTTGATTCGGCAATGGAAGTAGAACGAAGCGGTGTACAGCCACTGAATTTGACGCAGAACTCAACCCAGATGAGGAAGAATGATTTATGTCAAAAGCAAACAACATCAGCTTTCGAGAGACCAACAACTATACTCAGTATCGAGAGGCTGCTGGAAGCCAATGACCACGAACTCCAAAGCCCAAACCCTCGAATGAACAATGCGTCTTGTAGATCCAAGTTGTGCATCAGTCAGGCAAATACCTTTAGTTCATTTCTACCGCCATATGGACTCGGTCTACTTTTCGGGCCCCACATGCTGACCGGAGCAACACGTTCACTCAGACACCCTAAATAACCATCATCAGGATACCCAGAAAGAAAAATATGCCGTATTCAACCACCAAAACATAATTCTCAAACCTATGAGGATTATTTGGTCACGCATGAGAGAGTTTCTCTGCCTTGACTAGTAATGGTTTTCAATAAAACGGTAGTGCTGCACCAAAGCCCGATAGTGTATTGAAGCTACAATGAAAGTGAAGCGGCTGTATTTGATGTGACTCACTCCATGGAGTCGGTTTGCATCCATTATTAGATCCTACAGAGTTAAACTGCAAGGAACTACACGGCATGCTCACTTGATAGTTCACGCAATAACTGCGTTGTTATTGCATAGTCTCGTACTCAGCTACGCTGTATCATGCGGCATTGGAACCATGGAGCCAACGAGACCAATCTCGAGGCCAATGGATCAGGATTCACCAACTAGCAGAGATGCATGGATTGTTCAGGCGAAATTTCACCGCCAGTTTAACTAATGGCCAATGTATGCTTGTGTGTTCGGCACAATCAAGCGCATGACAAATAGTTTTCCCTGGAACCACATGACGAAATAGAAGTTAACCTTCAAGTTCAAGTTACTCTGCCACAACGTACCTACAGCAGATCTGTTCGGATATGGTCGCCCTGTTGTCAAACAGTCCACAGCCCCGTTTTCCGAGATTTGGGATAAAGAAACAGTTTGAAAATTGCACCCACGCTTTGTTTTCCTATTGCAAAGTAATCTGCCACATGCCAGTAACCTCTAATCTAGTCTTTATGTTACCCAGAAAGATATGTACATATTGAGAAAAGCAGCACCCAGAGAACAAGTATATCATGTTTTTATACACATTTGTTCATTCTGTTAGTTAAGCCGTGAACAATGTGATCAGGCAAAGCTGTGTACAAGCCCCAGCTTCCATTTTGGTTTTAAAGTAAATCCCGAGGCCTTGTTAACAGCACAATTATCGCAGCGATGTGTCTTCCGTAAGACGACGCAGACGATCAATGGATTTGGTTAACCGCGTCTATCACGTATGCGTACGATATTCACAATCATCTCTCCTCGCCTGAGATTTCTTTCAACTATCTATAGGTTGTTCAGCACTAAAGAGCACAAAGATCTCCCTGAGACCACTTCGCATACATTTCGTGTGAAGACAAAAAATAAGCGCAAGCAACTCATCACTGCGATGAAGAAAACAAGCATCTTATTGCTTCTTTACTTGTTTCCGATAACAATCAGCAAAGGATTTTCACCTTCGTAGCCCATGCGTTTGTGTTCATTTTGGCCCCACTGCAGCTTGAGGCTCGAAAACAGACATCCCTAATCCATTACTACACGTGAGTGGCCCTATAGAATGCACACTCCAAAGTGTGGACCTTAGTACCATGCGATGCTCGGCGTGTAGCTATTTTCTATTTCGTAATACTTTTCCCTCTAGACAGTGCGCAACGGCACTAGCATTGTACTTACGCCCGTAGCTGAGTTTATACTGTGTCGAAGTTGCACGTAGGGCTGAAGCGTCTTGGTAAATGCTGGTTGGATATGTTTTTGAATAAATAATTTCGATTTAATATGTAGGACGCAAAGCCACACACAAATAGAATGAAGAAGAACGTCAGTTTACAGGTAGCGCCGAGTGGATTGTGAGTACTAGGTTCGGTTATGTGATTATACCGTGTGTTTACGCGCGTTCGCTGAAGACGATGTAACAGGTAAAAAAGCCTAATTGCGCTGTGTTATAGAGCACTTCCGCATTGCGAATGAGCGCCTTGCTGTTTTCTTTGATTTCATCATCGAATGCTAACATGCTGGAACTTCGGACTAGAAGGAGATAGAGCCACTTGTCTTGGTTACAAAACGCACCTGCATCTGTCATTTCCAGACTAGCCTGGGACCATCGCTCTTCGTTTAAATTCGCTTCTTATCTGGTCTCATTACGTGACACTCAATGCCAGAGAGAGTTCCGTGGGCTTCGTCAATTAGCCCAAACCTTAGATTGCAGATAATTAAAGGTAAAGTGTCAGGGATCATCACTTCACGGATGACAGTACAATTACTGAGCAATGCGTGAACATGGCATCTAATCAAGATTTAAGCATCTCAGAGAAGATAGCCACAAATGAATGCGGTAGAGGACGTCGAACTTAGATTAGTACCCCCCGAATATTGGATTATTGCAGATAAAAAGGCGGGCAATATTTGGTAATTTTTTACGGTTGCCAAACGGGCTGTTCAGAGAAATCCAGTCCACCAGCGAACTACACCCTTAGATTTGAGAATGATGTCTAATGCAGCTTAACCTGCCGACGTGTTACCAGCATTAACACGCGCGAGACTACTCAATGCAGTTGAATTGGAGGTTCCTTTGGACTCGGGTATCTCAGTGTCTTATATGCAGCACCCTGTAAGAAATGCGTGAGTACTTCCTGTACTAACCAGTCATGCAGTAAAGTCTAAATGGAATGTTAGTGAGAAGAGAGCAGTTGGCAATTCTCTAGGTTCCGCTGAATCAAGTTTGATAATCATCGGTTGCTATATGCGTACGCTTTACACGCAAAATGATTCCATTATTATACAGCATGCTGCACTTGAATTTTCATTTGATGGTAGGTGCTATTTATCATCAACCATGATGATTTTAAGACTACTACCATGATGCTAATTTCATCAAGTAGTCTTGGACTTAAAATTCGACGTTAATGCCCTCTAACGATACCCTTTCGGGAAACTTAACTGGACCTCTCACATGCTCAAACTTATCTGATATAGCACCACGAGAAGCTTACGGTTACTGGGAAATCGATGGCTGTTTTGCTTCTGACGATGGAAAGACAAGAGGCAGTGCGAGCAAATGTCATTCTCTTGAATTCTCATCCATAAATGTCAATGGTCGGAGTGCAAATGAACTGAACATTAGTGAGTACGAAGTACCGTCTAGACAGACCAGGCTGTCTTATCTAGTGTATAGTATTCCGATGGTACTACCGGTATTGAGTGGTGGCTTAGCTACAAAAACACCATGTGGTCGGTTGGCTACTCTGAATTTCGTAATTGGTATCCTGTCTACATGTGTGCGAAGAGTTTTAGCCTTGGTCTTGTGGCAACTCAGTAGACTTATGAATCATGATAAAATGATGTATCTGGTAGCTGCATTTCTATGAGTTTAACTAGGACCTATCAATCTAGGGACTTCGAGGAATAGGTACCAATATCTCTCTGCCTGTATTGCCATTGAGCTATAGAGACGCATGTGTCAGATTATGGGCTAGAATTTATTCAGGTTCATATGATAGAAGACGTTTATTTAGCATGCTAAAATGGTCCAGCAAAAGTACTTGGATTAGAGTAGCCGGTTGAAGTTCAGTAGAAAATGGGCACTATGTATTCCGTCATCGACCCGTAGCGCTAATCCGATGCATAAGAACGCTGCAATTGAATGCGTTTAGTATCAGGCGTGTTTGAAGTTATTGTCTGAATATGTGTTTTCTGGGTAGTATTAGAATCCAAGTTGAGCAGTTCTAAGTCTTTAGTGTGCTTTTAGGAAAGAGTTAGGAATTACCACTACTTAATGACTAAAAGAAGCATGATGGCGGTCAACGAAGTGTAATGTCCCTACAAGTTACGCTCCGTTAGGTTGCCGAAAGTATAACACATACAACAGCTAATAAATAAATAAACGTTATATTCTGGGCAACGCGAGACACGCATTCACAGGCATGCTCTTGGTAAAACTACACGAATGACCCGTAAATATTCAGCAAAGTTAAAATTTACATAAATACATATATGTACGAGGCTATAGGTGTACGTAACAAGGTGAGCCCTTGGATGGGCTGCTCTAGTTTGGATTGTGATCTACCAGGCCGTCAGTGTGAGATCAATGGAAATCTTCAAGTTGGATGACTGATCACAATGAACAATGATTTATCACGGGTAAAAAAGCATGTGCTTGACAAGTACCGTAGGAGATTAGGCGTAAAAACTAACATTTAAAGGATCATCGAATAAACAAATCATTATTTTAAGCGTCCACCGATTCAAATGCTCTACTGCATAACGATAGTTTGAAGTGGGAATGGGAAGTGTACGCACAAAACTGTATAGAGAGCTGTTCTATTTCAATGCGTCAGAAATAAAAATTACAACGCTTACTCGTGTGTTGCATCATCTGACAGATGTCGCATGTTAATCTAGTTTAGACACATCCACGCTACTCACATGTACAATTCTGCATGTATCCCCAACGCCAAATTGCGGAGAGGGCCGTTAAGCCCATGGTTGGGTTTACCTTATTTCGTCCTCCAAGTGAAGCCAACTATATCAAGTAATGTAAGTTGAAAAGCGTTTCATCATGGCGTCTTTGGAATAACGTTGATGTCGGGGCAATGATAACGTGGGTCGGAAGGACATTCCTGGCACAGGACACACGGAGGGAGAAAACCTTTCATTAACAATCAAGCCGACTGTATTGCACAGCCCGGTTGAGCTGATGGCCTCTCAGGGTGGTATTTTGGCTCAGATGCAATAGATTGTGACATGAGTGAGTTGGGTTCGTCAGTATTAATTAAACCATGGTGAGGTCTCCTCGCTGACGTTGATATTCACTACTGTACAATCTCAGGGACTGCAGTCTGCGTTGGTAGGAGAGATGAAGCAATCCTCTAAAGAGTTTGGTCGCACTGCATTGCGGAGTTTCAAGTATATCGACCTCGCGCTTGTGCCAAGGACGCCAAGCCTGGATCGCACATTCCACGTGAGGCGTCATGTAGGCGTACAGCATTTGCGGGAAGAATGATGGCTCAACCTGCCTGAAAGTTCACCGTAACAGTCTAAAATGTTGACTGGCACTTTGTTGTCTTTTTCCAGCCTGTCTTGAGCAACCAAGATCGTACTGCACGATCACCCGAGGTCGTCTTCTTGGGAAGCACGTTGTAAATGCTGGTCCCTAAACCGATATTCATAGATAAGGCGATGGCGTATGCTTACGACTTCGCACTTGGTCATGTTGAACTGGAGCCAGTTATCGGATGACCACGCCTAAGCCCTGTCGAGATCGCTCTGCAATGCCATGTGATCACCCGACGTCCTGATATCACGCCAAATTTTGATATCATATGCAAATAGTAAGAAAAGTGACTGTAATGCACTGGCAAGCTCGTTAATGAATGCTAGGAATAAAGGTGGCCGCAGACCGATCCATGAGACATGCCACACTAGATGTCAGCTGGATCGGAAATGGAGCTAGGACTTTAACCTTCAGCTGACGTTGAGCTAGGAAGTTTCCGATCCAACCGAGTATTGGTTCGCCGATTCCATGGCTTGGAAGATTGTGCAGGAGAAGGCGGTGGCCCAAACGATCCAACGCTTTCGAGAATTCCAGGTGGGCAACGTCGACTACCACTCTAGCATCGGCTGGCTCCGTCTAGCCTGCTCGGGCTAGCAGTAAGTTTGTAAAGCAGGATCCATTTCGGCAGAATCCGAGTTGAAGTGACTAAGATGTTATTGCCCTCAAGACGTCCCATGAGAGCCTCTGCAATTTTGCTTTCCATTAGTTTGGATAAAACTGGGAGCAGAGTGGTTGGACGATAGTTCGATGGCTGCGGACGAAAACCACTTTTATAAATAGAAGCGACTAGCCATTTTTCTACATTGTGGTTACTTGCATCTCTTCGTGATAACATTGAAATTACCGAGCTAATGGTTCAGCAAGGTTCATGGTCGCTGACTTCAATGCCTCCGAGTTGATGTCGTCCACGCCAGCTGAGCTCTGCACTCGCAATAACATTAGCGTTTTCATTATATTGTATGTTGCGAACGATTTATGGTTTAACCCTGATGGCGATGGAAGCTGTGTCAAAAGCGGATGAAATGATGATTCACTCAGGAAAGTATGGAGGAAGTGTTGTCGAAGCATGTTTGTTGCATCTTGTGCGGTTTGCGCAAGACCATTTGTTGCACATGAAACCGAGATCCCGCGCTATACTGCAGAATTGTTGACGTGTTTATACAGCAACCCGAGATTTGTACCGATTTTCGTCGTTAAATTCTGTTGGTGCTAGAGTTTGTTTTCGCGGATCAATTTAATGCAGTGGTTTCGTCGAGTTATGTAAGCACCCCAGGTCAGGTTACTTGACAGACATGATAAGTGTACCAGGCGGAATCACTTAAGGCCATGCATTTTATAGTACGGCTCCTTAGGAACCAATTCACGTGCTTCGAGCGAAGGACCTTGCTTTCTGCCGCATTTGCCACTAGGTCAGTGAATTGTGTGACGAACAACATCCAGGCGACCTCGGACAGCTTCTGGGCCAGGAAGGACCACTCGGTATATTGAACGAGGTTGGAAACATATCATAATGTGTAACGACGTAGGTTTCCGCATCGTTCTCATGGATATACTCCGAGTAACAGACGTAGCGAAAGAGCAAAGTCGCGTGATCGCTACGCCCAAGTGGTGCATCTATAGTCACGGTGTCGACCAGTAATTCCTCGTTGGAGAGCACAAGGTCCAAAACAGTGGGTATGTCACCCCTTTCGGAATCGCGTGGGAAAAATGACATTGTTGTACAGAGGTACATCGGCGATCACCTCTTGCCAATCCCCCTTGAACTGTTCGCTGTGCGATGCTGGAACTTGGATTGCGTGCAGGTTGAAGTCCCCTACCAGAAGAACGTGACTCTATGGTCGTGCCAGGACTCGTTTCATCGCAGAAGCGATGATGTCCAAGGTAGACATTGGAGGGTGCTAACCTATTGTTAGTAAACACACCTCACGTCTTAGGTGCTTACGACACCAAAGAAAATCGAAGACTTTCCTTTCTGGGTGCTCAGTGATATCAACATGCAGCTCGGTTCGATAATACAGGTGCACTCCCCTTCCTTTGCTAGGTCGAGGTCGGGTCGGGTCGGGTGCCTGTAGTATTGTAAGACTGATGATACAGGCTCTAGGGCTAGTTCAGGTTGTTATACAGAGCTCTCAGCGCCAAAAAGTGGGTGATCATCCTGTCCACCTTCAGCTGCCAATGCGTTTTGGCATTGTCTCCACTCAGAGCTTCACGGTGACAGAATTGTTTTGGGAAGTTGCTTGCTCAGTGTTAAATTGTCTATCCATGGCCCGGTGCCTAATGCCTTTATACGTATTTCCAATGGCAGCATTTTACGCTTTTTGTACCACATTCTGATCACATGTTCCGCTATCAGTTTGGAGGGCAATGATACTTTCATCACTCGGGGACCACACACTTTGTAGTTAGATGATGGCGGTAAACTTGAAGTCGAAATAGCGACAACCTTTTCGAGTGAGAGCACTTCACGAATAAAACGCCATCTCAGTCGTACGTTTTGGCCTCTGGCTCGGTTAAGGTGTAGAACTTGGCGACTCCGTGGACAAGAATAAATTTTGCGTCTCGTTGTTTACGGAAGTAATCGGGAGTTTGTTTGCGCTTCTGGCGTTCACTCCAAGAAAGATCTGAAAAATCAGAACATTACATATATTGGTACGGAGGCGAGTGACTGACGAGAGAACTGCCTGTACATCATTACCTGACCGAAGTGTTACCTGTAGTAATCACGGTTCACTGTAGTGTACGGAGTTTGGGTGGCGGACGAGAAGCATCATACTGACTGGTTTAGCTTGAACCCCTATTAGTTGACACAAGGAGTCCCACTGATTTTTATCGTCTAGTACTTTATCTCTTATGGGCTTCGCCCCGGATTAAGTCGCATTGGAGCATATAACAGTCAGAGAATTATGGTAGTGTTTCATCTTCTCTTTTTTGGAGGGACCGGTGGCTGCTTTCTTCAGTTGGGCAAATGATGGGATGTTGAGTCCCGTGGTGGTATTGGCAGTAGTAACACGTTTGGCAGCGGTCGGGGTTAAGATGGGTGGTGCTTCCATCATATGGGTAGTAACAACGGACGCGTAGGTTGTCGGCCGTCTAACGGTGTCTAGTATGGTGGAAGATTCTGTTGAAGAATGTGTGGCGAAAGCATCTTTATGAGCAGCCGCTAGTGTTGGGGTGTCTAACACTGGATTGTTACTCTTACAATGTTCTAAACTGGAGCTTCATGCTGAGCATGGAGTTGGAGGCACTGATTTGTTTCGTTCATGTGCGACAGCTTTCGCGGCTGCTGCCTGCTCTACAATCTTTGTCAGCCTATCGCTCTTCTGCGACAACACAGTTATACATCTGACGAGTGGAACAGATGTACACTCAATGAAGAACCAGACAGAATCGGTCGTAATATTAGGTTTTTATCCGGCTGAGACTAAGGCAAGCACATCGAGAATGGAAGTATTTTCGTCAGTTTCTGCATTTTATTCCAAATCGCAAATGTTTTACACAGCTGTCTATACTACATGAAACGTTCATTTCGAAAGCTTTGGGTTGAGCTTTTCTTTGTCAAGCAGTACATTCGATTGTGACTGCCAGATATGCGGAAATCATTTATTGCAACTTCTACACTGGTTTGATGAATATAAACGCTGTAGGTCAAGCTGGTGTCCTGGCAGACACCAGTTAGGTTGCTGTAGAACGAATCAAAGAAGGCAGACACAGACGGTAATTGGGCCAAGCAGTAAGAACTCCGACTGTAGCCGGATAATATCTAATAAATTGGCACAGATGACAAAATGCACCGAAAACGTATTGCTGCACAATTCACACAGCGAAAGCACGTATAACACAGTATTCAAATAAAGGAGAATCCAGCACGGTAAGGCAAAATCCGCGGCTTCCGTGAGTACAGACAATTACCAGTCTGCGCGGTGGGTACATATATTTTTGCACGCAAGGAACAATTAATGTATTCAATAGCAAGTCACATCCTCCACGTCACAGTGTAGTGAAAGAGACACTTGTGGTTTTATGTGGAAAGTGCTTGCCAGGCGTAAACTCACCACATTCTGAAACACTGCCGCGGAAATGTTCGCTGGAATCCGATTTATCCGAACCACGCAATTGGTACTGCGGAGAGGTTATTCGGCGTTTACTGGAGAAAGCAATCTGTTAGATGTAAACTGCCAGAAGGGGGGTCACTATGCTTGGGAATTCTGGAGGTGTAAGCGTCCAAATATCGTGGAATTCAATGGCAACTGTTTGTTCTACGAGGGGAACTACGATCAAAAGCAGTTTAACGCCTTTCAGCCCAACTCGGCACCAAGGATCTGAGCACAGAAGTGCGAGGAAACCAGTTGCAGTTTCTCGCGTTATCAAGATGACAACTATTAATATGCATTGATAAAATATGATATGCCATAACTATAGCCAAAATTGTGGGACTCTGAGCGAAAGTGAGCTGGAATGGTGGCAACTTGAGGAACGTAGAACTAGATAACAATTGACCTTCCCGCACCCATCTGTCAGCATTGCGAAAAGTGGATGGGTTCAGGAGAGTGGTTTCAATTCAGCAGTCGAATAAAAACTTGTTATTTCCGTAAGCTACCGTGTTTAGTTAATTTCGAAAAGCTTTACTGGACAATGTTACGAAGAATCAACACTACTTTTCACATAGTATGAGGACTGGGAACTGTGAGTCCATAAGTGGCTGAACTGGCGGTTGTTCAATCTACACCAACGATGCGCTAACCGAGGAAATTATGCTAAGCAAAAGGATGCTGGGTGTCCGAGTAGCCCAGTGATGCATCAGAGCAATCTTTTCTAAAAATGTTGTTAGCCTTCGAATGAAGCTCATACGTTAGTGATCAAGAATATGAGTGTTGCCGTGGAAGCTTGCGCATTGCACATCGTATAACTGACTCCGCAGAAGCCTGCTATCATTTGTAAATCTAGCAGCAGTACAATTCTGCGAAATGCGCTCGTTTTCAGCCAGCGTTCTATAGCTAGATGCATAAATCACATTCGCTAAACGGTAACCAGTTTTCTTCCACAACTTGAGGGTCAAAGAAAATAATTGTAGGCCAGATACATCTAACCAGATTGTTTATCGTCCCAGGGTTTCTATTTCCACAAGTGCGCATTGTATCTCGTCTGTTCTGCTCAAACTGGTTGTTAACTCAGACAGAAAAGAACCCGAATATTGTTACGTTCGGTGTGGGAAAACACGAAGAGGGTAGAGTAAATGTACTCGATTGATCCAGTTTCGTTCGTGGCACACATAGTGGACTACGAGGGTCTAATTAATTTGGTAGCGTTCTTAGGCAATTGTGAAATAGTACTCAGGGTTCATGGAATGTTGCGTGACGTATCTAATACACTCTGATAACTATGATTCGGCCATTACCGCCAACAATTTGTATGGGGCAGGCGAAATTCAATAAGCTCACACCGCGTGACTAATGCCGATTCCTTCTGCACTGTTAGTATCTCCACCTGTTACATTTCCAAAGAGTTATCTTCCTCTCTCATTGTTCGGCAGAACTGTTACTAAGTGCAGCTCCCAACACTGGATGGAACCCGTAAGTATAGCAGGAGGTAAGCGTGGTAGGCATGCTTAACATCCAAAGAAACAGAGTTCATATAAGCTCGACATTGGCTCAGGCTACAGATGGCTTACTACAGCTAGTGGTCCACCAGTTTCGCGTTGCGGCTAAGTTTCGGATCGTGGCGCAAACGCGACATGAAGTTTCAAGATCCAATACTTCAGGATGAGGTCATCCCTTAGACTGGGTTATCCCCCGCTGTAAAATTCTAGGTCTTTTAGTTGCAGGTGGAAAAGCTTAAAGTTCAATCGCCTCGCGTTCGAGAATGGACTGTCGGGTCTGGATCGCGTGGTTCACATGGGTCAACACATACGCAGTAAACATTTGCTGGAAAATGGGATGATCAAACCACCTGAACGCTCTCCGTAAGAGATCAAAATATTGGTTCCCGGTTTGAATATTCAAGCATTGCTCCGATCAGCCGAGGTCGTCTGAAATCACCATCACAAGTTCGTGCCCCTGCGTTGTGTTCTTCAGGATGTGGTGCACATGTATATTTTCCGTTTTAGCACGCTGAACAAGAATGCATTCCTTATTGAGAGTCTAAAACACGGTGCAGGTCTAGTTGCAGCATTTCGTGACTGATTGTCGATTGCTCTCGGAGAAATTCTTGGTGATGACTGACGATGCCATTAGTGAAGACCAAGAATGATTTGATGTTACCGAGTTAGGTCAGCCGGTATCTTGTAGGTGTTGGATTTCTCGGAAGGGTGAACAAGATTTCCTTTAAAGGCAACTGGGAATGGCTTGATGGTCCACTGCAAGATTGGTCTCAACACTACTCGAAACTTCGCAGATGGTTTCTACCCGGATGCAAGCCCGCTGCATTTTGCATTTCATTCCAAACATGATCTTTTTGTATGCCAGCTGTGGGAGTGAACTGTGTTGTTAAGTGAGATTACGTGAACGTGTAGGCCATGTAATAATTATTAAAGGCGGAGTAACTTCAAATACTGGTGCTCTAGTCAACCTGTTTTGTTGTGAACTTGGTCACCACCGCCTCAACCGACATAATTATAACAAAATATTTGACGGTTTTTTTGCAGTCGTTGGTAGCACAGTGTCTAACTTTATGAGCGGCTTCCGTGAAAGCGAGTCGCTATCGCGGCTCCAGGAAGACCTCGACTGTTGCAACGAACTAAGGAGGCAGAAGAAATATTATCCATCTGGCTTTTTGCAGCATGTATCAATAATCCCGATCTCTCGTCCTTACAGAGTACTCCTGCACAGCTCTATAGAACATTTAAGGGTCTACCCCGGAATTCTTGACAGAACCACCACCTTTCTATTGAACTTTACCCGCCGCGAAGGGCTAATATATACTGCGTTTATCCGAAGGAATTTTGGATTGGGCTCAAGAGAAATAATACTACTGATTAGCACATTACATTCATATATCTGTTCTAGAAGCACAAGCTATGGTTACGCAGGATCACTTCAGAAATGGAAGCAACCAACTTGAATTATCAAATGGAACCGCGATGTTTCGATGGAATAGAGTATAGTGTTGCTTGTTTATAGTGAGGTACACAAGCATGCATATCTGCTCAATATCAGCCGTGAACCAACCGCTCTCCCACCGTTAACTTTTTCTTTCTGGGTTATTTCGATGCGTTTGTTCAACTCGTATCACTGATATAACTAATTTACTCCTGGGAGATTTTTTATAATTTCGCTTGATCTGCGAAATTATCTCACCGACTATCTTGCTTAGTTACTGGTAGTCTGTCCTCTGGGTACAGATGAGATCGGTACACCATTCCAGCAAAAACAGCCTATTAGATCTAAGGGCAAAAGCGTAATTACTTTCCCTCTTCCTTACCAAACAAACAAACGACGGTCAATGTCACGTAAGGTAGTTTCTACAACGTGGTAAATCACAGGCTTTTACAACGGCACATACGGAAAGAAGATAATAAAATCCCGACGGCCTCAGCGATTGGTATCTTGTTGAGGTTGCTTTGAACTGTGGGCAGTCCCAAAATCAGGCCGGTCGGTTACTTGTACAAACACAAACAACGAGGGTAGGACTTGGTTGTCAACGGAAACCTGATAACTGAAACCAGAATCGGCATCGTTTGTGGGTTATCTCCCCGTTAGTCAAACAAATTTAGTAATAATGGGTATATGGACACTTCATTTCATTAAAAACCCAAGCAGTGGAATAATCTTGTTATCCTCCGACAGCAGTGAGGTTCACAAAGAAGTGGAAACTGCTGTGCTATTTCGGCAATATCCTCATGAAGGGATAAAACAGGTGCACGCAGAAGACACTGCGCAAGCACAAGCATGATGTTAAGCTTGTCAAAAACAGCAAACTCACAGTATATATATATATATATATATATATATATATATATAAACCAGGTCCTTTTGCTCTGTGTAAAAATCATTCCACTTGATTGGGTTTGTTCAATTCTGTGGTTCGGCTACATATTCTATGTAAACTTTGCGTGCTTGCTTTCCCTTAAATGCTACGTTTGTTGTTTGATATCCCCAGTGTGACTGCGCTTGATGTGAATGTTGACGAGGTGCCTACCTGTCTAACGCCCTCCATCTCGATTACTGGCTCCAGGAGACTGAATTATTGCTGGGGAGGACGACGTGCACGGTCCTCGTAGCTGTGCTAGGCTCGAAGCGTGGTTCCATGCATTCAATGTGGAGCGGACTACGGCCCAACCACCGCCTTGTGTACGTTTGGTACGCATCAGTCCTTAGATAGATATACAGGAATGCTGCTACTGTGCATCTTGAAGGAGTGTGGACCGGCTCCGTTGATGAAACGTGGCTCCAATCCACCTACCTCCCTGTCTTTTTCCTTCGGGTTTACACTGGATATGGGGTATTTGCTGGGAGCTGTGGGTGGTTCAGCGCAACCTCTCCCCCACGGTCCCTTTGTAGGCGCAGGCTTCCCGTGGCTGTACTATAGAAGCCACAGTGACAGGCAAATCCAGAACCGGATGCCCCCGTCCATATATAAAGGTCGACGGCCTGCCCTAACCCCATCTGGATAAGTTTTAATCCTTCGGTGAAATGATGTTACTTACCACTTAAGTTTTAAAATTAAGCGCTAACTGTTATAACTATGAGATTATATACTGGAGAATTGTGATAATTTGCCATCGCTTATCGGTGAATTTTTACTCAAATGTGGTGGGCGATTTGTATTCTTGGCTCCGAAGCAAGGTTATTTTCATATACAACCGCCGCAGGGAACAATTTCCAAAGACGGTATAGGTCCACTTATTGCAAAACGTAAACTCTGTTAAGTAGGTCGTTGCACATTGCCACTCAGAGCGAAATCGATGGGACAGCTGGATCCTACCGCAACCGGAAATTCTGTAAGCTTCAAGGCTTTGAAAAGCAAGGGATATACAGCGCTATGCTATTCTATGGCAGTTGTAGCACAAACAGTGCACAAGAATTGGGGCACAACAGTGTGTCTGATAGGGTAGACATGGCATTTTTGCCAATACCGCAGTCGCTTCTTGCGATCCTAAAAAACTGGGACAGTATGTGAAAAACTTTCTGACTGTATAACAAACTAATGTCATTTCCCATCCATCCGAAATAGTAGACAGCATTTGATAACCAGAGATAATGACACAGTCCCGAAATTATTCCTCACTATGCTTATGACTAGCAGTTACATCGGAACATTATAATTATCATATTGAGTTTTATTTCCAGGTAAATATTAACCAATCTGGCAACCATTTTACCAAATTTAGTTTGGCTGTATAGAGTAGTCTAGTTGGGTTCTCAATACTTGGGAACAGATCTTGCTTTCGACCCGATGAGTGGCTAGATCTAACTGAACAGTTTACTTTCAATGACATGTCAATGTAAGATTTATGTGGCGGATTAATTGGTGCACCTAGTAAAAGAAATTTACTGGATGTTTAATGTTACATGAAGCGACCGAATAGAAAATCAAATGTTAATACACTGCAATCACCTATGAAACAGTTACTAGAAACACTGAACTAGTTGCTCCAGAATAAAGGCTGTAAACCAAAAGAATTAATTGTCCGCATTCCCAACCTGTAGGCCAAGTGATTTAGATTAGTCACTTGTTTATCTTGTTGTGTGTGGACTTAAGTCAACCTACATTATAGCTGCATGCAAAGTGCGAATCCTTGGAATGTTTTTCTTTTCTTTTGCCCTAATCCCCACTATAGCAGTTCGAATGTTTGCCCCAAGTGGCTCAGACCACATGGTGCGAGTTTTTTGATCGGCATGTCTTCTGCTTGTGCGCAATCATCATTACGTACATGGGGGCGAAGGTAAAGTTGCGGGTTCTGGGCTATAAGCTGTGCTAGTCTCCTCCAAATATGAAGGACGAATTAGCGGAACTTATCACAACTGGACTCTAACCGCAAGTACGTATTTCAACTCGTAGGGAATAAGCAAGAAGACGCGTCAGTCTGGCGCACCGTGTACTGAACACTTAACGGTTTACATGTGAGCACGTAACGTTAGGGTGTGTCCTTGAGTGCGTGTGTGCGTGCTTATCTACGTGTGTGTGCAGGGCCAATCAGGTTCACGGTCATAGTGAGCGATCATTGGTTGAACACGTAACAGTCCTCCCTGTTTTGGCTGACGTTACAGTCATGGCTGAAAACGTTCGATCGGTTTGCGAATCCGGGTCAATCGGCGTAATTGAGTTTCCCCTGTTGTTCTGTGTTCGTCGTGCTCTGCAGCTTGCTCTGCGATCTCCGAGTGTGACTGACTCACGGCAGGTGTGTCAGTGCTCCTGGGGCGTACATGATCTGAGTGCAGGCGAACAACCCGGCCGTCCGGAAGCTGCAAATCGTTTTGACTTCCTGAAGAATCGGGCACAGTCGCCGGCTGCCAACATTGTTCATGCGGTAACCTGGTGTAAACAGGTTGATGGTCCTGAAATGTAACTTCCGGCTTTGATTCCTCTGAAGACACAAACTTTATCTGACGCTCCTGTACTTCAACACGCGGGTTCGGGAACAACAAATGAAGCCTTGTTCTCAGATTTCTGCCGAACATCAATTCCGCCGGGGATTTCCCGGTAGCCTCAATGGGTGTAGAACGGTAGGAGAATATTAACCGATCCAGTTTTGTTCGCAATGTTCCCGTTCGCTGCTTTAGTAAGCCTTGTTTCACAGTTTGTACTGCACGCTCCGCTAATCCGTTTGATGCTGGGTGATACGGGGCTGATTTAACGTGTTGGATTCCGTTGTTGGCGACAAATTTACCAAATTCGGCACTGGTAAAAGGCGAACCATTGTCTGTACAAATGGTTTCCGGAATGCCAAACGTAGCGAAGGACGAGCGCATTTTAGTGATGGTGGATTCGGCTGTCGCCTGAGTAACTGGATGTACGTCAATCCACTTAGAATGTGCATCAATAAGTAGAAGAAACATGGTCCTGTCGATCGGTCCGAAGTAGTCGGCGTGGATACGCTGCCAGGGCTTGTCGGGCCAACGCCAAGGGTGTATTGGACCTGGCGCCTGGCTCCGCTGATACGCCTGACAAATATCGCAATTCTTCAGTAAGTTCTCTATGTCTGAGTCGATGTAGGGCCACCAGCAGTACCCTCTCGCTAGTGCCTTCATCCTCGGCACACCTGGATGAGCATCATGGAGCTCTTTAAGTATCTGTGAACGTGCCTTGGTGGGAGGGATTAGACGAGAGCCCCAAAAGACACAGCCGTCGAATAGACTCAGTTCGTTCTTCCGAATCATAAACGGTTGTAATTCAACTGTCCCTTCAGGAGGCCAACCCATGTTCATAAAGCGTTTCACCATTGAAAGCACGGGGTCTCGATCCGTCCATTGACGGATTGTTGAACTCCGTATCGGTGTTGTGTCTAGATGTTGCATTAGATTAACCAGTTCAAAAGGAGGGTTGTGTTCATGTGCAGTTTCCGTGATCGGCAGACGGTTGAGTGCATCAGCTGTGCAGTATCTGACGACGGTAATATAAACCATCTTGTAACTGTAAGCACTCAAGGTTATAGCCCATCTTTGCATCCTCGGTGATGCCATTTGTTGTATACCTTTGGTTTCCCCAAACAAGGATATCAATGGTTTGTGGTCTGTATAAAGCTCGAAAACGTTTCCCCATAAATACTGGTGAAACCTCTTAACTCCGAAGATAACGGCTAGCGCTTCCCTGTCCAGTTGTGAGTACTTCTTCTCCGCCGTCTGTAAGGTGCTCGATGCAAATGCTATGGGACGTAAAGAGCCATAGTCCATGCGGTGGCACAGGACAGCCCCGACCCCCAGAGGGGACGCGTCGCACTGAAGTATGAGTGGCTTGTTAGAGTCATAATGAACTAACGTTGGTGGCGAAGCAAGAGCTTGTTTTGCTTTATTGAAGGCATTTTTTTGACGGGAACCCCAACACCACGATGCATTTTTGTGTAACAGCTCATTTAATGGCGATAGAACCGTCGATGCATTAGGCAGGAAACGGCGATAGTGAGATAGCATTCCTAAGAACGAACGGAGTTCATCACAGCTCTTTGGCTCTGGGCTTTTTAAAATAGGTTTAACCTTGTCATTTAAAACATGTAAACCGTGTTTATCAAGCCGGTACCCAAGGTAACAAACGGAAGGTGAAAGGAGCTCACATTTAGACCTTTTCAATCTGAATCCACTTCGCTCCAAATGCTCGAGTACGACCGCGAGTGTTCGAAGATGCTCTGTATATGAGCGTCCAGAGATAAGAATATCATCCAGATAAGCACACGCAAAAGGAATGTCCTTCACTAGGTCGTCAATAATTCTCTGAAATATTCCGGGGGCGGAATTAATGCCAAAAGGTAAACGAGTATATTGAAATAGTCCCATGTACGTGGTGATGGTAGTAAGTTTCCTCGAAGGTTCATCGAGCTCTGTCTGCGAGTATGCATGACTCAGATCGAGTTTGGTAAACTTTTCACCACCAGCTAGTGTTGCATACAAGTCATCAATACGTGGCAAGAGGTACCTGACCAGCAAGGATGCTTGATTTATGGTTATCTTGTCGTCATCACAAATCCGTACGGAGCCGTCCGGTCTGGCACAATTGGAGTTCCCCAGTCAGAAAAGTGTACAGGAGTAATAATACCTTGAGTCTGTAGGCGGTTTAGTTCCTCTTCAACTTTAGGCCTCATAGCGTATGGTAGTGTGCGCGCCTTAATGAATTTTGGTCGAGCGCCTTCCTTTAGTTTTATCGCAGCCTGAAATACTTTCAACTTCCCAAGCTCCTCGGAAAAAACAGCCGAATGTTGTTTAAGTAATGTTTCAAGTCCGGAGATCTCGGTGACTAATTTTACCACATTCATTTTATCCGGGAAAGCACGTATCCAGTCTCTTCCAAGCAGATTTGGACGATCCCCGAGGATCACATATACAGGAATTGTGCGTATTTTGTCGCCATACTGTGCCTTCACGAAGCATTTACCACGGACACGTATAGGTTCACCGGTGTATGTGCGAAGAACAGAATTGCAAGCGGATAAGTTCGGGAGCGTTTTTACAGCGTTTTCTCGGATTATCGTCACGGATTCTCCTGTATCTATTTCCATCTGTACCTTTTGTCCTTCAATGTAAAGCTCTAGAGTGTATGGCGCCGGCTGCATGCTAGAAACGGAATTAAGCCAAATGGAATGTAATTCAGGGTTGCTACCATCAGACTCGTCCACAGTTTTGATGGGGTTTGCTCCTCGATAAGCCCCACCTGAACGTCGCTTGACCGATCTACACACTCGCGCCAGGTGGCCCACCTTCCCGCAACTTCGACGTACTGTCTTCTGATGCCGGCAGTCGGATGGACAACTGTGCTGCTCACCACAACGACAGCACACAAACAAACTGACGCCAGTGGGTGGCTTTGGTTTTGGTGTAGTGTTAATCAATCGCAGCTCATCTGACGAGTCCTTCAGCGTAAATGTTGCGAGTTGTTGTGTAAGGTATTCCTTCTGCCGAGCAATCGAGCAGGCCGTCTCCCAGGTCAGTGAACAATCATCTTGTGAAAGGAGCTTCTCCCGCGTGCTCTGATCTGAGATTCCGGCTATCAAACATTGGAGTAACATGGCCTCTTCAAATCTCGTTGGATCGACTTCATTGTATTTACAATCAGGTGCTGCTTGTAGTACACGAGCGATGAACTCGTGCACACTCTCATCTGGTTTCTGGCAGAGTTTCGAGAAGTAGTATCTAGCCGTAAAAACATTCTGACGGGCACCCCAAAGAGCACTGAAGGTTTCCAAAGCGCCGGTTATCGTAGAAGAGATTTGATCAATACGAAGTGCATCGAAATACCTTTGACCCTCATCTCCAAGAAACTGTCTCAAGAGCTTCACTTTGTTTTTCTCAGTAAGAGATACTGCTGGATTCAAGATTGGAAGCAATTCCAAGTAATAAGTAAAGGTTTTCCGCCATCTATGCCACGAGTCCAGGGAAGGTTTGTCGGTAGAGCACGACCAGAAGACCGGTGGAGTATTTGTCATGGACATGTTGACCTCCGTCACCAGATATCACAACTGGACTCTAACCGCAAGTACGTATTTCAACTCGTAGGGAATAAGCAAGAAGACGCGTCAGCCTGGCGCACAGCGGTACTGAACACTTAACGGTTTACATGTGAGCACGTAACGTTAGGGTGTGTCCTTGAGTGCGTGTGTGCGTGCTTATCTACGTGTGTGTGTAGGGCCAATCAGGTTCACGGTCATAGTGAGCGATCATTGGTTGAACACGTAACAGAACCCAACCGACTTTGGATGAACTAGAAGGCCTATGGTTTCAGGCAGCAAGGACGGAATTAATGCATACTTCTGTTTCCCGGATAAATTAGTTTAGTCACTTGAATCAGTCTGAACAGTACAATCTAGCTTGAAGTGCAAACAATAATTTCCACTTGTACATTATGCTTATGGTAACATTCTGACTGAACGGAGATGATTTTCCCTATAGCGTCAGTGGCGTAGTTGTGCGCGGATGCTGGTGTGGTCCTAATAAGACAGCCGCCCAAATGTTGCCAAAAGGGCCGGGCGGTAAATTAGGATGAACACAGTCGGCGGCTAAAAGGGATGAAGGAAGGAACGGGAGAGAGATCATTATTTGGCTCGGCCCTTCCTGTGACTTATCTTGTTCATACGCTGATCCTTCTTTGGTTGAAATTGATGCTAGAGGATTAACAGCACAACGAAGACGGAAGGCGTTAGCGGCTGGAATTTCTTGGTTCGTGAGGGCAGTTACTGACCTCCCCGGGGGTAATTTATTCCCATATGCGTACACATGTCCTAAGTCATGTGATCTTTCTGCAATCAATCCGTGAGCTGATTTGTTACCGACATGGCTGATATATGAAGCGATCCTGATAAACATAGGTCATCACAACAACTAGTTTCGTTGATAAATCGGTGATATCTGTGTATGCATTAGCAAAGTGGACCACACGTAAGCCCATTTGTAAAGCAATCCTTTGGAGTAAGCGTGAGAAATTACTGCGTTGCCGTGCGAATTTCACCTTTAAGGCGGTGTAAGTGAATTTTTCGCATGATCAGTGGAGGTAGAAAACAGTTAGACTCGAGGATGAAACTGTGATCGTTTGACATGTGTAACTGTTTGTATCAAACGTAACTTGAAGCTTGTCGTGGGAAATATCAGTGAATAACTCACCAGTAAACAATCATGGTGGCTTGTTACAGGGCCATTTCGCCTTCCTGAATGACTGAAACCGTTATGATGGAATAAACCAAACAATGTATAATTTCCTTTTCAGAACTACGTACAAGCTTACATTCAGGAATGTACCGATGAAAATGTGGTATGAATTCAAGGACTTGCGGGTTAATAAGTCTTTACATCATTAAGCCTGAGGCACAAAGCCGTTCCGGAGTGATGGGTTTATACGGAATTCTGCTAGTAATTCTAGAATACTATGCCTTTCACAGAGCCATATTATCTCAAGCCTTTTCCCTCTTACTAACACAACATATTACACGTTTCTCGGTCTCCGGTTTCGTCCAGTTTTATTGCGGTAAACTCTACCATCTACCCTACCTCGATACCATGATCGCATTCTTGACTACCTAATCGTGATCTACCTATGATTTCTAATTACAAATCCCGTTGCAGTAGACAAGTCGAACTCAACCAAACAAATCATTGAGTTGGTTGATGCACATCAAGCCATACCAGAGAGGACACAGATATTTGTTTTACAAAGAGAGGTTTTGGTGTCGCTCTCTCACATTTTTACACTAGATGGTAGGTGTACATAGTTACTGCATACAAACAGAGATAACCCAAGCGAGAAGAGAATTTGGGAAGGAAACATTGGCGTCAAATGCTTCGCCACTAAGCCACTATGATACTTGAGCGAATTTTTTTACACGACTAATAGTATTTCTTTTGTATGTGAAATGTGAATCACTGTCACATAGATAATCATAATTTAGGGTGAATCAACCACCATCTACGTCTAAGAGCGAGGTGTCACCTTGCTTTTCCTAATTTACCAATACCCGAAAGTGAATAATGAGTGAACTTTCATCGATTAGAAATATGACAACCATTCTCAATTCGGAATAGAATTATTCCATTTCGAGTACTGAAACATATGTGGGAATATTCATGACTATGATCGGGAGCGGATAACATAAACCACACTGTGAATATATTGAGAACAAGGAGTGTTGACAGTCACGGTTTGTCTGGACGCTCCGGACACTGGTCGTTGGGGTTGTTTTCGCGAAATCACCCTCTCACCCAACTTCTCGTTACTACGTATGATAATCAAAGAAGACAGAAAAGAGAAATCGGGAAAATTGCTCAGCTAAATGATCACTTTACAACACATGCGCTGACTTTATTTCCATGTTATTCTTACAAATAAATCAGCGCGATAAATTCCTAAATTCGTGGTCGAGAATTACTGCACCAAGTTCACTGCAATGTTCTGGATGTGTGAATGCGTCGGTCAAGCACATAGCAGACTGTAAGTCACCAACGGTATAATGTATGTCAATATTGGCTTGTAAAATCCTGTTATTAAAAGATAAAGCAGCAGTCATAGCGCAATATCATTTGTATAGTATCAACCGATGACACGTAAAACAGTACATAATCAAGTAAATTCAAGAATTTGCTTTTATGCACCCATGAAGGTTGAACTTGCAGTTGTGACACACGCGATCAAAACGGTGAAGAAAAACAACAAAACAAACCAAAAACAGTAAAAAACGACAGATAAAACAACGTCATGTGTGGTACAGGATCATTAACATAATTTGCTGTTCAGTTCTTGAATGATAATATTCGGATCAAGCAGCAATCTAGCTGGATATGGTACTACAGATGAATCCTAGGCCCTCGTGTGGGTTTAATGTGCTCTGTAGTTTCGTCGCGTTAAAGATCTAGCTTTTCAGTTGGATGAAACGCGATGTAAAGGGTGGCTGATATCAGTGAGTATTTTCAAGCTAGTTTGGCATACGAATTAACATGAACAGGTATCATGTGTTGAACTAACGTTGGTTCAGAAATGCCACTGCATGGAGCTGTGTTTCAGCGAAATATGAAGTAGTTTGAAATGCCTAGCCAATAGGTCAGGAAAGATCACAGGATAACAGTAAGTCCAGTGTGGTAGAACACATGCAATGATAAATCGCAAGATCAATTGGTGAAAGACTGAGGACGAACGAAGAAGGGACATCAAATGAAAGTCGCCTGACTTTGGTGATTAGTTCATTCACGTGATTTGACCACGATGAACTACGGCTCAGTGTGATACCCAGATACTTAACTGGCCTCGAGCACCTCAGGCTTTCATCACTTATGTGACGTTGGTGACAGTCGGCGACGAGTTTCTGGTAACGATCTGCCTTATGCAGCGGAAACGATAAATCATTGCACTTTGAAGCATTCAATGTTAAGCCGCTGGAGTGTGACAAATGCACGATTTTATCCAAACAACTTTGTAGCATGGTCGAAAAGGCTGAAGTTAGTTGATTCGCGCCGATTAGTACGTCATCGACGAATTTTAGCATTATAGTTTCTTCAAGGACAGGGATGGAGCCAACGTAGGTAGAGAATCAGAATAGGGACAAAATGACTCCTTGATGAACACTGGAAGTAGCGGTAGGTGGCAAGAAGCTCCTGCCGTTGAACTCGCTTATCTGAATACGTTTGGCAAAATAAGGCTGTAGCAAGAAGGCTAAGGATGGTTGGATAACAGAAGCCAGGAGATCTTGCAACAGGATTTAAGGTTACCAAAATCGAAGGCGTTTATGTAGTCAAGGAAGCATGCACGTGTGGTTTTGTTCTTGTTGTCTAGCGACGATAGCGTTGAGTGCACTAGACCAGCCATCGCGTCTTTTATCCACCTCGAAGTTTAGTATGAAAATTGATATGCTTAATTTAGACAGGATCGGGTTAGTAATTTTTCAAAAATGAGTTTCTCGAACGCTGTTGAAGCCACGCAATTGCACGCAATAGGTCAATATTCACCTGTCGCTTTCTTCGGTATTGGTGTTATGCTAGCAGCTCTCCAACGGTCTACCATCGTGCTTTGTTTTGTGCGAATGTTGTACAACTCAGATAGCGGTTGGGATAGTGCATCTTGCTACTCCATAATGACGAAGAGAGATAACCGGTCAGGTCTGCTTGTTTTGCTTGAGTATAGCTGGGTAAGGTTCCTGTGAAGTGCTGCAACATCAACTACTGGCGATGAGTCTATAGGCCACGGAATCTGTGCAGATGACGAGTTAGGGAGTGAGTCATTGCTGGAGCGGCAGTTTTCGATATAGTTTGTGTTACCTTTCCCAATTTACGCAGCTATGTGGGCTTGATCGAAAGACACTTGAATCACGACAGCTACTTTCATCATCAAAACATCCTGTCGAATCCCATGTATAAAAAGAAAACACTAAGATACATTTATTTAATCAAAGGTACTAGATGGGTGTATACAAGCACATCTTTCCGGTTTTTAACTGAACACCACTCTCGGTTATAAATGACACGAAATTCCTGACTACTTTCAAATGTCTGTATTTCACGAGTCTGGACAGGAACTCACTCTAAGTGCATGGTGAACAAGAACACTGTGGCTTTTATCCTCCATAAAAGAACGAAGGCAAAATTTTACACTGCTCACCTCCGATCTAAATCCCTCGTTATAATCCGTGTTTTTTCACCAGCTTGCAAAGGAAAACGCAATGCACAGCACAGGAACGGTTTAGTTAAATTACAAAATCGACTCTGGTTTAGGAATGCTTTTCATAGCAGTGGAACACAGTATTTAACGTTTCACATTAATCACTACATTTGCCCCACTGAAGCAAAAAGTTCCATTTAACATGCACTGCCTTTTCATCTGACACATCTACGGCTAGCCATACGGCAACCTTAACCGCTCGACAGTTACTAGTTAACGGTTGATGGATGCAAAGCACACGATCTGAAATTGGCGCCACTGGAACTCAACGTTCAACTAATATTTTTGCGGAATTGGCCATGATCGGATGATAGTACAATGGAGTGGCGCGCATTTATATGTGGGCGACGGAGCAGAAGCAATATACTGCGATCGATAGATAAAGTATATTTCCGCACTTTCGGTTACTCACTGTTTCAAACTAGCGGATTGTCAAGCAACTCACTTGTCTTTGAGAGGGATTTAAAATGCGTTCAAAGTGGTACTTGTGGAATTAGTGAGGTTGCCAAGTAAATCTCGAAGTCGAGTACTTTGGGTGGGAGAATTCGGTTCCCCACCTTCGTCTTCTTTGAGTTCCACACTGTTATCTATCAAATGTGATAACGACTGCAGTTTCATAGATACATGACTGAGGCTATCCATTCCTTTCCTGACCGAACTAGCTAACGCTCCTTACAGATGCATACTTGTGTGTTGAGGATTTGTTTTGGACTGAATACTTTATACTAAATTGCCAGTACGTAAAAAGCTTATTCAATGCTGGAATCATCAGGCATGCTTAAACGCAGTACCTGGAGCGATCCGATCCATATTTGAAAATTAAAGCTGTCCAACTTCTAGATACTCGTCGTGGAGAAAGCGATTGTCATCTAGAAGCAACTGTTCGATTGATTGTGTTTAATTACTTAAACAAACACAAGGCAAAAATCCATAGTAGGTTCACCAGATCCGTTCCAGTATGGACGTCAGACAGACGTGAATTTCCTATGGAACATAATGGATAGCCTTGTCTAAGGTCTTACGCTCACTTAATCACAGCTTGGTGATCCACCAGAAAATATTTCGGACAGCAGTATACTCGATCACCTTCAATACATTTCGAGTGAGCGAGGAGGTATGGAATGCCTTCACCAAGTTGAAAGTCAATATTTAAACATGACCAGAAAAACGGGCACTGTCTATGATATTAAAAGAATGTATTTTTCTGGTTTAACCCTTTAGGAATTGCTCTTAATATAAACAGCAGGGTTCATTATAAAAATGTGCTTTAGTTTCAGTTTCGTACTTACGGAACGTAACGAATAGCCACCTACCGTTGGATCTGGTGAGACAGCCATATATTTACGTTTATCAGATATGATGTGGACCTTGAAATCTTCTCTGAATTCTTCTGCATACATGCCCGAAGAAAGGAATGGCATAACACCTATTCAGATAATTTCATGGCTTCTTAAAACGGAGATGATTTCAGTTCCCAAAATCAAATAAGGTGCTACAAAGTAGAGCTCAATCGCAAATAGTTTGAGTCGCCAACAATGAGTTAGTATCCGCGATCATTAGCAATAACTTCTTGGGGTTGTCTAATACTGCATTTTGCAGTTTGCATAGTTGGCTTCGATAAACTCTTCCAATAGTTGTAGTACTACAACCTTGCTTCTTCTTCTTCTTCGAGAAAAATACCTGCTTTTAGTTTTCCAACAGTGCATACTCACATGCAAGTTACTGTAAAGACAAGCAGTCCTTCACCACACTGCGAATGTGATTAGCGACACATGTAATAACTTTTAATAACCCTTGTGTTAGTAAACTATTGCGACAGGCACTGGCATGGCGCTGTAGCTTGTTATGTCAACCAAATGAGCGGTAAGGTAGGTGCAATGTGTTTTGTATTGATACCGTCGAATTGCTCTCCGGAAGGCAATGGGGCTTTGATATCTACGATATTTTGTTGATCTTTCGGGGCGAGATAAGCTAAGACAAGAGGATCCATTACCAATTTTGGCACTAGATGTTAATGAGTAAATGAATACTTGAAGTAAAATGAGTATCGCACAGTTGCATATCTTCTAAAAGTAAATATTTACCGCGAATGTATTACCGCTTATGTCAAACAAGGCACGCTAGAGGTGTGCTGAGCAAGGAGCGATCTAATGCAATGTTAGAAATTACGGACCACAAATGCATAAGTTTTGACCCTGCAAGTAGTGTATATGGGCTAGTTCTGTAAAAAGATTAATTACTCATTGGTGCACGCTGAACTGTACCAAACCATAGCTTCTCATTCTACAACCCTTATACTAAACGTAACTAACTAGTCGGATCTTTGTTATTCCATTGAGTGAATTCGCCACAAGCGCAGGCGCCTTGTTCATTACCAACTGGTGCCGTAAAGAAACACGCACGAACAACCAGACTAGATTAAAGTTTTGTTCAAGATTAAAAACAGAAAAGAACTATATGCACGGTAAAATTAAATTAAATTGTTTTCACTGGTGTGGAGCTACCCCGAGCTGTCACAAAAATAGTGTCCTCCTGCATTATTCGCCCTGAAATCCTCGGATTTATTCACACAGTGACCTACGTATTATCATTCGATTGGGCTCCGCGAACTCCTCCTAACAACTGTTCACCTTTTGGATCTGTCATTCCTGGATCAGAAGCAAACTGTGCTTTTGCAATTTGGAAGTCAACCGTGCTTGAATATCATCGAACAACTTATTTTTCCTCTCGTCGCACAAGAACTCTGGTGGTCTTATTTTAAAGATCTTTTTGAGAGTCACCCGAGCATCTTACTACCACTCCTTCAAGTCGCTGTACAAAGCGATAGTTTTCAATTTGGTCCACCTTTTGTGCAGCCACTGCCGTTAATAGACCGTGTTTTCCTTGCCTCAGTCCTACGTTGCATCGCTACCTATCCACTTACCTGCTGGATCAATAGCACGCACGTCGCCTATCGACCCTAAGGAACGGGTGACTCATCTGGACGCCACATGTCTGACCCCCTGACCTCAAACCAGGGCCGATCGCCGCGCAACGAAAACTGAAGCGAAGTCATACACGGTGCGTCAGTCTCTCTACCCTCTTGCTACCCAGTTGTAGTATACACATCCAGCTACTCCATTCCATCTTGTTAGTGGTGAATCTCTACACCATGTCACCACCATCTGCGGTCATTCCCACTTCGCTGCCCCATTACTGACCGTGACCACATTATTCAGTAGAATTATTCATTCTAAGCTAGTGGTAAGTGAGAGATCCACAACACAGATTCTGAACTCTCCTTTTTTATCTAATCCCTTTTGGAATTGGTGAAAGTCAAAATAACAAAGTACATGTCTCAAGTGGATATGGCCCATACGAAAATCAATTGTAACCTATGTGTAAAAACTGTTAAATCTGGTCCAGTTTGCTTTAACTGTCAAAAAGCGTACCATTCGAAGTGTTTAGGGATGAGTGCACTCGAAACTAGACAATACAGCAGCAAAACCGAAGCAGTTTACTTCTGCCAGGTGTGCAAAATCCATTCTTGTCGTTAGTTGTGCAATTTTCCTAATGAAAAAGTGTGAAAAGTTGGCGGAAACAGTTGAGCAACTGGTGAACGCTCGCAACGCATCTGTGACATAAACAACGCTATACTTGAAACTGAACGAACACCTACAAACTCTCCGTTTAGGCCGAAGAAGAGGGCCAGGCATCCCAACCCCACAATCGTGTCTCAGTCTCAAACGACCCCTAGCCTCATGACTCCACTATGTGAAAAAGTCATTTACAACCCACTTGCTACTACGTCCTCCAAGGGTGTAATAACTAGCAATTCAGTTGACATACTCGACACACAAAACTCCAGCAAGCCTACGGTAGAAAATAACTGGACATTCTACGCAGCGGTTGCTTCTAGGAAAACGCCGTCAAAGACACCTGTGACTTCACTTATCGGAGAGGTCAAAACTGTGCCTCAACATGGATCGCTATCGCCAGTGCGGTTCACAAATCCACAAAAAGCAAAAGAACCTAGTGCTGTTAAGTCGCAAACCACAAGGCGGAATCATGGTGCCTTAAGTCTTGTGCGCACTAACGTTCCTGAATCCAAATTCAACACAATAAAGGGCAGACTGATAGACGATCGTAGTCAGTGGGATTCCATCTGTAATGCCATCAGCATGCGCGCTGAACCCGCTACGCTGAGCCGTATCGAAAGACATCCAAACAACTTACACTACGGCGAAACTCGACTACTTCGAGTAACACTACATTCCGCGGAAGTAAGAGGAATCCATTCTGCTCGTTGCAACTCGACATCACAGAGCATCGAACGGAGTATGTATCTTACCGGATATTCCGTGGAACGAGCGTTCAAAGGATATGAACAATCAGCAGGGAAGTAGAAAACACGCGCTGAAAACCATCATTATTCTTGGCGTCTCCGAGTCTCAAGCTTCACCTCCTGAAGAAGCTCAGGCACATGACCTGGAGCAATGGCGATACATTCGTGAGGCGTTGTCTTTAGAAAATGTCATTGCTACCTCCCTGACCAGGATTTGCGTGTCACCAAATTACAAAGGGTGTAGTCATAGGTTGCTGAAGTTGGTCTTACCGTCTGAGCTAACTCTTCAGACAGTTCTAGAGAAATGGGGTAAATTTCGGAACATGCTACCAACAGAAATGCAAATAAAAGCAGCAGATTTACGACCAGAGACTATTGGTTACTCCATGGAGAGAACCAACTCAGTGGGAATAACCGTTGTTGCAGAATCCACCACAGAGACTGATCTGACTGCAGTCATAGCATTCAGCGAGGCACTGCAAGTAGTGAGTGACCATCAGGATCATCATGAACCTAATCACACGGTGCAGAGAGTTATCCCAAGTCATTCTCGCGAGCCTAAGACGTTTCCAAAAAACTAGTAACAGCCGATTTCAAGAAGGTCGGCCAAGTCTCAAATACGTTGTCTATATCCAGAAATAACCTTCTAACCTATGAATCCCTCTCCTGTTTTTATACCAACGCACAAGGTATTTGAGCAAACTGACGGAACTTCGCCTGTGTCAGGCCTCGATGTCAAGCGACCTCGTTATGATAACCGAGACCCGGTTGAATGAAGCGATCACTGATACAGAAATCGCACTAACTAGGATGTCTATTCTACGCAACGATCGACCAAGTAGAGGAGGTGGAGTACTGCTTTATTATCGCAGCGAACTACACATTGATCTCATCGATGACCCAGAGGTTCAGATTGTCGATGCGCTTTGGTGTCGTCTTCAACTTAGCCGTGGGGACGCATGTTTGTTGGGTGTGGTGGATCGCGCTCCGTCGTCTAATTTGGAAATGAAGAGCTTATGATCGAAACGGTATCGATAGAGAGTCCTTTAGGCCGTAGCGACCATGCAACCCTCATGTTCAAGTACTTCTGTTATGCAGAGTATTCCACAGAAAACACCGAGGAATGTCAGATCATTACAGATTACGGCGCTTTACTCAAACTTATAAATGCTACAAACTGGGCATTTCTAGAAGAACGATCCCCCGATGTAGCCTGGTCTGAATTTGCTCATCAATTCAACACGTTAGTAACTAGTGATTCTAGAAAAAGACCTTCGCGAGCGAAGACAATAAAATCATTCATACGCAGCAGGACACGCAAGTGTATCGTCAAGAGGAATTTACTCTGGCGAAGATACAGGGAGTCATCGAGTGCCAAAAAATGGGAAGCCTACAATATCCAAAGGAATCACTGCGTAAACCTGGTATGCAAAGATAAAAGACAGCACCAACACAATCTAGCTGAGAAAATTTTTTCGAACCCCATGCTCTTGTACAGACACGTTAACAAGCTCCGCAAAGTGCAGCGAGGAATTCTTGCTTTACACATTGTGTGGACTTGCACAAAACGCAACCGAGGCGGCCAACGCCCTATGTCAACAATTCACCCCGAACTTCCAGAGCACGACATCGCCGCATACACTGTTCCCAATGGTTGTACCACCACCAGGATTTAGCCACGTCACTTAGCCACGTCACGACTGCGGATGTTATGAAAAGGCTAATTGCCCTTCGCGAGCATACCTCTCCCGGTGTTGATAATATTCGTCTAAATCCGTTGAAATTGGCTGCAGTAAACCTGACGGATCTACTCTGCAATTTCTTCCAACGATGCTTCGATGAGATGCGCGTGCCAACAAGGTGGAAGCAAGGCATCGCCACTCCCATTCATAAGGGGGAAGTCGTACAGATGCGGCCAACTATCGCCCGGTAACGCTACTTCCGGTGCTCTCCAAAACCATGGAAGAGATTGTTGCCGAAGCGCTGATGAACTTCTTGGAAAAACGCAATATCATAGCACAAGAACAACATGGGTTTCGCAAGAACCGATCTTGCACTTCAAACTTGCTGCTTGCCAGATCCAGTTGGACTGAGACCGTTGGCAGCGGCTTAGATGTTGACGCAGTATATCTGAATTTCTCAAAGGCTTTCAACCGTCTGAACCACCGTATCCTCCTTCACAAGCTGCAGTGTTGTGGAATCGGTGACCCAATCCTCGGTTGGATAGCTAACTTCGTGCTTCAACGACATCTGAATGTAAGAGTTCGCGGCGTCATCTCTGACCCAATCGACGTTAAGTGCGGATTGCCCCAGAGCTCAGTACTTGGTCCACGACTATTCCTGATTTACATAAACGATCTCGCGACAGTTAGCAACTCCAACTCCTTGCACTTTGCTGATGATCTCAAGATATGGCGAGCCATTAGAACAACTAGCGACAATGCAGCACTTCAAGATGATCTGGACAGGGTCTACGAATGGTCGACTCAGAACCTGCTTCAGTTCAACGCTACGAAGTGCAAGGTGTTGAGCATAAGCCATAAAGCCACTTGCGAATACAGACTGGGGGATCAAATTTTGCGGCGCACTGCAACGGAATGCGATCTAGGAGTAGTAGTGCAGGAAGATCTGGGTTGTTCCCGTCAGGCCGAGAAAGCCTCCAAAAAAGTTAACCAAAACCTTGGCCTTTTGCGGAGGGCATTCGGGCGCTTCGATCCTTCCATTTTTTCTCAGATGCTCAACGCCTACATTAGGCCTCATTCTGAGTACGCCATCCACGCCTGGCAGCCATGCCAAAAGAAAGACCTTACCGCTCTTGAACTGCCACAGCGATGGGCGACCACGAACGTAAAGGGTCTGTTTCATCTCCCCTACCGATTGAGGCTGAAAACCCTCGGGGTCTACAGTGGACAATATCGACGCCTGCGTGGCGACTTGATAATGACTTATATGATCCTGAGGAATCCAAACCATTCTTGTCGTCACCTACTAAAGCTGAATAGCAATACAACACTCAGAGGGCACCAGCTAAAGCTGGCCACACAATACAGTCGGTTGGAATGCCGCCGGAATTTCTTTTACCTCCGTGTATGCAAACACTGGAACGCTCTTCCCACAAACGTTGTTTCTTCCCCCACGCTAACGGTATTCAAAAGACGTCTGGATGATTCGCTTATCCACCTACATTACCCTATATAATGAGAGATGTCCACGTCAAACAAACGCGAAGAAAACGGTGCTCATTCTCAGCTTTTGTGCTTCACTTTTTACACACTGCTGTTATGGAATATAGTTTCGGATATATTACAACTGCATTCATCAATTTACCCCAGTCCAAGAAAGCGGCGCACGAGTAAGCGTTGGTAGTTTCTCTTGTTCTTAAGACATGCCTTCCCCATATTACTTCCCATATTACTATACAGTAACAATTCAATACACATTCTACAACCTTCCTAGGAATAAGGAGCACTTGAATTCACTAGACGCTTAAACTGACGATTTACACATGTTTACTTTCACTTCAACCATCCTACGGGACTTGTAAAGCAATCGCTTTTTTACCTGCAATATATCCTTGTTCATTGTTCATTGTACGACATGATTTAACGTTTATTGCCTGGCTAAATTTTCCGGAAGTAAGAATTTTTGCAGGGCTTCTTTGTGTTTGGTTATTGTTTTACTGAGTGGAATTACACGCTGATGCTTTTGCTCTGCACCTGGTTGTAGTGCTCCGGATGGCTATCTTCAACTATGCAGACCACATGGTGCGAGTAATACAATAAGCGCATTAACTGTTTCCACACCATGCAATTTACGTTGCCCACTTCTCAACAACAGTAGCGATGATTGGTAAGGTATAGCTACGAGGTACACCTCTCTAAATATCTTCTCATTCGCCCCAAACTCATAATCTCGGAATTGCCATAAAAGTTGCACTCCTAGCTTGACAGCAGTTGCAACGGTCGAGTAGTGTGGCCTCGTTGAAGACTCCTAGCTCTTTTACAGTGTGTTTCGGACCTCACGAAAATTTGTTTATATTGCTTGTAGGCACAGAGAACCGAGAGGGTGTGAAATTCCGGCGGAAAACAAACAACATTGCATAAATATTGTTAATGTACTCCATCTTGTATTTAGCTAAAACTAATAATCTATAATATTAGGCTTCCTCCATACGTTGGCTGATAAATGCACCAAGATTACCTTAGTTTATGTTGTCATGCCATGTGTTCGTAGGGTTACAGCATCATTTATACAAATAGGAGCGGACAAGTGGCGCTCGCACACCTGCCGTTCTCTGATGCAAGAAATATAAATGTGTACTATTATAAAGCATGACAGTGATCCCTGAAGCCGAATTTCAGCGCCCTTCTGAGCAAGTCTCGATGTTTATCTATCAATTACACATTTGTCGCCCCTTTGGCGCGACAACAGTCTCAAATTTACTTATTGCTTTATATCCTGAAAGTAACGATTGAATTACATCTTATTTCCAAAGGCCAAGCAGTCAGATTCAGCAGGATATATTTTACTAGATGCATCACCTTCAGAATGCCACACCGATTTATCAGTTTGTTGTTAGTTGCTTTGCCGTAAACAAGCACAATGGAGCAGAGAGTTAAGCTGAAAATGGTACCCAGCTCTTGCTTGGACGGTTTCCACAAAAGTCTGCAATTTAGTTGTTCGAATTTCAACTTCGGATTCCCGTCTGCGACTTAATACAAACTCAAGTTTTGACCACGATCAAGTTTGAAACGAAGCCTAATCATTGCACCTACCAATCTGCACTCGCATTGACTTCGATCCAAATTATGGTATTGATTTAATGCTCCGATCTAATTTAGTTGGGAAATGCTCATAACGATTGCGACCATCGATCCACTCCTCATATAAATATGAGATGCGATTTTCCCCTTACTTATTTTTCTACACCATACTTCGGTTTGATATTTTGAGTGTTAAAGACGGCGCTGTGCGGATTGATCGTCTACATTGACACCAAAACAAAACAACTTACTCCGTAACCACAAAACACAACAGTGGGGTCAGCGAAGTGTATCTTACAGATTCCTTCATGCTTCGGAATGGCGTTCCCATAAGGATTAACTTGTAAAGATTTATTCAGCCGGACTGCTCCTGGTTCCCCGTAGGCATATAAGAGAATACTTTTGACTTCAGCTGCTGAGGACAGAATCACTTCATCGTATCTCCAAAAAGAATTCTAGTATAGCAGAAACCATTCAATAAAGATGTCAAATCACATGTCACGTTGCTTGAAAGAATAAATCATTATTGCATCAATAATTGGACACGAGAACAGTGGTTTGTAGTGGTTATTATTGCATACGTGTTTGCTTTCGTGTAATGATTTTTATCACGACACATTCTGTACACTTTGTTTAAATTGATGAAATACACTAGAATATCGTTTTTCGAACTCCGCGCTCACTGGATACTAACTACTGAGAATAGAGAGCGTGAAGATAAAAAAACTGCTGCGCTGTCGTAGGTGGATCGGTCACATGCGCGGACGAAGGTCACTAATTCCTGCGCGCTGGCAGCATATAACAGCTGCACTACATCTTATCCGAGTGCAATACGCCCCCTAAACCTTTAGTCCGCAAAGTGAGCGTTAAAGAATCGCTTACCTGGGAGTGATGATGCTGAATTAACTGAATTGCTTAAATTTGCTTGTAATATTTTAGTCCCAGTTGTTCACAAGCTACATAGCAAGGCTAGTCCGGAAAGGCACCAAACGAGTTTCGCCCTAGTGGGGCTCGTCAGTAGTGCGCATCCCCTCGGTTACCTACTGGGGATCGAACCCATGACCGTTAGATGCAGATGCCAACTAGCCAGCAGCTTAAGTCATTTAGCCATTGGGGAAGTCGGCTGGGCTACACAATTTGCAAGCTTAAATTCCGACACCGATTTCGCCTCGTCTAGCGTTTTCTGGCAAAACGGTGCCAATATTTCACCACTCGACAGTCGAAGCATAGTTGGTGAGCGCTGCGCTGTAAATCTGGTACCAGTAGTTTGTACAGATGTCCCCTCTGCTGTTTGGTTCGCGAAGGTGCAGCAGTGGCCTCAACAGATGGAAGTGGACCAGATGCGATATCCGGTGCTTTATAATGAGATCAACTCGAAGTCGACGAAATGACAGGTTATACAGCCCTGCTCACCTACATCGGTCCCGGTACTACATACCCCTAAAATGGGGATGAGCAGGGTAGCTAAACGCTGGATTTGTTCCAGTCTCTGAACCTCCCCTATTGTAATCGGACCATAGGGGGGTGAGCTGTACTCAAGCGCCGGTCGTATTGTGGGAGAGAAGAGACCGGTAGCAATTGCTTCAGCCGAATGCCAGTAGCTGAGTCTAATTGTCCAAAGCAGTCGTAGTCGCTTTGCGTACAGTCTGTTCGTGTTGACGACCAATTCATTTGACCGCGTGAGAGTGCGCCTAGATCCCTTATGGAACGGGTGGGGTGCAGCGAGTGACCGATCAGTGTATATGCACGCCCATTACCACCCCTCCCCAGGCTCATAAACGAGGACTTGGACGGCATGATCGGTAGGTCATCCTGCATACCACCGGGATAGGCGGTGGGAGATCCTTCTGAAGGACGTCACTGTCGTAGGGAGAAGCAATAACCATCCAGACCTTCAGGTCGTTTGCAACTAATCCACAGGGCACCAGAAGAAGTTGAGACGCAGTCTTTGTGGACCAGGAATAAAATGAGCTCTTAGCATTGTGCCTTTGGTACACCGCTAGTGGAGGGATACCAGCCCGTTAGGTGGTCATCCATCTGTACCCGCCAAGTTCTGAAGTCACAGTTCCACTAGTGCAGTGAACCACCGACACCACGGGTCCTCAGCTTGTGGAGCACGACCTTAAGCTTCCCTTTGTCGAATACTTTACTGCAATCAACGTCGATAAGATTGACCGACTTCGACTGTGCTGCTGCTGTTTGTGTACGCTGCCTTCCAGTCTGCTTTAAAGTCGCATATCTGCTGCGAAATTATGATTATACGTCTACATCCATTGTGTTCAACTTGCTCGACAGTTATATCGTTCACCTTAACCGTAACTTAACTGTGCTTTGACTGTGAGTTTACTTTTCCTGAAATTTTTGCTTCTCCTAAGGAACTAAAGTCATTCCATAGTTCATAGAACTCTACAAATTATTCACTTGGAGTAAAGGGATTAGTTCTTAACAAGTGACATTGCCGTTCTAATGGAGGTCCGTTCGACGGGTACAAAATGCTAGGAGCTGAGTTTTGATGAGTAGACGGATGAATAAGTAGTTAGGCCTATAAATACAATAAAACCTCGGTAACTTGACTACTCAATGGTCAGCAAATAGATCAGTTCAAACTACAGAAATGTGAATCCATAAGGCTTACATGGTGGGTGTTCGAGCAGCGAAAAATGAGCTGGTCATGTTAAAAAGGTGGTCAACTTCGGAGGTATTGCTGAATCATTTTGCTGGAAAATCCGGAGCAGGGACTGCTTAATTTTTAAAGTAGAAATAAGCTTTATACGCCGAGCTGGGTAAAGTTTTGGCATCTTACAATATCCGCTGCGCAAGGGATAAAAAGACGTCATCAATAATCACAAACTGCTTGACTGAAAATGCACATACACATGCAACGTTTAAATAAGTGGTCTAGCATCAGCAGTAACCATCGTACATTTCTGGACAGAACGATTAGAATTTGCATCGCGTTAACAAGACAGCGTCAAAGCAAACTTTTCCAAAGAGAACGGCATCTATCCACTTTGCCTATGAGCTTCTTGATAATCATTTTGAATGGGTTTTTGCGAGTTTATACTCGTAAACACTAAACCGTCTAGTGTGCACAGTATCTGGTTTTTGAGAGAGAATCGGCCGACAGTAACAGTATTGATGGATTTGGAAATTTCCTAACTTGCCTCCATGCTACATGTATTCCAACATGACTGATGAATCCTCAGTTGAGATTGCAGATGACGTTCCAGTGGAAAGAGTAACGAACGAGTAAATTATCCTGTCATATTCATGCCTGTGGATAACAGTCGGTAGAAGATAGAATTCTCTTGTCATTGCAATTATCTGGTTGATACGAACTTTTTCAATACGGATGACTACGTTTATCGTTTACGCCCAAGCGCCAACTCGCGCACGATGCAATCCGAGGTATTTTGGTTGCGTAACGAAACTATAGTTTAATTAGACAGCGGCTAAAGCTGACAACTGATGCAACATCTTCTACTGCAGTAAATAATTTCAGTAATAAAGTCGATCTCTTCCTGATTATCTGATTAACTGACACATCATGTAAACTTGCTCGTACACTGCCTTCTGGAAGTTAGCTTCACAGTCCTCTACGTCATCCTGTGAATTTCATTCACTCGATTGTGTGTTGCGTAATCGTTGGTTAGACTGGTGGTTGAAGTTTATAATCCGTTAAACTTATGTAAAATATCAACAACAAGCTCAGCAGTAAATATTTTCGCCGGATTCTTATACCAATTTTCATTGTGTTCTGTCCATTACAATAATGTCAATGGAGTGGCTAAAAGGCCTATGTCATCGGATTCAAAATATGTAAGCACGTTACAAGACATAATTGGATAAACTTGGGACATGAGCTCTAAGCAACACCGATGTGCCGAAAAGTAGTGTCCTCAAGCAAGAGCCAAATATCCGCTTAGAATTGGTGGGATTAAGCTAATTCTACAAGTACTCATCTATTATGCTAACTTCCATAGGAGATCTTCTCAAGCCTACTTTCTTCTTTCAAAACAGCGCATGCACTGCAGCCTGCCCCTCTGAGTTACCCAAATGTACAGTACCGAAACGAAGAATTCGTTATTATATCAGTGACAAATTAAATGAATCACCCGGAGGTTTGAGTTAGTCTTCCGGCCAGCACTCAAAATTTTTATCCAACTCCCTTAAACGAGTCATGCATTGTTAATACTCATACTTTTACTTTGGAAATGATGAAACCAATTTGGCAACAATAGAGAAAATTTGGTCTGCTCACCTCCTTTTGCGTCCGGTATCCTAGTAACGGCCAATCTGCAAAGCACAAAAAACTACCTATAGAGGTTGGAGTGGAATCTGGAACGCCGTGTCTTTAGACGCGTTGATCTCGTGAGACTGTATAAAACTACTGGCAGGCCTTCTTTCCAATATCCAGAATATTCAAAGGAACGCTTCTCAGGAGCCTTCGTTATCATGGTTGTATTAACTAGGCCTAGTTGTGATAACAAGTAGTCACGGTGAGTTTAATCCACAACTCGGTCGAAGGCTGTTGTCCCAATTTGCTGTAGCAGTATGGAACATACTGTTGGGGAGTGGCCGAATGTAATAGCTTGGAAACTCAAGACTTCGCCTTTGTTGACTTTACTGGATTGAGCTGAATAACTGAGGTTCAACTTTAGGAAAATCATAGCCCCAACTAGAGATGACCAACGATTTTCAGATGCAAAGCACAGTACGGAGCATTAGTTTACTCTGCTGCAGCCTAATTTTATATCCTAAATACTATTCTCTCTTCAGAAATTATGCAGGTTTGTTCGTTGTAACAGGCACATGGCAAATATACCGAGAGATGTATTTGGACAAGGAATCAAAGATAACATATGTTGACCTGAATAGAACAATTAACAAGGCGGAAGCGTTGCCCAGTGAATTATTATCTCATTATAGCTCAGTTGGATGTGGATGCAAGTCAGGAAAAGATGAAAACGCAATGGATTTTGTGCACTTGTTAACCTCGAAGCTAGATGAGAAAATAAATTTCACACTTTAGGGTAGAAAGATCCAATATGCGATAATATGCCCGTTGCGCACAATCTCAAAAGTAGTCAGTAACGAAGACTTGCATCACCCTATTTGTTAATGACTTCTGACGATTAAATAAGCTGTTTGGCAAACACGGAATTCTTTCTTGAACTGCAACAGACAGCGCAGAACACTTGAGTCGGTACCAGTTGCTAGTATAACATATAATCATATTTGTTGCCCACTCTCAACTCAGCTGTCACTCGGCCAGTTGAGTCCTCCACCCAACTTATTCAGAACGCCCCTGTCATATTAATTCTTTTAATTGGAAAACAAAAGTTGTGAGGTTCATCATACCCGGGACAATAAAAGTCAACTGGTTAAATAGGAGCTGTTTGAAAATGGTCTTGTTTGTGCCCCATAATTTATACGGAGCTATCAGAGTTGCCTCAGATCTCTGCGGCTGGGAACGTAAGCTGGGATATTATCCTGAATGCAAAGTGAAGGAGGGTTTTCAAATCACCTGACCGGGAGAAAAGCAATAAAGGCAAATTTCCTGTAGTGTTCAACTAGCACTTTTGATATTGGAAAGTACCATTGAAAGTATCTTTTGCTAGTGTGCGTGTTTAAACTCAGTTCACAGCACAGAAACCGCATTTTTGATTATGCTAAATCTACCCTGGTTTCCAAAGGACTTCAAACAACAGGATATACAACATGTTTAATCATACGATTTCGAAAATTGCATAAATGAAAAACCCGTTTCGACCCACATGCATTGAATTTGCGTAGTAGGAAGAGAGCGCATTATTCGCCGATCAACGTTCCCTACTCAGCATTTGATGAATAGAATCATTGCATTTAAAGCTGACTCCACTGGTCCTTAATATTCAACCATAATTTATGCTAAGTTGGTCATCTGAAGAATGTAACGAGCGGCCAGAAATAAGTCAGCTTTACGGTTAAAAAATATTGAGAGAAAACTTGATGGGTGATTTCCACTCTTCCTCTGGCTCGCTATTGCTAGCAAAATAATTTGCTATGGACGCTCTCTTTGAAGATAAGGATGAAGTATTGCGTCGTTTTGACGTCTGTGTCAGAAGTACAGCTATCAAAGGCATTCCTCTTGTAAGTTCTGTCTTAATGACATGTCATTAAAGCTGAACTAAGAACATTTACGTCTCTCTTGGTCGATTTCAACCGAACTGTACAAAGGAAATTTGAGATACTAACCGTTGTTCGGTACCATTAAACGATAAGAGCAGAGCTTTGCAGTTATCTTCAGAGATGTGCTACTTATAACGTGCGATAGACTTGCGCTCTCTAATATATCATATTTGCTAAGAGCCAGATTCGGATTAACTATGTACACAGAGGGTAGGTCTAATCAACAGGGCCATATCTCGTTATTTGGAAATATTAATATTGTTTTATTACTTTTCGCTTACTCTACGAAATCTCTTGGATGAATGGTACACGGTGAAAAGCCTATGGCATTGTAGTGCACGACAAATACCATTTCACCTAAGAGGTAACAGAGTTAGGTTTGGGTTCTTTGACAGTGTGTATATTTTGAGCATCATGGCATAAAACCCTAAATATATTAGTATGCATTAGGATACCGCTTTCCGTATGAATGTCTTTGCATTCTCAGTTTGCTTCTTCCGTATCTCATTGAAATGGGAGACAATTATGCATTTTACATATATCCCATGAAGTGCTACAACCTTCTAAGGGGTTCCACATACGTACACGTAACCGGATTTGTGGACAGTGGACAGTGGTTTATTACGGGTAAAAATGCATCGCTTAACAAGTCCCGTGGGATGGAAATTATTGCGAAAATCAATTGCATAATAAAGTGAAAAGCGTTGTGGTGGACTCACCATAGACTTATGTGGAATAGCGGAGATGTTCGCATTTCAAACGTATAAATCCATAAATCCATTGGTTAGACGTTTGGCAAGAAACCGTTTGATTACGTTTTGTAGCCCCTGGCTAACAAGTCATAAAATGAAATGCAAGTGAGACAATGCATCGTCAACACGTTTTTTAAATATCGCCAGATTGGGAGCAGAGACGACATAATTAGGGAGAGCGTTCCAAGGCTGGCCCACGCGGAGAGAAAAGAAATTTCTACGGCATTCAAGCCGGCTATGATGAATGGTCAGTTTCAGAGGGTGACCTCTTAGTTTAGTGTTGTGGTTCAATTCCAGCAGCGGACGGCAAATGTGGTTTGGGTTCTTCAGAATCTGGTAAACCATTATGAGATCCCCCCGCAAAAGCCGATATCGACTGCTGTACATTCTTAGAGATTTCAGTCCAAGCTGATAGGGCAGATGAAAGAGGCCCCCTGACATTCTTGGTTGCCCGTCGTTGAGGAGTCTCGAGAGCAACGAGATCCTGTTTCTGCCACGGCTGCCACGCCTGAATAGCACATTCCACGTGAGGTCGCACGTAGGCGTTAAGCATTTGGGGAAAGGTTGAGGGTTCAAACCGACCGAAGGCTCTGCGAAGAAGGCCGAAGTGTTGATTTCCGGTTCTCTTCGCCTTCTCTGCTTGTTTGGAACACCCGAGATCTTTCTGTACCAATACACCCAGGTCACGCTCCTGAGAAACCTTCGCCAAGGTGTGGTCTCCAATCTTGTAAGCGCTCACCGGCTGGTGACGCAGATGCATCACTTTGCATTTAGCCATGCTTAATTGAAGCTTGTTCCTCTTTGACCATTCGTACATGCAATCTAGGTCATGTTGGAGCAGATCCTGATCTGTCTTGTTACTAATCGCCCGCCATATCTTGACGTCATCGGCGAAAAGCAGGAAGTTTGAGGAGATGACTCTTGCCAGGTCGTTGATAAACACCAGGAATAAACGCGGTCCCAGCACTGAGCCTTGTGGGACACCACATTCTACGTCAATTGGATTAGAAAGTGATCCCCTAACACGTACTTGGAGTTTTCGTTGGTAAAGGAAGTTGCCAATCCAACCAAGTACTGGATCTCCGATTCCGTAACTTTGTAGTCTTTGAAGTAGGATGCGGTGAGCAACGCGGTCGAAAGCTTTGGAGAAGTCCAGATAGATGACATCGACTCCGACCCCATCATCGGCCACTTTCGTCCAAATACCTCGTGCAATAAGTAGGTTGGTGGTGCATGACCGGTGTTGACGGAAGCCATGCTGTTCCGGTACCTAGATGTTGCATTTTCCAGGTAGTCCATTAAAGCCACAGCAGGTAGTCCATTTGAGATTAACTAAAATACACCAGCATTCTACTAAACCCTCGTGAGCAACCTTTTCAGAATAAGGCCTGGTAAAGTAATGGGGCCAATATAAGATAAGCAAAGCAATGTCATAAATGATGGGAAGATCACTGCCAGTGATTTGCACAGTGGCGTGCAGTGAGGTAAAGAAGTTTCCTGATGCCGTAGTTTGCCGTTAGATAAAATTGTATTACATTATAAAATAACTTTATGCAAATCGCAAGGATCATAAATAAATAAATAACTAAATTTGTATATTTACCGACAGACGGTACGCGGCCCCTTAAGTGGGAGCGATTTCGGTAGTGCACTCAGGAGATAAGAATAACACTCTCAAATGGATTTGTGCGCGTACGACTATTCTACACAGAGTATTTGTGCAATTTTCTTCGGCAATCTGCATTCTGATTACACACCATTCACAAGACTTTCTTATAAAAATTGTACCATGAATAAGGCAATTTGATCTCCCTTTATGTACGTCTCAACCATCCTGCACGGTTTGAAAATCTGGCCCATTAGATCGACAGGCGTGGAGGGGCTAGTTTCGTCGAACCGCAGTACCTTCGCTAATTAAAATACTTTCTGTTGGTATACTATATACAACACACAAAATGTGACTTAAGATACCAAATTATCTAACATGGAATTTCTGTGGTTGTAATTTTAGACGACATAATATGCCCCAATATCTTGCAGTTATTTTACTCCTTCCAAGTTTGTTTTTATATGTTCACAAATGGCAAACATAACGAAAATCCAAAAAGGTAAATTGAACTGATGGTGTATTATGGATCAGAAAGACAAGGCTTGGTATATCCCTTGGGATCGTTTGTGTAAATCACGTGCTCCCGAAACGGATTCACTCTACGGTGAAACACGAAGGTGTGGACGCACCATATTATCCGTAAAAGAATTGTATATCCGTCTATTCCGATTTCGTAGAAGTTGGAGTATGCCCTTTCGGTATGCTTCTTTTCGTCACTCACTGGACAGTAATCAAATCACTGATGCGAGTGGTCTGTTGCATCATTGAGTCGTTTTAAACCGACACGTAGCGTAAGTGTAGAGAAGACAAATGTCGAAAAGCGTTCCACGGTGGAAAATTCGGATGGAAAAGAATTCCGGCTGCATAGCAAACTATAGTAGATGGTCAATTTCACCGGATGACCCCTCATTTTTGTTTTTCGACTGTTTCTGGTAGTGACAAAGGTGACCGGGGTTTTTCAAGGTTTGGTAGGCTAGAATGGAGTTGCTCCGTAAACTGCGTTATCTTCCATTGTACACACCAAGGGATTTTAGTTGCAGGTGTTATAGCAGGTGTACGGAATCCTTCAGAGTTTTGTTTTCTCTTTTCGCTCTGTCTCCAGTGCAACCAACTAGCGTTTTAAGCAGGATTTACAGGCTTGGATGGCGTGGGCTACACGTTGTCTCACATGTGGAAAGTTTTAGGGGGAGGTTTCGATTTGTTTGATATTGACTGGAGGTCCTACGCCCCATTTAATAAATATTCAACACTGATGTCTTCTATACACATCTACGGCTCGGCACAATACGCCCATTCAAGCACCAGGGCAAAGCAACTCCTCCAGTTCCTCCTTACACCAAGCCTATCTAAAGCCTCTGCTGTTGTGCTATGCAAATGTTCTGGCAGCGCTCATAAGGTGGCACAGCTCTTCTTCGGAAAGTCATTTTCTGGTCCTAACTGGACTCAACCTGCAGTCATCTATAGACCAACCAATTCCCTACACTTGAAGTCGTTTTCTTCCCTTCCGAGATCCTTGCATTGGGAAAATTTATTAACGTCTGATCCACGGTTGACTGCCGATGAATTCTACAAGGATCTCGAGGCTTGTCTAGAAGCTTTAATATTCTAATAGCATAAAACCAGTGCCCACTCCTCGAACATTTTGCCCGCAAGCTCACAAGGCTACGAAATTTTATTTGACAACCAATAACTTCTTTCTACTATTGCAACAGCAAAAATCTTTGCTGAACTTAAAAAGCTTTAGCTTATCAGGCGTGTGCACGTTGCCAGAATAAAACCCTTGAACTCACCAGCGTGATGATAATTAGAAAGAAGAGTACGGAAACCTCATCCTTCTTGACTCCTGGTAACCAAATAACCAGCGATCCAACTATAATAAGCAGCGGTTCTGCTAATTGCTTCTGTAGTACAAAAACTGTTAAAGTTTACGTACTGTCCCGTACTCGATCGGTGTATCGCAAGCCCACTTGAACAGGACAGTAGTTAAAATTTAACGGTTTTTGTCTTATAAACTAATTACCTTTGCTCTACATTTAACGCCACGGCGGCGGTTCCCTCGTAAATTTCCCTCTGCTCACTGATGACAAGCTCTGCACAGTTGCATTTGAACTAGACTACATCAACACGGTATGCTGCAACAGACAATTTACCACCAACGTTGATGAAACGGTGGATCCGACATGGCTGCACTATTTCTGATAATTGTTTCTCTATCTACAAAACCCGGTTCTGGGCCATCACAATGGAAAACGGCTGCAGCCATTTCTCTTCACAAGTCAGGCTGTGTGCATGGACTGAACAATCACCGCCAAATAAACCTTGCTTATATCGCTAAACTGATGGACTGCTGACTTCATGATGACGCGAAATCTTATCAACACCACATAACATGGCTTCCCAAGCACACCATCCTATATGTCAGATTGACTTTCGGAATCTCTAGACTAGTTCTTTCGATGGCGGTTCATCAACAATAGTCATATACCTGCACGAGGAATTTGACTGTGTTCCGGATAAGCACCTCATATCCAAACTAACTACACATGGCACAGCCAACCCTCTGCTTTCATGGTTTGATTTTTACCTCACAAATAAAACCCGGGTCATTCAGATTCAAGGCGAAACAAGCACACCAAAGCCTGTCACCAGTTGCGTAATACAATGTAGTGTTCTGGGAGCCTTTTTATTCCTAATATATTTAAACCATCTTTACCTATGGAAAGCATTTCTTATGTGTCTATGACACAAAAGTGGATTACAAGTTTAATCCGAGTAAGGTCAATGTAATACTAGGAGATTTCAAGCGTGATTTACCTACACTCGACTCAAGGAGCTGCAAGTGGGTGACGGCACTCTCTACTGATAAATGCCACGTAGTATCATACAGATGTGACATTTTACCAGCTTTGCTTCCTATTGATGGTAAACCATTAGCTCACTGCCATACTAACCGTGACCTAGCGATCCACTAATCAAACACACTTAAATTTGACGAACGCAAGAACATAATGCAGTTAATGCACGTCGGAGCATTGGGCTTCTATTCAAATCATTCCACTGAAAGGTATCAATTAAAACCAGGTATAAACCCAGGCATAGAATCAAAACGTGCATATTTTTTGCTTATGGCTCCATCATCTACCTTTTTAATCTTGTGTAACTGATCGCGTGACATTGAAACATGTACAAAGATAATTTACTAAGCATCTACTAGGCTATTTCACTACTCACTCTTATATGGATCGTGCATTGACTTACAACTTGACCACTGCTGCTGCGAATAAAAAAAATTAACCATTTCTGCTATATTGATTCGAGTGCCCAAGAATACACTCCTTTCACACGTCGATAGAACGAGCAGAAATGTCAGTTTATCGCAATGGAAGTAACAACAATACGGTCCGACACGCTTTTATTAACCAATACTCCGTATTATCGAACAGGCTTCAATCTGAGATAAGTGAAATCCAGACAGGGATAAACTTCTGACACGTTATACATTCGTTTCTAAACGTTAAAACAACGGTTGCTATACTACGATCTACCATGACAAATGAATCCCGTACGAAATAGGTGCCAGATAGATTTGGTCTCAATACCTGGATACTTTTGATTTCTATTGTTGTCAGACGTTGCTATCTTCCCATGTCTATCGGTAGATTAAAGCTGTTTTCTAAATAAAATCTATCCTGATTACCATGAAGTTTAAGCTTTCCAAAGCGAAACTATATCCTATTGCTCTACCCAACGAAAATGCTTCATATTCGTTCGGGAATACTAAGCATTTTCTGCTTTTTTATGGAGGCCACCATTTAGGCAAGTGTTGCGGTTTCCCGTGCTCCGCGCCAAACACTATGGATAGTGTCTCTCTGCTTTTTGAATTGATTCACCTTATGGATCCATCCGAAAAACTACCAGGAACATTTATGCTTACAATATGTTTGTACGCTTACCATTTTCAAAATCAACTTCTCCAATTCCCGCAAGCAAAAACTCTTTGACAGTTGCCTTGCTTTACCATGCATACAGATTTCTCTCCATCCCGGGAGACAATATCTTGCGAACCTACAACGTTTCGCAGGATCATAGCAATTGATTTAGTATCATCAATCTTTCCAGTTTGATGTCCTACAACTCTTGGAGCCACATCACTATTTTCGTTGAATATTCTTTAAAAAACGTACGTCTTTGAGGGTGTATGTTTCCAGTACTCTCTTACAAATCTTAATCGGACACCATCGAACAAATGTTCATCAGTTCTCCTTACTGTTGCTTCATCACTTTTCTATTTGTTTATTTTTCTCCTACCACTGTCGGCCACGACTAGGCCGATCTCTCGAGATGATCGACAAAAGCTTCCAAAAAATGTGGTACATCCATGCAATATGAGTTATCACGAACTCACTGGTGAATATTAAAAGCATTCGACTAGAATCAACCAAAGGATGGCTATATGATGGGAATATTTTAACTATAGCCCAGACCCCCAACTTGATACAAATATAAACATACACATATATGTTACATATTTCAGCATAATGTCATCCTGATGACGACAAAATTGCACAGGACAACAGCCAACAAGAAAAAATGAGTCAAATCTTACATTACCCACTTGCGTCAACCTACAACAGCACATGGATAGATGGGTTGTGTAAGTGAAGCGTGGGAGCAGATCTTCAGGAGACGGTTCCATGTAGTGTCGTATTACGTTACTTGAACTGACAGCTATATCTACTTTTATTCCTACTCCCAACTACTCCAGATTGTACTACTATTAAATGAGTTTGCACCTCAAACACTCGAGCACACAACAACTTGTGAACAGTATCTGCACTATCCGAATTTGTTATACCAATTGTTCAGGCTATTATTTTGTCTGTGCCTTGCATATCGAGAAATATACCAGGTCTTTTTTATTTATTTTAGTCAGATGGTGGCGTGTCTGTACGCAGGTCCTCTTACCTACGTTAAATGGAAGTAGATTTACATTTGACAATTGAAAACATAACTAGTTGCAACAGATCGTGCTCTACTTGACAAGCGATCGCCCGCCATATCTTGATGTCATGGTCAGGAAACTGTAAATTCGATTCAATGACATTTGCCAGGTCCTTAGTGAAGGACAAGCATAAACGCGGCCGAACTAAGACTCTTGTGGAACACCGCAGTCCAAATCAATAGGATCAGAAAATGAGCCCCAATCTCAAACCTGAAGCCGCCCGCTGAGGGGGCCAATTTCCTAGCCAAGTTAGGACATTGCTTCAAATTCCGTATGCTTGCGACTTTTGAGGGTGTATCTCGTGATTTAATTGCCCAAAGGCTTTAGAAATATCGAGGCAAATGACGCAAGCCTCAGTCGTGCTAGTGGATTTTGGGTCCAAATGCCACACGCAATCAGTAGATTGACAGTAAATGACCGATGCTGATGGAATCAGTGTTGCTCCAGCTATGATTGACTCCATGCCCGGGGGGGAGAATCAATGGACGATAATAAACGGGCTCTGAACCGCAATCACCCTTGGAAATCAGAGTACTGGTACCCTGCTTTCATACGTTGTAAACCTGCTGTACATCCAGGCGTCTTTAGAGTTAATGCGTTAATAGTTGAGCCATCCTCGTAGCTGCCACCTGCAATGGTCGTGGGAGAATGTTGTCAACAGTAACTAAACTACGATTGCGCAACAAAAGCAGTTTCCTTAAAATGTCAGCTAAATGATGCTTAAATACTAGCATCTGGGGGAACGCAACAGCCATCTTACACATGCTGGTGGTACGTCAAAATTTTGAGCTTATTTTAGCCATATAACGTTGGCTGCATCCTTCACAGTTTGAGCACATCCATTTGCGGAGATGAGAAGGAAAACACCAAGTTTCACATTCCAGTGGCTGTTCATATTTTTGTAACCAAACATGTTGTGGCACAAAACCTATCTGCTAGGCTGTGTTAGAGTACTAAGTGGTCCTCATGGACAAGGGTGTTACAGCGATAAGGTGTACTAATTACTTGCTCCAGTTGTCAGGGCTTAGGTTTCCTCTGTACATATCCCGCGCTGCGCGCTTACTATCAGGCGTTTTCAGGTGCTGCTCCGAATGAATAAAGCTACTTTTGCACAACGAAGCGTTTTTAAACGATGCGGATTTGATCAAACCAAGGAAATAGCCAACAAACTCCATTCAAGCACTATCAATGAAACAGCTTCCGGAAAACTCCTAGATGACATCCCCAACGAGGGCTCTTAGTATATCACAGCTTGTGGTTGTTCGAAACATGTCAATCTGTTCCTGTGGATATTTCGTATAACCCACATACTGGTTAAGTATTATTCACTGCTCACTGAGCTATCCACCTCCACCTTTGGTTTCTCGATCATGCACACTTTGTTCATAACCAATAAATCAAAAGCAGATGGTTTATTTTCTGCTGTGAATCTGTTGGACGCACTGACAGCGTAATGCTGAACAGCGGAACGCTTGCAATAAGTTCTTGCAGATCCGCACGCTGGGGATGCCAGAACTTCCAGCCCCTGAACCATAAAGTCGCCGGAGATGAGAAAATGACTGTAGCGTCGTCGTAGGACGCTTACTAACGTTATTGTCAAACCGCAGTCCATCTCTGGGGTGAAGATTGAGGGAAGAGAAACAACTGTCACAAGGCAAGTATCGGTACGTCTCGGTTGCTGACTACACCTGAGTGAATATAAGAGCAGCGTTTTCAGATCGCCCACCTATCCGCACTGCATTTCGCTACAGTATCATGAAACTACCCGCCGCCCTTGCTTGATCAATCGTTTCATGCAAGGGGCACAACATGTATCGCTAGTCAGCGTCGGTAATTTCACAGTGCAATTAAGTTTCTGTTAGGTATGTAAGGTCCCAGACCTACGCTGCTTGAAGTAACCGCAATTCGGCTAGCTTATTCAAGAGAAATTGTGCACTGGTGTAGATACAGGAAAGTTTCTGTGTGCTTAGAAATGAATTGGGGATGCATATTCTGGCAGTAACGTTGTACAGACCAGTGAGAGATCGGCAGCTAATCGCTTTTTAGGTATGACAGTAGCGAACTAAGTTGTGTCAGAGCCAGGGATCCCGCCATTGCCACCCTGGAATTCTTTCCGCATGTAATGATTGCTGTGTTTTCGCCAGTTCCGTTGGCTATTTGAGCGCTATTATTCGAACTGCTGTCGGGAGATTGTCTGACTAAATTGCTGCTTACCTGTGTTTGCTTGCAGGATGTTGCTCTGATCCGGAGCTCGGATGGAAGACTGCTGCGGCCGCGATATCTGAACTCAAGCACACATGTTGTCAGTTGTATAGATTGAAACACCCACCTCCACAATCCATGGGTCACATTATTTGTAATTTGGTCGCCTGCTGAGATTAGGGGTCCATTATGCAACGACAGTTACCATGGATAAGAACTCTTGAATTTACCGTCACCCTTCCTGGTCATGAGTGGTTACTTAGCATTCTCCATGACCTCCAGGCTCGAAAAGCCGTGGACAAGGATGGTCCTGACTACAAAACTTTCTTCCGGTATTCTCCCAAATCGTGCTTTGCCTGTTTGCGCTCGCTACGCGGAATATCCGAGAAGATTCGGATGGTACAAGACCCTTTACGGATGCGATCTGTAGATAATAGGATAGCTTCCGCTTCATCGGCTGAAGGCAAAACAACTCGGAGTAGTCTCGCTTCACCGTAGGGTTCGGATTTTAGGGGACGGGTGATCCGTGTTAAAACGTCAGACTTAAATATAACACCCATGATGTCACATATGAAATTCCACTGTTTTGATTCTTGGAGTTGTTTTCCCTTTAATGAATTTAACTTCGATTCTGGGACGTCGGTTCCGATTACCAAACGTACACTGTGTGCAGCTTGGGTTGAAATCAACAGCTCAACTGTTTTGCTTAAAACCGGCGGAGGATATGTAAATACAGCTTTGCCGTCTTCATTCCATTTGAGTCAGTGAGATTTGTTGAAGTACTAAGTTTCCGGGTACCTTTAAAAGCAACCTTGTTCCGACCACTAATAGTGACGACGTCCCTTTGAAACTTCGAAACAGTGTGGAGGGTGGATGAGACCCTAATTGGACTTTCGGTGACCGTTTCAGATGCACTTGGGCCACTGGTGGGGTTGACGCATACATACACAGGTGATGTAATTTTACCGCATTGACTGGCGTTTCTTTTCAGTTTTGAAGCGGTGCCTAATGGGAATGACTGCAGTTTTCTCTGTCATACTTCCTTAAAATGGATCTATTGTGATGTTCCAAATTTGTTCAATCATGTCTACCAGTCTCTCGTATTTCTGCGATGGTTCATGTACAACCTTTGCCGGTGCGATGACTATATTTAATGCGCACAATCACAGAGAATCTGGTCATATATTGTGTAAGTGTACTTGGAGTAGTTTCAGCTTGAAACATTTAGTAAGAAACTTGCCGAGGTCATTGCAACACTGGGTTCCTGTTCGTAAATGTTGCTGGCATGAAGGAAAGCCACAATGCATTCAGTCGGAACGTGAAAAGATGAGTATCATTTGATTGGTCGTTACACACCGATGCTCTGATTAATGGCTTTTCGGTCAGGTGTCGAGAACTTACGGTGGCTAGCGTGTTGACTGTGCACTGAATTGGCTGTCTTTACAAACTCGGGACGTTTAGTACGTCCACAGATGGCAAAGCAGTTTTAAGGGGCTGGATGCTTTAATTGGTAAACAAAGCAACTGAGCGATAGGGACGAAATTGTCTAATAGCTACATTACTTAGCTGTCGACAGCTGTTCTATATGACTTGTCAGATAAAACGCAGAGTTGACTTTCGTTTGAGAGCACAAATCTTGCTGTGTGCTTCGTGCGTCAGCAACTTCATCGATTAGGTTTCCTCGGGAACGATGCGCAAACCGTGATGTGGAGATAATTGATTCACACAAGCTATCTCCGAAAGATAGAATGCAGTATGTAGCTCTGATGAAGCTGGATCGAACGAGTGTAAGCGCGTTTGAATGTGACAGAAAATCCCATTTGTGTACAAAGCCGGAGAATTTAAGTCAGTGTGGGCTACATTTGGTTATATTGTGGTACTTATTCACTACACAGAACGAAAATTTTGCCATATTTTTGTTGCGTTATATGTACACTCTCTGCATATCTATTTGATGTCCGGCATTTCAACGTTAATCGCGACAATGAACTTTTCTGCTGCAGTGGTCCAAAAGTTGTACCGTTCTAGGGAATTATCATTATGGAATAGAGCATAGAAAACCAGGGAAATCCCAAAGATATCTTCACGACATGCTTGTCTTTTTGAACCTGATCTAAAAATTGAATGCTTACTTTCATAACCAATTCCAATACGCTGTGAACATTTATTAACTATGCAAGGAAGTGCTTTATCGGTATACTATCAGCTTCAAAACGAGATGGGTTGCTCAATATAAACGGCGCAACGCTACAGTATGTGTTACTCCAGAAAGGACCGATAATTTCCTATTCTTCAGCCTTTACTATCTGTAGTGCTGATTAGTTCTTCTAGATAATTTGGCATATAAAAATTGGTTTATTGTCCGATATCTGTGTTGGTGGTCTGAGACTGTCGCGGATGTCGACAGATTATCACAACTTGTTAAGCCTCACGGAGTAACCTGTGACGTCAGTCATCTACACGAACGCCTTGGTAAATGTAACGTGAACACTGTCAGGGTATCCATATTGATTTTTGTGGTATTTATCATCAGAAGTATTTCGCACTCTACTTGCCGACTCTTACTAGAAGTGGCTTGATATATTCATGCTGGTCAGACCGATTGCTACTTTTAGTATACGAAGGTATACCTTTGACTTTTGTGAGTGATAATGGTTGACATTTCACTACCTCATGTGTTATCAACTGAACTTTTGAATGCCGTCACCACTTTATTGCACCCAGACATCCCTTCTCCGACGGTCTAGCTGAAAACATTCTGTCAAATCTGAAGGTGTTATTGAATTATGTGCTCCAGCGATGTTTAATGGTTGCGCCATTCCTAGAAAATTCCTTGATTCAGTATCGTAACAGTGCTTATTCCACTTGGAAGAAGCCTGCTAAAATAGGAAAATCCAGGCCAGTTCTCCTGACATGCTTATGTTGAGCAGCAGGAAAATATCACTATTTAAAAACAAATATTTCAGGCCCAGATATGGAATTGTTGTGAATAACATAGGAAGATATATAGTTCTGGTTTTGATCTGGAGGATTTTCATGTCAACTGCCACCATATTGGTCATGTGCAGTTCCCAGACCCATGTCAAATGAAAATTCTGCCGATTATCAGAGTAACACTAATAAATCCATTTCAGATTTCGTTGCATTTAGAATGATAATTAGTTACAGAGATCGCAACGGCTTCAACAAAACCTTAGCGGAATTCCAGAAATCCCGAGTTCTATTCGACCTGCGGTGGACGTAGCGATTGCAAATTTTGTTTCCCTTGAGTAATTTTATATTCTGTTACCTTTGATGCGGAATAAAATACCACGAAGTTATAAATTAAAATTTGTTTCCGCTTTCTATTTTTTGAAGCTAATCTTGGCCACAGCAGTGCAATATACCAAATTATAAAATTAATGTACTCTCATCAACTGCGGATAGCGTCCTCCGGTCGGTTATTTTTGGCTGTGTTGACAAGATCACTTTGTGTTAACTTTCTGCGTTCATTGGAAGTATTTCGTGGAAATTGAGCTACAATTCAGTTTCATTTCCGATTCTGAAATTTCCGACCAGGAATACTTGTATTTCATCGTTTGGTTTCGGCGATCTTGCTATCGCCACTTTCTTCGTCAATTGGCCGCCATCTTGTTTTCGGATTATTCGCAATGCCGAAGCAGTCATTCTGTGGTACTTGCTCCAAACTAGTCGGATACCGTGCAAATGCCCTCACGTGTGCATTTTGCCAAGTTAAATACCATATTTCATGTGTTGGATTATCAGTTGAGCATTTTCATCGCCTTCGCGAGATCCAACACGATTTCATCCAAACTATATGTGAAAATTGCCGAAATCAGATACAGCCAGAAAGAGTAAAGCCGACGTGTAGTCCTCAGCGTTTCGTTGCGAACAGCTCCGTGTGTGTGTGGCCCAACAACCTAGCGCGAAGAGCCTTTAGGTTTCGGCTCAGTCGTCCTCCTCTACCCGTGCAAACTCACTGACACGAAGTCCAACCGTTGTGAGAAGCCCAGTTGCACCTGGGCTAAATTGTTTACCTTTGTTGTGTCCACCGGACACTGATGTCCCAGCAGGTGAAGTCTGAGTGCTGAAGACCAGTGGAAAGATCAGAGGACGAAAGTACGAAGGAACGTTGGGCGTTTACGTTCTGTAAGTCAACAGTTAGCCAAACCACTTAAGGCTGGTAGTATACTTCGCCCTGCAAGGCCAACCTCGTCCGACCAGAGGCGTTATAATCTCGTGATCTTTCACGCACCGGAGTCCAGTGATCCATCACCCCAAGTGCGCTACGATCACGATGCCGAGTTTTTACAGGGTCTAATTGATAGACTCTTCGACGCTGGTGAGGACTCGGTAAAAGTGAGGCAGATTACCCGTCTTGGAAAGCAAGGTGATCAACAAAATCGGCCTATGAGAATCACTTTTGTGGACGAAGCCAGTCCAAGACTGATCATGTCTCGCCTAAGTAGGCTGAAAGGTTTGAAGATCCATGTTCGTCCCGACCTGGACCCAGTAGACAGGGAGCGGCTCAAGTCTGCCATCATTGAGTTGAAAAGACGCACTAGTGAAGGGGAAACAAATCTTCGTATCGTAAATTTTCGGGTGGTTTCCAACGATCCGCGAATCAGGATAAACAGGCTGCTCACACTTCAAGCACGCCCGGTGGCTCCTGCTGCGGCCTGCGAGTAGCCTTCACAAACGTTTGCAGTATTATGAATAAGCGCGATGAGCTTTGTTGTTTCGTTGCGTCTGAGCGGCCAGACGTGGTGGGACTCGCAGAGACATGGCTGCATGCAGAGTTATACACCCAAGAACTTGAACTCAACGGTTACTCGTGTTTCCGATGCGATAGACTAAAGAATGCCCACGGTGGTGTCTTACTTTACATCCGGTCTTCCCTGCGTTGGAGACTTGTGAGCACCTACCGAAGTGACGATGGCCTGTGTGAGCTACTGTGGTGCTCCATCCGCCTCAGGCGCGGAGAACTGCTTGTGGGCGCAGTTTATCGCAGTCCCCTGAGTCGTTGTTTGGATTGGCTGCCCCATCTTCGGACCCACATGAGTCGTCCACACTTTCTGCTTATGGGCGATTTTAACTGTCCTCGAATACGATGGCCTGATGTGCATTTGATGCCTGGACATAGTGAGGTTGAAGCAAAGTTCGTGGATTTGGTACTTGAAACTGGTGCATCGCAACACATAAGCCAGCCAACACGCATATCAACACTTTCAACCTCGTCCTGTCTCGACCTGATGTTAACGAGCTACGAACAACGAGTGCGTGACGTTAGGATCCTGGAGCCCCTGGCTACGAGCGACCACTCAGTACTGATAGCTGATATGGAATTATCTTTGCCGTATTCACATCCGCTAGAACCAGCTCCCAACTACTGGTAAAACAGACTTCGATGGTCTTTGCTCGAGCCGCGAGCCAACTGGATTGGTCTCTGTCAAAACTGCATCTGTGGAAGATTGTTGGATATATGTAAAAGAGAGATTAACATCATTGTGTTCCAATTTGTGCCATTGAAATGTCGAAAGGTTGGACCGATTAAGCCTCATTGGTTTGACAAGGAGTATAGAAACCTGGCTCGGAGGCGGCGCAGACTGTGGACAAATTCCTCCTCTCTGGCTCTGCCAATGATTACGAAGGGTATAAATGTCAGCGGAATCTCTGCAACAGTGCAAAAAAAGAATAAACGCCGACACTTTGAAGAGCAGCTCGCATTAGCCGCGAAGACCGCCCCAAAGAGAATCTTTGCATACGTGAAGCGACACCTGAAGCCGGCAGGTGATGTGCCAGTGCTGGATGGCACGGATGGACAGCCCCTAACCTCCAGCACTGAGCGTGCGTCCGCGTTGGCGGCGCACTTCGCTTCTGTATTTGCGAATAACCAAGTGTCTGTTCCGAGTTCGACGTGTACCGCTTTTACCGAACTCGATAGTCTGCATTGCGTCGTCGAAGAGGTAGCTCAACTACTCGCCAACCTTGACGGCACCAAACCTGCCGGACCTGATGGGCTTCACCCACTGGTTCTCAAGTCACTTTCAACCATCCTCTCTCCTATCGTGACTGACCTTTTCAACAGGTCTCTCTCCGAAGGTTTGTTGCCGGTTGACTGGAAATGTGCGGTGGTGAAGTCTATTCCGAAAGGCGGCGACCCTAGCAAAGTGGACAATTACGGGCCAAGTTGTCTGACACCTATATTGGCAAAGGTTCCTGAGAAAATCGTGAAGAAGAGATTGCTGCAGTTGCTACAGTCAAACGAGGTCCTGACGCCCGCACAGCACGGTTTTATGCAAGGTCGCTCATGAATTACAAACCTGCTTGTGACGAGGCATGAGTGGTTGAAGGCAATAAACAAGGGGAAGCCCGTTGACGTGATATTCATCGATTTCAGTAAAGCGTTCGACAAGGTCAGTCATGAGGTTCTCCTTCACAAACTCAGCATGTGTGGCGTCGGTGGCTCACTGCACCGGTGGATCAGCGACTTTCATGTTGGACGAAAGTGGAGAGTACAGGTCGACGACCATCTAACTGACTGGTACCGCTCTACAAGTGGCGTGCCTCAAGGCACTATGCTGGGGCCCACTTTGTTCCTGATCCACATCAACGACCTACCGCAGCGTCTCCGGTCGCCGTGTGCCTTGTTTGCGGACGACATGAAGATTTGGAGAGAAATCGACGCTCCCGGCGACTGTGGCCTACTTCAGCAAGATCTCAACCGCTTATCCACATGATCTGCAGAAGTTCTTCTCCCGGTCAACCCAGCCAAGTCGGTATTTATGAGCCTGGGGAAGGGTGCAGACGGCCGAACCTACACCCTTGACGGCCAAACGCTATATCCCACACCCTCCGTGAAGGACCTAGGTGTACTCTCACGCTACGATTTGAAGTACGTGGACAACACGAACAGGCTATATCGTAACGGACTGCGCATGCTTTGGGCGCTCAAACGTAGCTTCGGCACATGATTTGAAGAGGTTGCCACTCGCCTGTTCTCTTCTATCATTAGATCAATGCTAGAGTACGGTTCGCCCGCCTACTTTCCGATTACCCGAGGCGAGGCACAAAAGAGCGAACGGGTCCAACACGTTACTACCAGGCTGGTCCCGAGTTTACGTGGCTTTGGGTATGAAGACCGGTGCGAGAAACTGGGACCCTACACCTTGTCCTACCGTCGGGTACGAGTCGACCTCATTATGACCTACCGAATTCTACATTTCGGTGAGTTCCCCATGTTAAGGCCAAAGCTGCACTTACGAGGGCCATGCAACACACGCGGACACAGATACAAACTTGTTGTGCCGGATATGAAACGTGTTCCCCACCCGCTGTGCTTCGAACGGAGAGTGGTAAACATTTGGAATAGTTTGCCCGAACATGTGATTGAGGCAACGTCTGTGCAACAGTTCAAAACGTTGTTAGATTTGCAGTTTGCCTCTATTCGATTCAGAGAACGACTGCATACTTACGATGACATATCACATTTGTGAATCCTGAAATATCGTAAGTCGAATATTTTAAATATTACATGAGAACGACGAGGATATTCACGGTTGACAACTATTATAATGTTTTTCACAATATTTCGAAAGTGTTGTACAGAATCCATTTCTACTTGCTCTATAATACAGTATTCAGTATTCAGTATTCAGATAAGCAGATTGGTCTCTAGTGGATTCCTACAGTGTCACAAAATACATCAGCAAGTCAGCGAAGTTAAGTGATACAGATATTCTATAAGTTTATAGGATGGCGGAAAAAGGAAGGTCTCCTAGTAGGTCCCTGTATGCACAAAGATGTATGGAGCCTACAACGAATCACTGTGGAAAATGTGACGCAGATAAGAGTAACGCAGGATAACGTTGCGAGGAAAGAGAATCAGTGGACAGCAACTGAATTCGCCTTAAGCCTTCTAGGTTTTGCTGGAGGTTACAGCGTCAGCAGAGTCAACCAACCGGCGAAGGTATGTGATGTTAACAACTTAAGAGAGTGAGTGTTGGAGAGGTAGTGGGTGGCTTCTAGCGCAAAGAGATATGCTATCTACCATGACTCAACGCAGCTGAAGAGAAGTGGAAGTTTGACTGCCGAAATGGGAAGACAATTTTGATGTCATCGGCAAACTGGTATGGTGTCCCATATTTAAAATCCTGGTACACGTCATTGATAGGGAGTAGGAAAAGTAGAGGGCCTACAACACTTCCTTGAATTACGCCACTTTTGACTGGTTTTGAAAGTGACATAAAGCCCCCAACCATTACTGTCTGTGAGCGAGCTGTAAACGATGATGAGAACCAAGTGTACAGTTTGCCGGAGATACCGTATGATTCCAGTTTCATCAAGCGTTCTGTATGTGGTACTCCGTCAAAGGCTTTTATCTTGTCTAGGGCGATGATGGCTAGCGCTTGTTTGTTGTCAGCCTGTTGCGTTACATGGTTAAGGAACTCAAATGGGCGGGTCTGACAAGATTTGGACGGCAGAAATCCATGTTGCTGTCGATTGATGAGGTTAGGGTAAGCAGGAAGGTAAGCGTGGTTTCTTTGCCTATTCGTTCCATTACTCTTGAAGCAATAGTAGTGTGGCTGATGGGGAGATAGTTTTCCATGTTCCGCTGATTGCCCTTTTTGTGTTTGGGGATGACGGCGTCATGTTTCCATGTGCTTGGATAACTTACGTTTGGCATGGAAAGCGTGAATAGGTTGAGAAGTAGAACTGGAAGGTCCTGGCCACCGAGTATAAGCAACGCAGAGGAGAGACCATCGGGACCAGGATGTGATGACCATTTGATTGAGCAGGTTACTCTAGTGATAAAACGTAGGTCAAACTTAATAGCGTCAAGTGAGTCATTGGTGCGCCTGGATGGCATAGCTGGTGAGGTTCCATTAGTGTCAGTGCAAGAACTGCAGAAGTATCCATTGAGGGTCTCACATATTTTTGATGGACCGCTAATAACGGATGTGTCAGAACGTCTCAGTGAGGTAACAGGCGTAGATTTTTGATTGCTACTTTGTCAAAGTAGTTGACTGAGTGACTTGGTTTTATCGTTAGACTTAAGGGCAGCATCTTCTTCAGCAAGGTCGTCTGACTCCTGCGCAGTTTGCTAGTCGGTTAGAATTTTGTTCATGCGCACAAGGATGTGGAACTCTTTAGTTTTGGAGTATCCATGGCGCATTTTTTGATCTTCCTAAGTACGCCGTAAGCCGTTGCTGTTTTCGCTGTCAGCTTTAAGTGACTTCTGCAAGTTAGTGGGGCGATCACATCTAGGCAGCTAAAGAAATTTAGATACAGGACGTGTGCGGCTGCGTCTACATCAGTGGCTTAAAGGAAGCTGTCCCAGTTCGCAGAATGCACTAATATTGCAAAACTGTCCCAGTTAATAAGGTTGAAAATTCGAAACTCTTTGACTTTTAGAAGCCTGGAGATTCCCCGGTTTGCCTGTGTAAAATTCTAACCAAAATTCTATAATTGTACACCTAGGCAACCGGTGTGGTTTGTTGAACTGCTTGCTGAGTTCGAATGCTTTACTTGCTCATCGCCATTTTTGCTTGGCGCTCGTTTCGGTTGCAACTCGCAACTGCCCTGTGTGCTGTGCTTGCTCCGTTTCGTTAGCTAGAGCGTCCACGGTGTCGTTCTTTTATAGATAGATAACGGGGAATCTTTTACTGTACCAATGAAATTTTCCCTGCAACGCGATCCGTCTTCTCGAATCGCTCTCTGGGCTCCCGGTACAGGCAACCCTCTAAATTGATGACCACGACTCCGGAAGAATCTCAGTGCCGGATATTTTGAACTTTTCTCCGGTGAGCTCGTTCCATTCATTTTTCATATTTTGCGCTTTATTTTTGCATACGGCAGCCTGTTAAATGCGTCATATTTTTTAAGCCATGGAATCTTTAGAACCTAAGGTAGAGC